>OX031317.1:10681719-11331491 GCA_943737955.2 Myopa tessellatipennis
TCCTGAATCATAATCGAAGCAAACAAAACGCCCTCAACAGCCAGCACTTCGCCGGACTGACAAGCGCGACGCTGAGCCGTGTTTCATCAGACGCATGTATCAATGTAGACACAAAGCAAGGGAAACGGCATCCGAACGTAATCCCCTCGAAGCGGAAAAATGGTAGCAGTTTTTTATGCACTCGCCTGGATGACACAGCTGAGGCCAGCCGCCGACACTGACACTGAGCCGCGCCGCCGATCCCGGTCGGAATCTCTTTTATAAATGATTTGTTTACAACGTGAAATAAGCGGCTGATGCGAGTATACTCGCACTTTTCGGAACAGTTGCTCATAAACGCCTCAGCCATCCCCGGATTAATATTTTCCATTAACACCCCGAAATGTGCCCCCAACAAACGTTCGGCTCAACTTGTTTTCACGCAAGTGGTTCAGTTTTCAAAAGTTAAGTGATCATATTTTCTCTAAGCGAAACTCTATTTAAACGACCATTTATTAAAGTAACCAAATTAATTCTTTTGTCGGCGCCGAACCTATCATAAATTTTATGCGAGTCCGTTCAAATAAGTTTGTAAAAACATATCGTATTTAATTAATCTTAAATTGAACATTGTTTAGTTTTGCAACTCAAGTTTATATTATTAATTATTAATTATTAATTGATTCTACTATGCTCAAATTTTTTATTCGGATGATCTGCAAGGTACTATTTAATCAATAGAGTAAACAAACGTATGTATATGGTAAAAGTTCAATAAAAACGAAATAAATATGGCCCTTAAACCACCAACGGAGGAATCCAAAAGTTAACAGGTAACGAAAGTGTTTGCATTTAGCGGGAGAGTTTGGTTTTATTTGCCTTGCAGATTCGTCAACATTTCTCTGGCCGCAAGCCGTAACAGTCTAACTCGACTTGGTTCACTTTTCAGGAGAATTATTTCAGTTTCAGTTCATTTATTTATTTTATTTTATATTTTACTTTTTTTTATTTATTTTGCATGTAACTTAGGCTGTGTGGGTTTTAGAGATTAACTTCTACAAAGAAATATTCAAATTATAGTTGAATAAGCGCGATTTAATAGTGGCAACAACTCATTTTCGTCCTAACTCAAGTTATGTGGTTTTGGTATGTGGCCACGGATTTACGACTCTACTCTTAATATAATCTTCAAATTACAATACATACATCAGTGTTCAAGATAATTAGTCTGAATCTGGTCTGGATGCTTGCTAAAACATTTCTATTTACATTTGTGTTGGAATGTTTTGAGTGTGAACAAACCCACTGGGAAGTGTTCACACCTTTCTTATGTTAATTTGTTATGTTAAGTTAATAACGGTTTGTCTCTATCACAGAAAACTTACTACATTTCGGTTTAATTTTAGATAACTAAGCAACAAAAATGAATACGTTCATCTGGCAGTTAATAATAGTTGTGTTACTTCCATTACATTTCCAAATCGCATGAAAAAGTCAGTGAAAGGTCAGTAATTGCCATTCACCACCACAACGACTGCCAATAAAGTGCATGCAATTAAAATGCCAACCCACACCTGAGACTCGGAGACATGCAGACGATCGAGTTCACTTAATCATATTAATTGTATTACTACAATATTTTACCATACTATATTAAAACACGGATGCACCACGCGGGTCTCCAACCCACAACGCTAATTCATTAAATATCGATAAGCGTGCCATCCGCATTGGATTATGATATCAATGAATTTTTTTATTGCAACTTTTTGTGATAAAATCAGAGAACAACACCGAAGTATGTGCAACGTACACACACTGCGAGGTGGTGCACATTTTATTAATAAACCTATGCCTAAACACATAAATAAACACATATGCACTATGAGTAAACACTCACACAGAGAACACAGCTGAGCGTATGTAAATAAACGCATGTCTACGACTTTCAACATCATGTTTAAAACATTTTCAATCTGTAAAATACGCCATTTTTAAAAGCTCCAAAGCTTTGAATGGCCCATAAAACAAACTCAAGAAGGGGGGATACACACACACACAAACACTGGCACAGGTCCACCCTCGGCATGGTGAGCGCACATGGAAGAGGCTTCAATGGTGTTTGTGCTGTGTTAACATGACAAGATACATGCACATAAACAAACTTGCTCTGTGTGTATTGGGCAGCCAAGACGCGAAGTCCCGTCATCCCCCTCCGCCCCTCAATGGTACTCTGAGCATTATTCTGTGCCAAGGCTAGCAGGAATCTGCTAGCATGTTCGGAGAGCATTGATATGTGTTTGAGCGCTCCAGGGTTTTCAAGCGATACAGCGGTTCGTGTCGGGCGGAGAATATGGCTGGGATGTGTCGGAGCGCAGCGGAAGACGAGGAGCAAAGGTGAAGCCAAAGCAAACGATATGCTGCTGGCTGTATTGAGCGCTGAGGTCGGCAAGCTGACGCTCAAAACTAACCGAAAATAGGTCTTCAAGATTGTTTAATACGCGAGAACAACAGAAAGAAAGCAAAAGATTGGCAGAGACTTGAATGAACAAGCAGACATGCGTTGATTTTCGAATTGAATGAGAGGAGTAGGAGTGAAGAGTAGTAAGAATCGAACCTGCATCAGCTGTTTAACTCGCTAATTAAAAGTTCTGGCTTGCTACTTTATGCAGCCTGCGTATTTAGTGCCCAACACTTCTACGAAATTTAATAATCATTTAATTATTTTATATACACCGTTTTATGTGGTGAGTAATGCCAGATCATTAAGTTCCTGATAAATGTGTTAACATTCCTAAAGAAGTGAGCAAACAACACTTGGCTTTACACAGTCAGCTATGCCATTTCTTCGATATTTCAAACCGGAATCGAAGAGAGCGCCGACAGCATCAGTGACACAGACTGACACCTCAATGAACCTCGTTCTCGGAGGATCCGTAATTACGCCAGCACCAAGCCGCGAGCTACTTCTTTTGTTGCGTCACAATAAAAACAAATGAGATGGACGGTGCTATAGCGATGCTGATGAGGACGACAATGAAACCTTATTATGGTTAATTAGGTTGTTTTCATAACTTAATGGAGCAGGCAATCAAACGATGACCCCGGACTGGGTTTCGGAATCTCATCCTCAACTGCACAACAGCATCCTGTTCTTGCATATCATCTGGTTTAAATGAAGATCATTGAAAGATTGCAGCGATCAAGGGCGGCCAAAAACGTTGACTCATTGATTGATGCCTTTAGCAGCGAATACCATAAGCTATACTGGACAGGAAAAGTATCAAAGGCAGGTACTACAATTTCGGTTAGTTATGAGGCTACTGATTCTGAACCAGAAACCATTACCCTACCAGGACCCTACTTTCGAAGTTTTTCTTTGAAAAGTACGTCCGAATATGTATATAATTTATATCAGAATATGAAAGTTACGTTGTGTTATGTGTGTTGTTGCATGTTTTAGTGCGGTATCGAACCCACTGGTATGTAGAGTGTATCTAATGTGCAATATACAAGTTATATCTAATCTAATATATCTATAGATATTCTATCAGGTTTAAAAAATAGTACTTGCTATGCAAATATACATAAGTAGAGGTGGGTTTCCATCAACATTTTTTAAATTTTGTTTTTTAAACAAATTTTTTGCTACCTTCATCTTCTAGCTGTGTTCTACTTTTCCTATCTTAAACTCATGTCTACTTAAATAGTTATTTGGACCAACATGGATTCGTTCCTGGACGGTCTACATGCTGAAATTCGCTTTTAATCACACAGTATATTGCGGATGCTCTTGTCCACACTTGGCTCCACTAAGGCTAACTTTTTAATTAATATTTCTCGATGTTTGTAGATTTTTATGACAGCGTAGGGTAACTGAAGATGGCACAACGCCGAAACCGGTTTGTCTCCAAACCAAACTTGACAAGAACTGTCGGAAATTCGTTCAAACCCATAATTGTAATTAATGCTTTTTCTGCTATTCCTCAAGGTACACACCCCACCCCAAGGTGGCCCCATCATTTTTTCTTATTTTTATAAACGATTTCTTCCATAAATTAATAAATTATAAAACAATTTATTTGTTTATTATTCGCCGATTACTCGGTGATTGCCATTCAATTGAAGGTGGTCTAGTTAATTTCAAAAAATGGTGCTCTTTGAATAATTTTTTCCCTAACATTAACAAATGTTGTGTGCTATCCTTTTCGAAATCTTTTAACCGTCTAAATTTGATTGTAACATTAGCAGTGCACAGTTAACTCGTGGTATGGAGGTTAAAGATTTAGGAGGTTTCTGTGTCTCGAATGTAAAATTTAGTAGTATTGAGCACATAATATCTGAGGCTTATTTATCTATGCTTTGATTTATAAAAAGAGATCGACAGCATTTTAAAGATCAAGTAACATGAAAGTCGGTCCAAATTGTTTTTGTGCGTTGTTCCCTCGACTATTGTTCTGTAATTTGGAATCATTGTAATGGCATTCACTAGAAATTTCACGAAATTTTGCTTTTAAGAAACTGAACTGGCCTGGACTTCCTGTGATGCTATACGGAAACTTTTTGCATTACAATTGTTGAAGGATAGGAGATCACGTCTTTATTTAATACTGGTTTAAAATATTCCACGTAATTAATTTTAATGTATATATATTTACTCTGAGTGGGTCACACTCATTATTGGGTCAGAGTTAATATTAATACTGAGTGTTGCCGTTTCCTGTGTAGATTTTGTGTAAGGAGTACACATTGACCGATCTTGTCCAATATATACAATATATACATATACAGTGGTGGACAAAACATATTCAACGAAGACGGTGTATGTGAAAATGGTTCCGCAGCCGCTAACCTTGTTTGAAAAAAAACTATTAAAAGGAATTTATAACCAGTAAGAAAGCTATAGGGGCGGCAGTTGTGGAAATCAAGTAGTAACTTATGGAATTCTAGGATTTTTTGGGGCTGCAAGTTGATTAACCATCCCGGGCTCCATGAGACCTAGCTACGCCTCTGTATAAATAGTAGGCGTGGTCATTACCTTTTTCAAAACAAAATAACTAGCTTAGTTGTTTTATTATTGTGTTCAAATTTAAACTTTATTTACGTGGTAATAAATTGCTATACTGCTATACTGTATAAATAGTGTAAAAGTGGGCGAACCGCACCCAGTTTTGATGTAAAAATGTTATTTTTTCCTGTGTAACCTAAAAGTGGACGGATCACGCCCATATTTGATATTAACGGATAATGCTACTCTATACTCAGGAATGAAATTTTGTTGTCATAACTCAAAAACGAACGCTGATATCACATTTTTAATAAAAAATAGGCGTGGTCGTGGACCAATTTAGCCCATTTTCAATACCAACCTGCACCAACCACAAGAAACAATATATCTGCAAAATTTCATCACGATATCTTTACCGGTTCTCCTGTGGTCGTGATTTCAACAGACAGACAGACAGACAGACAAATAGACAGACAGACAGATGAACGGACATGGCTAAATCGACTCAGGAGGTCACGCTGATCAAGAATATATATACTTTTCTATACCTATCGTCTCTATTTCTATGCGTTACACATTTCGTGACAAAGTGAATATACCCTTACCTTAAGGTGTAGGGTATAACTAGCTTATACGCTTCATGCCTCATGAACAACAATTTTTCCACTAAAAGTTTAAAATTAAATTTTATTAAAATGTTTAAGAAAAAACTCAAACAAAAGATCATGCACTGCCTGACCACTCCATAACCGTTACCTTTTCATCTCTAAACCATATCTTCGCCAGCTTCGAAGTGTGCTTTGGATCATTGTCCTGCTCCAGGATCCAAGACGGACCTCACTCAGTCAACGGAAGCATAACATCTACTCTAACTACTACTACTATCTAACTCTATGAATGGGACCGATCCCAGCATCAGGAAAGCATCCCCAGACCATCAAACTGCCTGCATGCTTCACTTTTTTTTGACAGTGTCGTGCTCATTAACGCTTCCGATAATGTTAAATCTCACGGTAATGTTAAATAAAAGAACGGTCTTCCACTTTTGAACGAACCAGTTTCAGTGGCCCTGGCTTTGGTCTTTTTATTTGATTACGTTTTGAAATCAATGCTTTTTTCTGGGAATAAAGCATGAAAAGAGACATTAAACAAGCGTCTGCGAACAGTCCTGGAGCAAATCGCTAGCTAAAGAACTCTAAGAAGTTGTGAGGAAGTATGAAATGGATTTTTTATATGATAACGAGCAATAATGATGCAAGAACTGCACTTTTTTTTATGTTATATTTTAAAAAACATTTAAAGTAAGAAATAAACCGTTACAGCGGCAAAATTTGTTGATTTCTGCATGAGTTGCATTTGTTTTATCCACCACTGGACATAGGTACATATGTATATGCGTATTCCAAATGTCATTGATGTTTGATTACTTCGATTTCTTGTAATTATTATTTGAACGGGCAGGCAGACGGAAAGGCATACAATCGTTCATACGGCAAAAAAGATAAACTTAAACTCTTAAACAGTTATTTGTTGTTACTCACTTGTATTTGACAAACGTTCTCGCCACGCCATCGGATTCGCGACGAGACCCTGAAGTCCGGGCCAGTACAGATGCGTTCGATCCACGATGTGTGCCGGGTGCGTTTTGAGTGGTGCTCCCTGACTCTGTGACAGGTACTGCGCCATCCCAGCAGCGGCGGCGGCGATTGAGAATCGCGGTATTCCACCTGAAAAGTTCTTATTTATTGAAGTCTACCATATACAGTAATAAGCACAACACAACTGATGATCGACAAAACTGGCAACTAAAGGCTATCGGCTGCGAAGGGGCAACCACAACTTTTAAACCTAAACACATGTTAAACCTAACTTAAACAGTATTGGGTACTCATGTAAAAACACCTCCTCGAAAGAGATGGAAGGGAGCCAATGGGCAGCCAATAAAAACATAACACCATCTTAAACATCACCAAACGTTCAGCAATATTTTAGAAACGATACTTAGACTAGATCAAATTGAACCGGCAAAAAAAAGGTTTTCGATTCTTTGACTGTCATAAAATAAACTGCCATGAATTCGTTATTGGGCTGTGCTGTTGGCCTCTAGAAAAATTTACCTCCTGCGAGAGCACTCAGTCCGGATGACGTAACAGGTGGGGGCTTCGACAGTATGGTGTCGATTCCGTGCGGGTTCGCGGCTCCTTGGGCATGAGTCGTGGTGCTGGATGCCGTGGTCGATATTCCGCCGCCTTCTCTATTCAAATGCACGCTGGGATTACTGCCGAACCCGACGTTCGTTTGACCCGAAGCAGACTTCATTTCGGCCATCGAATGCAAGGCAGCGAGCGGCGGACCAAGGAAACTTAAAGGAAGCTTGTGGTCAAGCATGTTGTTGTTATTGTTGTTGTTGCTGAAGCCGTGTACATTGCTGCTCATTGAGATACCGTATTTTCTAGCCGATAGGTTCTCCGGGCTGCAGTCGAGAGGCGGTGGACTTGATTCACTGTTGCCAGCTTCGTCGCTACTGCGATGGCTGACAGGGTAGGACTTTGAACTGTCGACGCCAGGGCTGGAGTTTTCGTAGCGGCTTCGGTTGTTGATCGAGTTGTTGCAGTCCGGGCTCTCCGACTGCAGGCGCGAGGATGCAACTGACGACTGATCGGCCCCTCGTAAAGTACCATCCATGGAGAGCAGAGGCGGTGGCGTCGAAGAGTCTTCGCCGGATCGACCAGATTTCATATCCATTCCATGCTTGGGTCCTTTCAGCAGCATCAGCGGGTTATTATTATTATTGTTGTTGTGGTTTGCGTACGCCGCCGCCGCAGCACTATGATAATCCAGAACATGGTCGCGACCCGTCATGTTCTGATAATCCGAATGTGGAACGTCCACGAAGCCATTGCTGAGGACAGCACCGTTCATGTGCTGCATGGACGGACTTCTGTTCACCGACGGGACGCTGTTCTGGTTGACGAAGCTGTGGTGCCTCATGTAAGGATTTATCAAGTCCATGTTTTCGATTTGGTTCCCGCGCGTGGAGAACGCTGGGTGCGCACCCTGAAGGAAATCCACAGCTCCTTCGCCGTTAACAGCCGCTCCGTGTAATCCTGGTGCGGCTGTCGAATGGCTCGTTAATCCGGCGCCTAGGGCCGCAGCACCTACAGCAGAAGCCGCCGCTGCGGAATCACTGAAAGAAGGTAGCAAGCTCGAAGTACGCAAAGGCAGGCTAAAACTGTAATCTGCAGAAAAAGGAAAACACTCGGGAGCAGCGCCTCCAAGTAACGGCACGCCACTTAAATTATAATGAGACAGCCTTATTGTTGTGGGGCTTTTCGAGCCCGAGGACGACAACAGGCAGGCGCTTCGGATTCAGGCTATCACACAGATCAAGACGAAAACGCGACTACGACGTTCTTAATAATCTCGGCGACACAGGTTAACCTTTCTTTCGTGAACACGCGTGTGGCGAAAAGCGTTCTAGTTTTGATCACCGTATCACTGAACTGATTTCCTTCACAGCAGCTAAGACCACTGGCACGACACACTCGTTCGCTGCAACGTTCGAATCAACACTTCCGTACACGTTACGTGCGACCGTGCGAATGATTAGGCCTACGACTACCGAATGGTTTCGAATTGACTCCCGTCGCTTTTCAATGAACCAGAAAACCAGCAACGACAAACAGAAGATAATTCATGCACTGAGCTGGCGAGGCGGGCCGGTCCGGTCCGTCTGTGCCATGAGCTGCGGACTGGCCCACTGCTGGGAGAGAATTCAGCGAAGGTGTGTGTGTGTGTGCTCTGTGTCTGTGCTCTGCTCTGGCGTACATGCTGCAGCCCTGTCTGTGCGAGTGAGCGAGATATGCTGAGCTGTATACGAGGCACAGGGAACAATTCCGTGTTTCACGTTCGTCGAATCGCGTCCCACCGCTTGCCGGGCTGGGATGCAGTTGGGGAACGTTCGGCGCTGGAACAAAACGAATGGGAATTTTATTATGTACGTCATTAAAAATCACTATTCGAGGATGGTTAAAGATGCGATGGCTGCGGCAGTGGCAGAGGCAGAGGCAGAGGCAGGTCGGGCATTGTTTATTTGATTAAAGGTAATAAATACGCAGTTGGCTGTTAAGGATTTTAGATTTGAATTAATAACTTGTGCCTTTGGATCAAAACTTGGCGAATATTACATTCGAATGCATTCTTGGAGCAGAGATATAGTACCTTCATTGAGGATATCACCTCGCTGCCGAATAATTGTGCCCTGATGTCATCTTCGTTTTTCGCACATTCATGTGAAGATGGGTTTATACACACGATCCACAATCCGCACCTGTTCTCCGTTAAGCATTTTAATGACTTTATTATAACTGCATCAGCAACAATAATTAAATTATTCGGGTTCTATATTTATTAATAAACTTGCTTTATTTAGTGCTGGTGACGATAATCTCTCGACGCAGCTGCGTGCAGGAACACTGCGGAATCGGAGCACTCGCCATGGCCACACCTACTTGTCGGCCTGGCGGGGAAAGTCAGTCGACATGGACGCCATTATCTGCATCGCTGCTGTGTTTGACTGCAGGAGGAGGAGCGTTAGATTCAAACTGGATCGAAGCGCGGCACAGTGGGGCGCGTTGTTCATTCGTGTGCGTGTCGGCCGTAACTTAATCCGAATTGAAGAGCTTCGCACTACCACGCGTTCTCTGATGCCGCAGACGATTTCCACCGAGCAGCAACTGGTTGGGAAGCAGTTTCCACAGTCAGCACATCACTTAATGTTGTCTGGGCCAGAGTGCACAATGCCAAATTAATCGCAACCAGCCAACAATGACTTCATTGTTGTATGCACGAACGGACACCGACACACAAACTTGTTTCGAAATGTAGCTGAGTTGGTTAAGATTGAGACTCTGCTGTTCTTTTACATTTGATTACTCTACAATTTTGAGGGGTCTTGAGCGCCCCGAACCGCACCCGGGTACCTACTTATCCGAGCACAAATTGTTTATTAATTACAACCGGACTTGGAGATCCCAGATGCGCGTTCGATTTATAAAGAACTCATGAAGCATCCGTGTTTAACAAAGTTTAAAGTTCTTAAGAATTGAGCTCAGCTCGTAACGGTTGTCAAGAACGAGCAGAACTGGAGTTCGCCACTTCGCCGGGCTTCCAGCTACGCGACCTGCGCTGTGGTGACTTCACAAACACAAAGAATCAATCAAATAATAAAACATTACTGGCATTATTTAGCTCGCAACCTGATGTAAATGGATCTGGGATGGAGCGATCCGTCAGATCGGCGCGTTACACGCAGTGATTTATGGTGCTCTTCCTGCTTCGAATGCAGCTCCTGATTGCTCCGGGGTGAGGAGATGATCGGCTTAGGAGCTAAGCTGCTCTGCTTACTACAAGCCCGTCTCTGTTGCCTGATAGTACCTATTATAAATAGCGCTCATAAAGATATACGTTACATAAATATGTCCATGTATAGTACGTACATGCATATGTATACTATTGTATATAATTAAGAACAGAAAATTAAAATAAAACTGTGTTTTATTTGCCTCCGAATCGAGCATGATCGAAAGTCTTAATACGAGTAGATGTAATACGAGACAGTAGATGTTATTGACTGCTTTCTACACTGAAATGACGCCAAGGACAGTCCCACGTATTACAAATAAGTTTTAATGTGAGTGACTCCTAAGTAAGTGGTTCCAACGAGGGCTACTGCGTATTAAATGCGTATTAAATACCTTCGCAAGTGTGCTCAGTACATTCGGTCACTCCTAAAATGTTAATGGAAATAGTTTATTTAAATCTCAGAACTTTAATGAAGTTTTTAGGTAGGGATTTCGGCGTCCGTCACTATATTCTGTTCGACGTTTTTTGGCCATCGCTTTTTTCAGAATTCTTAAATACATTTGTATCATGAATGTATATGTGTGTCATGCATAACGTATGACATGTTTGCATACATAACGTATGACATGTTTGCTCAAATAAAAGAATTTGCAACTTTTTAATGCTGTAATATGCACATATGTATGTATGTATGTACAACAACAAACCCTTTGGTAGGCTTTTCTTTGGCTGGAAAATGTAAAAATCTAAACGGAGAAAGGGAGTGTATAGCAGAGCGATTTCGCAACTCACAAAAAGTGAAAAGCTCGCCTGAACCGCCGGAAGGCCAAAGTACGGGCCTGAGATATGCATTAGACTTGTAGGACCCTCATATAGTCTCTTCAATTAAGTATTGTAGATTCATACGAGTGTATCTATCAATTCAGAAAGGATCAAAAATGGTAGAGATGTATATAACTCGCATATAACAATTTTTTGTCGACATGGTTTCTTGGAACAATTTTAATGAGTTTAATAACTTGATTTAGTTTAGTTAATGCAATCGTTACACTTTTCGTTTTTTTAATATAAAGAAATATTAATAAAAATCCTCTGTATTCGTAACTAGTTTTTAAAGAAAAAACTCCTTATTATCCTATCTTGAAATGAAATCTGTTATACTTGGTACGCGTATAATTTTGAAAATGCTATTTAAGCTCATATTTTGAGTTCCTAAAATTGATTTTGAATTTTTGCTTTAATAAGAACTGAGAAACAAATAATAAATAAGTAGGACAACGAATTAAATAATATTTTAAATTTAATCTATCTATTTATCTATATACAGTGTTCCACTAAAATTACACTTACAGCACTTGGTCAAAACTTTATTGATAAAAAAGGTAATGTGTAACAAGAATTTAAAAAAATATACCAATTTTAACAAATAATCAAAAAGTTATTAACTAAAATCGCAACAAAGTCACTGGATTAGCTCCAATAAAGTCTTTGTGCACTCACAAACAAAGTATGTTAACTAAAAATCCTTATATACTGTGAACGTTTTTTTTAATATTTTGTGGGGTAGCCTATATTTTCAATAACGGCTTTAAAACGGTCCGGCGTCGATTCCACAAATTTCTGTACATAGCGTGGTTCGATTTTTACCCATTCCTCCTGAAGAACATCTTTTAGTCGAGACTTTGAGCTAATATGATGAGTCCTGATCCTTTTCTCAAGCATATTCCACATATACTCAATGGGGTTGAGATCAGGACTCTGTGGTGGTATTTCGAGCATATGTGGAACATTGTACGCCAAGTACATCCTGGTGTTTTTGGGATAATTATTTTGCTGAAAATAATATCCCTGAGATACGCCCAACCTTTCAGCACTTGGCTCAAAATTTCTCTTCAATATATCGATGTATGCACGGAGGTCCATGAATTAGCTTCCTGAATTATCTCCAAGTTACCAACGCCAATCTTTTATTTTGTAAAATTGTATGGGATTGTATGATTGTATAAACCATTTTCAGGATTTTTCAAAATTCATCCTCTAAAGGTTCAAAAAAGCACATAATTATAAAATAATATTTTATTTCCTGCACAATGCCGGGTAGTTAAGCTAGTATGAAATAATTTTAAAAGTATTAGTACTAAAAGTACAAAATAAAAGTACAAATAAAAGTACAAATAACAATAATAATTATATAACATAAAGACAACTGATTTAAAGGAACCTGGACGTTTTCTTGGACGGCATCTCTCATTACAACACCGGCTGATTTCACTGTCGACTGATTCCGCGATAGAATCTTAATTTTGTAATAGTTCACCTTGATTTTCCTTTCATTTTTGTAAGATGAAAAGTGTTAATTGATGTTCTGCTTGCCTGGGCCATTATATTATACTCACCTCGAATAATAAACCAGCATCACTGCTTCGAATTCAGAAAGAACCTCCAAAGCGTTCCTCTCCCGCAGTTTCCTCAAGAATCATAAGTTTGAGTGGCACGAACTTCGATTCCTATTCGCCCGAATGGCCCCTAGAGAGGCAGGCAATTCGTTGTGGTCTTCCGTGTCCTCCCCCAATCATTTGGTCTAACCACAAAGTGTGCTTAAATCAATTTGGATTCGGCTGAACTGTAACCCCTTCGAGCCCAGTAGTAGTAACCCTGTTGCGCTTGGTCGATGGCCTGAATCTTTTAATGCGGTCCTCATTGAAGGTTCGCATGTTGGCGATGCCATTAAATTGAATATTGACATTTTTTATGTGTGGCTTGTTTCCCAAGTTACACAAGCGTTCGGTAAGGTGGACCGTTTTCCGGTTGCACAGTGGACACGCATGCGAATCGTCCATCAAGCTGTCCACCGACACACCGTCCCGCCGTTAGCCACCACCCCGAATGGCTGCGGTGAAAATTTAAATTGAAAACGGGCCGAAATAAATAAAAATCCGAAGCGTCGAACCACCCAAGCGCTATAGACGGGAATAGCAGTGGGCAGCAAACGACACATTTGATCCTTTTGGGATTGTTTTGACAGACTGATGCTTGCGGCAGAGTCAACATGTCGCCCAAGATGGCGCCCAGCGCTGCTGACTCATCAACAAATTGGCTTTTGAAAGAACACACAACAAATAAGCAAGGTGCTAACTGCGCTCCTGCCATGTGGGACCGGCTTCGTGCGGATGCCCTGCACACGGAAGGGTTCGCAGCGATTTACATGCATAAATTGTGTTTTTATCCCGATTGAAGCATGGAGATTTGATGCTTCTCAGAATTTTAAGTGGTGCTCGGGCCTGGCGGGAGCGCGCCGGGTTCCACTTGGCTCTGAGCTGTTGCTACTGAGTCGTCATAAATGCTTGATTGTTGCGGCGTGCGACGCATGCCAATGGTGGCATTGCATGCCCTAACGAATCCAGTTCCATAGGGTGGTCCGTCCCATTTAAATATTTACGTGGAGCGAAGTACCTCGGATTCGATTCCGCTGCAGCTGCAAACTAAGAAGTTTTCCTTCTTGGACGTCTCCGCTTTCGACCACTCGATGCAGTGGCAATAATTCATGAAATCCAATTAAACCAAATGGGCCGCCGTGAATCCAGCATCGCGACCAATTGATGAACTAAGTAAATGAGCAACTCTTAACGCCTTGCTGCGCATGGTGCGAAGAGACCCCTGCTAATAAATTGCAATTTGAAACAAGTACTGCTGCCTCATGCCTCCTGCCTCGTGCCTTCCGCTTCTGTCAATCGATTGGTTGACTTGTGCTGCCTGCTGCGCCAGATTTATGACCAAGTGTTCCTCCGCCCCGCAGGTCACGGGCAAAAGTCACTCGAATCACTGTATGATTCCTCTTCGTGGTGTCGCTGTCGTTGTCGCTGTTGATGTTGATGTTGATGTTTATTTTCAACTTTTTCAATTAAATAAATTTTCTGAAATTTTCAATTGAGTTGAAAGAAGCTGCAATCCAGTGTGCACGCCCCTGCCAAGAAGCGGGTGTAAGTTGGAGAGGAAGTCGGTCACTCGAGTGGGCTGTTGTACTATAAGTGCGTCTGCAGAGAAGGTGCCTCCAACTACAAACGAGGGTCGGGCAGCGAACAGCCCAAGTTCAACGCTGGACAACCAGCACAGTGCTCACTCCTCTCGATTTGGTTACGCGAAGAAAATTCTGCAGAAAAGCGCAGTCGAAGCAAATAAAGTTTTTTAAAAGTAATAAAAACGAAATGTCGCATATTTTTATGACGTTTTCCAATATCGTTTCGTGCGATTATTCCTTGCCTCCGTCCCTGCTTCCTGCTCGGTCTGCTGGATGGCATTCGCTTCGCTTGACTTTTGCACTTTTCCCACATTTTAACAGTCGCGGGCTGCGCGGCGCTGTCAATTCGAATTTGTTTTCTATCCGTGCTTTGAAATCAAATTAGACTCGTTTATAAAACTCCGCACGCTGAGGCGCGAGTGGCAGTGAGCAGCACAGGGCGATCGAATAAAGGCAATAATATCGCAAAAATTGGCATTTGCACCGAACTCGAACCGCTCCAGTAATGCTGCAGCGGCCCCGTTCCTGCTGCTGAAACAATTTTTTGTCCGTTATTAATTCCTCGCCGTCCTTTGTACCATTTAGAAAACTACTCCGCCGCCTCCACTCCCGGTCGCGCCATTATTCTTGCCTGACTGAGAATTTATTGCTCTTAACTATAAATGAACCTGCAAGGAAATCGTTGCCTACGCAATAACAAAAGCACATAAGCTCAGGAGCAGCGACTCCTGTATGGGTTCCGGAATCAACACCCTGCTTTGGGTTGCATGCTTCTTAATACAAGCGATTTGTTTTGGCTCATTCTTTAGCACTTTGGCTTCCACATACTTCCGCAGTAATGCACGCGGAAGGGTTGCAGCATTCCTGGGGAGCTTCTAATGGATTCGTCATGTTCCTTGCCAATTTTTCCGAGAGTGCGATTGGTTAGAAACAAATGTCTGATATGTCGTTACTTTTTCCCAGACTTAAAAGCTACCCTCCCCTTCTTCGCCGCGAAAGCATTGCGTATTTAGTTCCGGATTGCTATTTTAATTGCTCCCCTGTTGGACGTTGCCGCGAAACTTCCACGGACGAATTATCGCTATCGTCTTCATCGCTACCAACTTCTGATTCCGCTCAGTGGCGCTTCTTCCGGCGTAGTCAGGCACTTTATCTTTCCTGCATGCCGCGTGTTCATCTGGAGAATAATTCAATTCAACAGAAATTAATTGCTTTAAATGCTTCCGTCAACTAACCCCTCAACCCTCCTCCCGGCCACCGCGCACGCAGTGACTAACTGAACTGAGGAGAAACCGTTATATACGCGAAATTAATTATTATTATGAATACCAAACACAGCAAACTTTTCCATCATAAATAAATTGGAAAAGGGTTACCAGCAGCGCACGCGGGTGGTGGGGGTGGGTTGGCTGGAGAGTGCTTGAGTAGCGATGACTGTTTGTTGGCGCCAACCTTTACGCTCAATTAAATCGCTTCAATGAAAACGAACTTTCAGGATTAATAAACAAGTCGGATGCTTTCCGTTGTGGTTGGTACGACAGGTAGAAAGTTTAGGACATATAAAGAGAGTGAAATACGCCCTCCACACTTATTGCCGTGGGATAACTAGCACGGCCATGTTGTGGTACTCACGATAATATGTATGTATATATCACTCTCTTTATGCTAGGGAGAGAGCTTGACTCGATATACTATACTGTCTTCTTCACATAAGAATTATTTAACTAAATTGGGAATCGCAAGCTGTTCGCGGAAACGTATTCATTAGTTAATGAATGATTTCTTATGATCTCTAGAAGCGTACTCGTCTGGAGACTCGTCGGCTCTCTGCGAATGCTCTCCGATTTAATCAATTTAATATCATTATCTCTTTTCTACACGCTTACAACATGAAAAGTCACCCCGGTTAGAAAATCAATGGGGGCGATTTTTTTGAAAGATCTAATTTTAATGTATCTTTAGTTTAGACGCATTTCCTCTTTTAATGTTTCCTTTCATATCCTTTGTTCACCCATGCCAGCTAAAAGTTAATTTTGTGTGTCCGGATAATTTTTGTAGCTACATTTGAAGTCTGCTCTATGATGAATAGTCTGCTTTTAGGATTTGCGTTCCTGGTTAACGGTTCAGATTGCAGACATTTTATTATGTTTAAAGATGAAAAAAGCTACTTATTTTAAAAATGAGGTACATTTCCGCTATAAACTTCGCACGGGGGTTTTAAAACACATCTCAGCTTTGCACTGCTGCTGTTTTCTCACTTACAGTTTTTCGATTTTTCCCTTAACCCATTGTTGCCCGCACCAAGAATCCGTGACCGGTTTTTGATGAAACTTTATACCATATCTTAAAATGTTCTAATCAAGATAAATTTAAAGTTTTAGAAAAATGGTATTTGTGTTTTTGAAGTTATGACTGTTAATTATATTTGCCATATGGCTCAAAATTAATGGAATTTTGATTTAATGCTGAATTTAAAATTAATTGAATTTTATTCAAACAATTGTCTCCTATTATTTCGCATATATTGGATGAATGGACATACATATGTATATGTTGTATAAAAAATCCTTCTGCATAATTGCATAATTTTTGGACTTCGGACACGTAAACTCAGCTGACTGGCAAATGGGAGAAGCTACAACGATTTCCTTCAAATTGTTTTTTACAAATAATTCCTTATACAAGAACTTATAATGAGTTACAATACAAGAACAAATAACTCAGGCTGTACGCTTAATTAAAGGCGTGGTAAGTGAAATTACAATAATGGGTTAAAGTTCATTACCAGAAACCTAATCATAAACAAGCGTTTTCTGTAGAGATCACAGCCCGTTGCATTATTCAGAAATCCTACAGCTAAGTTATGACTATTTTCAGTTATAAGTGATTTGTCAGCATACAGTTTTTATATTTAATCATAATTTAAGTTATTTATTCATAATTAATCTGAAAGTAAATTAAATTTACGAAAATATTTGAAAAATTAATATATTTTCGGCTCATAATGTGTGTGAAATAGAAATAAATGTATTACATTTTGTACTTAAATTCACTTTGCTATAATACTTAAGTTTTGGGATAGACAAATAAAAACAATAATTTATAATCAGAAATGGCTTTATGGTTTTTCAAAATATTCTGCTTAAAGATCAATACACTTTTCCATGCGTTTGAGCCAATTTTCGAAGCACTTTTTCCACTCTGGTTGAGGTACCTCCAAAACAGGTGATTTGAACGCATGAACCGCTTCTTCAGGAGTCGAAAAACGTTGACCTCGCAATTTATTTTTGATCTGCGGGAATAAGAAGAAGTCATTGGATGCCAAATCGCGATTAACTCTACGACAGATAACCCATCAATTCGATGTTTTGAATGCTCAAAAATGTTTTTGTTTGTGCTGATGTGTGAGGGCTTGTATTTTCGTGGTGGAGAAGACGAATCAGTCTTCGGCAATCGATTTCCCTGATTTTTCCGAACAATTCTGGCCAACAAATATTGGTTTATCATTCAGAATTGTCCGTTATACGTTGCTCTAATGGAACGGTAGCGACATGTCTAGTTATTCCGAAATAACAGGCGACCATTTGCGACGAGGAAAATGTCGACTTTAACATATGTATTCACATTAGTGTTGCTATATCTAAAAACTTAAGTACCAAACCCCGTAAATGTTTCACAAAAAATAGCACTAGTTAAATATGATGTCTTTGGCCACTTAGAAAGTCGGTTCTTTTGATAAGTCTTCAAATCTACTGAAAAAGTTATCACAAACGTAAAGACCAATTGGAATAACCGCAGCCTCGAAGTACAAAAAACGATTTGAATACCGTTTCCAAGGTGATATATTATTCCCCAATCGAAATATTCTCCAATACCATCTCTCAAGAGTTCGCGTTGCTAAATATCGAATTCGTTTTGGTAGAACCACTGAACCATATCGGAAAGCCGTAAAAGATTATCGGACTTATGCACGTTTTATATAGTATAGTAAATGCTTGGTTAGCGAAGGTAAATTTTTGTTACAACAAATTTTTGAAAAGACTTCTGAGTTTAATTTTAGTTTCCACATAGTTTTTCCACTGTAGAAAGGTCAGTTGCAGTTTCCAGACACATCGTGCATAGATACATATCCCATTTTCGGTAACGCCAGCCGGTAACACCTTTTTTATATATCTCGTTTTCCGAGATATCCTTTGGTTGAGATGAGACCAAAGATCGCACACTTGGTGGTCTTTTGGTAGACTTTTCTACTATTAAGCTTATGAATATTAGGGATATGAATTAATGCAGCATTCCTGTAAAGTTTACTCTTTACCTTTCATTTAATTGAGATTTAATTGAATTCAGCACTGACGCAGTTCTGATAAAAATGCTTTGGTATAATTTTAGGCGTTACTTCCGCATCCTAGATGAGGCCCTTTCTGGGCTGTTCTCAAAAAAGTGATGTGGTGAATTCTTAACAACAATTTGGCGTACTTTTACTCCTCTTTTTCTTCGTACTGTTTTTTAACAAGGAGTATTCTTTTACATGCAGTTCAGTACTTTTTAATATGGTATACTTTCAGGAGTTTGTTCTTAAATTCTTCTAAATTTATCTTCTAGGAGAATTAAAATGAAACTTAAGGATACATTTTAACCATTCACTTAATCCACACAATATAAATCTAGATGGTGAAAGATAACTTCTATATTTTTACAAAACAAATGTGCACATTATAAAATTTAAATTCAATGCAGTGGAAAAAATGTAGTGGACATACTTTTAGGCTATGTTTTAAATGAATATTTTGCAGGAATCGAAACAGGTTTTGCATATAAATCCAATTCTTTTTCAATAATATTAAACATCTCGGCATTCATTTTTATAATGTGGAGTTAAAAAAATCTTATATTGTAGAATTTGGAGATCTTTCTGAAAAAGTTTTGAAACAAAAATTTACCTCAGCTATTCAACCTGTTACGATATAAAACGCGCATTACACCGGTAATCTTAAGCCGCTTTCCGATATGGTTCAGTGGTTATTAAAGAACTTGAAAGGGCCGACTCAAGGATATCGCATACTTCCAGGCTGTTCGCAAGCTTCATCTAGCGTCGCTGCTTCTGCGAAAATCCGTAAAATTCCCAGATCGCCTTTCATTGAATTTTTAGAAAACAGACATTTAATTCAACAATTTCATTTTATTTAATAATAGAATTTTTATGAGTTATACAGTAAGCTAATATATGTATATATAAGTATAACCTAGCATAGTTGGGAAAAAAATCCGATGGAAAATTATTATAGTGATTAGATTTATTTTGTGGGGCAGCTAAATGCTCCGGGGCAAAGCTAGTGTAATATAAACAAAAGTAATGTAAAATGTAACGCTGTACATAGATGCTGCAACTAGATTTGAATAAACTTAATTTAATAGTCGCAATATTTCGAGTTGAACGGTTTTGACTTGTGGCTACAGACATGAACGTCTTGTACAGTTTTTATTTTAGTTTTCTGGAATTGTGATTGCATGGATTTATTCGAGATTTTTTACGACGAAATACTCGAAACGTGAGTAGTTGAAATAAACAGCGATTTTATAAACAAAATATATTGGTTTTTTGATGGCAACCACACTCAGTAACAGGAATCGAGGCCTCAACCAAAGAGAAACGTACGTAAATATGTTGTTTACTAGTACGTACACATACGTCGTTATTCCAAATATGAAATATACTTACAAACAAATATAGATTATGTGAAGAATTTTTCAAAAATATGAATTCATTTATAAATGCGCAAATTAAGTGCTGTACATGCTTAACACAGTGATGTGTTTGTTGCTGTGTGAGCACCGAAGGTGAGATATGGCACTGCACTGCCTCTGACTACGAGTATATGACCGGTGCTAATGAAGACAACAACACCTGGCTACATACTCGTGGACATCTGCGTCTATTTATCGGTGTGAAATAAAACCAATGCGGGCGTTTATAAGTCCTTCACTTGAACTTGCGCACTTCCTTGGTACTTCCTTTCCTTCCTCGTTGGCGTACTTCCTTTTGGTAGCGCCTACTAACAAGTCCACATAATTATTCTTTATACCTTCATACATTATTGAACTAGTGCAGTCCCAAGTCAAGATATACACGTCTCAATAAATATGAACAGATATATGTATGTAAATGCATTGAACTACCGTTTCCATCAGAGTTTTTCACAGAGACGTAACAAAGACACGTACGATAGTTGTCAGACACACAAAATTAAGTTCACAATTTAAATGGTATAGAGTAAGAAGTTCAAGGGCACATGAGTCTGTATATAAACTGAACGTCAAGCACAGCCCGTCCTCATCGAACACAGGAGTTTCTTGAGCGATTTGTTTTCCGTTCCTAAATCGAATTTGTATATTTGGCAAAGTTTTTAATGCCGTTCAGGAGGACGGAGACAAAGAAGGATATAACATACAGAAGTATGGTATTCATAACCGCTTTATGTTGCTATGATTGGTATGGCCTGTACATACAATTGTAGGGTGTAAAAGTCAACGTGGTGCCGAATGAAATGAAAAATAACTATTATCAGTCAACACTTGCGGGACATGCAGTGAGCGAAATACGAATCCGATTTCCAAACTGGGAAATGTTCGCAGCAACTTATTGGGTGGAGTGGACTCAGGACAAACCGGGCGGACCTTTGCAACCGATGCAGGGTCCTTCCTGGCCCGACATAATGTTTCAAATCAGACATTTTACAGTATTTAAAAATGCAGTTTAACGAGCGGCGGGACAGATTCATGCTTGCTAACGCTCCCCGACGAATCTTCTCCTTACTTTTTTTGTCTGCTTTTTTTAGCTTTGTATGGACTTTTAAGTCGCAATTTTCTGTTAGAAAATGGGTGAAAGTCTGAAGAGTAGACAAAGGATTTAAGATGCTCAGGTTGAGATTAAGTTCGCTATATAAGCATACATGGAAATTCTTATTGACCTTTATCAAAGGTTCATCAGTTTTCGTTGCGTTTTTGTCGTATTCCAAAGACCATGGAGAGGGAACCGAGCTTGGTTCAGATGTTTGCTGAGCTGGCATTATTAAAACGGGTCATTTTGCACGCCAATTTTATTGCGGTGTAAAATTGCAGTTGTCATTGAATACATTGATAACGCAGCTGCTGTGCACTCGAATAACTGCGCTCGTTTTCTGAGGGATCAGCTATTCTTAGCTGAATGCATTTTTATTGACCTATTAAAATGGAGCTCGGGGTGTTGGATCCTCGTTCCGCGCGTTGACAAGTTCAATTATAACATTTATTCCGCGGGCAGTCGGCTGCATGATCCGCTAAGAATGAATAGACACAAAAACAGCTATTCACTCAAAATCATTATCAGCGATTTGCGTAAAAAAAGTGTGCTACTTAGTAGAATTACAGTCGTCTCGTCGCGCGTCCCCATAAGCTCAAAAGTAATGCAGAGTTGGGCCAGATGGCCTCCAACATCACATTCACATCACGAAGCATGAGATACTCGTAAGTAGTGGAAAACGCATCCCGCACCGCAGTTGCGTCGCTTCGTTACGAGGAAGACAAAAGCGCAGCCGCAAAATGGCCCGGCTCCGTTCGTCAAGATTCTCGGAATTTGTTTTTCTCGCGTATTTCACTCGTATTTCTCCGGCCGTGAAGATGAAAGACCCGGCAAGTGTGCACCTTCTGCGCTCATCAGTACAAAGAGTCTTCTTAGATTTTAGATGTGCACTAAGTAGCAAGCGCAGAGCACACCGCTTCCAATCTGTTCTGGTTTTGTTTTGGCTTGCACGTTTCTCCAACTGACTTAATTTCAGCACAGCTGATAATCGTGGACTGTAAGCCATAAGCCGTAAGCCGTAAGCCTTCGCAATCACTGATAGCTCACTCATTTGCGACGTAATTACAGCGAGTGGCTACAGTTTCATCCGTAGCCGAATGTCAGTAGCTCACCAAGGCTCATTCATTGCTACTCGTATTATTCACTTACTATCTACGTACGAGTATGTCTGCACGTACATTGTAAGTAAGTCCGGCGCTGTGCGAATATGTTTGCCAACGGACTAACTAAGCACCGAGCTCCAAGAAGTCTGAAGCTTAGTCCGATTCAGTTTCTCTCGCACTAACGCCTTAGCCAGTCATGATCGAGATCTGAGTCGCCCTCCGTCGCATGCCCACCACGGCGACCTTTATATTGTCGTGAGTTTTCTTTGGGTTGGATTGGGTTTCGATTAATCGCAGATGCGGAGTTATAATCATTGACATTAGTAATTTTATTGTTATTTGTACGATCGCGATGGCCTGCCGTCCGTCACTTGTTATCAATTCGCAGCGAGAGCCAGCATGCGGAAGACAGAGTGGATGAGAGTGGCGGAGAGTGATATTAAGAGTGAGAGTGAGAGAGAGAGCGCGATAACAATCGACTTTTGCCGATAACTAACTGTCTGATTAAGCGTATCCGATTCTGGAAAAAGAATCGCGTCACAGTCCGACGGATCGCTCCGATCTGGAATAAAAGCAGTGCCGCTCGGCTTTCCTCGGCACTGAAGCCAATGCTCAATACTCTTAGTCGGTCGCCGAAACAATCCAGTCGCAGTCGCGGATACGGATAACAAGCAATAGAAAGCATTAGTAAATATTAGAACACAACTTCTAAAAAAGTGCATTATTTGAACCCTGTTTGATCACGCAAGGAAAAGTCGTTTAACCGCAAAACTCGTTTAGTTTCAGTGATACTCGAAATTTTGCAGACAAGGAGGCAGCCTAGAACTAAGAGAATAAGGTAAGGCCGAGTGTCAAAAGGTGTCGGTTCCTCTACTGAGAGGTTGAGAGACCTGCACGCTGACCTTTCCTCATTTAAGTGCTTATTGGTCAGAACCTCTTTGTTTCCGCGCCATACATTCTCACCCTCATCCTTCATGTCGTTGCCAATAGCAGTGGTTAAGTTAAGGCACAGTTACGTAATCCTCGTCAATGTACCTTCAGCCAAACAGAACAAAGGGCTTCCCTCTCGCTCTCTGCTTACGCGTGCTCCTCTTTCTTATTACTGATACAATTTTTAATGTTGGTAGCAGCAACAACCAGATCGGAAACCGCGTGCGTTTCTCCGATCATTTGTAAGAATAACGATGTAAATCGTTAACAACGTAATCAGATGGAAATAAGTTATTTTTACTTTTGATCTGCTGATTCGGTGCTAATTGTTTTTTCTTGTTTTCGTTTTCATTATTGCCTTGTTGCTGTCGTAGTTTTATTGCTGATGTTAGCGCTTTCGCTGTGAGCATTTCTTGTGCGCAACAGAGAGTTCCTCGATGAGTCGTAGTAGATTTCACTTAATGGATTGTATCAGCCGCCTGAAGTGAGGTCAAGTGCCGAAGAGCAAAGGATTAACACTCTTCCTCTAATGGGATCCTCTAGAAAAGGAGGCTTTAGAGGAAAAAATGCACCCATAACTAAAGTGTACACGTAGGTCTATCTAGGTACATCTATTCAATATTTGCTGTTTAAAAAATGGGGTAATTATAGCAGTTAGATACTTATTTATTTTGCTAGAAAATGTTTGATGGTAAACATTCAGGTTATCGAGTGATTGTTCAGAGTTACTTACCATCCCGAAGAAATTTCAATCGCTTCCTGCATCCGAAAGGTTGTTTTCAATGATCAATCCATCATGTTATTAGTATACCCCAAGGTTGTCATCGTGATACTCTTACTTCATCGAGATGCAATCTAATTTCTTGTTTCGTTGAATATTCTTGTGTGTAAGTACAAATTGACGCAAGGAAATCCTGTTTTGTGGCTTTGATGGGAAAAGAATTAGAAGTTGCTCTAGCTGAATGATGCTAGAGCAAAAACTGGTTGATAAATGTGCAATATTTACGCTGGAATATTGAATATCGCGAAAACATTAGAACATGTATAAACATATCCGCATATTTTCCCATCTGAACAGGCGAACACGTCCTAAGAAGCCTGCAGTAAACTCCTCCATCTAACCACAATCTGAACAACTGGCTCCAATCAAATGTCCAGCAGCTTGTTAAAAGCAGGAATCGTTGCATCGATGCTGCGGCATTAGATTTGAACAAACAGCTTTTTAGCACTGACACCAGTTTTTCAGGAGCATTTCAATAGATACATCAGACCAACGAGATTTTGAGGTTACAGAGAGTGAGCGTGCGGATCTTCTAGTTATTCAATCGTCCAGACCTGTTGGTCATGCCACAGTTGAGCCCGAGTCACTGCTATTGCATCCGATATCTCTTATTGCTAAACCCAACAATAACCATTTTACTTTTCTATTTTTGTACTGAGAAATTCACAGTGGCTGTTATCTTTCGGCAATTAGCCGCAGCTGATAAGTCTTAAGTCAACCAGATAACAGCACAAATGTTAACACTGTTTCGCCTCGTCCTCAAGAAACTTTCCGTGTGCCGTTATTCAAGTAATGTGTTTAAAGTGTTTAAACGACAGTGGAATTGAAAAATTTATTACTTATATTAACATATGAGCTGTTGTATTTGAAAGTGGTATAAGTCCATTTGGAGCTTAAAAAATCCCCTATTTTTTGAAATATTTTCAATAATTATTATTTCATAATAAAATTTAATAGGTGTGTAGTGTTAAAAACATCACTCGGATTGATTAACGGTTGCCAATATTTTTAAATTGATTCAAACGCAAACCTTTAAATATCTCGATACATGAAAAAATGGACTTATTCCACTTTCAAAAATAACAGCTCATATTTAGGTTAATTTGATAAAGTAATCTTTTTGCATTTCGGGTCCTCTTGATTTATTTGTTGTTTTCTTTTGTTTGTAACAATATGCATTTCTAAAATAAAATAATTCAAAACAAATCAAATAGACTGTTCGATTGTGATTGGCTTTTATATATATTCTGCTTGCTTTCAGATACTTTAAAAGCTAATGGATGTGATTATCTTGATCTCCATCGCAGTGTTGCTGGTTGTATATTCAAAATTTGAGATTCGAACCGTAATCGAGGAGTATTTGAAAAGGTTCTTGAGACCCTTTGATGAAGTGCAGTACTCCCCCCCATTGAAAAATGGAAACACGGGTCTAATGGGAAGCAGAAGGAGAAAGATCTGGGATATTCCGGGCCCGTATTCCTTACCATTTCTTGGCACCAAATGGATATTCTTTGTCTTCTTTAAAAAATACAAAATGTCAACGTTGCACACAGTATATGATGGTAGGTTATTGCGAACGAGACCGAATCATATCCCATTATTTAAGTGCAACTCCTCTTGATTACACGCTGTCCTTTACAACTGTTTCGAAAACGGAGTATATATATTGTACTATGTGTAATAACTGTAATTGCATAGTAGATCATGGATGACATGGTTCGGTCCTAATGGTCACTTCCAGAGCCCTCTCTGTTTATGTCTCTAAACGCAGATCTTAACCAGAAATACGGTGACATTGTCCTGGAAGTGATGCCATCTGGTGTGCCGATTGTACATCTGTTCGATATAGAAGATTTGGAAAAAGTACTAAAATATCCCAGCAAGTATCCCTTCCGTCCCCCAACCGAAATTGTGGTGACCTATCGAAATTCACGACCTGATCGATACGCAAGCGTTGGAATTGTAAATGAGTAAGTAACGAGTTATGTCGGTGATTTGTTAAACTTGTCAACTTTAGGCAGGGACCCACTTGGCAAAAGTTGCGTGCATCCCTGACTTCTTACATAACATCGCCACGGATCCTCCAGAATTTTCTGCCTGCTTTAAACTCAGTGTGCGATGACTTTATAGAATTGTTACGTGACCAACGGGATCCCCACACTTTTGAAGTAAGAAGTTTTGAAGACACTGCAAATCTAATGGGTCTCGAAGCTGTTTGCACTCTCACGTTAGGTCGTCGCATGGGTTTCCTCTCACGGAACTCAAAGCAACCAGAGAAGATTAGGCAGCTGGCGGCTGCAGTCAAGCAGCTCTTTATTTCGCAGCGTGATTCGTACTACGGATTCGGCTTTTGGAAGTACTTTCCTACAAAAATGTACAGAGAATTTGCCAAAAGCGAGGAAATCATCTACGAGTAAGTGGCGTCAACTCCAAAGATTTTCAGTGCTTCACGGGATAACATTTGCAGTGTGATATCAGAAATGGTTGAACAGGCCTTGGAAGAGCACAACAACACATGTGCAAACGACTTTGAGGACAGTGATACGGGTCTGGGCACCATCTTCGTAAACATCTTGAAGCTTAAGGACCTGGACATTCGTGATAAGAAGTCTGCTATAATAGATTTCATTGCAGCAGGCATTGAAACGGTCTGTGATTTTCATTTACTCGTACATATGTGTGTGGTTGAGTATCTAATTTATTTGCAGCTCGCCAACACACTGCTCTTTGTCTTGAACTTCGTAACTGCCAGCGGGGAAGTGACGGAACGCGTTATCGATGAGTTTCGAGAATACCACAATATGAATATACTACAGAACGCATTAAAGAATGCTTCCTATACGAAGGCTTGCATACAGGAATCCTACCGCATCCTTCCAACTGCTTTCTGCTTGGCCCGGGTGCTAGAAGAGGACATGAATTTGTCGGGCTATGATCTGCAGGCTGGCGTAAGTGTTCATTCTCTCCAGATTAGTTCTCTATCAAAACCAACTCATGTTTGTGTCACAGACTATGGTTCTATGCCAGAACATGATCGCTTGTAACAAACCAGAGAACTTCTGCCATTCCCACCAGTTTCGACCCGAACGCTGGATCGATCAGCAGGGAAACTTTACGGTCAATGTCGATAATTCCTCCATTGTTGTGCCCTTCGGTGTGGGAAAGCGAACTTGTCCGGGGAAGCGGTTCGTGGAGATGGAGGTCACGCTGTTGCTAGCGAAGGTACACATGTCTGTCGCTACTATTGATCAGCTCGTAAATATTTACCTCTTCCACGCAGCTCTTGCTTGCCTTCGACGTCAAGTTAACACAGCCACTGGAGACAGAGTTCGAATTTCTGCTTGCCCCTAAAACGCCAATTCATTTAGTGCTGAAAGATCGAACTTTATAGAGTTTTAGAAATTACATTATGTTGAGAAATTTCAAAAGAATTTACTCGTACTATATGTATATCATTCAAACTTTTGCAGCGGCATCTGTTTTGTGGCGGCCCAAAACTATACAACGTAACTTCAGCATGTGCCCGCGTTGCTCCTGATTAAATCTTTAAAAAACGCTCAAGAACTGACGTGGTAAATGTCAATTTCCTCGTCGTTTTTTTAATGCACTGGATCTCAAGTTCATTAAAAAAACGCAGCTATCGATAGAAACACCAACACATTCAAAAACCTACTCTGCTATTAGTGTTAGAAAGTGAAAGACTGTTGTTAACTGCTATAAATTAAGTTATGTAAAATGTATGCATATATCTATGTATGTACATATTGAATAAACCAAAAGGTTCGTCGTAGTATCTAGAAATATTTTTATGTCAACATCATATGCAGCCTGATCAAAAATAGACGAATGTAGACGTCGTCATTCGTCTATTTTGGTTGAGACTTTAGTCTGCTTTTACGCGTATTATTTTAACGCGAACTAAAGTTTTTCGTTCGTCTTTACGCGATTTTATTTGATTTAACGCGGTCAATCGCACGCAAGTATGTACACACATACTCGCATGTACTCATTGCCGGAGTTTTCTTATCTGTATATCATATAAGCTTTGGTTGAAGAAGGAGCGTCATCCTCTTTGAACGTATCCGTACCGTGTCCAAGGATTAGCAGTGCAGTACAATATTTTACCAAACAATAACACGGAAGAAAGACAAAGCAGAAGATAGGCCAGCACAGAAAATCATTATTCGAATGAACCCAAGCGATTTTCATGTCGTTTTAAAATTCGAAGGGAAATAAAAGAGAGGAGAATAAACCTATTTTGGTTTTTTGTACGTTTTGTTTAAAGAAAATAATTATTGTTTATGCTATTTATAATTTTTAAGTATTTCTAATCGTATTATAAATTTTTAATTTTTTTATTTTCCGAAATCCAATATTTTATTAACACTTTTTTCCTGATTCGTGTAATGGGGAACCATTAACGTTATTTTAAATGGGCACGGTGAATTTTTTCGCGATTTCTTTTTACGCGAATTTTTCGGAAACCTTTCTATGGCGCAAAAACTGACTTAGGTGTATAGTTATCACGCTCCATCCCATACCATGTATATAGGAAGCATAAACGGAGGAAAGGAGAACCAGAGAGAATTCAAATTTCACTATAAAAATTCCTAATTTCGTTCCAAGAATATAGAATACAAGATTACGCATTGCGCGAATTCGTTATCTCTTTTCGTTTGAGAATAACGCCACAAGTTACAAAAATTGACAGATATTTCTAACCACCATCCGAATCGTAACGGTTGCTTGGCACAAAACTGCATTTTAAATATAAATTGTGAAAACTCTAAGAAATTCCGCAACTTAGTTCTTCATTACAATATTCAAATCATTCGATACAGTTTTTTCCGAAATGTGGCTATCAAAAGAAAGCTAATAAACTTCCTTATTACATTAAAAACCTTGAATAAATGTACTTATGTAACATATGTATCCCATTTTCGATAGCTTATATATGTTTTATATAAACACTAATGTTTTATGGTAATATTATCGAAAACGTTTTAAAATTAAAAACCACCAAGCTTGATACAACATATAGTACAAAGAAGATGCTTGTCCGAATTTTGACTTGTCTGATGTGCGGCGGGACCAGCAGAAGCGTCCCGTCATCTAGCCACGACAATCCTTACTTATCTTTACGTAGAATGGCCTATAGTAATCTCTGGCTTGTTCAAGTGGACGAACTGTAGTCGGCACCAGTTGCTGCACTCCTGCAATGGCATCGGGACCATCAATGAGTCGATTATAGTCGAGTATAGATTACATTGCCTTGGAATAATTACGTCAACTCCGTGCATTGAGGACTAAGCCTTCCAAGGCGCAATGAGTGCTAAGCGTGACCATATTCTGTGATATGTGGGCAAAACAAAATCAATGCGAGATTTAGAGCTCCTCATCGGTAGAACTGAAAATGTATCGAATAAAGACGCCATTTAAGTAACATTTACATTTCTTTGCTACAATTGAAGGCTGGTTCGCAATCTAAATCAAAATAGAGTAAATCAATATCGTAGAAATCAAATACCAATAACTTCTGCGTATGTCACCTTTTCGGTGATGGTTGACAAATTGATTTTGTCGAGCAAACGAACGCGTGATTTAAGCCAATTGTGTAGGACCAGTTTTGCAATTTATTTATGCAGTCCAGAAGGTATTCTGACTTAATGCTGGGAAGAATGATTTTGATTTGATTTGATTTTGATTGATTTTACAATACAAAACTGCCATGGCTTCTTCTTCGAGCCGATCAAGGAAACTTTTCGGAACCACATCTGAAACATTATACATATATTTCATGAAAGTATTTTGCCTTTTTATTACACTTTGGCCTAAGATCGTAGTACGCGTTGAACTTTACGACGCGGTAGAATTTATCAATTATTTAATTTATTTATCTCGGTAGAATTCACATGTTCATCTTTAACTAAATCGACGTTCATACTCATCTTTTCCATTGTGTTGAAGTAGCGATTTAGCTTTTGTCCGCCAAATGTCATCAGAAGAATATTGTTTCTATCTTCGAGAGGTATTGTTGGTGATTTAGAGTTTTTATCTAACACACTGTATATGTGATTCTGGAGAAGCACCTGGTCGATAGGCATAATGCGAACCTAGTTGTGTCACGATCCCTCACGAAGAGAAATGTATCCGTAAGCTTTTCCTCCTTAATTAGACCGTGGTAGATATTTCCACTAGCAGCAACAACAACTCCATTTGATCGTTTGGTTTTATGGAATTCGGGGCGACATTTTGTAGATTTTTTGCTAACTGAAGTAAGATTTCCATTTTGAAATTTCATTGGAATGGCGCAAAGAATATGTTGATGAATTCCGCATCGTTTATTCCGCTAATCAACTTACTCAGAACGGGCTTCATTGCTTTTTCTGGAACAGAGCACACTTTTTCAATGTAAGACTTCTTTCTGGACATCGTTAAGATCAGAATTTTGTTCAAGCGATTTATAATATTTTCCCACACGAAGAAATCAACGTTTTTAATTGTTCCTTGAAATTGGCGCGTTGGTGTCTCATTTCCAACAAAAGTTTGGAACTATTCATCGAACGGTGTTTCCCCGAAAGCGTTTACACAGTGGAAGGATGGGATTCTGGGTCGTAGTGGATGATTTGAAAGCACGATTTTTTAATACTTTTTGCTACAACTTGTAGACCTTTAGCTACTTTTTAAGGACTATAATACTTTTTGAATACGAGTACAAACTTTTTTAATGCCCTTAACGCGTCGCTCACAATTCGCGAAAAATATATTATAAAACATAATATTTACAATATTTACAAAAAATATAATACAAATATATTACAAACATTTCAATTATTGGAAGAAGTGCGGAGTTCTGAATCCACCCAAAAAGAATTTGTAGGGTGAAGAATCGGGGAAAGTACAAAAGTTCAACTGGAGCATTTGCAGTTCTATCGAAGAAATGAGAGTCTGTTATAAATTTCTCCCACAACGCTGCACCGGATTCGGATGATATGTATACATGTACAGAAAGCTAAGAGACCCTGATTTCTTAGTATTGGAATTAGTTTGTAAATTAATTATTTATTTCACATAGAAAACAAATTATAGAAAGAATTTTATTAAAAATTTAAAGTTTCATTTTTCTGGAAAAGCAAATATTTCTCGACCAAAAGTGGTTTACATAACTGAAAGACAATTGAAATAGCTTTCCAATGACATCAATGTCATGTAGGTATCTCGAATAGTTTAGGAAATGTAGCTCCGAAAAGTGCTCAAACTTCAAAGCGCTATAAAGCGGAATCTAGGCGAGAGCGCCAAGAATTGTTGGTGTTGTTGGAATTAACATAAGATACAAAAAAAAACAACAAAATGGGAGCACTTCAACAACTCGTATTTCTTTTTACTAAATTTGTATATGAACATTTACTTTTAAATGTGTTCGCAATGCAAACCTGCATAATATATTTTTTCACTAGTTCTTGCAACTCTGCTTTCGGGATTCCCAAGGATAACAGAGGAACACCTGAAGAGGAGGTGTTGAAGGGAGACGTTCATTTTCTCATAGTCGCTGATCATCTTGCCGTTTGGCTGGGAAACAACTAAAAGTTGTGTGGCACTGTATACATATAGTATGTTCCACGTGTGGACGCAAATCCTTTTGTTCCACGATTGTTTCTAGAAACCACAAGAGAAGCCATTTCGAAAGCAACTAAGTCTAGCTGAGAGCACTGTGTATATTTAATTGTGTGAATCTTGTCTTTTGTCGTATCAATCATGTTGTTTTCTGTTACATATCGAACTTGTTTCCTATACAACTTGTTTCCTTGTTTTCGCTTTCCTAACGTATGAAACAACAAATAGCGAAATAACAAAGCAAAAAAGTAAGGAAATAACCATAACGCGGTCGAACAACAGAAAACAACATGATCGATACGACAAAAGACAAGATTCACACAATTAAATATACACAATGGTCTCGGCTAGAATTAGTTGCTTTCGAAAATGCTTGTTGTGGTTTCTAGAAACAATCGTGGTTTGCCGAACATGTGATGCCGAAATGTGTGTGTGTGGAGTTTACTCCGAGTTTACATCCGAATGTTGGCCAGAGTGAGTGGAAATATAATCACATGTTCGGCAAACATGTTCACAGTTCGTTTGTTTGACCACTGCTCGGTGTGTGCATGAATAGAAAGTACGAAAGAGTCTCGATTTTTGCTTCAAGCATTCTCTACACTTGAAACCAGAGTGTAAACTTTTCCCTTACGTTCTTACCTCTCTCTCACAAACTGAGTGAAACTGTTTCAAAACCAAATACGTGTAGGCCAGGCCAATAGAGGTCTCCACACCGAGGTGATTATTATGGTAATTCGTTAAAATTTCCAACTATGAACGCACTTTTTTGTAAAATCTTGGTAACGTGGTGAAGTGACGTTCTGAAACAGTGATTTATTATGCTTGCATATGGAAAATAATAAAGTAAGTACAAAAAATGAAAATGAAAACCATTTAAAAATAAGTAGTGTGAAACTAATAGCGTTGATTCTTAGTTATATAAAATAATTCTTCATTTATTAATTACTTTCGAAGAACACAACCTGCAATGATTTTAAGAAAAAGAACAGCATATTAGAACAAACTTCACAGTTCAGAAACAACTGATTCCAGAGTTAACACTGAACACCAAAACTATTAGGGTTGGAAGCATGGAAAGTTGTTATTCGTTAAGTCGACAATCGTTAGTATTAGAATAACAATATATGTACATACATGTGAAAACTTAACAATGATCGAATAACGAGTTAACGAGCTCGGCGTTAAGATCGTTAATATATGTATATAAAAGCGGAAATTAGTTCCGGAAATATTTTGTTGCAGTACACTCCACTCCATTGATATGGAATAAATGCCAGTGGCATGAAGTTTTACGCACACTAATAATATTATATGTATATTGTGTGCAATTTGAAGTTCCTAATCAACAGTTAAATTGTCGTAGTACAGTTCGAAACAGAGGTTCGACTCTCTGCAGCCAACTTCGAAGTTCGAGCCACTTCGAAACATTTCGAACCATTTCGAACATTCGACGTTCGTGTGTGTCGCGCCGGGCGATTGGTGTCTATCATTCGGTATCCGGTATTCAGCGAGTGTGATTAAATAAAAGTAGTAGCTTGTGTTTGATAAACATATTGTAACGTATTTGATTTGAACAGCAGCGAAGTTAGTCCTTCATTTAGTAGTTCTGCGTTTTGGACAATTCCATAGCAAAACAACATTCCGTCCACACCGTGCCCATCTCACAAATACAAGTAGGTACTACACGTAATTCGAGCGCCTTCTTTCCCAAAAAAGCAGCTCATCCCGTTCAGAAATTGCAACAACCTTCAAGTGTGGAAACTAGTTGCGGCGCATCAGTTGGCCATAGAAAAAGAAAACCCATACGATGGCCGAGCTGATGTGGCGAAATATAATGGAGCCCGCTCCACACTGAGCGCGTTGTGTTTGCTTTGTCTGGGAAACCAACAGTTGGCTGCCCCACCCAAAGTGAATTAGCAGTTAGACGTTAGACGTAGTTTTGCTTTGTGAAAAACGTCAACAGAAGAAGAACATTTGTGATCAACATTCGTGAACAACATTGCAACCTCCAATGCTTTCTTCTTTGCATTGGAACCGCGTCCCAAAAGTGCTCCGAAGTTTGCCCCTCACTCTCGAAGTCACGATAGGAATTTTCGCTGGTGTCGTTGTTTTTATTGGTTTTGTTGCGTGTTCCCATTCGTAGGCAAACGCTCTTGCCATTGACGGTGACGGTAACCACGGAGATTGTGATGGGACGATTGATGATTGACTCGGAAACTCCCCCTCCCACTGATAGAACAAGCAAACTCTGAGAGAGCCACAAAGGCGCGCATAGGGACGTAAAACTTGTTTTTGTCGTGGCTTTGTTTTGATATGGATTTCATTATTGTAGAGGCTTTGCACGTGAATCAATCTCGAACAAACGTGTGAGTAAGGAGATATGTTGTGAGAGTGAGAAAAAACAGTAAACCTGTTTTGTTGTCTCATAACAGTGACTTGGCGGATTCCGTCTCTATTCTTATCAAAACAACTGCATTCACTGCAAGCCAGGCAAACGTAAAGTCTAATAAACGAGTTTTGAGTCATCGAGCGCTGCATTCCAACTTAGACTACACTGACTTACGAAAAGAATATGGCCTGGGCCTATAATGACTCGATTACTGATGACTGACGACGCAGAAAACTCAACCACACCCTTGAACGGCTGCCAAAGAGAGCATTCTAATAGAGACAAAGACCTGTTGAACTTTCATACTTCCAGCGTACGTACTGAGCGACACAAGAGCGCAGCTTATGTACTCGTATAATAATATAAGCTCCACTTGAGGTGATGACTTCTTCAAGTCGGTTACTCTTTCGTTGATTTTGTTTACATTTCTTGGATATCAACAAAAACGATTCTGATACCTTAAGAAGCATCGAAAACTGGACGCAAGCATCGGGTGGCAGATGAGCACAGTGCATGCAGAATAGATTCCGCTGAACACTTCTCGAAGGTTTACTAACTTTCAAAATCTGTATTCATATTTAAAAGGCTCACAAGAGCCGAGCACAAAGATTTTCGAGTCAATTAGACGGTTGCAATAAAAACGGCGATGTTCTGGCGCGTTCTTTACACCGCTTTCGTGCACGAATATTGTTTTAACCTTGGGTTACAAATCCAAACCTTGACACAATGCAGGCAACTAAACCGCAGCAATTTAGACAATTCTTACAGGTCTACCTTATCAAAGAGTATGCTTTTCATTAAAACTTCTCTACTAGTTAGCTTGTAATCCTTCCTCATAGGCATCAAGCGGAACAATTAATTCTAAACCAACTCGGGAATGACGTAGTGAATGAAATAATGGAAAGTGTACATGGTTTGGTTGAGTTGTACTCGAAATTATTAACGATGAAACCCTTCTTCCGGCAATTAATTCTTTAATTGGGGTCATTCGCGCATGTTACGCTGTGTTAAAAGCGATTCGATCTAATTCGATTTTATTTCAGAAAGCACACGCATGGAAATGTCTGCGTCCGATGACACATCGTACCCCAGCAGCGGCAGTAAGAAGGCTATATACACCCTGGTGGCCCTCAAAGTTCTGGAGCTGGTGCGTAAATCTCTCTCTTATAGAGTACAATCAATTAACTTTAACTTGCCTCATCAAAGTGTGTCATCATATGCTGCATCGGGCTGATCGACGAGCCAGCTAACCATTCCCACGTCCGCGTCTTCGTTACTCCGCGAGTAATTGCTCTGTGCTACGTAACCTTTGGTAGCTTGATTATTTACACAGCCATCTACTTAATCATGGCGCTGTTCGGGGACATGTGAGTAGCTCTTCGTCTCTGTGTCAAGAACTCCATTAATCTCGCTTTACCGTTTCTAGAATGCCCTGGAGAACCTCTACTTTGTGGTCGCTGGTGGGTTTTGTGCTCTTTCTGGTGACGACAATTCTTTTGTTTGGCGACTGGGGAACGACAAAAGACCGAAATTATTGGCACCCGAACATGCAACGATTAGATCTCGTGTTGGGCACTGCATCTGTGTCCCTACTCGCCGCACTTCTCTTCCTCGTCGACCTACTGGTGACTGCTCGATTTGGGGTACAAGGTGATTTGGAATAACTGAAGACAACAGCGAAATAGTATCAGCAGGACCTTTCGAGACAATCATAAAACGTCCGCATTTCGAAAGATACATTTAAGTGGTTACCAATAGGCGGTGGCTATTGATGCTTGGTTTATTGTGGCAAGGATGGCTTCCAGAATCACCCACCCAATCCGCACTTTACAGTTCAGTTATGCACTCATAGAATTAGTAGTTTTTTAGTTGTTTTGTTTCCATATTAGAACAGTTCATGTTCAATAACCTGTATATAGCAAGTCCGGATTTGCCATTATAATTTCTAGTAATGAACAAAATACGATTAGTGTCACACATTTGTAATTTCAAAGCACCTAAAACAAGCATACATACGATATAAATTATTAAACTTTTTACTAATTAAATACGTAAACATATTTTTATTTTTACTAAAATGTCTTTATTTGTTTTTATTTAATACATGAGCTGTTATTTTTGAAAGTGGAATAAGTCCATTTGTTTTATGTATTAGAATATTTAAGGGTTTTCATTTGAATAAATTTCAAAATATTGTCAAAAGCTAATCAATTTGAATGATTTTTTTAACACTTTTTAATTTTGTTATCATGTAATAATAATTAAAATTATCTAATAAATAAACGATATTTTTATCTCCGAATGGACTTGTACCACATTCAAAAATAATCAATTGAATATATGATTATAAATAAGGATAGAAAGTGTCTATATCTTACTAAAATTACCCTTAACTCATTTTTTTCAAAAATAACAGCTCACATGTTTAACAGGAGCATGTTAGGCATAAGTATAGTATATGGGCATTTCCACAGTCACAAACGTGACATTCGCACGTGTTTACGTCAATTAAAGAAGAAGAACACAGATGGATTTAATAGCACTATATTTTGTGTAAAATCTGGCAGCTTTCGAAAATGTGGTCCCAAGATATTAGCACACAAAGACGTGCAAGTGAGGTGGTTCTTATCTGCATCTATACAACTGCAAAAATCAGCGAAAAGCGCCTGAGTTTTTAATGAACATCAGTTGTAATATGATCTGGAATAATATTAGTTTATTTTCATAATTGTATCGTTGAAAAATATATTTTACTTTTTTATACAAAGCGATCCGATCCAATTTCACATGTTCGAAAGGAATTCAATTCCGATTCGAAATTATGTTATCAGCCAACTGTTTTTGAACAGAACAAATCTATTACCAATGAGTAATGAGCTGTATCTTTCTTTCGCGTTGAATAAACAACTGAAAAATTGCGACAGAATCGATTGTGTTATGCGTGTTTTATTTGATGGTAAGTTTTCAAACATGCCTATGCATTTGTTTATTGGATTATTATTAATTCAGAGAATTTAAATAAATAGTAAGGTGAAAATGGGTGAAATAATTTTGAGTGCACTTGTTTTTGTTCTTCAGAGGGGTAACGGAGAGTGAGTCAGTCGCTAGATTCTGAGAGACCACAGCAATTCAATGGAAATCGCAGACCCTGCATAAGTAAAATTATGCTCGCTTGCTGTAACTCAAATTTCAAAATAAAATACTAATATTTGTAGATAAATAAAATAAAAAACCAGTAAGAAAGCTATATTCGGCCTGGCCGAATCTTAAATACCCTACACCTAAAAGTTTTTAAAAAAGTGCCGAAGCTAGGGTGGGGCGGGGGTGGCGGTCCACTCTGGGCGGCACAATGTCGGGGGCGGCAGTTGTGGAAATCAAGTAGGGACTTATTGAATTCTAGGCATTTTTGGGGCTACAAGTTGATTAACCGTCCCGGGCTCCATGAGACCTAGCTACGCCTCTGTATAAATAGTAGGCGTGGTCATTACCTTTTTCAAAACAAAATAAGTAGCTTAGTTGTTTTATAATTGTGTTCATTTAAACTTTATTTCCGTGGTAATAAACTTTTTTCATACTGCTATACTGTATATGTAGTGTAAAAGTGGGCGGACCGCACCCAGTTTTGATGAATGAATGTTTTTTTGTAAAACAAGTTGTTATCTAAAGTTTTATTCAGGAAGTTTATATATTTAACAATATAACCATATTTTGCCTGTGTAACCTAAAAGTGGGCGGATCACGCCCATATTTGGCACATTAACGACTACTCTATACCAAGGAATGAAATTTTGTTGTAATAGCTCAAAAACGAACGCTGAGCTTTTTTATCACATTTTGAATAAAAAATAGGCGTGGTCGTGGACCGATTTTGCCCATTTTCAATACCAACCTGCTCACCACAAGAAACAATGTTTATGCAAAATTTCATCACGATATCTTCACCGGTTCTCCTGTGATCGTGATTTCAACAGACAGACAGACAGACAGACGGACGGACATGGCTAAATCGACTCAGGAGGTCACGCTGATCAAGAATATATATACTTTTCTATACCTATCGTCTCTAGTTCTATGCGTTACACATTTCGTTACAAAGTGAATATACCCTTACCTTAAGGTGTAGGGTATAATAAATTTTAAGTATAAGAAAATGAAGCTGTTATCTGTAAAAAAGGATGTAACGTGAATCCATTTTGTAGAACTCATTAAAAAACAATAAAACACGCAAAAATTCACATTCACACACAAAAAGTTGGACGGATTACTTGCGACAGAAAATTTCGAAAAAAATAACAACGGCCGCGTTTAGTCTGGAATGTATAGGGTTTTAATTTTAAAACATTTGTACAATTTGAAGAGCGATCTCTTTAAAATTAATTGGGATAACGGCGTTATTTATGCGTAGTTTGAAAGATTATTTAAAGGCCTTTCCTTATTTAATACTCATTTTTAGGATGATTTCCACTCTTGCATAAAAATGACACAAATTGTTTTACAAAACAAATAGTTCTCAAAAGACAATTGAAATATTGATATTGATAATAATGATCAATTAATTGCCTTAATTACGGAGTCACGACGACGACGATATCGGATTACTCTCATTGTGTCTTTCGTCGACATTGGCCTTTTATAACGTCTTTGTTTTGTAATCAACGAAAAGCTCAAAGACTCTCTTTTTAAAAAATTCAAAATTGTACATTATGCATAAAACACAACGCAGCTTCAGCTTTAGCATCAAAAACGAACTCAAGCAAAATCTTATGGGAAGAAAAAAGCCTGGGGCGACCTCATAATAGACTTACGTATGGCTTCAAATTCTATTCTATTACATTTCTCCTCAAAAGATCATACGTTTTAACATAAAAATATGTTTCAATCCAAAAATTCCAACGAAACCATATGATTTTGATAGAAAATAAAAATTGCGTTTATTTCAAACAAATAATTATATTTTATATTTTAACGACTTCAGGCAAAATAATGACCTTTGAAGAAAAATTAATTACAGAAATTCGAGGACATGAGTGCATTTTCGATCTGAGTAACAAAGATTATAAAAATATCTTTGTGAAGAACAGATCATGGAATATCATTTCGAACAACTTAGACACTCCAGGTACATTCGACTTCTCTTTCAAGTATTGCAATATTTCACCATTTCTGCATTCACCATTCTTGCAAACAATTTTTAGTCGAAATTTTTCTTAAAAGCATAAAAAAAGAGATTATAAAAATAATTCGTTTCTTTTTTTTAATGATAATTGAATTCTTATAGTCAATAACGAATATATTAATAAAATACATTAATAAAAATAAGGTAATAAATAAGGAACTAATGCAAATTAAACAATTTTTTACATCACTATCTAACTCGATTGAACTAGATTTCCATTTATGGCGGATATTTGAAATATATGGATCTGATGGGCACAGCAAAACAGCAAGCAGATCCTCATTGTTACAATATCTTGAAGATTATTTTCAATAATTAGCTCGCCATTATAATAAATTTTATGAATTGTTGATGGCATATTCCTCCAGGGATATTCTTCGTTGTACATTTCTGCGGTTTTCTTTGCATATTCACCAAATTTTTTGGGATCAATCCTGCATCCTGCATCCTGCTGCATGCTAAACCTTTTATTATTATTTTGAATCGCTTAATTAATTCAACGTCCACTCCTGTAATGAAAGCTGCCGTCTCAGGATCTGAGAAAAATCTTCTAGCGGTGTTTCCATCATTCGTATTTCCCTCTCCTTGTTTAGGCAGGTCAATTATTAGCTCTATTTCACGATATTATTACTGTATTTGGTTTTTTTCCAACTTCCGTTTCTCCTTATTCACTGCATTTTCTCTAACCGTTCCTGAATTCGTATGCCTCTTCAGAATAATAGGCGTCTGTTGGTGCTTGACTTAGTTTACTCGCAGTTTGATGGCATATAATATAGCTAGAGGATGCATTAGTATCAGTTAAGGCTTGTCCGACTTTTCCATCAATCATGGTGATTAGAAGTTTGAAATCTATTTGAATAATATGGCCATGATACTCAAATAGCCGCGGCTGAAGTTCATCAATTTGCCTCCTAATTTTATTAATTTTTTCGGATCGGTTATCACATCTTAGTCTCCTTTTTGAATGCAAATTTAATTGGTCTACAATATTTGGCTAAGGTGTAGTTTACGGGACTGGCGCAGTTCAGTCCCCTAAACTACACCTTAGCTCGCCTTTTTGTCCTGAATCTAACCATGTAAAAAATTTTTGGGGCGTGGCCTCAGTTTAGAATTTATGGGCGTTTGAATGTAAAAAATCTTAAATTTCAAATAGCGATATCTCCTAAACTATAAGGTTTACCTGTAAAAAATTGATAGCGTTCTAAAGGTCCTAGCAAGGTCTATATTTTAAGTCATAATCCTTTTTTGATTTTAACAAGTATTTATGGAGATAATTTAGTTTTAAGAAAAAATAGTGGAGGTTGTATTAAAAAATATTTTTTTTTCTCTTGAATGATAATTAAGGTATAAATTAAATTCAGGTTTCTTAGAGCCCATAACCTCCCCTTTTCAACGGTATATAACATGATAGGGTATCTCCCACAGTTTCAACCACTTTTAATGAAATATTCAAAATTTGTGTTCGGTGGATATCCGAACACGCATCTTAGACTTGACTACAGGAAACTTTTGTACCTTAGCGCGTATTGTTCAGTATTTAATATTTAAAATTAAATATTAATAGTGTAGTGAAAACTATGTATAGCACAAATGAAGACAATAACAATACCTTTCCAATGGTACCACTGGCGGTACTGAAGGTTATCTACTTTAGGAGTTATTGACCTTTTCAAACGCCCATAAATCCAAAATGGCTGCCGAGCCCGGAAATAAAGTACACACTTCCGGTCCTAACGGTAAAATCTAACGGTAAAAAAAAATGAAAAAAATCGGAGAAAGTCCCGTAAACTGCATTTGTTCCTAATTTGAAAGAAAAGTATAACACTAAGAAATAAACTTTATAAAACTTTCAACTTTACAATAGTGTAAAATTCATTTTGAAGTCTTTTGGAGCAAAGAATTCCTGCTCCAAAATACGACGAAATTTAACCAAATTTGGAACATTTCTGCAATTCTTGTTACGTAATAACTATCAAAAAGTTTTACTCAATTGTAACAACGAATATATCCAAGAATTTAATAAAAAAACCGGAAATTAATATCTAAATATTGACAGAGATATGGATATCTAAATCTGGGAAAAGTTTAAAAAATGTGTTTATTTTAGTTGAAAATAAAAAGTGCTCTTTTGTATTGCATAGTTACTAATGAAGTAATTAAGATAAAGCTTTTATTTTTTTGGCTCCCTAGGCTCTCAGGTTTCTACTTTCATATGACCTAACCCATTTTGAAATCGGTGACATTGAAAAATATGACTTTTGGCCGCTAAGTTGAAAAACTAGCCAATGTGCGACGTTGCTTCAACTAGAGGGTAAGTACAATTTTCTAATTTAATTTAGATTAAATTTGATCATTGTGTTTTTGCAGCACCATTGGAGATAGTGGTGCGAGATCGTACCCGTCTGTTGAATCCGAAGGATTACGCCAGAAATGGGTATCCCAGTGGCCAATCCGGACGGTTTGGATAAATTTCTAGACGCAGCTCAAAACTCAATGGGGAAATTGTGCGATGCGCTTGTTAACACGCCACCAAACACCAACAGCACGATGCAGTTGTGCTTCAGCCTGGGCACTAAAATCCTGCATTCCGACTTAACCGAGGAGGAGACGACGGAACTGGAAGAGGCCATTGCATAATTTGTTTTTACTAAATTAAGGCAAATAAAACAGAAAATAATTTGATTTTGTCGTTTTTCTTATTTTTTTTATTGAATTGAGTGTTTATTTTGGTTTTTACTATTTTCTTGATTTTTGTGTACATAAGCTTATTGTTTATTATTGATTTTCTTCGTTTGTACTTTTTCCAATTAAGTAATCCTTTAAAACGTCACGATAAACAAAAGCGCGTTGAGAAGATCTGTTGGAAAACGTTGTAATGCGGTTCGACGGAGTAGCTTCAAATGTGTCCATATCATCTGCCGAATAGTAATTTGAAGTGTTTAGCAAGATCAGAAAGTTGTGGCCAGGACAATCTTATCCACATTTTTCGGTTCAGCGTGGATTTTCGTTTGAAGAATTCTCCACCGATTTGCTAGAATTACAAAGGCCATTTCAATGCGAACTCTCGCGGTTGATAAGATTTTGTTGAAGTGGGATTTATCAATCAGTAAATTTTTCCCAGGATACGGTCGCATTACATTTAGCCGTAAAGGAAAGGCGTTGTCCCCCACAAAATAATACGGGAACATACTGCCGACCCTGGTATGTTTCTTGACTCCGGGACGCAAGTTGAAAACTTACATTAAAGTTACCGCTAGACGCATTTCTGGTTTAATAGACTCTCTTTGTGATCATCGTAACAGCTTTTCTTTCAGCAGCGATAGGAGCAAATTAAACTTGTCCTCGTTCATCCGTGCTGCTTTAAAAAGATCATCATGGTCATCGCGCAAAAGTTTTTTATACAGGTTTCATGAAAACCGAACTCATTTCGGCTTCTGTTAGTTGGATGAACCCACCACCTTCGCCTGGGACGTGAAATTTTCAATATATATATAGTGCCCCAATTATAAGTAAATAGTTCGTCAGTCATTTTATTTTTTTTTTTGTTGTTGAACATTATGATGTTCAGTGCTTTTGTCAATTCAATGTCCTTCAGTCAATTCTCCTGTTAGTGATGATACATTTTCGTTGATTTCAAAGAGAAAGTCTTGATTATGAGATATATTACATAATGCACACCCCACTGAGTCTTTAAATATTGCTACATCTGTGATCCATATGGAGAAGGTTTTTGAGATGAAGTTGAAAAAAATAATTGTAAATATGCTTGTTTAATTTGGTAGGTCGGGGAGTGTTTTGATACATTTGCATTGTTGGGGATAATCTGTAAGTTCTTTGGGTATTGATTAGCTGTGGCTTGAGGCTGGGGGTTAAGTTTGTCTAGAACAGTTCTGAATTAAAAGTATATTGCATTGTAACTCGAACGTATTGAATGATGGAAATCAAAGCTGTTAAAAATGTTAGGGTGATTGAATTTTAGCTTTATCAATTCTTTTGCGGTGAGATATTCTAATCTTTCAATGGGCGGGAGGGTGACTGAAAGACCATAGATGGCGTGTATTGGGGCCATGGCCTCATTCATGAGCCTCCAATAGAATAGTTGACGTTAACGTGGGCCGCACGATAGAAGGTCATTTGCTTGCATTTGGAGAGATTCAGCTTTATACAGTTAAAATTACACCACATGACTAAGTTGTCCCGGTCATTTTGAAGCAATAACGTATCCGTTTTGTTTTTGAGTGAAAGAAAAATTTTTAGGTCATCTGTGAACATCAGCGTGTTACTGTTGTGTATAACCGTGGGTAGGTCATCAATGAAAATTAAAAATAATAAAGGTGCTAAGTGGTTACCTTGAGGGACACCGGAGGTGAAAGGAATTGCTCTTGATTTTCTATCAAGCTTCTAAAAAAGCTAATTTGTCACTCAAAATTAGCCAGGGCTGCCACTATGTGTGTTCGGTGGGTCAGGGTTGTTCACTATCGTAATTTCTTAGAAACCAAGTATTATTATTAGGGATAATGTAACCCGCATGCTGAGAATCTATAGTTTCTTTATTTAAACGTTATAAAACGTTTAACGTTTAATGCACATTGGCATTCAAAATGTTTGTGTTTGCTCGGGTTATAATATTCAAAACAATTTGGCTTACTTTTAACTTTTATTAAATTCACCGAAAATATAATAGAATTATTATTAATGAAGTTAAAAGTAAGCCAAATTGTTTTGAATATTGTTTTGAAGCTCAATAGATTTGTAGTAGTTGACATACCCGGGCGAAAACCATGTTGAACAGGAGACAATGCTGCATTCACTTGACGCGCAATTTGGCGAGTTATTATTTTTTCGAACAGTTTGGGCAGAGCACATAACTTGGCGATATCTCGATAATTGGTTATATTTGATCTATTACCAGATTTATGCAAAGGAATGATGTATGAGGTCTTCCATGCGGCTGGTAAGTAACCGGTGCGTATGTATATACTGATCAAATATAGCTGTAATTGGGATTACCAATTCGCTCGCACAGTGTTTTAGTATGCAAGAAGGTAGATTGTCTGGACCAGGGTACTCTTATAGGTACTCTTAAGATCCATCAGAAATTCGAGCACGACATTTTCCTCAATAATTGGATGATTAATGTCCCCACAACTTATGGAGTATGGATAGAACTCAGAATCAAACTCCATTTGGGAATAAGTTGAACTAAAGAATGTCGCAAACAATTCGGATATTGAATCTGCATCTCTAGTTTGGGTATCTTCAAATTCCATAACGGATGGGAGTATATCACTCCTCCGCTTAGAATTTATAAAGCTCCAAAAGTACTTAGGATCAGATTTTAGTTTAAGTTTCATTCTTAATAGATAATTATTATAAGACTGTTTTCAAGCTATCTGATATCTATTTTGTATTGACGCATATTTAACAAAACTGTCCGTTGTATGAAGATTACAGTGAGTAATTTTGATGCGTCTTCCTAGAAATTTTAACGATTTGCAGTTAGGTATCCTTTGGTTATTTATGGAGATAATTGGTGTCGTTCTTGCACCTTTAGCTATGTAATTGATTATGGATTTATTATAGTTTAATTGGAGGTTGAGGGACTCTAAAATGTTTTGGAGGGAGTTTAACTTGGTATTTAAGATATCCACTGCAACGGCGTAGTCTGTGTGATGGGTGAAGATTAGGAAGTCATCAGCGAATTGAAAAATCATGGTGTTTGAACTTTGTATTTTGTGGAGGCCCCTTGTGTGTAAGTTAAAGAGAATTGGACTTAGGGAGCTGCCCTGAAGCAGCCTTATTCGGTTTGGGAACCGAACAAAATTTTATGATTTTCTATTTAGCGGGTATTTTAGAGTCCATCCATTCGTTGTTGAAGACCCCGTCTGCTGTTTCTCATAGTGCTTTTATCATTTCATAAGCTACGCCATCGTAACCTCCAGATGCCTTTGTTTTGCAACTTAAGACCGATTCTTCCATTGAAAAGGGTTGGGAATAAGTTGTCGGTTTGGTAAAAAATTAGATATTGTTGTGATTTGTGGCACTTGCTTTTTTAAGAGTTGTAGGTAGACTGAGTTGTTTTCCTCATTCCATATTTTTTTTCTTGGATTCACAGCCAGCGTTTTTGCAGCCTTTTATGAATCTGTAGATGAGGTTGCACCTCATGGATTGTTTGGATTGTTCGCAAAGGACGATATTTCGTCATTAAAGTCTGATTTTTTGGCTATATTTATAGCTTTTTCAAGTTGTTCTTAGCACTGATTAGATTGATGACGTCAATGAATGTTTTTGTTTTATTGTATTTTTTTTTGTGCTGCAATTTTTAGTCGGAAGAGTTTCTTAATCTCATCATTTCCATAAATTTTAGGTGAGATCTTGTTATGGTAGGTAAATTTGACCAAAGAGGTTTGAATGGTATTTTTTATTTCTACCTGGATTTTTTCTATTGAGTTTGACAGGTTTAGTCAGCTTAATGACTTGATAAGTTTGTTTTTTTATAGGAAATTTATTGCTTTGTTTGTACATTCTTATTGTTTTCTATTATAATGGGAAAGTGATGGCTTCCTCCTAAGGTGTCCTTTAGCGCCACCCATTTTCTTATGAGGTTTGAATTGCAAAAAGATAAGTCGAGTACCGAGGATTGACTGTTTGGGTTATTAAGTTGTTTTTTAAGAGTGTGTTGTGTTTGTTGTTAAGATTAATGAAATTTGAGGATGCAACGATAGACATGAGTTTTTTGCCTCCAGCCTTCCATTGAAGTCACCACAGATGAGCACATTGTTTTTATTGTCGAGAAATCGAAAAAGTTTTGTGATCTCTGTATCGAAGAGATTAGCTTTGGTAGAGTGTAGGATGTATACATATGCAAGAATGAGATTAGGTTGAAGGTTTGTCGTTTGTATTATTAGAATGTCAAGATCTGTGATGAAGTTAATTCTTTTAAATGTAATGTTATTGTGGATTGCTAATGCTACTCTACCATACCCATCAGATATAAAAATAAGTTCAAGGTTTCGGATTTTAGAGTAATCTTTCGTATCGTCAATGTTAAAGGCTTCTGCTAAAATGGCAATTTATATTGTATTGTGGTTCAGATCCAATCCAAGTATAAGTATCCAAGTATGTTTTTGTTTGTTTTTAAACTTCGTATGTTGTATTGAAGTATTTTAATGATCTAAGTGCTGTGTCTGTGTGTGGATTTTAATTTGGTCTAGGTCATAAATTCTCGATATTGAGTTTAGTTGATCTCTTACCACGTGGAGAATTTTCGGACTGATTGATCTAACATTTGTTTCTGTGAAGAGTAGTTGCGATATGAACGCATTGAACGCAAGTTATTGATGGACTGATCGAGGGTATTGAGTTTTTTGGTTGAGTCTGAGTTAATAGGAGAAAGTTATTCGGTTTGTGTTTTGAAGAGCCAGTTCTTGGGGAACGAAATTGTTAGATTGTGTGTTCGTGTCGCAAATTATCTCCTTCCATGTTTGCATTGTTCGCTCAGCTAAGTTTTTCTCAGCTCTTTTCTTTTTTTTTCGGTCTAGTGATTAGTATTCTTAAGAATTTGCGATTATGAAAAAACGGAGTGTAATTGCCGCTGTGACAGAGTTGTCAAGGAGTCTGTTGTTTCCGGGTTAAGCTGGTAGGCTTGGAAATTGAGTCTAGTGTTCCAGGTCGGACAGGATTGAAAATTTGTTTGAAGATGTTTGAGAATTTGGTTTTGGCCTCATTTCGATAGGTTCACTAACCTCATTATTTTTTTTAGAGTATATGCTTTTTCCCTACCTGGGCATGTTTTACTGGTTGGAGGGTGGTTGCCCTTGCAGTTTGTGTATTGTATTGTGGTGCATTTGTTAACGTCATCATGCAGTTTGAGGCACGTTTTACAGTTTTTTTCCTTTTTGCTTGCATTGTTGCTGGAAGTGGTTAAACTTAAAACAGTTGTAACATTGGCTAAATGGTATAAAATAACTAACTCTGATCTTCGTGTAATAGAAAAGGCTGATTTCATTTTGGATCTGGGGCCCTTTGAAAAACATCTTTATCCTCGTGCTAGGTACTCTCTCATTTGTTGTTCTGTTTTTGACGAGAATTCTTTGTACTTTAATTATTGGTATTGGAGATTGTGTATTATTTATGACTTCTTGATCGTCAATATCTGTAGGAATTTTGAAAATTATCCCTGCCTTAGATACAAAGTGTGGAAAGATTATTGCTTTGTACTTTTGTTCTTTTAGTTCTGGGTTATTAATGATGTTATTGGCTGCGTAGGCACTTTGGAAGGTTATTTTACACCTAATAAAACAGATTTTAGAAATATCTTTTGTGTTTGATTTTTAGATTAATTAAAATTTTGGTTATTGTAATCGGGTTTATTGGTTTGTTCGCGTCACTGTTTTCTATATAAACTATATACGGTACTTTGTCATTCATCTCATATTTACATGCTTGGCCATCATTTATGCCCTTATAAACGATAAACGCTTTTTCAGTTTAACACCCGTTTTGTTTTGTGCTTTTCGTTGTTTTGACAGACGGAGGATAACAGATGACGAAAGAAATACACCACGCGCTAAGAACGTTTGTTGTTAGTATTTTCACATGCTTTGCAGCTTTACGTCTACGCGACGGGTATAATGGATGTTCAAGCAGACGCAAGCAAAGAGGCTAGCGTTTAGTGTAATTGTGCGTTATTATAATTTCCTCCCAAAAGGTTTCGGAAATTATTTCTTCAAACAAAATGAGAAATTATGTATTAAATCGATAAAGTTAAACGGAAATTATCGTTATTAAGAGATAAATGTTTATATGAAAAGTGATTTTATTGTGAAAAAAGATGCTGAATACACGTGTGGCCGCAATATTCTGCTGAATATATTATTTCAATGTTATTATAGATTTTTAATTACAGTTGTGTGTGAAAATATACACGCAATTAATTCACAAATAATTTCCACAATAATAATACACAAATAATATTAGGATATAAGTTCAGATTGTTACGACACCACCACCGCGACCGTTTTTTGTGATTCTCACAAAAGGCACCAAATCTTTGGATTTTTAAAAATTCTTTAAAATATTGTACATATGGCATCACCTTAATGTCTGCAAACAATGGCGCTCTGCAAACAATTGCTGACGAAAACGCAAATGTCGGCTCGAAAAGCTTCCATTATAGGAGTTTGGCTTAGTTGAGTTAGCGTTTCAGTTTCCGTTTGAGTTTGCGTGTCGTTTTAGTTTATAAGGCTGTTAGTTTTAGAGTTTTTTTTTTGGCAAATTGTTCTCTGTCTCACATTTTCCGGAAGGGGGTCTCCCTCTCGGCAACTACCACCTTTCTTTTCTGTAGCGTCACCTTTCGGTGCGCTCTTAGTTTACAGCCTTATAATGTAAATAGTTTCAAGACGTAAACGAAAACGAAACATATGTTTTTCATGAGTTTTGTTTTGTGCTTTTCGTCATTTTTCGTTTGTTTGACAACTGAGCATAACAAAACTCGAGTAAAATCCACTAAACGCAAAAAATGCTTTTTGTTGGTATTTTTACATGCTTTGCAGATTTTATCAGCTACGTGTGGTATAATGGATCGACAGTTTCCAGGAAAAAAGTCGAGAAACCACGCGAAAGCAAGAAGGCTATCGTTTAGTGTAAAATTGTTTGTGTTTTGCCAGTTGTTGAATTGTATGTGTATAGTGTTGCCGACACACTTTTGCACTGAATTCTACCCGAAATCTTTATGTTTCTAGAAATTACTTATAACCAGTAAGAAAGCTATATTCGGCCTGGCCGAATCTTAGATACCCTACACCTAACTGTCCAACCACAACGCAACGACGTCGCAATCGATTGCGATGTTCCTATAGAAAAATGGAATGGAACACGTCGTTGAGCTCTCTCACGTCGTCGTAAAATGTTCTAATTTTCTGACAACTTCTTCCGATTTTCTCATTTTTTGAAAAACAGTCTGCCCTACTTTTCGATAAAATTCTTCAAATTCCCTAAAAAATGTAAATAAATTTGACAAACGAATTGTCAAACAAGGAAATTATCCAAATTATTTTTATTCAAAAAATATAAATAATTTATCACGACAGATGTCACTCATTCGAAGATTTTGAGAGAGAGAAATCGTTATCGTTTGCGACGTCGCATCGTTGCGTTGTGGTTGGACAGTAAACGTTTTGAAAGAAGTGAAATTAAAATTTTTTAATTTCAAATGTTTTCCATTAGAGCGGCGCAGGCAGAATTGTCTTTGAAATTTTGAAAGGTAAAGCTAAAGTAATGTAATACAATAGTAAGTATAACATATTATATACCATTTTAAAAGTAAAAGAACACGCTTTCCATAACTGTAATTTCTTTTATACCTTAATGTGTCCGTTTGGAAGAAATAAATTGTTGTTTCAAGGTCAACTTGTCACATTTTTCTAAAAATCAATATAATTCCTTCACAGCTATGTTATGGACAAAAATGTGTATTACATAAATGAAACGCATTAAAAATACCTATCCAACAGTACGTCGCTAGTTCCGCTAGCTCTCTTAGTTTATGAGATAAATGACTTTCATTAAACCATTAATTTGTCCTTCAAACGGTCATAAATCCAAGATGGCTGACCAGCCCCCGAGACAAACCAGCCACTTCCGTTCCTGATGGCCCTATCTAACGGTAAAAAAAATATGAACAAAATCTGAGCTTGGCAGCTATTCAGCATTTATGCCTTTTTTCTTATTATGAAGTACCTTTTATCAATAAAAGTGCAGTTATTTCAATCCTAAACGCGAGTACTATTTTGTTTCAACACACTAGAACACCGTTTTAATCGAAGTTTGTTGTCGTCGACCACAAACATTTTGTTTTGCTTCGCATAAGTTCATCCTCTCTGAATAAACTCAACTCTAAAACCTGAGAGCGTAAGGTTGACAGCTTTGTACAGAAAGCAAAAACAATTTTACAGTTATTTCGAACAATCTGTGGTACCTAAATAAGTGCGTCGTGCGTTGCGTTTCTGTCAAAATGAAATTGGAAGTCTTATGTGCCATGTTACATTGCAATTTTTTGATTGCTGCAAATTGGAATATTCTACTCTCTCATAAATTTTTTATTTGCTGGTATGTTACATTGCAATCAGTTTGCCAGCAATCTGTCAAAAATAGTATCAGAACTATGCGTAGTATTTCATACCGATTTGCGATTTTTGCAGCCTTACAAATATCAAAAGTGATAAACAATGCAAACAATTAAAGAATTAGAGGAAATTCTACTTAAATTATTAACAAACGCTAAACATTTTGTTCAAAGCACGAAAAATAATAAGCAATCGCAGCCAACGAAGTAAATTTTTACTTGGATGGAATTGGTTGCAGAAATAAAGAGTTGCTTTGCGCAATTATTTTCACCCAAAATTACTTTTTCTGGTAAAAGTGGATCTTTTTTACTCCAAAATGTGCATACTTTTTTATTACGCCACACAACAACACCGTTTCGATTGAAATTTGGAGTCGTCGACGGCAAATTTTTTGATTGCGGGTTCCGTTTTGTACAGAAAACAAAAACAAAGAACAAACTGAAACAATCAAAAAATTGCAATGTAACATGGCACCATGAAAGTGGCTGAAATAAGAAACGCACTGACGGAGAGCACTTCGAATTTCCAATTTTGGCATGCGCTACGAAGTGAAGTTGGCGGCAGAAGTCAAAAAAATGTTCATGTGCGTGTGAATGTGTAAAAACTGTTAATCAGAACATATGCAGACGCAACGCTGTTATTTCGGTATAGTGCAACGTCGATTCTAAGACGCATTGATAAACGCAACGCAAGACGCACTTATTTAGGTACCACAGAATGTTCGTAGTGTAATATCCGCATTAGCAATAAAAAATCATTACGGTCTCAACACATGATGCTAATGTGAAGTTTATAACACTGAAAAGATATAAAATTGCGCATTTCATGAGTGATCTTCATCCCCAAAAATGTTTTTTAGTGATAGCTTTTAACTGATGGCTACAGCGTCGACAGCGCCGAAAATACAATATTATTTTATATATATATGTATATTTATTTTTATATATTTATTATATATACACATGTTTTTATGGTTTCCCATGAGAACCTATTATTTTGACAATTCATTGCAAAAAGCTTTGTATGTGAAGACGCTGCCACTCTGATGAAGGCTTAAGCAAGCAAAAAGCTGGAGTAATTCAGACTTTATAAAAGGTTCGTTCGATAACGTGTTTGCTAGCACTAGAAAATAGAAAAGTTCACTTAAAGCTTCGGCTGCGCAGTGTGTCTAATTTTGTTGTTCTTTATGTTGTTGGTACTGATTACAACAACAGAAAAATTTGTTTCTGACCATGCCGACTTTCGGAGTTATAACCCATGAAATTTTAAATTTCAGGTTGTGTATCTCCTTAACTATAAAAGATATCCCGATGATATTGGTACCTTTATATAGGCTTTTTAAAGTCTTTCATTCATGTAACCAATATATTACCGAAAATAGTATACTTATGGATAAAAATTGAATTAAAGATTTTTAGTACTTATTTTTCCCAATCATTAATTTTTTTCTTAGTAAAATGGTTAATTAAGGTAAAAAATGTATGGTAGAGCTCCTTACCTTTATACACTTCTTTCATCAGGATCAGTGCAGGATTTTAAGAGGAAAATCAACAATAAGAAAAATTGGACACAGTTCGCAACGGCAAGTCGGTTCTTAAAAGTTTACTATTTTTCACTATACCTGAATTGCAGAGTTTGCAGAACGATCAAAACCATTTTCTATTTGTTCGTTTTGTGCAAGCATTATGTCCTATAGGATCCGCTTTCAGTATAAATTTTGACAATTTTACTAGAAACTGTTCGATAATTTTTGAAAAAAATTCTCTCTGTTTACAACATTTGGTTGTAGAGCAGACAAAAACAAATGACTGTCCAACCACAACGCAACGATGCGACGTCGCAAACGATAACGATTTCTCTCTCTCGAAATCTTCGAATGAGTGACATCTGTCGTTATAAATTATTTACATTTCGTTTTAAATAAAAATAATTTGAATAATTTTCTTGTTTGACAATTCAAGGAGAGAGCTCAACGACGTGTTCCATTCCATTTTTCTATATGAACATCGCAATCGATTGCGACGTCGTTACGTTGTGGTTGGACAGTTATTAATAACTCGAAAAATAATATCACTGTAATATTAATCAAGTGAGGTAAATTCTCAATTCTGCTGATGTGCATAATCTGGCAACACTTCGACTCCGTTTTAACGATGAGATTACGATTCTCTGGTTTTATCATAAGGAAATAATTTACTGTCCAAAACAGCTGATTAGGAAGTTTCATATTCGTTCAAGTTTCTAGTTGGAATATCAGCACAGCCGAAGTTCACATTAATCTTTGAGGCATACTAGCATTGCTTTCGATGGTGAGTCCTCCAAATTTATTATCGATAATGGTTGTCATTAAACTATGCAAATTAAATATAAGGCAAGTTCCATGATATTGGCCGGTCTTGGCATTGCTGCTATTGGATTCGCTGGGAAACACTTAATGCGCAGAATGCCAGCAATGGGTTCAAAACTATCCGAGGCTATGAAGAATCTACCCAAATTTGACGCAGAGTCTTTAGTCAGCTCGAAATACTACAAGGGTGGTTTCGACCCAAAAATGAATAGACGTGAGGCTGCTTTGATACTTGGAGTCAGTCCAGCAGCATCGAAAATGAAGGTTTTCCCGTGTGATTACTTAACTTTGATGTACTAATTTAGAATGCTCATATTCTCAAAGGTTAAAGATGCACACAAAAAAATAATGCTGCTTAACCATCCTGATCGCGGCGGATCTCCTTATTTGGCTGCTAAAATCAACGAAGCCAAGGATTTTATGGACTCTGTCAAGTGAATTCACATTGATTATTTGCGAATTGATGGTTTGGTTCATTGTGGATAGTTATTGTTGATAATGAAGTTTTTGTAAATATTTTGTAAAGTTTTGCTAAATACTAAACGTTTAAACAAAATTATTGATGTTTAACTTAGTTGCTTCGGGGTCTTCAAGCAAAGACACAAACCATTGAAATTAGCTACTTGCAAGGCGCAATAAACACAGCTATATAGTTTGAAACTTCAAAGCGTTTACTCTCGCGGTGGTTGTCAGTTTAAGATTTGTGTACGTCACAACATTGTCGCACTTATATCAGTAGCAGTTTGTCTCACATTGATCTGTGGTTTATCCTTTTCAGCGTCCTTGTGTTCTTCGTTACAGACATGCGTCAGCTCAAAGGAAAAGTGAAAGAAACACGAAAGCAGCGGAAGGAGCGTAAGCTGGAAAATATTGCTATTCAAAAAAATATGCAGACAGTTGTATTACCAGCACTTGGTGTCCTTTTATTACTGATTGTGGTGTTCGTATACGTAAAAACACGTCCGTCGATAGAAGCCTAGAAATGTTCGACATATTAAGGTATATCATGTGAACGATCTACTCATGTGTCTGCTGTATGAACTATAATATTTATTACTTAGTCAAACTAAAAATATTAAGAACGAAAACAGAAGTTTTTCGACTTAAATAGATCCAAATAAGTTTAAACTATACATATATATATGCATGTACGTACTTATTTATAAATAAAACGTGATCAAACACTCCGAAAGTATAAACATTTGCAAACTTATTCGTTTTCTTAACAGCACATTTGATAAATTAAGAGCAAATTAAGTTTTAAGATTTTATATATCTGGAATTTGTATAATGTATGTACTTAATTTAATTAATATATATAATAAATTCTTTTCGATGCTATAAAAAGGAATGCAATATGACAAAACTTTCGTTTTAAAAAGATAAGATAAAGAAATATTTTACCAGTTACATCCATTAATTGCAGTACTTACGTTGAGGACTTTAATTCTATCCTTCTGCATGAAAAACAATTCAAACCTACAAAAAACTTAGCGGATATCGTAATCATCACTTCTCGAGTTGATTTCCATGTTTAAAAAAAGTTTCCATGAAAACCAATAAAATCGAACTCTGAACAAATCCTAAATAGTTCATTGAAAAGGAAAAAATTGTTGTTTTGAGATCGAATTGTTCAGCCACTAATGGAATACAAATTAATTAATGGCACCGCTCCGGTTGACACTGACCAGAAGTCACGAAAATCAGTTTATTGTGATATTTAATAATTTGTTCTAATAATCTATGCATAGTATTTAAATCACCATTAATTGAATGTTTTCTTCAATTAAAAACAATTAAATTATGAAAAATTAAAAATTGTGCAGACGAAAATTTAGTTTATCTACATATATTTATAAACTTCTTATTTATATATAAGCTTTGTTCGGAACCTTTTCATTTATAAATTCCTATAAGAAATCATTTTCATCCGATCTCGATAAGTTTGGGTGCGATTTGGAAACTCGAAATTACATTCAAAACTGGGGAGGATGGAGGTATATGATTTCTCCTTCATTTTCATAACTTCTACTTTCACATCTTAAAATTTCCTTGAAATAATATAGAAATTTTACTTCATGTATATAATTGTTTATTATTATTATAATCACATTCTCAAATTTATTTATACAACTAAAATAACTCCGGTAAACTAAGGACATCAATTAAATAAACCTGTCTCTTTAGCATAAAACAATGACTTATGGCCACAGTTGGCACATCACGAATTGCACGATTACTGAATGCTGCCGCGATAAATCAATTACAAAGAACAAAACCTCAAGATAGCTTCATTCCATATCTCAAGATATTTTCGAAATCAGTCAAAATAAAAATTATAAAGATCGACAATATCATATAGTATACTAGTTTTAATATACTGCTTAGGACTGCGTCGAAATCCATTACAGTTATATTTCGTAATAAAAATAAAATCATAATGTACGCTTTAATCTAAAAATATTACCGTTTATAAGTGAAGTCAAGCTTTACTACCACCATTCATTAATATATTAAAAAAAAAAGAATTATTGAATGGTTAATAAATTAAACGGATTTGATTAACGCAATAATAGATACATCAGGCTTAACATTCTTCTGAGCCCGAAAACAATTAGTGATACATTCGTAATATTTATGTTAATTGAACGAATGCAGCATCCATAATTGATTCACATGTTTCAAAAAATATTCGCAATACAAATACGTTCCAACTAAATTTTAATATGCTTATGCATATGACACATACATATACATATACATATAAAACTTACATACACACAGTGCATAAACTTTATTGGATTCATACAAACTTTTCAGTTTCTCAAGCACCCTGCAGTCATTCTGATTCTCATGCGCATGTTTTGCTTAAATTACTTTTAATAACTGCTTCTTTTACGTATATTTTTCATTTGCTTGGCTAAGCTCCTGGTTCCACATGAACTAAGATTCGAACTTATAACTTTTGCTCAAAGATTGCTAAGTACACCTATTTTTCGGAAAGCGCCAATACCGAGTGTCGGAAAAAATCACAGTAAGTCACCGCACATACCACCGAACCACGCCATGTATAATGGCAGCAAGTATAACATTAGTGCTTTCCGCAGTGACATCGGTGAATTCTGTGACTTGCCGCTGCTTTCCGTTACATGATCTGAGTGATCAATACTATTTTCATCCAGCTCACTGGTCTCCTGATCGTGATGTGTCGCACTGCCACCAGTATATTTGGGGCGCGAAGTTTGTGTCAGGATGTTATTGCGGTCTTCGTCATCTTCATCATCGACATTTACGCGTACAGATGGGTGGTCGACGTTCTCTAAACCTGGTTTTTGATTAGATATAAATGGATTTCCATCGTCACCTGAACCTTCGTCATCGTCATCTTCATCATCTATGCCTGCGCCAGAACCTGAACCACTACCGTCATAAGGATCGTCTGTAATTACAAGGCATTTGTTAATGTTGTGTTTGTGCAAATATACGTGCTTACCTTGGTCATTCCAGTCCACGTCTTGGCCGTTGTATGCATTCCTTAAATGGTTTATTGTATTTTTGAGGTAATACAATTGTGTGGTTACCATTGAGGTTTGTCGTGTTGTAGCTGGGTTTCCAGGAAACTCTGGGTTCCTGCCATGTTCTGTGGTAACTGAATGCATGTATCTGTAAATGTTTTAATATAATTTATAACAAGAAACAAAACCTTTTCTACTTTAGTACCGATCAATCGTGTGTCCATTCCAGCACATATTGTCTGTTTCTGGCGATGAAGAGGTTTCCTCGTTACTACAAATTTGATGAGGTAAAGTGGACCAGAACTTTTTTGTTTCTTTAACACGTTGTCTAATATCTCTGATGAGTTTGTCCAAAACAGGTTCGCGACCTGAGTAGTCGCTGTCATCGGTTTTGCGATTCTGCTGTTTCTTCTTATTTCTACGGTTGCCAGTTCCTCCACCACGAGTATTCAATGTCTTTTCTTCAGAAGCAATTCCACCATCGCGGGAGCCTGGATCTGCAGCACGCCTTTCGCGCAGCACAATTGCATCGTCTAAGTAAGCATCAATATCGAGAATATCTATCTCGGCTGAGTCGGAGTGCATCTGCTGCATGGAACGTTTCATTATCACATTAGAATCAGCAGACGTCCACCGTAGGTTAAGTGCTCGCTTCTGGCGTCCAAGGGTGGGACGACCACATCCTTGGAAAACACGATTTGTTATATCTCGGCCAGAATCCTTGAATTATTATAAATTAATGAAACAGATTAGACTTTGATCTTATTGTTATTGAAATACGATGTATTATACCACGTTTACACCGACGCTAAATGTCTCATTACGCCCAAAAGCCAGAAATGAGAAGCCAAATGATCCCATTTCCCATACAAATTGCCAAATCACTCATTATCGAAATCATCTCATTTTGGCGAAATGAGATCCAAACTAGTTGTAAAATAATATTTCGAATCAGCCTGTCGTAGGGAAAAATAAAATCCCAAAACAAAACAAGGGAAATGGAAGGGAAATAATGTCAATTAGCTGTCAAAAAACAATTGTAAAAAAAATCAAGCAAACAAAAAACATAAATTTGGTCTGATCAATGTTAAACGAAATGCAAACAAGGCGGTGTAAACACTTTTCAAATGAGTAATTACAAATGCGCATTTGGGGTCGGTGTAAACATATCATAACCCACTTCAAAAGTGACACAACTCAACATTTTTCATTTTCGAGTTTATGTATTTATTAAAACTCTACGCAATGCATAATAATCCACCAAAACCACTCAATTGATTTTATTTTTGTTAACTGATGGCAAAAATGGTTTTAGTTAGGCTGCAATCACAAAACAGCGTTTTCTGAATAATGAAAAATTTTGATTGTGTCACTTTTGAAGTTGAAGTACGCCTTAAGAATTTTAATTTATGTTCAGGATGGAGTTTAAGGGTCTCTAACTTCGAGTGCTATGCCTCGTTACATTTTCCGGATGTTAGTGCTTAGCAATTACCAACCTGAAAATTCATGATAGCTTCAGAAATTTTGATGTTGATGGGTTCCACAACCATGACGATGTTGAAGGAACCCAGCAATCTTTCGGCAACCTTATCCATGGATTGTACGAAGTTTTCCCACTCTGTCTCCAGTTCACTGAAGTAGTGCAGGCATCCTTTTATCACGTTTATGCAGTAGTTGGTGCAGGGTTTCTCTGCGTATCCTTTGCAAGCGCTGCAATGCTGCATTTTCGTCAATGCAGCTGTGCAGTCGGCATTCAGACGTATCTAAAAGACAAACATTTCGTACAAACTCTGAAGGAAACGTAACGCTGTTGAACTTACATTTACTAATTTCTTTGTAATTTCTGCGGCGGTGGTAAGCGCATGACCATAAGTTCGCGTGGCGACAAAAGAACGCTTTATTTGGACGGAGAGTTTGTCGGGTACATCACCGAAGGGCTTGAGTTCCTTCATATGTTCGCTAACACAGAGTAAGTATCTGTAAAAAAGAAAATATTAAAGTACAATCAAAAATATTTGCAAATTTACGATAAATAAAGAGCAAGAGCTACATAGCTATTAGATATCTTATATACCAAGGGTGGCCAAGCACTCTGAAAGTAGCAGCCCAATTGACAAATTTTAAATTATTTAAAGGTAGAAGTAGTAAGTAGAAGTAGTATTTATAGATAGTATACAGATAGTATTTAATTATATATTATTTCAAATGATATGCTAGAAAGAGAAAGATGGTACCACCTCCCTCTTTTACCCGAACAATAACTGCCTTATCTTTTAAAGTTAAACTGAGTTTTCATTTCAAATGAAATATGTACATAAATACAAATGTGGTCACAGAGATAGCAAAAATTAGCAGATGAAAGACAGATACGAGAAAAAAAATTGGGGATTACCTAAATTACAACACAATTTATATTAAAGGTTTCGCGCTTACTCTGTTCACCTTTTAGAATAGTAAATGGGAAAAATACTCGAAAGTTCACCTTTTTGTATTTCCACCTTATTGGAGGTTCGTTACGCAAATGCACTATATTTTATTTTATTACCATATTATAAAATCATTATATTAAGAGAACTGGTAGACATCGCTTAGGTGCCGAGTGGGATTTAAGACGAATGAGATGACACCATTTCGTCACTGAGGTGTTGATTTTTCGACACGGCTTTTAGCATCTTTTCACCACAAGAGTCACCACAAGTACACAAGTCTCAATACACAAGATATTCTTTGTTATTGGTTAACGTTGAAGACATATGAGTCGCAGTTGGCGAAAAAGCCATTTGCGGTTTGTTTTCACAGTAGACGGATGCAAACTGAAACGTAGCAACGCTTGCAACATTAGGCTCTGATTACCGCGTAAGTCTTGTACAACCACGCCACCACAAGTACACAAGTTGAAATCGATCTTAGATTGTGTCAATGAAAACATAATAATCATACTCACTTTTCATCAAAAGAGTACTGCGCGTTCAGCACTTGGAACATCTTTTGGTATAGAGTACTGAAGAACTTGTCCATCACTTCGGTGAGATCCACACGTCCTCGAGCGTAGTAGTTTTCCAGTTCGTTGAACAGATCCGAGAAAACGTAGGAGTTCTGTTGATATATGACGCCATAGGTTCGCGTGAACATGTTATGGAACTCTTTCTTCGACTCGAGCAGCAGAGCTTGAAACATATCTGCAATGTGAAGAATAACAAGCAAACAATTAAACAAGACTTAAGGCACATTAGACTCGATCTACATTACTGGTTTTTGGACACACCTTCCTTTCTGTCACTTCTCATTACTCATAAAAAGATATCAAAAGTAAAAGTATTCAAACAGAACGAGAGATTCATGATGTTACTTGAATCAAAATTTAATCGAACATGCGGGCTTCCGAAAGCCCGGCAAGCGTCATCTTTGCAACTCAATTCTTGCGTAACCGCTGGTTTCGTTACAAAACAAGGAAATCATCAGTAGAAGTCTAGACTGAAGCTGTCTATGCACCACTGTGAGCGGAAATAATCAATTGAAAAACTGCTTGAAAGATGGTGTTAACATAACACACTTGGTTCTGCTTCAATTTACGAAAGTCCTCCAACTCCAAACTGATATTAGCACTGTTTACGCCAAGTCAATGTAGGAGTTCCATTAAATTTGTCATTTAATTTGCAACAAACAGAAAGTACTCTTAAATATTTGAATTTTTTTATCAGAAGACTTTGGTTGAAGGTCGTAATGATCAGACTTATTAATTAAATAAGCAGTTATCATAAATATCCTTACCATTAAACTTGTGCCCCTTTGCACTCAGCATCGTTGACAGCTTGGAAATATGCTCCTTTGACTGCTTTTCCAGTTGTAAACGAGACTGCATAGCCATTTTGGTTTCCATGTTATAGGTGCAACATGTACCCACAGACGGAGACTCACAGTACCGCAGAACCATATCTGAAAGTAACACAGAATTTATGGAATGAAAACTGAATAGTTTATGTTCAGTTCTTTATGTGTATGAATTTAGGATCTTTAAACTTTCCGTGGGCGTTTAAACGAAATCGGCATCTCTCTTTCGTCGATTACAAAAACAAAGACATTACAAAATTTCAATGTCGACGAAAAGCACAAAACAGTCATTATTGATTTCGTTGACAAAATAAGGCCCTTAATTTATATCAAGAAAAAGCAATGACATTTAAGAAGCATTCAGAAATTATCGAATGAAATATCGTAATGAAATTAATGAGTGCAAGAATTCAAATTTAAAATTCACTTAAAATAAAAATAGGTAAACAAAATTTTAAGCGTGGAAAATGTGCAGTGAGAATGATTGCTGAGGGAAAAAGTATTTTTATTAGAGAAAGATGCTTACATATGTATACAATTTGATACTCTGTTGTGAATTTTAATGGCTGCAGATAAGTAAATACATATATTTCACAGGTTCTTTAAAGTTTAAATAATTGAAGTTGCAGCGATATCGTATATTGCCATGATATTTATCTCAAAAAGTTATAATCAACATCACCGATGATTCCAAGTCATTAATTAATTGCAACATCCAGCCAGTAATATCATGGACAACTTTTCCCAGACATTTCTTTAGGGCTCGACACATGTGTTCATTTTCTTTAGGATCAAATTTAGGCGATCGCTTTAAATATCAAACATATTTAAATTGTTTGATAAAACAAGAGTTTGCTCGTAATGAAAATTCCCAAATACGAGTAAGCAACAAATTCATTCAAGTAGGTAATCAATACTATCGAGTTTTCCAAACTGCTCGCCGACTTCATATGGATTCTATTATTCCTATTCGGTCGAGTTTCTGTTCTGCAGTTCAGTACAAGCGTTATAATTCAGTTCTTAAAAATTACAATAGCAAATATTTCTGAGTGAAAAGATTTTACCGGAAGCTTAATAGAACACCACCCTTCTACCACCCAGGAAGGCAACCACCAAGTTTAAGATCGATATAGCCAACCACCCCTAACTCCATACATTTGTAGTTTTGATTCTGGAAATTCAGACAGAGTGCAATCTATTAAAATGATTTACTATAACGACCGAACGCACCCTTGAAAGGGTGTGAAACATAAACGAACGGCAAAACAAACCCTTAACGATGAGCCCAAGGAAAACTACCCAGATTGAAGATTCTTGTGTTTTCAGAAATTTAAAAACAGAATGCAATATTCTAAGCTATTATATATAGCAACAGAAGAAGGTGATTTTAGAGGCGTATATTTTCGACCTGCCGGAAAAGGATCGTGCGGAAGGAGCGTGTACAGACGAAAGCTTAGTTTGGTCGAGTACACTTGAATTATACTGTACGACAATCAAACTTTTCTTAGAGTTGTTTCGTAGAAATATTTCAATAAATTAACTCACTTTGCGTAGGATTTCAAATCCTCAGGGTCAATGACGGACGCTAGAGCCTACTATACGGCCAACATATGCATTATCAATGAGCTTGTACGTCGAATCTTTGCTATGTATACAAGAAACAAACAAGCATCTTGTACTGTATTATTTTTCAACCGTTGAAATCGTTTCCCTTCTAATGGTGTGGAGCTGTTCTGCTTAGTTTCAAAAGCATGTTAATAACGCCCCAGCACGCCCAGGCGTATCCAGCTAGTGAATTACTTACTCTATTCCTGGTCTACAATGTGTTTATTTAAATTTTTTTGTTTTGTTTTGTAAACAAAGAATATTTCATTGCTTGTTCCGTCTAAATGATCAGAGAAACAAGAAAACTACTTCGCGTGAAACTTCCTGGTAATGAGCCGCGATAATTTTCATTACTATAGGACTGCAACGTGTAGATACTGCAAGGAAATCGACGTTCGGCGTTCGGTGCTTGTAAGAACAAAATCACGAACTACTTTTATTTTACTTTTCTGGTATATGTACGTATTTTAAAAACGAGTGCCTGAATATCTTTTCGCCTGAATATTTGCGTAATTTTTATTTTAAAATTCTTAAAATCAGACTATACTCACCATAACATTATATTTGTTTGTTTCGGGGAATGAAGAATAGAGAAATATAACTCGGGTGGATCAGTTATTTATAAAATAAGTGGTGAAATCTTGTAGTGAATACTATCGCTCTATTTTTGTTAAAGGAAATGGTTGCATGCCGCTGTATTCAAAGGAAAATAACTTTCGTGTATATGATCGAAATTAAAATGATGCTCAATGCTGAATGAATCAAATTTAATTAGACGTAGACTCTGTAAGTATGTTACACATGTATTTATTAAAATGAAATTTAAAACTAAATTTAAACTATTTATTAAAAATGTATATAAATGACAAAACAGCCCACAAAAAAATTTTTGCAGATTGTACTGACCTTAAGCGTGCAAGTAAATGTAGGTCGGCAGGTTGAAGGTTGAGGAGCTTGCATGACCATGAAGGAGACACAAGTTTAAATATGAATCAGCAGGAATTAAAAATAACATTAAACATATTTTATTCTCATCAAATTTAACAACACAAATAGCATGTACTTACATTCAACATACTAAAGTATAGTAAACCCAGCGCAACTATTAAGCGCTGCAAATATTGTTAAACGTTTCATACCTACATAATATATGAATAGTATAGGAAAAATATCGTAAGTAATAGTAATAATCGTAGTAATAGGTGCACGTTTAATTTGATTGATTGTTGTTGTCTTCACTCCAACCACTGATAAAATCTAGTACATACATAGATATGATTAGGTCGAATTTATAGAAACACATTCTTAAAAGCAGACAAATGTGAATAATGAGTTTTTAAATACTCGTACCGTCAGAAATCAAAATTTAAATCGACTAATATTAAGGTAATCCACTAACGTGAATTAAGTGGATTACTAATAGTTTTTTCCACCCACATCCTACTTTACTTGTATATACGATACTCCAATACGATAATCCAAAAACAAAACAGCAGCGTCACCGTTTTGAAACTACATCATCGTTCCTCAAATTCTTCGTTTGTATATATGTACATACATAGTAACTCGAAAGCGCAATCAGTTCTATAGCCAGAAAACGCAATAATTTTAGCACAAGCCATTCCAAGAAATAAACAGAAAATTCGGACTTTCTTTTGGACTGTATTCTTCAGTTTCAATTAATGCACATGCCTCCGAAACAAAACAAAACAACAAAACGCTCTGTATCTGGATTCGGTGGTTTCACCCTCTGCTACGACACCTATTTGTCCATTGGCATAGAAGTCATATATTATTGTAGGTTTAAGAAATATTCGTAGTAGATGCCTACGCATGCGTTTATTTTCAATTTTATATGGTTCTTTGAAAATATACCCTTCCTGACAGTAGAAATACACTGTTTAGCAACAGATACTTTTGACCACCATTACCATTTCTTGGATACTTTTAAACCACAACATTAATTCCTAACAAGGATTATAATAATAATAGCCACCTAATAAAGAGTGCAAAAGTATTCAAAATATTTAAAAGTTCAATATTCTCGTCAATAGCATTAAATTTGTTGTCTGATAGTTAAAAATGATTTTGTGTCTCAAGAATCCTTCTTATAAATGATGACAGGCGATAAATCTAATGGAAAGTGCTACGCAATTTTAAAATTAAAATCAATTGCAGTGTGGATAACACGATCAAACCATATTGATCACATGAATTATAAACCTATTTAGTTCAAATTATTATTTGTAACAAATATTTCTTAGTTTGCAGCAAGATCTAGAATACTTAACTTAATCTCTTAACGGACTCAGGCATTCAACTTTATTGAAGTCAAAGAATACTTCTTTTTACTTGCAATAAACTGAAATGAGCTTGGTACAAATATAACGTAGCAGTTGCTATTCTAACCATTTATACTCGTACTAAGACGTGAACAACATTGTACCATGGAATAGCGTATAAATGCCTCATTTGAAGCAGCACTCCACTAGATTGTTCTTTTATATATTCTTTCTTCCACGCATTCTTAATAATGATGCTTTCCAATCAGTGCAATTGATGCAAAACGAGCAGCTTAGGGTATTTCAATGAATAATAATTAATTGTCATCAGCTTTAAGTGTTGTGTTTAATGGTTAGAGGACAAAGAAGAACCAAAACGTATACACTTTTCAACATACTCGTACCATCCAGGAAGCCAATGTGATTATAGTTGATCTTAAGAATCTCACTAGAAGCAGTAACTATAACCAATTCATAAGCAATTTCATAAAACATATTGTTATAGATGCAAACCCCAAATAGGGACTCTGTCACTACTCATATGAATATTACTTCAAGTAGCAAGTCGTCATAGTTTAGAAGAAGAAAAACACAGAACATTAATATAATGGGTTCAAAATAAACAAATCGTAAATATTTTAATGGTTAGGAAATAACTGAAGTTAAGTGTTGAATGTGCTAATCAAATGATTCACAACATTTGTTTAAACATCGTAAAGTTCCAACACTTGCTTGAAATAGCGTACAGATTGCGTATGCAGGCGCTGTATAATTAATTGTGGTCGAACAGTGATTTACACAGTTTTTTTGAAATGTAATAAATTCGACTGTATCTAATTGCTACAGTTAAATATTCCCTACGAGTTAATTATCACCGGGATAAAAGAAAAAATGCTTGGCTTAGCTTCAATTTCTCTTAAATAAACATTAATAAATTAAACACTGTTTACTCGACGAGAAATTGTTTACGTGGCGATCTTCTTTCGTAAGCATTCCATGCACATAGATTTCTAACATTTAGTTTTGTATGCGAAGCGAAAGCAGAGTAGAAGCACAAAATCTGGAAATTCTAGAGGATGCAACAAAAAATTGCTTTAATTTTAAAATTTTATTTGTTTATTGACTTTCAACGAAGTACAAAAGAAAGTTTGATACTTAGTTAATTCTACATAAAAAATACTTAAGTTTAGACTATGAAGGAACGTTAAATATTACATTCAAATTTAATTCCACTTGTTAAAAATTTTTAAAAAAGCTGGACAGTGATCTAGTATCGCCCTTCACAAACTCTTTCCCTGTTCCAATCCTACCTCATACCCTGAAATGCTCCGTAAAAATTTGCGCGGCCCGTTGATTTATATATGTTACGATTTATTATTTCTCGCAATCACTGCTTTTGTTAGGAAATTTACCTAACAAATGGAGAAAAAAGGAGGACTTTAATACAAATGATCTGATTGAACAGAAAAATTTAGTAATCATATTACTACGGATCAACGAAATTTAAATATTATACTGGCACCTAAAATTGAGTCACCGGAAATACAATAAATGCTCAGGTACTTTAACAAGCACGATGATAAAACGTGTTAGTAAATGTTTTCTTCCTTTATGATTTACTCGTATCAGTGGATTGCTAGAGGTTGATTGCGACAACTCCTGCACAAGGTATGTGTGGTGGAGTCTGTTTGCCTTGTGCAACTCCTGCATGCATACCTTCGAGTGAATGGTGCCGTAAAGTTCTAAAGATTCTATGTCAAAGTGTTTCTTTTACTTGCACGCATACAGCGTGGTGCGAAACGGAATATTTGAACACCTCCCGAATTAAGCTACCAACATTCCTTAGGAATTGAAACGTCACCAGCAAGTAACGAGCCAAATGCATGAAATGCGAATAGGATGAGAGTAAAGTAAAACTGCGTGAACGTGCATATCCTATGAATACACGGTCCTAAAACAGTAGTACTTAAAGGGGTGTTTATGTGATTGAACAATCTGAGCAAACAGGGTGCCTTAGTAGCGTCTGGAAAATATGCAAAACGGAAGCCGGAAAGAAGCCTTCAGAAGGCTTCCTCAAAGCATGACTGCTTTGTTTTAATACACCTACGAAGTTGTTTCCATATTTCGCTTCCTTAATAATTCGCTTGAGCATTAAACTCATCATTTCTAATGAATGTCGGGGTTCGTAAAGTAGATATATTTTGCATGAAAACACGACCTCTTGTTTGCCTAAAGGATGTGAATTTCACGAGTGGGACTGAAGGTGCTGAGAGGCTTTTTACTTGCCTTTAAAGATATTCTCGCAAGGCAGACACCCAATACTCGAAATACCGGAATTTAGCCATGGTAATGAAATATTGTCATATTCCCTTGCAGCAGCAAATCCTGAATATGAAGCGGCACCCTGGAGATGCGAATCGTTTCAACTCGTGTACATGTCTGCAGCAGCTAAGAGTATATCGAGTTCTGCACACAAACGACTGCTTTGCGCTGGTGTGCACGTAGTCAGGAATTTGCTCAGTTCATAAAGAACAGGTAACAGATACCCGTACATGCATCGCCCAGATGCTTGGGAATGTAGGCAGCCGTCCAGTACATATGTTGGTTCAACCTGGAGGTGTAGACGACTACAGCAACTATGCTAAACATGCTGTACGAGTATTTTGCATGGTGCATGTGACCGGAGGCGTAAAGACACCATGCGAAGGCAGCATAGCAACTGGAATCGCCTGAACTCATTTGAATTTGATTTCAGTTAAATGATTCATCGTATAAATATAACAAATTCAACAAGACTCCCTAAAAGCATTGTGGATGCTAACCAAGCATACTAAATAAAAACATAACATAATTTTCCTAAAGAATAGTGAATAAATTTGCCGCTGTGTTGTTTCACTAAATGTTCTAAAAGCACTGGACACAGTGCTTTAAAACTCAAAGCCGTTTAGAAACCACGAAGAATGCAATACTATTGCAAGTGGGCTGTATTTCAGACATACTGCCAGAAATATTGGTTTACAGTATAGTTAAGTTTTAGGGTTAACCCACAAGTGTAATACAATTCATTTATATTCAATTTACATGCAATTCTTGTGATAAAAAAGAGTAGTGCTGCAAGGAGCAGCATAACCTCTATCCAGAAGTGCTGGTTTCACTGAAATTCCGTTGTCATTCCCATCTTTTTAAAGTGATTTTCGAAAGTAGGACACTCAGAGAATGAAAATTAAAATTAATTCAAAAATTTGGCCGGTTCGGAGCTTTCAAATAACAACGGTTAGTAATGTGAGTTAAAGCACACGCATCTAGACATTTTTCAGCATAATGACGTTCAGCATAATATCATTAAATCAATTATTTTTGGAAATCTGGAATCTTCATTTTAATGATTCGAGCGTAATATTGCGTCGACAAACACACGTGTGATCCTCTCTTCGATTATTCTTTTCTATATTAAACAGGGATGATCAAGGTGAAGCCGAGAAAATAAATAAAAATATCTTATCAGTTCATATGAGATAACATTCTTGCGTCATGTAGACACCAGATTTTCAACTGAAAATGTACAGTCTTCAAATCCGAAAGAACACAGCAATGAGCTATGCATTTAATTAGACAGAAGGGTTAATTTCCTATTCAGTTAACAATGAAAGAAATCAGTCCCTTCGAGGCTTCAACCAAACTTGTATTGAAAAGCAAACGTGCATACACAGAATTTCTTATGAAAAACACACCTAACATTAACGAGTAAAGGGAACTTAATAACATGTTATTATCGACTTAGACCGACTCGGTATTACTCGTATAGACAAATCTTATCAATCTTAACCGGAAATAATATCATTCAACTGTTCGGATCAAAATTACAGCGCCAGAAAATTATTTCAGTTAATATTCAACTTGAAGACGACAAACTGGTGTTCATCCTACATTCATACTATATGTAATCGCTACTGCCTACGGACTCCGGTTTGTATGAATCAAGATTTTTGCGACAATAAATACGTTTTACAGATAACCCTTCATATAACCATCTCCAGTTGATGTTAAGCAACGAAATATTATACGAACCCACACACAATCGACCGAAATATAACTATACGAGCATATAATAAAGCACTCTTCATTAGGACATAAAACTGCAATTTGAAAATGAATACCTTTCTGCAAAATCACTGCATAAATACAATATAATAAAATTACTTAGGTACATACTATATGTGTATGCAAGTAAATACAAAGTGAAGTAAATTTCGAACAAATGTTGCAGTAGCCCTTTGTTTTTGTTGTTTCGGATAGCAATTTGTCGACAGCGCCCGTGCATCTTAGCGCCAGTACTAGACCTACTTATACGCATTTACAATGAACGCATGCAATTTAACTATAAGTACCTATTATTTAGCTAAAGTAACCCATGTATTCATACCGTGCAAAGCAACAGTTCAATTGTACTCCTTCTTAGTTAGGATTACCTGTTTAGAAGCCGCCTTTTGCAGAACTGGTTTCGCAAACAGTTGAGCGTCTTTAAATGAAAAATTTTTGTGATGACTTTCATATGCTTTTTTCTCAGCAAAAATTGTTTGACCATTCTGCAAACGAAGTTATCAGGCCCCATGTGACCTAATTATAGGTCATGTTCGATCATGTTTTCATGGATTTATGTTTTATCTTAAGCGAGTATGCATGTATACAAATACATCCATACATACATTTGAATGCACTTCCATCTGTCTATTAGTCGAAAAACAAGACCGTGAGAACTACTATCCATTGTTGAATCAGTACCTTCTTCTCAGAAACAGAGTCAATAATTAAACGCATTTTATGCTTATAACATCATCAACACGCAGAAGGCATAAAAAACCCAAAAGGCGAACAAAAGGCCGGGCTCAACCGCAGGCCAATCATTCGAGTTTCTTAATTTTTTTAGATAAAGTAAGGTGTTCAACCGAACAAACCGAGTTGGTGCGGAATGTGAAATCATTGTGTACTTGCTCTCTTGCCATTCAGCGATTCTTGCCGCTGCCAGCTCTCGAAAATATTTCATTGAGATGCCTTGGAATTTGTGGTAGTTTTTTCTGCACCTTTTTAGTTTGTTTTGTAAATTTACTTCTCCACTTTTACGTAGAAGAGAGACAGATTTTAAGTGTGTAGACCACACACACTTTGGATTCAGCGTCGTCCTTTAATTATAAGACATTAAAACAAGATAATACCACAATGTTGTACGGTATTATATTATATTATTTAACCTACATTATTATTTACTTATATCGTAAACAGTAAGAAGCTGTTTTATTAGAAAATTTATGGAAATGGAATAAAAAAGAAGAGTTACTCTTCTTTTATACTCTTTTAATATGAGTAAATTAAATACAAAGTGATATTATAATTTACTAATTTCTTGCCCTTGACCCTAAGACTGCCTATCAAAAACTTGTGCCTGTGGAACACAAAACTAAATCGATGGTAGTATGATTGATAAGTTTGTTCAACAATGGTAATAAATTGTATAATAGCAGTAAATTGTATGAATAATTATGTATATTTGCTACTTCCATAAACCAATAAACGATCTATTAATTGCGATCAATGAACGCTGCAGATTTTACCTGTCTACCTCTTATCAACCTAAACCCTATTCTAACATATTAAATTTATATGTAAGAATAATCATGCATGCACATCTAGTAAGAACTTTAAGAAACCTGTCTGTCTTTGTCATATGTAGCACTGAGAACCAGTCAAGGAAATATTTCCTTAGTTGAGTTCACGGCGGTGGAAATCCATAAATAAACAGAGACTCAGGTAAATTTTCTAAAAAAGGGCAAGGAAAACGGCTAGCAACCATACAGACATGAAACAGGTAAAAGGCAGAATCCAAAAAACAAGAGAAAGAGGATATGCGTTACATTAAGACACTAACACAAGCACTTCAGGAATGTGGAGGATCTAAGGCAATGGCTTTAAAATCATTCACAGAAATAGCGCCAGGCATGTTGCAAGGCGTAGCTTATGCGAAGTTCGGGCGAGAAAAATAATAATGTAAGGTGAAACGCGGTGTGCTTCGATATCCGTTTACGAAAAGTTGAGTGTGGATATTAACGCACACATTCACATGGGTCGTTCGGTCCTTATATCCCTCTGAACGGATCGACTCACATGAAGATACACTTTGAATGTGGCAGTCAACAGGAATGAAAGCAATTCTACCGGGAATGACAGAAGCATGTCTATGCTAAGAATGAAAATAGAACTAACACGGCCTGCAATGTTTAATAGTTGATTGGCAACATTTTTGTGATACTTGTTTTCCCATAACTTTATAAGGTTGCACGCTACTTGTCAGCAAATTACTTTAACAGTGATGATCGGAGGCAGATCCGATTGCAATATTGCATGATTACCAAGCGATGGTTATACATAATTAGATAGAGACGATTGTACTTACCATTACTGGGCTTTTGTGGAATCTCTGTTGCTTCGATTCCATTCGATAAAAAGACATGCGCTACCACACTGCAGTTGGGACTAAATTGTTCCAAAATAGAAGTGGCCACACCTGGTGCTGCAAGAGCCGCTGTATGTGGCGCAACAGCATCATCTGCACCTGTGTGAAGTGATGTATTGCTCTCGATACTGTCAATCTTTGTGGCGATAATCACCAATGACTCAGACACCGTCAATACAGTTAGCAAAATAAGATGCCAGTCTGACAACTTTGGAAGTGGCAAGCTCTTTTGACTTCGTTTTCGCATCCTACTGCTGGTCTTCGATGTGGAGGTACTGCTGGATAAAGTTCTTGTTATCGTCATGGCAACAACGGGATTTCGTATGTAGCAGCAGCAAATCAAATGTTGAAAATTGGGTACTTCTTAGCTACTCACTAAAAACCGGCTATGACTATACGCACACAATTGACAAAAGATGCACAGATTTCACGTGGATCAAAGATACTTTTTCATTTTTAATTAAAAAGCTAGATATGTTCCAGTTTCTAGTTAAAGAATGTAGAGTTAATTAAGCTTAAGCAGATATCACAATACTGAATGCAGTGTATCCAAAGGTAGTTTTGTGTTACATATGTACAAAACGTCTGGCGGTAGATGGCACTTGGAATAAAGTATTTAACACATTAAATTACTTAAACTGCGAACACTAAGCATCGTTTCATTCCAACATATATTGTTGAACTTATTGGATATATTATTTACCTTAAAGGTAGCTCAAACAAATAAAATCGTTCAACCACAAGAACTAAACAAAAAAAAGGCAAAAGACAACAAACAACCAAGGAAACCAATTCACTAACCAACTCAAACACAACCAAACCACGAGACGAGCAGCAGACGACTGTATTTTACGGGAAATCCGAACAGGAGTTCTTGAATGAAACAGTGTTGCCCACCTGCACTGTAGTGTAGTTATTGGATGGCAGGGCTGCCAAGTATGTTTTTAAGATTGCAGACAAAAAATTACCCGAACCACCATTTAATTCCCGAATCCAACCAAAATTTCGGATTAAATTTACCATTAGGAACTGGCTCCGATTTTGTTGCTGATAAAAACAACAAGTTATTCTGCCCTCGTAAAGTAATCGAGTTATAGTGCTATAAATGCTGAAAAATGTGAATATATGTATGTATTATATTACATGCGTGATGTATATACATACAACTCCCATATTTTTCCGGCTCAGCGTTTCATTTGCAACAGGATTTGAACCAACTTGACTGGCAGGATGGTATAGTTATTTCAGAACATGCCAATGTTCCTCATCAGCGATCTATGTCGGTGTCTTTTTATGTACAACATTCGCTATATAGCTTGTCGTTTGCAAATAACTTAATACGAATACAAACTATTGAAGACACTTAGAAGCAAATAATTTTAAGCACACCACAAGTTTTTTGTCAAATTTGTTGCTTTTGTGTTTTATATGCTCTATGCAGGCCGGTTTCGGAATCAAGCATGAGATAGGAGCATTTTTTGTGTAAGAGCGCGCCACGCTACTTTTGTGTCTACTAAAGATGTTTAGTAGAGGCAATAATAATATATAATAATCTCATCCAAAAACATAAATGACGCTAACGATACGGATTATGAAAATTATGAATGAAATTATGTCACAAATAAACATACCATATGTCATTTATACGGCACGCATCATGCCGCTAAAGTAGTGCCATCGAGAAGAGCTATATAGCAATCAGGCTCCATCCCTTGCATTCTCTATATTGGGTCGGCAAGAAAATAATTTCGGAAGTGAAATTTCCTGTGTTTTTTTCTGTAGTTTTGATTATCATTGCAAGGTCGTCAATGCAATAGAAATGGATTTGTTGCTGTACCACAAATTATTTGATATCTAACATTTGACAAATTTTTCAAATTCGACAATTTCGCTAATTGGTTTGCTGTGGAAAGAAGGTTTTTTAAATGTTTTTCTTATTTATTGTCAATTATCAATAATTTCACAATTAAAATGTTTTAATAATTAACTGAACGATATACATATGTATAAGATCCACATAAATCCAGTTGAGAGAACGGTGTAATATTTCCGTAATCTTTTTTCCATGAGCTTTTTAGTCCTAGTATGTCGACCAAAATAAATCTGTTCCTAATGCAAATACTTTAGCAACACGCTACAATCGCAAAGTTAGCGCTCTACAAGGCTTTGACGCCGATAGTGAAGAAGAAAACTACACCTTTTCCACTTGTAAATCAGAAAGCTTCACTTGTAAGGCCTCAAACACAAAACAGCTTCAGCTTTTTCCACGACTTTTTTAATGTCGGAACAAAAACAAAGCTTCAGCTTCAGGCATCAACAGCTGTTATTGTTTATTTACGTTTACAAAAAAAGAAATAAATTCGAAATTTTATGCACAGAAAAATAAAAATATCTTAAAATGATTAACAAACTACTTATAATTGGGTCACGGGTCCATATTATGGGGCTTGTTTTAAATGAAAATTCATTCATCTCCACGAATTTCTGTTATTAATTTTTTTCAAAGTTCATTATGAATTTTTATTGCTATCAAAGTCATATGGTTTTCATTGGGATTTTTGGACGTAAACATATTTTTATGATAAAACGTAGACAACACTTTTGAGGGCAAATTTTTGAAGCCATACGAAAATCTATTTTGAGGCTGCCTCAGGATTTTTTATTGTTCCTATAAGATTTTGCTTGTGTTTGTTTTTGAAGCTGAAGCTGCGTTGTGTTTTATACATAATTCAGAATATGTGTTGTCTGAATTACAAATGAATCGACCATAAAAACCGTCAAAAATTTTGAATTAATAAATAAAACGTTTATCATTATTAAAAATAATCGACCCCAAAAAAATTAAATTAAGAAATGAATTTACCCAAAATCGAGATTTACCACGTTAGTTTTTGGAGAATTCAAAGAAAAGCGTTAAACACAATCGGAGCAACAGGATACCGCAACATTTCCAGGCAACAAGAAATTCCATGGCGTTAATTATAATGGCCGGGCAACTGCTCCTCAGCAACAAAAATTTCATATGTCAAATTCTTAATGGTGACACCCACCATTAAGGCCACTTAAGGATGCCTTAGAAAAGCTCCAACTGTTTTTTAGATTTTCGCCAGCATCCTTTTTTAGAGGAATTTCCATGATGTGAAAATGAACATGTTGAAAGGGTTGACAGACGAATTGTAACCTTTTTCTGCATCTTGTTTTTTATTTATAATTCTAAGAAATGTATCCTTTCTATCTAGTATCTTTTAGGAATTGATAAATATTTTGAGTAATTGTTCTTAAATAAGAATGCGGAATATTTTCACATTTCAAAAATAAATTGCTTGTAATAATAATAATAAAAATAAAAAAAAAAACGGTAATTATTAACTTAAATGAATTGGCGTTAAGATGCCTAGTGTGACACCCCCACAATGCAAATTGTCAAATTTTACATGACAGAATGTAACATGGTTTTTACGATAAAGTCCAAGATAAAATCCTTTTTATAATTAAATAAATAATAATATCGTACCTAATCAAATAATGAATAATAAAGTGGAGGAAACTGAAATTATTATCCTATATGATTTGCATGAAAAAATTCCACTTTTATTTTTGAAACCGATTGTTGTTTAATATTCTTAAGTATTACATATGGCCGGTGCTACACGCAAAATCACGATGCACACATCAAAGAAAGCTCTTAAGTTAATCACGGCTACACGGAAAAAATCATGCTCGATTCAAATTCGTGTACGTGGGTGGGGTAGAGGGTGTGTTTGTAAACGCTTTCACTTCATCATCGAGACCTGTTCCACTTACTGAAATCAGTTTATCAACATGAGTAATACTCGCATCGTGATACTACATGTGGCCAAAGCCTTTATTTATGTCGAAAATGATATTTCAGTTTCTGTAGCGTTCAGCTTTCCATTAAGTTAACTGTGCAAAGCTTTCACCTTGTAAGTTTATTACCAGAATACCAATTCAAAAAGCATTTACAAGAACATTGTTAACTCGGCTTTACAAATTCTTGTAAAGCTGACAACAAGAATAGCACTGTAACATTAAACGTAGATTGTTATCGTTATTATTGCTGTTGCCTTTGCCTGTTTTCCTACAGCCGCGCTTCTTGATTATAACTCTTAGTATCTCCAACACCGCAATAAAACAGTATTTTTAGACAAATATTTGGTCTAAATATACCAATTTACCAATATATGTAAATAATGTGTCAAATAAAATCTATGTAATACCTGAAAATAAATATTTTGTGAACCAAAACATTAACGAATCCACGAATTTCTCCATGTTTGTAATAGCCACACATGCTATATACCGTTGTAAAGGCAAAATCATGGGCTATTAAAAAGATAATTTGAATTGGTATCTTGTCACTTTAAAGAACAATAAAATCTCCTTAATAAAATAAAAACTAAATTAACGGTGCTTCGCGCACCGTATTTTTGCCTCACCTTGCATATTATTCGGTATATCCACAAGTCACCTTTCCCTCATCTCCCTATTGATAAAACGCCTTCATTACACCAATCTCCGAGATCTGCTTACCATGGTACAAAGTATAATTTGCTTCGTCACTTCATGTTATTATTTACACAGCTATTGTTATTCTCTTTTTTCTGTTCGACGGTACGCGTCCTTAACGCTTAATCAGTCATTTGCCAGTCACAAGCACTTCTAGGTTGGTTCGAAGTTGTTGCACCTTTTCTTTTAATATTTTTTTTGTTTTAAAGAACTACCAACTAAGGTGATTATTTGAAATTTGTATAACAATTATTTAACTTAATATTACTACAGATGCCTGTACATATGTATGTATAATACCACAAGGTCCTGAGACCTTTTTTTGTATAGCCTTATTGTAATATATATTTAAATAAATAAAATATCTCCTTAACTACTACTGTACTGCAAAAATTTATATTACATGAAACGATGGCCTTGCGATGAGTTTTTAATGTCATGTCGATATCTCAATTGATTTAAAAGATACCGCACATTAAATTATGCAAATGTTTGACATTTGGAGCTTTATAATAACTAAAGTAAAAGAGATCGAGGAAAGTTTTTGCATTGTTAGACTTGAAAGCGTAAGGCCTATTGCTGGTAAAGAAAAATAAATAGGTGAGATGGAGCTAAATGTAATCCTAAAACAACAAAACATCCTTAAAAACGGGTTTCTCCATCATTTGAGGTCGATATTCAAAACACTGACGGATTTTCGTGGCTAATTTAGCTGAGGGAACCCAATTTAACTACCACAATTTATCTCCATAATGACGAGAGATAGCGCCTAAGTCTATTGAATTGGGGACTGGAAATTGGGACCGTGTGCTTGACTTTGTTTTATTTATTTTGTTTGGTGCACGCTGAGAGTAGCAACGCAGCATTTTATACGTATATTAACTTACTATATAATAAATAACTTCTATATAAAAGTAACTTTAATTTTCCGGAAAATACTTATCGATGTCCTTGTCGTTGGCTATCACATCCACACTTAGAAACGTATCCAAGATAAAGGTTTTACAGTTTTTCGAGTCTAGATTAGAATTTGGTATTAAAAAAAATTATACAAATAGATTTATGATGTTTTCAACTTATTACCCAACTTTTGCTCGCAGATTTTATTTGTAAGGCGTTTTGCAATTACTTTGAAAAGTTCTTTGGATGGTATTTTACGCTTGTAATATGGATTCAAAAGTTCGACCACACATTTGCTAATATCAGACTTCTGTTTGGCAGCGACTTGTTTCTGCAGTTTGCTTCTCTGTTCTTGCTCTTTTCTGTGAATTGAATTTCGTTTATTTGGAACGAACAAAGGCGGACAACTTTTTTTTGACTCGTTGGAAACAAGTTTTTGTTGATGTTTTTTTTCTTGTAAGGATTCTTGATCCGTCGGATTTTCTTTTACAATTATATTTTCATTCTCACGATGCTCCATCCTTCCGCTTGGTGAATTTAGATGTTCGTTAACACATCCTGTTTCCTCCAGATAATCTTTTTCCACAATTGGAAAATTTGATTCTACTGACTTAAGAAGCTCAGTCACAAGAGCATTTTCTACATTTAAGATATAATTATATTAGTTTTTACAAAATCAACATTTTTTTAAAAACTCGTACATACTTCCAAGGCACCGGAATTTTCCCTCAGGCTTTTTATGCTCACTATGAAGATCCAAGTCTTCTTTTTCAATAGAAGATTTATTTATACCGATGGAATTTAAAGTTGGTTGAGAATTTTCTACATCCGTAAAAAATCCATAATTATTTCATATTAACTTTCATGTGCCACTTTAATATTTACCTTCTGTTTCCCCAGCATTCGATCCATCCGAGTTACTCGGCTTCATGATTCCATTACTATAGGTTTTATTTTCCTCAATACCTTCACTTTCACTGCTCATATCAATTTTAGTCTTCTCGAAAAAACCATCAATACTTGTTTGTATATTTAGATCTTTTTTATAGTTTTTCTTCTGGCGGAGTGCTTTTGGTATAGCTTTTGATGATGTAGGCAAAGATGTTCTATCATCTCCTCCGATGACTGGTCGACTGCTCTCCAACTCTTTGAGCTTCCGTTGAAAGTACTCCACACTTCCACCGTTCCACACACCTCGAGTACTTGTTTCAGGTTTCGGGACATAGTTCTTTAGCAAATGGAAAACGACACTATTTGATGTTTGTTTCCGAATAGTAGACAGCTGCGAGCAATATGTTTCCGAAATTCGCCTTATATTTATTAATTAATAATTCAATTTAAAACTCCTTACCTCTTTAGCCACAGAAAGACGGTACAGGTTCGCCACTCTGCTCTTGGTAAAGCATTCGTACTCAATGTCTAGGGCCACATCTTCGAAATCCCTTTGCCTCAGTGCACTTCCAGTTGAATCGTCCTTACATTGTTCTACATTTGTTCTCAGAGCATCTGTGAGGGCTTTGAGGTAATTTTCTCGGACAGAAATTTTGAGGCCAGCTACTTTCACTTCCGTTGCCTGCGCTTGTTTCACCTTCGTCATTTGCGTTTGGGGCTCGTTCTCTAGTTTCTTAGCTGCGTTCAAGGCTCTGCGGATTTGAAATTGTTTTCTAATAAAGTCTTCGGTCTCGCGTTTAACTTTCTTGCTAAGGTTGCTAGTTCCTGTGGCTGACTCGTCATCCGATTCAACTTCGCAATATTCCTGTGCGTTTCGCTTTTGGCCTAACCGTCCACCTGGGAAGTTTACTCTTTGATAACTAAGAACTGATTAAATTATGAGACTTACCCTCATAAAGATCTGAACTGTCTTCCAGGTTCACACTCGATTTAAAAAACGCATCCATGCTTAGCTGTTGAAAGGTTTGAAGAGCCTTTTCTGCCTGCTTAGGATGCTTGCAAACATCGCACTGGTGTTTACAATTCGGAATGGGATCGCCGAAATAGTTCGAAAAGAGTTGGTGCCTGCAACACAACATTTCACAATATGACACCATTTTGTCGAAGTTTTTCAGGGCGCGTTGAGCCTGCTCGAGTTTGGAGGAGTCCTTGTGTTTATTTAAGTCTGACTGTAGCAAGAACTTAATCGATTTTACATCATCTCGAGAATAATATAGGCGACAGAATGATTGCAACCCATCGCGCCCAGCTCTCCCAGACTCCTGATAGTAGGCAGCAATATTTTGTGGTATATCCCAGTGTATAACAAAACGTACAGTGGCTTTGTCAACACCCATACCGAAGCTGTTGGTAGCACAAATGATTTTGTGTTTTCCACTCATCCACTCCTCCTGTACGATTATACGTTCGGCCGTCTTCAAACCAGCGTGATAGGCTACAGCTGACACGCCTTGCCGCAAAATACCATAAGCCACGCGTTCGACGTTTTCACGTGTGCGGCAGTAGACGATACCGCAACTACGTTTTGACTCTGGAGTTTCCTTTTTCGACAATTCTAAATCTAAACAATATTTAGAAAAAGCAGCTAAGTGCTGAAAGTCGTCCTGGATAGAGTTCTTGAAAACTACATCGTAGAAAAGATTTGAACGAAAGCTTGACGTCTTGAACTCTGAAACAGGTAGTCGCAGATGTAGTTGTTTGTAGATGTCCTCACGCACTTCCGCTGAAGCAGTTGCTGTGAGCGCAATCCATGGTATATCTTGATATTTCTCACGCAATTCACCTAACTTTAGATAATCAGGTCTAAAATCATGACCCCATTGACTCACGCAGTGTGCCTCATCTACGGCGAACAATGCTATTTTGTTGTACTTTACTAATGATTCAAGAAGGTTACGGAAGCTCTTTGACGCCCCCTGCTCCGGCGTTATGTATAGAAATCGAATGTTTGGCTTTTTCGACTTTAGATCGCAAACAACTCGTTCACGTTCCTTTTGTGTCATTTTTGAATTAAGGGAATCAGCAATAATCTTCATTTTGGCCAAGTGATCGATTTGATCTTTGATCAATGCTATCAGTGGCGAGAAGACAATAGTGATACACTTGACTGACAGTAATCCAGGCAATTGGAAGCATAACGACTTTCCCGATCCTGTCGGCATACTGACGTAGATGTCCCGATTGCCTGTTAACGAGCCAAAGCACTACTGTAGTCACTGACTAATTTTAAATACCAACATACCTTGTATGGCACATTTGACGGCTTCTTCCTGCAACCGACTTTTAAAACATTTGTGTCCAAAGTACTTTTGCAGTGCCTCGTATACGTCTGTAACTTCTCCACTCATGGTTAATTTGTATTTAGCAAGGTTTATCGGTTATTACTACTATACAAATAACCTCATCCCGCGGCATTTCCCTTTTTAACTGACAGTTCTCCGAGTGCAGACATTTTCAAAGTTGCCAACTTAACTTTAAAAACTACTATTTTATGTTACAAGAAATGTACGGTATGGGCCCTGATACACGTAGCATCAGAATGACCGCGTAACTCAGCCGATTGGTAGATTTCAAAAAGTGGAACAACTTACGATCCAAACCGTCAAACCTTTGATGCTAAAATTTTGGCTGTTTCACGATCATCAAACAAACACATGCATACAGAACTCGAAGCACGGTCTGCAAATTTTTCTTATATGTTGTTTTCTCATTTTTGTTTTGTTATGCGTAGCAGTCACAGCGAGGGCTTCACTTAAGAAAACATGCATTCCGGTAGATATAAAAAATGTAAGGAATGGAAAAACGGCTGATTTTATGTTTTTTCTTACATTACTGTTTTCGTTTAGAATTTTATTGTATTATGTAATTTTCATTTTTATTATTACTAGCAATTTACATATTTTTCAAATATGAAAATATTCCGCCTTCTTATTTAAGAAAAATTACTGAAAATATTTATCAATTCCTAAAAGATACTGGAAAGTAAGGATACATTTCTTATTAGAATCTATCAGCCTTTTTTATTAGATTTCGTTAAACAGTCGTTAAACAATTGTTTAATTCCTAGAGTTGGGTAGTTCGTGAACGAACTAGTTCAATTGAACGAATCACTTGCGTGAACTATGAGATCTAGTTCACAGTTCTTAGTTCTTTTAGTTCAATCGCTCTTTTAGTTCAATCGGTCTTTTAGTTCAATCGCTCTTTTAGTTCACTCGTTCTTTGAGTTCAGTCGCTCTTTTAGTTCAGTCGCTCTTTTAGTTCAGTCGGTCTTCTAGTTCAGTAGGTCTTTCGTTCTTTTAGTTCAGCAGTTCGTTAGTTCGTTTCAGTTCAGCTGCTCGTTAGTTTTTCTGTATGTTTCAGTTCGTTAGATCAATTTCAGAGGATGTTTCCAAATCAAATATTTATTTGAAATCTTGGCACAATTCAGGCACAATGACATAACTCCGATTTTTTAGTTATTTTTGTTGTCGTTGTTGTTTGTTTATTGTTGGGACCACAACAACAATATCAGTTAGTGGAGCTCTCGTCTTTTTTCCGAGTTATGTGTCTTTAAAGTTTGGAATTTCAGACTTATATCTCATGAACTGTAGCAGATAGCTACATGTCATTGGTTTTGGAAAGGTACTCGAATATTCTTTCATTTATATAAGACAAGCGCAATTTTTAAAAAAAATTTTTCGTAATTTCTCGTTTTCCGTAATGAGTAATAGAATTTATGTAACAAGCGTTTGGTGCTTACGTGAATCTAAGCTTTACAATGCATTTTCCTCCGCCGATTACGATAGAATACACCTCCTTGTAATGGTAAGACACTCTACTTTCTTAATATTGTGATAAATATGTATATAGGTATGTTAATTATATATTTTATTATAAAAAAAAATTAAGAATGGAAAAAAAATGTTACTAAAAATCTAACAATATATAATTTAATCATGTATTCAGTATTAGATATTGCCAATTAAATATCAAACCGATTTTCTCATTTCGTTATCTCTTATAAGAACTAACGAACTAAATGACCGCGTAAAGTACTGAACTAAATGACAGAGTGAACTATATGAACGAACTAGTTCACGACAGCTGATTGAACTAGAAAGATCGCTCTCTGTAGTGAACTATAAAGGCCTGATTAGTCGTACTTAGCAGCACTTAGCAGCACTTCGAAGAACATGACGTACTGTCAAAATCCACTTCTAGCTTATGGAAACGTGTGTATTCGATTAGTCGTACTTATGAACAAGGGGAATATCAAATCGATTTAGATATTTTACTAAGTTCGAACTAAGTGACAGCCAAAACGCGTGCCCAGATCGAACTCGACGCTATTTTCGAAGATGTCGTCTTTGCTTGCCGAATTTATAATTTCATGGGATTTCAATATAATATTATTTAAACAATTAATTTATACGAAACCGTCTCTATTATAACAAAATACCATAATAATATAAATAATGTGAATATAAATACTAAAATTTTGCTGCTGATTGCAAATCGAAGGCAATGGTAATCTAGTAAAATCCCAAAAAACCAAAAAAATATCCAATTTCGAACATTAGGTCAACTAGTGGCAACACTAGAAGTGCCGGTACCCCCTGCAACCCGTAAAAACCTATGGGCTTAAATAGGTTTTACATAACAATGACACACGGTGTTGTTGTTTTTGTCGTTGTTGTTTTTGGTGCTGACCCCAACAACAACGCCAAAAAGGGGTGGCAACTTCCGGTTCCGGTTTTACAGCCCTTTGAAATCTGAAATTTAAATGCCTATATCTCCTAAACTATACCAGATATCGGATTGGCATAGGTACCGTTAGAAAGACATTAAGAATGCCCTCCATTTATATTATATAAGATTTCATCGAAAACCTTACAGTTTTCGACAAAAACGCAATTTAAGATTTTTAGTACTTTTTTCTCAGCTCCATAATTTTTTTCGAAGTAAAATGCCTAATTAAGACATATAATTGTTCAAATAATAAGAAATCAGGTACCCTTAGCTATGTTTAGAAATTTATTTGACCATCATCGATGCAGAATTTTAGGAGAAAACGCCAAAAAATGCTTTTTCATTTTGAAATGAATAATTTTTCGCCTGCGGCGCTTTTTCCTAAGTTCAACACATAATTTCAAATTAATTCGTTAATAGTTGCAAAAGTTGTATAGTACGAAAAATCCAAAAAGGTTAAGGAAAAGTAGAATTAAAAAAAGTACTTACAATACTTACGTGATAGCGACCTTTAAATAGCGTTTTCTCCTAAATTCCTCAACCGATAATACTCAAATAAATTCCTAAACATAGCTAAGGAGACCTGCTTTCTTATTATTGGACCAGTTATATGTCTTAATTAGGCATTTTACTTCGAAAAAAATTAAGGAGCTGAGAAAAAAAGTACCAAAAATATTAAATGACGTTTTTGTCGAAAACTGTAAGGTTTTTGATGAAATCTTATATTATATAAATGGAGGGCATTCTTAATATCTTTGTAACGGTACCTATGCCAGTCCGATATCTTGTATAGTTTAGGAGATATAGGCATTTAAATTTCAGATTTCAAAGAGCTGTAAAACCGGAACCGGAAGTTGCCACCCCTTTTTGGGGTTGTTGTTGGGGTCAGCACCAAAAACAACAACAACAACAAAAACAACAACACCGTGTGTCATTGTTATGTAAAACCTATCTGTTCCATTATTTTCACCCAAAATTACTTTTTCTGATAAAAGTGGATCTTTTTTACTCCAAAATGTGCTTACTTTTTTATTACGCCACACAAGAACACCGTTTTGATTGAAATTTGGAGCCGTCGACCGCAAATTTTTTGATTCCGGGTTCCGTAGTTCATCGGCTATCTTTCTCTCACGGATGAACTCGGCGTTGACAGTTTTGTACAGAAAACAAAAACAAAGAACAAACTGAAACAATCAAAAAATTGCAATGTAACATGGCACTAAGGAATTACACAAAGTTGCTTAACAGTCTTATCATATATCTTTTCGCGTTGCGTTTATTTCGCGTTTTGTTTTGTGCTTTTCGTATTTTTGGAAGAATTGAGATAGGAAAATCTGTAAACCTCTCAAACGCAATCAAAACGCGAAACCAAATGCAAACACAGTTTTGTTGGTAATTTACATGCTTGCAGACTTCACTACGTTTTTCTGGCATGAAGGATGAGCTATTTGCTGGAAAAAGTCTCTCAAGCCAGACGATTGCAAAATGCTCGTGTTTGGTGTGATTCTGAACAGTGGCTCATACAATTTTTTTTATTCACGGCGCCACCTTCTCAAAAGATAAGTAAAAGATCCGAATTGTCCCTCTTCTGAGTATTTCCGTATCTTGTTCCACGCTATGACGCTGCGCTAGTAGTCGCCCGAGGAATATTGCTGCTATATTCACTCTCACATAAAGAGCAAACGATAATAAACACAATATCAGTATCTAAACATTGTGTGCGCGTTATCAGATTTGCTTTTGCTGTATAAATTGTTGCCATACATCAGTTATAGCACTAATTCATTGGGATTCCTAAAAAATACTTGTATGCTAAAAATGCTTCATGCATGGTAACTCTTTGTGCTCTGCAAAAAGGGAAAGTCTGCAAGGCTACGTAAAGTTTGTGTTCTCCTCAAAACTCATACGCAGTCTACTCGAAAAAGTTCCATCATACCATTTGAAACGCATTGCGTTTGAGTCGAGTATGAGTTTGCGTTTGCGTTTAAAAATACATGATAAGGCTGTAATACATTTCACAGGTTGCGTTTCAGATCGCGAAATCACTAGTACATATATTATTATGTCTAAAACCGAGAAATTAATTTCAAATATAAAATTTTACTCGTAAAGTTTTTAATCGTATTTTCCATTATTTCTTGTAATCTACATTACATTAGATGCCCAGAAACATGTGTGAAAAATTTCAGGTTTCTAATGCCTTAAACACAATCAGTGCTGCAAGACGCAGATTCAAGTTAGGGACGCAAGAAATGGCTCGTACTTAAACCAAATAGCCGAGAAGCATTTTGGGGAAGCAGAAGTATAAAATGTCAAAAATTTCACAGTAGAGAACAATATATTTATTCTAACCAAAATTCTCGAAGTTCATTCGGAGTTTATTTATTTTAATCTGTATTAAAATATATTTAAAATACATTTAAATAATATATTATACAGAATAATAATAAAAAAAGCAACAGAAAAATACGCACATAATTTTACAGCAGCTGAAATAGAAACAAGAATGAAATGTAAACAAACACAAACAACGAAGAAGAACAAGAACTCTTTTGCATCCGTCAAAATTAGAATTAGCTCGGTTGCGAGATGCAAAAATCGCAACAAAGTAGGGAAGCAAAATGGAAAGCAAACTTTTTTTTCAAACTCCATAAGAGCCCGAGTAATTTTGACAGTTAAAAAATTAATCTGCGTCTTGCGTCCCTGATTGTGTTTAGACATATGAGATGTTGAAGTCCAAAAAAAAGCCCCGGACATATTTTGCTAACAGACACGCACAGGGATTTTATATATACAGCCTTATTTATAAACGTATTTTAAAGGCTGCGTAACCTTAAACACCTCTTAAACAAGAAAACGTTATTTATAAACAAATTTTTATTTTACGACACGTTGTTTAAAGGCTGTGTAATTTAAACACAAAAATTTGCGTTTAAAGCCTGCATATCAGAATTCAAATAATTTTTGTGTTGAAAAAAAAATTTTCAAAAAAAAACTTCAAATCGCGTTATTTCTTTTCAAATCAAATTAAAAAACTTCAAATTTTTTATTTACATATCAAAAAAGTAACAGACAACGTCTTTTTGTAATAGTTTTAGTGGATTTCCAAACCTTTTTATCCACAAACCTTGTTTATTTGACACACACATAAAATTTAATTATAAATAAAAACGCAATGCGTTTCAAATGGTATGATGGAACTTTTTCGAGCAGACTGTGTATGAGTTTTGAGAACACAAACTTCACGTAGCCTTGCAGACTTCCCCTTTTTGCAGAGCACAAAGAGTTACCATGTATGAAGCATTTTTAACATACAAGTATTTTTAGGAATCCCAATGAATTAGTGCTATAACTGATGTATGGCAACAATTTGTACAACAAAAGCAAATCTGATAACGCGCACACAAGGTTTACATACTGATATTGTGTTCATTATCGTTTGCTCTTTATGTGAGAGTGAATATAGCAGCAATATTCCTCGTGCGACTAATAGCGCAGCGTCATAACGTGGAACAAAATACGGGGATACTCAGAAGAGGTACAATTCGGATCTTTTACTTATCTTTTGAGAAAGTGGCGCCGTGAATAAAAAAAATTGTATGAGCCACTGTTCAGAATCACACCAAACGCGAGCATTTAGCAATCGTCTGGTTTGAGAGACTTTTTCCAGGAAATAGCTCATCCATCATGCCAGAAAAACGTAGTGAAGTCTGCAAAGCATGTAAATTACCAACAAAACTGCGTTTGCATTTGGTTTCGCGCTTTGATTGCGTTTCAGAGGTTTACAGATGTTCCTATCTCAATTCTTCCAAAAATACGAAAAGCACAAAACAAAACGCGAAATAAACGCAACGCGAAAAGATACATGATAAGGCTGTTAGTGTTTTAGATCGTTTGATAACCATATTACACTGTAAGCATCGTTCTTGGTCATATTTTAAAAACAAACAATCAAAAAAATCAAAACTTCAAATACTGAATCATGAATAAATGTTATTTAATATATGAAGATTTGATTTTTTTATTGTTTGTTTCTACTGATATAGGGCCTCTAAAAGTTTGTTATGCCACCACCCTTTGTTGTTATAATTAAAATAAGATGTTCTACATTCTGATGGCAACTGCATTGAGGCCTTACACTCATTTGTAACAAACGCGCTCTCTTTTGTGCTCACTTTCTTGCAAGTTGCAACCATAGAGAAAGAATAACAAGAGGCCGAATCAGCCAAATGTACTAATCGTCGTCATTGAAGCGGTCGGTCCGCAAGGGAAACGAAGAAGCGCAATGAGTGCGAAATGAATCAACAAGCAGAGAGCACGCGATTTCAGTTTCTCAATTTTTGCTTTGTGTCTTTCTCTCATTATTCGGATCTACTATGCATTGTTTTGTGAGTCAGTGTGTAATTTTCTCAGCGCTGATAACAAAGCAAAATTTAATGATCTTCTAATGAGTGAGTGGTTCGAAAGATCATTTTAATGAGTATGAAGGGAGCGGAAAATCGTCTTGGCTTCTGTTATTTTGCACTAACAATGCAAGCGAACATGCGTAAGAAGAGATCGATCCAACTCTCGTATGCCAAGTAAAGTGTGAAAGAAAGAATCGATCAATTTGTGGAGTACAGCGGGCGATGAGAAGAACGGTGCGATTCGTCTTCTTTTGCTTCTCTTACACAAACAAACCATGTGCAGCCGTCCGTCCGCCTGAAATCGTTTTAAAATTTGCAATTTATGGTTTTTGAAAGAAATTTTGCTTTTCGAAGCTTTGTTCTGCTTCTTGTTCGATGCCCAAGCTTTGTAACGCGCTGCCATGATCTACGTTCCGAGCATAGTCTGCTGTTGCAGAATTTGTATGGGCAGCAGATTTATTTAGTCGGCATATCAACAAATTGAACACGTTAAACGAAGGAATCGGAAGATCGACTTTGTGTTTGTTATTTTGTACTAACAACTGAAGTGCTTCTGTATCATGTATGAATTGACCTTGTTATTGTAGTGTCCAAAACCATTATTAAAATTATTAAACACTAAAATTTTTAATATTTATGATTTCAGTTCTATTAAGGAAGCATTGCCTATGGGCTGTCAATAAAACGAAATATTGGTGCAACAATTATATTATAATCTTAAATATACAAAATAACAATTAACAATAATCTAATTTAATAACAGACCTAATTTAAAATACTAAACAGTTGATTAAGCCAGTTGATTAAGGCAAAATGTTATAAAAAAACAAAATTCCTTTAATAAGCGAAGAATAATAGGGCGAAAAAAATCCAAGCTTAATAGACCGACAGACGTAAAGAAGTCAAATTGCCTTGTTCCCTCAACCCCTGCTTTTATCAAGAAATCGATCAACCGATTCATTCTCTCCTCCTTTGACATACAAGATTCCATCGCTCAACTCTTCTTACGAACGAACGAATTCTGAGAGCATCAGTGCAAACACACAAACGAAGGTAAACAAAGTCAAGAGAGCGAAGCATTGAGTAATGTATCAACGATTCAGTAGTGGATAGGAAACAAATGCTCAGAGCAGCAATGGAAACACAGTAGCATTGACAATAGCAAAAGAGAAGAGCGCGAAACACTCAGCAATGAGTAAAAACTCGATCCAGTACTGGATCGACCATGGAAAATATTTTTGTTCAAGATTCGCCCTCTTGTTATTCTTTCAGTTGTTAGTACAAAATAACAAACACAAAGTCGATCTTCCGATTCCTTCGTTTAACGTGTTCAATTTGTTGATATGCCGACTAAATAAATCTGCTGCCCATACAAATTCTTCAACAGCAGACTATGCTCGGAACGTAGATCATGCCAGCGCGTTACAAAGCTTGGGCATCGAACAAGAAGCAGAACAAAGCTTCGAAAAGCAAAATTTCTTTCAAAAACCATAAATTGCAAATTTTAAAACGATTTCAGGCGGACGGACGGCTGCACATGGTTTGTTTGTGTAAGAGAAGCAAAAGAAGACGAATCGCACCGTTCTTCTCATCGCCCGCTGTACTCCACAAATTGATCGATTCTTTCTTTCACACTTTACTTGGCATACGAGAGTTGGATCGATCTCTTCTTACGCATGTTCGCTTGCATTGTTAGTGCAAAATAACAGAAGCCAAGACGATTTTCCGCTCCCTTCATACTCATTAAAATGATCTTTCGAACCACTCACTCATTAGAAGATCATTAAATTTTGCTTTGTTATCAGCGCTGAGAAAATTACACACTGACTCACAAAACAATGCATAGTAGATCCGAATAATGAGAGAAAGACACAAAGCAAAAATTGAGAAACTGAAATCGCGTGCTCTCTGCTTGTTGATTCATTTCGCACTCATTGCGCTTCTTCGTTTCCCTTGCGGACCGACCGCTTCAATGACGCCGATGAGTACATTTGGCTGATTCGGCCTCTTGTTATTCTTTCTCTATGGTTGCAACTTGCAAGAAAGTGAGCACAAAAGAGAGCGCGTTTGTTACAAATGAGTGTAAGGCCTCAATGCAGTTGCCATCAGAATGTAGAACATCTTATTTTAATTATAACAACAAAGGGTGGTGGCATAACAAACTTTTAGAGGCCCTATATCAGTAGAAACAAACAATAAAAAAATCAAATCTTCATATATTAAATAACATTTATTCATGATTCAGTATTTGAAGTTTTGATTTTTTTGATTGTTTGTTTTTAAAATATGACCAAGAACGATGCTTACAGTGTAATATGGTTATCAAACGATCTAAAACACTAACAGCCTTATCATGTATCTTTTCGCGTTGCGTTTATTTCGCGTTTTGTTTTGTGCTTTTCGTATTTTTTGAAGAATTGAGATAGGAACATCTGTAAACCTCTGAAACGCAATCAAAGCGCGAAACCAAATGCAAACGCAGTTTTGTTGGTAATTTACATGCTTTGCAGACTTCACTACGTTTTTCTGGCATGATGGATGAGCTATTTCCTGGAAAAAGTCTCTCAAACCAGACGATTGCTAAATGCTCGCGTTTGGTGTGATTCTGAACAGTGGCTCATACAATTTTTTTTATTCACGGCGCCACTTTCTCAAAAGATAAGTAAAAGATCCGAATTGTACCTCTTCTGAGTATCCCCGTATTTTGTTCCACGTTATGACGCTGCGCTATTAGTCGCACGAGCAATATTGCTGCTATATTCACTCTCACATAAAGAGCAAACGATAATAAACACAATATCAGTATGTAAACATTGTGTGACGTTATCAAATTTGCTTTTGTTGTACAAATTGTTGCCATAGATCAGTTATAGCACTAATTCATTGGGATTCCTAAAAAATACTTGTAAAAATGCTAAAAATGTTTCATACATGGTAACTCTTTGTGCTCTGCAAACAGGGGAAGTCTGCAAGGCTACGTAAAGTTTGTGTTCTCCTCAAAACTCATACGCAGTCTACTCGAAAAAGTTCCATCATATCATTTGAAACGCACTGCGTTCGAGTCGCGTTTGAGTTTGCGTTTGCGTTTAAAAATACATGATAAGGCTGTAAATCTGTGAGAATAACATTCATTATTTTCCTCAAACCGATGCGCATTTGGACTTTGGTTTGTACAATGTATACATTGTTGTATAATATATTATTAATTATTGTATTATATTGTCTTTGGTGATACTCAAAAGAGGGACAATTGGATCTTTTACTTATCTTTTGAGAAGGTGGCGCCGTGAATAAAAAAAATTGTATGAGCAACTGTTCAGAATCACACCAAACACGAGCATTTTGCAATCGTCTGGCTTGAGAGACTTTTTCCAGCAAATAGCTCATCCATCATGCCAGAAAAACGTAGTGAAGTCTGCAATGCATGTAAATTACCAACAAAACTGTGTTTCCATTTGGTTTCGCGTTTTGATTGCGTTTGAGAGGTTTACAGATTTTCCTATCTCAATTTTTCCAAAAATACGAAAAGCACAAAACAAAACGCGAAATAAACGCAACGCGAAAGGATACATGATAAGGCTGTTAATCAATATCTACAGCATAGTTTCAGCCATAGTCAACAATGGCAAAGGAATGGGTTTTGATACAAGCCAGTTCATGTTAAATTGCTGATGGATATTTGTTATGTACATACGTGTGTTCTGTTTTAGGTTCACTGCCAAAGATTTGGAATCTCAACCCCCAAGATATTATGTCCAACCTCCAAATCTCAGAATGGATTACTTCGGCCAAGTTAAAATGATTACGACGGAAGCCACAGTTCCACTTTGAAGCAATTAGTGCATAATTTAGCTTACTGACATTATTAAATAAAATTTAGAATTTACTTTTTATAATGAAATTCAAAACATAAAAATACACCTAATTCTGTTTTTACACAGCCTTTTTTTACACGGTTTTGGTTTAACACGGTTTGAAAATAAACAAATTTTAAATTTTTTTACACGATTTTATTCTATTTAGCACGATTCAAAATCTTTGGGATTAAGTTTTTTTTTGGTTAAATTTCATTGCTGCGAAATATGTTCATATCACAAATTAAGGGGAATTCCCTTTTTGTGGATACAAGCAAATTTACTTCAGAGCAGTTGTAAATAGCACAATTTTAGGGGAATTTCCGTTTAGTGCATACAATAACATTTATTTGTGACAGCAACTAGCATGTGTTAATATTTTCTGAACTATTTATGTTTCTTTAATAACTATGCTTGTGTAAAAACACATTATATATGTGATTTAATAAAATAAACCTGAATAGTTGTTCTTAAAAAATCCTTGTTTTTCACTAATTTCAATACGTTTTAGAGATAAGGAACCAATCACCTATTTTGCATACGATCAATTTCTTTTTTTATACGTTTTTTTTTTACATGGGTTTTCCTGAAACCAATTTCCGTGTAAAAACAGAATTAGAGGTGTATATAATAATAGATTACTTACACGAGTTTGAGGACGCGCACAATTTTTTGTAGTGTGACAGCGTACAACGTAAACAGCTTTTTCTGAGACGCCTGAAGATGTCAAGTGTGACACTCACTATTAGGATGTATTCTGAATTGTCGGTGTTCTGATTTTTAAAGTATAAAGCATTAAACACAAGCGGAGCAACAGGATACAATATACATTTTTAGCTGTCAAATTTACATGCGCTCTTAAGGAGATCGAGAATAAAGTTTGCTTTCCAGTTTGTTGCTCTGATTTGCTCTCCATTTTGTATCTTGTCTCCGGGCTATTTCTAATTTTGACAGCAACAGAATCATTCTTGTTCTTCTTCGGTGTGTTCGTTTACATTCTGTCATGCAAAATTTGACAATTTCCATTGTGGGGGTGTCACATTAGGCATCTTAACGCCAATTTATTTAAGTTAATATTTAACGCAATTTTTATTATTATTATTACAAGCAATTTATTTCTGAAATATGTTTATGCGGCATTCCTATTTAAGAAAAATTACTCAAAATATTTACCAATTCGTAAAAGAAATGGCAATTCCTCTAAAAAAGGATGGTGGCGAAAATGTAAAAAACAGTTGAAGTTTTTCTAAGGCGGCCTCAAGTGGCCTAGTGTTACACCACCATTAAGAATTTTACATATGAAATTTTTGTTGCTGAGCAACAGTTGCCCAGCCATTATAATTAACGCCATGGAATTTCTTGTTGCCTGGAAATGTTGCTGTATCCTGTTGCTCCGATTGTGTTTAATGCTATATATATTGTGTCTACATACATATGTATGTGCGATTCATATATGTGTAATTTAGACCGATTTAAAAAAAAGGGAAAGCAATTCAATCGAGTTTTGGCACATATGTACTTGTGTGCCTTGCGATATATTTATTTAAAAAAATAACAATAACAAGATAATAAATATATTATTTGAAATAATTCTTCCAGAGGTCTTCCTTAATTGTAGGACTTAGAGCTTTAGCCTTTCTGTCCAGCTCGTCCCACTAAAGTTCGATGGGAGATAAATCTGATGATTGTGGTGGCCACACTATGCGTTTTAAGATATTCTTGCCTTCCAGATATTGTAAAATTGATCTGCACAAATGTGAAGAGTGCTTCGGATCATTATCTTCTTGAAAAGTGAATCCTTCACCTATAATTCTAATTCCTGAAGCCACAGCATATTCTTCTAGTATCTTCTTTATTCTTCTAGTATCCTTTTTTGTTTAGTTTTTCGATGATTGTGATCAGGTCGCCGGTGGATCCTGCACCGAAACATCCCCAAATCATAGTGTTTCCTCCTCCATGTTTAACTGTAGGCACGATACAGCCATCCGACATCCGCTCTGCGGTACGTCAACGAACAAACACACACCTGTTCGACCCGAATATTTCAAATTTGGCCTCATCAGTCCAAAGCACATTTTTCCATTGCTCCAACGTCCAATCTTTGTGTGTCTTCGCCCATTCCAATCGCTTTTTCTTATTTGCAGGCCGAAGTAAAGGCTTCCTTGCTGATATTCTTCCTGACAAACCAGCTTCCTTTAGACGTCTTTTTACTGTGGAAACAGATATGGGATTTGGGCAGTTGCAGTTTATCTGGTTGGTGATATCTAGGGCCGTTAGACGTCTGTTCCGTTTGCTCTGGAATACAACGAACTTATCATCTCCTGCAGTCGTCTTTCTCTTTCTGCCGGGACGATTTCTGTTGGCAACACTGCCGATCTCTTCCTTTTTTTTAAGAATGGCTCAAGCAGAACTCTTCGATATCTTTAAACGGGCAGCAATCTGCTCGTAGGAATATCCTTCTTCGCGGAGAGTACAAATCGCAGAACGTATCTCAATTGATAATTCTTGTCGTTTTGGCATACTTGTGCTGCTTTTTTGACTTTTCAGGACGATATGCAAATTACAATTAATGTCCGAGAGAATTCAGTCCTGGTATTTAAAGGGATTGGGTACGGATTCAGGTAACTATAAAATTTAGTTCCCAACACCCAACAGATAAAAAACAAGACCATAAAAACCATTTGCATATCACCAATATTGACAGGTAGTCGTTAAAACATTGTGGATGAAATTTTCCATAAAGTCAAATTCGGAATATATGCACCTGTGCCACATCAAAAAAAAAAAGATTAGTGTTTTTAGGTTTCTCCCAAAAAACCACAGAGACGTCATCAAATCATAAAATCGAATTTTATTTCCAATGTACTGTACTTGTATGAGCGGTTCTACTTGGATTTCTAGATAATTCCATGATGTGTATCCTTTTAAATGATATGTTTTTACTTTTACTTTACAAACACTTGATAGCGATAAATAAACGAAATTATATCGACGCAAAAACCGTTAATTTGTGTGCATCATTGGCATTGTTTCTTTCAACATGTTTGCAAGTTTATATTTCACAAGATTTCTATGAAATTCCCATTGTGATGAAAGCCAATATGTAGTAAGATACCAATGTCTAAAATGTCTTAAATATTTATTCGCTATTGCGTTGCATACAATTTGCTATAAATTTCACTGCATACAATTTGAATTATAAAGTACCTAGTATATTACCTTAGCTTAATAACTACAATCAAAAATAGTACGATTGGGTATTGAACGAATTATGCTCTTTAGGACTTTAAAAACTGCATTTATCAAAGAAATTTAACTTTAGTTTGTTATAGCTAAATTGTAACCAACTCAATAATTTATTGTAGGAAAATGTATACTGCTATTCATCATACTTTTTAAGCGGAATACCAAAGGCCATGAACATTTTAAAAGCTATTAATTATACATATCTAGTTAATTAGATATGCGCAGATAATACGAATGGGCAATAAATACACAATTAAACATTAAATTTAAAAACTTCTTCAAATTTTAATAAATTGCCGGTTACTTTCCCAAATAAGTAAAATGGGCTACCAACAGTCGCTCTTAGCAGCCGTATTTAATAGCAAAGTAAACCTAAAAGACACTTGCGCTTATTTTAATCTAACATTCATTAAAACTAGATTTAAAAATAAATTTGTATATCTATGTCTTTGATGTATTTCAATTGTGATGCATTGGTAAGAAGCGTGGCTAAATTGTAGGTTCAATAAACTTATAAAATACATCTATAACTAAAGGAATGGTTCTTGGAATAAATCTTATCATTGTTCTCCAATACGAGAGGTTTTTAAGTTTTACTTAAGAATAAATAAACTTCCCACAACCATAAAACATATTTGTTTACAAAGCAACTAGTTTAATTTTTTTTACATGTTATTCATTATTAAATTTGTATATAATTCTTTTTGTTTTATGTCTAAATTTACCGAAGCGACTTGGCTTAGGTCATATATAAAGTTTCGATTCCAAATAAAACAAATTAAATTTAAATATATACAAAGGGTATACAAAATGTATGTATTAATACAACCAGTACGAAATCTTCGATGTATCTCTGTCGATTACATGAGCGTGCAGCATTTCTTCGATCTCGTACTATCACTCACTACGTCTCCGGTCACTCCGCTGAACTTATTTACCGAATAAGTCGTGTTAGTATCGCTTGTATTCACATCCCCAAAGTCCATCAAAGCCGGGTTCAAACTAACTATCGAAGAGCTCTCGCCGGGAAGAATGCTGTTGCTGTGGTTGGTGGCGGTGGCAGCAGTGGTGGTGGTACTGCTTACGGCTCCTAAAACAGAACCATTCTCATTAAGAATACATGAGCGTAAGTGGGAGCGCTGCTTCTTCAAATTTGCTAAAGTAGCGCCTGAAAAAGAAGTCGACTCAAGCTGCGGCAGCTGAGACACATTGTGGAGATGCCGTTGCGTGCTTGTTGTGTCTGATAGAATGAGAACGATTGGATTCGGTTGTTAATGGACGTAGACGTTTACATGATGGAGGTTTCATATGATAAAAACAAATGGTGCAATTAATCAAATAAATACCCAAAAAAATACGAAAACCAGTGTTACGTGTGGAATATGCTACAATGGGACAAAATGCCTGAACCGTATATGGAAACATGGTAACGATTGAAATGCCGTTTATTCACTTACCTACTAACACCGTCACCTGAACATTGATTTTACCATTGGCTGTGTCCTTGCTGGAGCCAAGTGCAGTCCACGCGTCCGGAGGGCTTGCAGCGGATGCATGGCGATGCGAGGCTGCTCCAATGACAGATGATGTGGATGAATTAGGCCGCTGTTGCTCACCGTCAGCAACCTTTAAATTATTCGGCGGCACTTCGTTGTCGTTTTCCTTTCCGTCTGGAGGCCGACGTGGTATTGGGTAGGAATTTATTGAATCTATGGCATCGGCCGATAATACTGTGTGAGCCAAAAGAGGACCATTATTTAAGGCAAGACTGGGGATAAAGTTCTTATCCTTGTTGTTATATATTGTGTTGTTATTTTGATGCTTTGAATTTGTCCCTGTGGAGTGAATGTCGCCGTTTATTTCTAACGCATGCCGTTTGCACTGCGTATTATCTTTTGTAGAGTTATTCTCTATGTTTCCAGAGTTGTTAGTGGTAGATAAGTTAGCACCATTGAGAGAAGACTCCATTGTCGTACTATCAGGAGCTATTAACACTTCTTGTGCCTGCAAACGAAGGCGCGCCTCTTCAACTGCATCCTTTTTGGTTGTTAGTGTCTTATCTCGTAATGACGTGCGACGGACAGACTGTGCTCTGAAATGAGTCAGTGGTTCACAATAATTTTTTTTAACTAATAGAATACTTTAGTTATAACAAACCTAGTGTTATTACTTTGAGATCGACGTACCCGACGTCTTTGGGCTTCAGCTAAACGTTTGCTTTCCTGTTCTGTTTTTAATTGTTCTATGCGTTCACGTATTTCGGGATCTTCACAGATGTCTAAGCGGGAATGTTTATTTATCATGAACAGAATAAACAAAAGTATTACCTGAAGGGGTTTCATCATCCTTATTTTTCACATTCAAATCAGCACCATACTGGGCCAACATTTCTAGTACTTCCAACTATAAACGGAGTATTAAAGTAGATTCAACAAACGGAAAGGTAAACTTACATGCCCCCAACAAGCAGCCGCGTGCACCGGTGACCACAGATCCTTATCCAGAGCATCAACATTCACATGCATTTCCAGTAGAAATTCTACAACTCTACTGTAACCATTAGCAGATGCAATGTGAAGCTGTAAAAAAATACTTATGTTTAAAACCATGCAACAGCAGTATTTCGGTTCAATTTACCGGAGTCGCGCCCTGGCAATCGGGTTCTTCTAAGTCTCCACCAACACGAGCACTATCTGTTAGATCACGCAGCATTTGTCGCTCCGTCGATGAACGCGTCTCGTCGATTAGTTCTTGGGTCACGCCACGCTTCGACATTTCAGCCTCAATGAAGTCTAAAGTATTTTCATCATCACAAAGATCGTATGGCATGTTCCCGTCCGTGTTCACAGAAAGCAAGTTCGCGCCGTGCTCAATCAATATACGCACAAGTTCCAGGTGACCACATGTTGACGCCGCATGCAATGGCGTCCATTTATCACTATCCTGAGCGTCTACATTAGCACCATACTGCAGCAGCAGCTTCAACATTTCTACATTGTTATCAATGCAGCACTGATGTAGCGCCGTCAGGCCATCTTCGTTGGCCGCATCCGGCGTGATTCCATGCTGCAGAAGCTCAGCCACCTCCTGCATGTCGTTACGGCTGGCAGCCTCTAAAAGAACGACGCTGTTCTCGAACGATATGTGACGACTCAATGATGAGCGGAAGTGATGTGTAGTTGTGCCATTCAATGAAGGTGCAACACCTTTAGCGCGTTGCAATTTCATCCATTCTTTTTCTTTTTGGCGCGCGGCTTTTAACTGTTGTGTGCGACGTCTATTTTACCGAAGAAAATAAATTTTGCAAACTCCCAAATACTCCGAGTATATAACAATTTACTTACAGGCGTGCCAACTGCAGACGTTCATGGGTAGGCAGGTTTTCAACTGTCTGCATTTCAGCCACGAGATCCGCATGCTCCATCTTCAACTGATTTTTCAGCATCTCATCGTTGCGCCGATTTACAAGGATGCCTTTAACCATTTTGAATGCCTTTGATTTGGGACTGTTAATAGTGCAATATAGAAGTGTTTCCTGTTGTATATGTATACTTTCAGTACAGACACATGTTATTGCTGTGGCAAGTTTATACAGCTGTCTCTTATGGATTCCCAACCACTGTAGGCATTTGGTTTAATAATAGTTGAAATAGCTAAAAAGGTTTGTGAAATGAGTGGCATTTTACTAAAATCTTTGAACACTGAACAACAATTGATAAATATATTTTATAATACATTTCAGCAACGTTAAACAGACCTTAAATCAATTATTTATTTCGTTACATTTGGTAATATTCTGGTGATATCTCAACTCAAACGGGGCATAAACAATAACAAAACTTATACTGAGGGGAAGTCATCTACCTTTATTTGAAAAATGCTCACCATCTCTTACAACAGATGTACCGCAACCGAATCCGCAGCTACAACCATAGAACAGCTGCATCTGCCACTAACATCATTCGCACACCTTTAAAAAAACCGGACTAATAAGAAAAACCAATCCGTGGTTTCTCTTGATATATTGAATGCATATGTAGATATGCGATTGTATTGTATTATATCTACGTTTTACATTAATATTTTCGAATTATGTTTTCTTCATATATTGAATGCATATGTAGATATGCAATTATATTGTATTATATCTACGGTTTACAATAATATATTTTTTATTGTGTTTTCTTCTACTATGAACCATGCTTCTGCCTGTGATGAGATATTTCCAGCAACTGAAAATCTTTAGATTTATCATCTAAAGGTACGTTCATTGAGATTCCCAAAACAACGTTACGGAATTTACTACCTTATTTACTATTTTCTAAATGCATTTATTTATATGCAAAATATAAATAAGTAAAAGTTTTCAATTGAAGGTGGTAAATCTGCATACTTCATAGGAAAAGCACAAAAAAACACTCGCGGGTGACACAAGGCAAATCGGAGGGGAAATGTATGAATGTTGGGGAAACCGAATTAACCAACTTGTTTACATGCTGGTGAGAGGGGTGGTTTTGTGAAAAAAAATTAGAAGGTGAAATTGAGATACCAATTCAGTTACTAGGCTGAGTTTAATATTATTGCTTTAAGAGCGTATTGCTCTGCATAAGCGGATGTTTGGTTTTGATTGGAATTTCACTAAACGTAATTGTGTTATGGTATCGTAGTATATTAAAAGCTAAAATTGCGGATCTTGTCCTTCAATGGAACAGAAACAAACGCATTTTCTTAGCTACTGTATGGATTAGAAAGATTACATTGGAGGCATGAAAAACTAATTCATAGAAGTTTAAAAATTGTTGCTTACTAGGATTATTTAGAAGTAATAGTTAAACTAGTTGTGCGCATGTCATTACAAAACGCATAACGCATAACTAAATACGTCTGTAAAAAAAATAGGTGACTTTTTTGCAAAAAGTTATATGCAACGCAGTGAAATGTTCTTAAAGTAATAACCAAGAAATTCAAAAGTAATCAGGGTATATTTTTGAAACCCATGGGATATTCTAACTGTATTTGGATCTGATTAATATAAGAAGTAAATAATAATACATATTAACTTGACAACGGGTTACGCACCAGCGTACTCACTCGTTTAAAAAGCTTCATACTTATATTCGATAATTGACTCATGACAGGTTAATTTCTTTCATTAATGGAATAATTACAAACACACGTGCATTCAAAGAAGAGCTCAAAGAGCTTGCATTGATATTCTTATTGTATTATGTCCAAATGTATAAGCGTTGGCGATCGCTTATCGTAACAAAACGTTTACGCCTGGAAAAAAATTCGTTTATAAAAGCTAAATAAATATAAATATTACTGCTGCAAATTAAGGAAAGGTCAAAATAACTTTAAAAACGAAACTAAAACAACCAATTCCAAGGTAAACAACTAATGGAGTCAGTAGTTATCAAAAAATAAAAATGACACAATACGGCTGAAAGGCGGAACCAAAGTAGAACTAGAGACATTAAATTAAGAACTCCGTTCTGAGAACTAACTGTCATCTATTGTTGACGTTCAAGATAATAACACCCGTTACGTTTTAACCAAAAACCTTTTTATATAGCCAAGTATAGTATATATTAATATATAAATATATATCGCGTATGTCATTTATGTGCTCTTAAAGCCGGTTTCCTTAAACATATTTTCCAATTTCGCGTGTTACTTTAAGGCCTTCACAAAAAATATTTAAAATGTACTTATAAAGTTTAACGTAAATAACATGGGCTAAATACACGCAAATTCGTAATGAATGAAACTTTTGGCTTCCTTGTGATATTGAATTCATACATACTCTAATATGAATGTCGAGTAGTGCAGATCTCAGACAGAATAAGATCATTTCAACTCGCGGAAAAAAGAGAAAATATTGGTTGCCTAAATTTTTTAGTGCACTGAAATTCATGTCAGTGTGTCAAGGATTGGGACCAATTAAACGAATCTAACCAAATTCTTGCCTGCACCTTTAAGTAATATGAACCGGTAACAATAAGCTTAACCTGTTTGCTAGCTAATAAAGACTAGAAGTAAAAGAGACTTGTTCACTAGAGACCAAATTATTTCATTTTTTAGGATGTGGTTGTGACACTGTGGATATATGTATGTAAACTTACCCAGATGTTACATGTATAAATAATGATCTAAAATGGTTCTTGTATTTATAACAGAGAGCGTAAAACCAAAGACAATATAATACTCTATTATATTAATTAATTACTCTATTATATTGTCTTTGGTAAAACTTTATCTTCTGAAGCTCAAATCATTTCAGATAAGTCTCATGCTTCTGAAATACTCTAGGGATGGTCATATATCGACCTGGCCAATTATAAACAACACATTAGAAAATTATTACTTCGAAAACCAGTTTGGTTTTTTGTGCAAAATATGCAGAAAGTGCAAAAAGTTATGCATTCTGCATAGGTAGCTAACGACGCAATCGCCATGGAATAAAATTTACGTAAAGATGTGGGAGTTTTTCATTTATAATATCCCACATATTTAGGCCACTAAATTACAGCTGTCCTTTTAAGGCAGATGTGTTTTAAAGCAAAGATGCAACTTTCGCTGTTGCAACTATGACACGATTCACTTGTAACTTTGGACATCTATCAGCCACTAGTTTCTTATTCAATTATATATTTTTCACATACGATTAAAAGTGGAAAAGCAGCTGGGTCTCTGTACTAACTTTGGAGAAAAACAATTAGTGCAGCGAAACCGATGCATTCACTCACCATTTTGTTCCCCATAATCAAGAGCAAGTTCTGTCGAGGGTCTCAAGCATACTCCGCTGCCTCTGCACCTCTTGTTGCATTTTACCCTTTGACGTTTCTTTATATTCTCAGTGGCTCGACTGTTTAATGACTTCATGGGTTTCAATTCTATATATTTTACATTTTTAGCAACATTTGGACACAAGTTCTTTATTGTTGTATGGTTGACGATGGTCACACTTGATGTAACGATAAAAAATCATTTAAGAAATATCAAAACGGAGTATAAATGAGAACTAAAACCCAAACAAAAAGGTGCAATTTATATTTGAGACCTATTAAAGATTGGCAACGGGAGACATGTGGGATTGTTGTTGCCTGTGGCTTTAAAATTAGGGCTAATTTAACAAAGTAAAATAAAACAAACAAGAATATTAGTTACCACTTCCCATGAAGTTCTACTTTCACTCATTATCATCATTCGTATGACTTTAATCTTTATATATTTGCCACATATACACATATATACAAGGTGTTTCGCATAAGAGGTGACAGAAGACTAGGACGTGTAGGTTGGTTCGAGACAAGAAAAAAATCGTATGGGAGAGGGGGTCAATTTCCACCCGTTTAGACGGGAGGGGCCATTTTATAAAAATTCGACTTAACATCGAAAAAAAAAAATATTAAAAAAGAATGGTTTGACCTAGATAACTTTTGCTTGCTGATTTTCAAAGCCAAATATCCACTTCTTAATATCCTTTTTAAATTAGGTTCCTATGTTGGGAAAATTAATGTCAAACTTAAAATTTGGAAAAACAATTCCGAAAAAAAATTTTTGGTCGCAATTTTTTTTTAAAATTACGGTATTAAGTATAAATTTTATACTTATAAAAATTAAGTATTTTACCATAAAATGCTCTAATCAATTCTAGAGAGAATGCTTCAAACCCGAAGGATCTATGTTTTGTAGTTTCCGAGAAAAGTGAAAATTCTCATTTTGTGAAAAGAATTTTTGCTTTTTAATTTTTGTAAACTTGTAAATTTATCCAAAATAGAAATATCAATTTCAACATATGTAAGGATAAATGTATGTATTTCTTCGATTATTACTTTCAAGCACATGGATAATTTTGTGTGGTTTGACAGATTTTGTATAATGCTGTAAACACAAAGATTGTCGTTCGATACCTTTGGTCGGTGCAACTTGTCAGAAATCTGCTGCTTCCTTAAAAATAACTGTTCCGATCTGTGACATCTTTTTTGTCCAAAATATTAAATAATGGATAAATTACCATTAATTTTATTGTAATTAATATACTCACACAATAAAATTTGTTTTTCCAATTTAGTTTTGATGAATGTCAAATAGGATGTAAAATTAGAAAATTTCGCAGTTTTGTCATTGTCGTGCGCGTCGGCAACGCGTACATTTTATTTTTTTCTTATATCCCATAAGAACAAGTTATTTTGAAAAGACGCACCCACAAAAATCGTCGACACTTATCTGTGTTTACAGCATAAACACACAATTTTAGCTTCGAACGATGAGGGAAATTTCGCTAAATCGAAATCGCTCCCAACTTCATTGCATTATCCTCCCAACGTAGCGTAATATTAATCGCGTTTCTTTAACGAACAGGTTCCATACAAAATTGTCTTTAAATTTTGTTTTTTGACATTTTTCGGAATGCGTGAAGATGGCTACATTAATAAAAGAGGGAAATCTTAAAATTTTCCTATAACCTAGATAGAGACCTGGAAAAACGTAAATAAGTATCAGCTGTATGGCGAAGATCTACACAGTTCATTAAACAACGCAGCTTTTATTAAATTGACAGCCGGAAACCAGTCTTTGTATGAAAACACTTGTTCGTAAGGCCGTGGTTATGCTATGGTCGTCGTTATGCTATCGAGTTTTGCTTGGCAAGTGGGACTTTTTTTTGTTGTTTTGTGTGTAAACAATTCTCTCTTAATTCTCGTAAACACACAAAACAACAAAAAAAAAGTCCTACTTGCCAAGCAAAACTCGATAGCATAACCACGGCCTTACGCTTGTGCTTGGCCCACGCTTGCTTTATTCACAAATATATATTTTTTCTCACCTTCAACAGCAACCCGTCTACTACACAAATGAGTAAACGTATTATTTTAGATGTTGTTTTCGACGCGATGGAAGACCAAATGTTTATATTAATTGAAATGTGTTTAACATATATAAAGACGTAATATTTTGGAACGATAATCACAAGAATATAATTGATAGATTTATCATTTAATTCCATTTTTTCACTCCACTCCACTTTTCAATACTTTTGTGAATATTGAGACTGAGTTATGCTATCGAGTTTTGATTGGCAAGTAGGACTTTTTCTTGTTGTTTTGTGTGTAAAAGAGAGAATGGGATATTTTTCTGTTCTCAACATCACTCTCTCACACCGAGCACGAAAACTCGGTCTAGCGTACACCGAGGACACCAAGCAAACCGGTGTTGCTTAGTCTCAATATTCACAAAAGTATTGAAAAATGGAATGGAGTGAAAAAATGGAATGAACTGATAAATCTATCAATTATATTCCTGTGATTATCGTTCCAAAATATAACGACTTTATATATGTTAAACACATTTCAATTAATATAAACATTTGGTCCTCCATCGCGTCGAAAACTACATCTCAAATAATACGTTTTCTCATTTGTGTAGTGGACGGGTTGCTGTTGAAGGTGAGAAAAAATATACATATTTGAAGAAAGCAAGCGTGGGTCAAGCACAAGCGTAACCACTCTTTTTGCACGGACTCCGATCACAAAAATTAAATAAATTTCCCACCGAGTTTTGCTCGGTAGCATAACCACGGGGTTACGCTACCGTGCAATCTTGGCAAGTGGGACTTTTTTGTGGTTGTTTTGCGTGTATGCCATTCTCTTTTTAAAACACAAAACAAAAACAAAAAAGGTGGGAGTAAAATTCCCACCGAGCTTGCACGTTAGCGTAAGCACGGCCTAAATGTAACAAAGCAGAAACAAAAAGCAGATGTTTGATATGCAAACAAACAAAAACCACTGAAGAAAAAACACGAATAGCAGAAACGGCGGACATGAGTAAGCAAGTTTTAACGAGGGCCTGGCGTATTCATTTTGGGCCACCTTCTTTGCCGCTAGGAAGTTCTGACGCTGTTCGATGTTCTTATACACTAAGCCTTTTAGAAAACTGGTTTCCAATTTTTATAGAAACACCATCTTAGAGTAATTCTGAGACTGGCAACGTGTATTTTTCATTAAGGGGATACAAAGGAGAGTTCGATTCAACATTAGCTTGAGGACGACGATTGTGGACTTACCAATTGATTATAGTCGAACCCCGTTTAGTATTGTTTGATGCGTAAAAGATTGGCTTCTATATACAATTGTTGTTGTTGTTAGGTGCACAAATAAAAATAAAACCGTGTATATGTAAACGTAAATTATATACTAATGAAAAGTAAAATATATAGGAAAAAATATACATTTAATTACTTTTTCATGGTTTAAATAAGTGAGCTTGAAGTGTAAGCAGAAAAGACAATAGTCCCTTGAGGAAGGCAACAAGGCATTGAAAATAACACTGCTATGATGTCGGCAACGATGCGCAACAAAGACTAGTCTTTGATGTGCAATGATATGAACCTATCTCAATCTTTTGCATGAGGCTTCGTTTGAGTTTAGCGCGATTCGTTGCCTTACATTGCCTTTTCGTTTGCCTTTTCGTTCAAAAAAGCAACGCATGGCAATGAATACCAAAGACTACAAGGCTGGAAACTCTTTTTTCGCTTTGAATGTGTTGGTGAAATCAGGCTTGGGTGTCGTAGATTACAAAAACAAAACGCATGTAATTTTGACAGTTCGGGAAAAAATTTTGACAGTCCGGGAATTTGTTTACAAAATATTTTGAGAGAGGATTGCCACTCTTGTTCTTCTTCACAGCAATAAGCCAGAAATATGATTTTTCAAATACGTAAAAAAGACCAAGGAGCCAGTTTGAAAAGCAACGCACGCTTCTAGAAATGTACATGAAACCTTTCTAAGTCTTATAGTTGCACAATATTGAATATTTTGCAAGTAAAACGAAGTTAAAATTCATAAAATTTACTCATTTCACAAATTTAGTCAGCTGTTTTTAACCTACCACGCGTATTTTTAGCCGAAAGAGATGCCAACGTATTCAACATGTTTTGTTGAATATTGATCTTTAATTTAGTTTAATATTTACTGAATTGTGACTTTAGTTCTTTTGGTCTTTAATTTAAACGAATTTAATTTTAAATGCATGAATTGAGAACGTGTTTATGTTTAATTAATTTTAATTTAAATAAATGAATTGTAAATTTATTTGTGTTAACACATTTTAATTTAAATAAAAGAGAAATGAAAAATTACAAAAATAAATAAGTTTACATTACTTTTTAATATTTCCAAACAGCTTAGAAATCGTCAAAACCTCTAGAACTTATAAATGGAAAGTAGTTTTTCTATTAATGTTTACTTAAAAACCAAAAAAATAATTAGTAATAAAGCTGTGTCATTGGTATCCCTGCCACTAACTCACCCCATCATTTTGTGGCGGTGTGGTAACAAAGCAAAACGGTTTACCTTTTCAGATATCATGCTTTGTGATAGCCTGTTTTAGCTTGTAACAAGTCGGCAATTTCACCATAAAATTCACATACACTGTATGTGAACACGCGGACGGACATTTTTTTGAGCTCTCTCACGAAATAAGAGGAGTTTCCAGTCTTGTAGTCTTTGATGAATACTATTGCCTTATTGTGTTTTGTTATCAGCACGCTTTCGGCAGGCAATGTCTTGATTCGAAAGCAAAATAAGCAATCAGTGCAAGGCTTGAAATTTTTGTTGTGGCTTGATGTGCGTTTCAAGACATCTTGTGCAGCTCTCTAGTACATACCTCACTCGCCGTCTACACCTTTTCAACAGCGTCATTTGTAATTCAGCATACATATTTGTTGTCTGAATTACAAGTAAGCTTTCTGATTTACAAATGACGCTTTCTGATTTACAGGTGGAAAAGGTGTAGTCACGAAATGCAAATGTGGGCGAAATTCAATACTCAATACATTTATATATTTCAACCTTCGAAGTGTAACCTCCGCATATATTCATCTCATGAGATAGCTAGATCTTGGCCCTTGTGGAGCACTGTCTGGCCCTTAGCTTAAAAAATGTGAAGCACTTGTGTAGAGTTCTGCACTTCTTAAGTTTTTCAGGTCAACATTTTCGAGAATAGTACACAAAACTTTTTTCAGGGCAACAAAAAAATGTTGAATCGAACGGAAAAGTGTAATTCAAAAAGTAATTCATTGTAGAGATTTCAAACAAGCAAACATTACTTATAAAGTTTTATTTTCAAAAATCTTGATTATAAAATTATATGAAGTTATAAAATTAGGGGCAAAATTAAAAATATAAATGCAAATGTTTAAAATCTTACAATAAAGGCTGCTAAATTTGGGGATAGGGTAGAGTAATTTTGTCACACGTTCCATTTAAACGATCTAATTTCAAAAAACGATAAAAGCATAAAAATAGAGCAGAAATGTAAGCACAAAATATTAAATAGCAGAATAAATGGATGTTTAAAATTTTAGATTCGATCTTGCATTTGTTGATAGCCCTTTCAGTCTTTAGTCTTACTGATCCTTGATAATAAGATTTACGTTTGTCAAATGTTTTGTATAATTTCAACTTAAAAATTTGTGTGTATTGCAAATTTCGCTTCCCTTGGCACTTATTCATTAATTGACTAATTAACTCGCGTAATTGACCTCAAAAGTCTTCAACGATATGTTTAGATGGTGTTGAGCTGCATGCAATGCTCATGTCAGACTTCAGCGATTGCGGAGCTCCACTGAAGGGGTCGTCGTTCTGCGTGATTTGGTTGGAAGTCATTTCATTAAACCCGCTGTCGGTTCGATAAAATAAAAGGCGCTGCTCGGAACTTACTTCCTGGGTAGCAGTTTTAGCATTTAATACTTCTATTTTTTCTTCTCCAATAATCGTTCCTGAATCTGATTTAAATAATGCCTGAAACTGTTTTGATTGTTGCTCAAATCTGGCCCGATTCTCCTGTTCGTCGTCTTCGTACCAATTGGCAGTAAAAGACTGCGAGAGGTTCTTGCGGCTTGCGGAGCGCCGTTTTACGCGTGGAGTATCTGAGTTCGATGAACTGCTGATAGAACTCTGTGCAGACAACTGGCTGATCTGCATTTCCTCGTCATCAACGTCAATCATGTCGTTAGTGTCATCGTGCGAAAACAGATCCCCATCAACATCACATTTTTGTGGATAGGAACACACATTCTTTTCAGTTTTCTTCACAGCCAGTGACTGGTCGCTGTTTACGACAAGTCGACTGACTTTTATGTTAAAACTGTTGTCGGCAGAAAGGTTGATATTTCCCACGCAGTTTAAAGGAGATGAACTACGATCAGGACTGAATTTGTCAGTTTTGTTTGGACCGCCGTAGTTCGAAAGTTCGTCAAAAGTTTGTTCGCTGACATTGGCTGCAGATCGATAGTTCTCATTAGAAATCCCTTTATTAATGCAATTCTTAAGTGATTTGCTGGACAAGACATTACGAGTTGGTGGAAGGATTGGTGATAGTGTCTCTGTCTCACAAAAATCTAAAAAATTCCGCAGACGCGGCTTCCGCTTTCCAGTGTGTGGTGATTGAGGTGAAATTGAGAGGCCATCGCTTAGAGATATTGGAGAAAGTGAACCAAATGAACTTTTATCCGTGGAGTCAGATAGTTTCCCCGCGATTGCCGTGTGATCTAGTGTGTCACCGGACATGGGACTGGAATTGGAGGAACACACCATGCTTCCGATTGCAGATACTCTACTCTCCCCATCCAGTACGATTATATTGTGCATGTCAAAGAGTTTTCGGCGCAATGACGTGTCCTTAAACTCACCGATGGACTTGTTGGTTGTATTAATGTTGACGCGATGGATTGAACCTATTGGCGTTGACTCATTTTCAGAATTTTCTCCTAAATTTGGTAGTAAATACGGCCTCAGTGCTTCTTCCAGTAACATGGGTAGCACTGCTGGTAGCGAGAGCTCAGTCTGAGTACCGCAGTCACGTATGCGTCGACCAGGTTTTGAAATTGGCGTGTTGCCATTCAATTCTGAGAGTATTATACGATGAGTGCGCAATGGACAATCAACTGGACTTGGTACGATTTGCTGTTCTTTGAAGTATGAGCTAATTGCCGATTGAGCTTTGGCCTCGTAGTCCGGATCAGGAGAATCTTGAAACTGTGTCTCATGAGGCTCCAAGTGTACGGGCTTTAGTGACGACACGTCGTCAATTGTCCACTCAAACTGTGTGGATGATAGCTGGGGTGTCGTGGGACGTTGAAAAAGCGAAGGACTAAAAGTGAAAAAATTGCAGAGCTATAAACTATTGAACGTTCAGGACTTACCTTGCAATCAGTGGCAGATGCAAGTGCTCAGCCAACGCAGCTTCGAATGGATTTCGCACTCTATGAAAGCGCTTTGCTGGCGGTGTTCCGATTACTTGGTTTGGAAATATGTGAAAAGAGGAGCATGCAATACTAGAACTCGACTGACTCCCATTGGGTGTGCGTGGATGAAGCGGTTTTCTGCTATTACTGCTAGGGCTTCCCATTCCATTGCAATTAATTTTTTGTGGCAACAAACTTGATAGGGGGGCCATTAATTTGGTTTTTTGGGGTGTGTCGTATCCATTGGCATTCATTTTTGCAGAAACTCTATGAATACTTTCAAAATTTCATTAAATTACTATATAAAAACTACTAAATAGAAACAAAATGAATGATTGTCAACGTCCCACGGCCGACCGATGAAAATTCAAACGATTTTAAACAGGCAGAAAAATAAAGCGAAAATTTACTTTGTTGGGAAATTATTGTTCACTAAAGGTACGCTTGCAGTATTGCTGAAGCGCGAAGTCACACTACCATTAAATTCAGTGCAGTGATGGAAAAGTCATTGTCCCTTTTTTCGACACAAGCCGTTTACAGTGGTATAACTCCGTTTGTGTTGTTATTTGTGTTTGTTGTTAGAACTCAAAACTTTATAAATAAGTGTGTTTTTGCTTACCAGAAAAGCTATAAACATCAATGGCATATTCAAGAAATTGTTGTTGTGCTTACTCAATTAGGAGCTTTCAAATGCATTTTCTCCTACATTTTTCCGGTGATTGCAATGACATATAATTCCATAAAAAGGCAAGAGACTCTACTTCCTTAATATTGTGATGTACATATAGGTTAATCACACATTTTACTTAAAAAAAATTTATTGAGTTAAAAAAAAATTACTAATAACCAAAAATTTAATTTTTTTCCAAAAGTAAATGGTTTTCATTAAAATTTTATTTAACATAAATGAAAGATAGTTCAAATTTCGTTTCCAAGAACATCAATTATATGGAGCTATCTTCTGCAGTTTAGGAAATATAGGATTGAAAATTTCAAACTTAAAAGGGCTATAACTCGGACGGGAGCTCTTGCAACTGATATTGTTGTTGGTGCTCCAACATTATCTACAAATCGGAGTAATGCCATTGTGCCTGACTTGTTTCGAAAAATGTATAATTAGTAAAGGTACTAAAATTATAAAAAGTAATTTTTTTTAGTATGATGGCTTAGTTGCTAGTACTGACTTATGTGTTGCAGTAATTAAGTTACTGTATAAATTTGTATAATAATAATATAATTTTTGTGCAAAAGTAATGCTTTTTCTTCAAATTTCGACGTGCCTGATAACCATACGAAAGCAGAAGTTTTGTTGTTCTTGTAATCAGCGCCAAAAGTTACAACGCCAATAAAAATAACAACAAAATCGGAGCGGATTTCTAACGGTAAAGTTAAGTTAAAAACGACGCTGCACTAAACCGCAATAACAGCGTTGCATAATGCTATGTTTACACCAGAGATAATGAGATAGGACACTTCGAATTCGCCGCTTCAAAAATCGGTTTGACGTCTATTTTTTATGAGATGTTGAATTCATGTACACTATACGTGAGAACTACCATATTGTTGTTCTTGTTTTCTGTATTTCAGTATGTTGTTTGGAGAAAAATGAAAATTTAGATTTTTCATACTATTTTTTTCCATTCATTAATTTTTTTCTAAGTATAATGTATAACTAACCCACATAATTATGCCAATAATAAGAAAGTAGAGGCTTTTAGCTTTCGAAACATGTTTTTTTCATTGCGGTCAGTCCAGGATCTTAGGAAAAAACGTATTTTTCAAATCACAATCGCGTAAGTATGTCAGCACTTTTTTGAATTTTATTAGTGACCTTTTTCTGTATTTATCATTCTATTACTTTTGCAATCATGTTCTTTTTGCAACTTTGAAATGATGATGACCGTTACCGTTATTCGTATCATTGTTGTTGTATGTTTCCGTTGAATGAGGCAATTTATGATTGTAGTTATTTTGATTTCTGTGCTGTGCTTCAATTACTTGTGATTATTTAATAAAAATGGATACTAATTTTAATAATTTGAACCAAATATTAAAATTATTCAATTACGAAGTTGATGGTGCCATCACAGTAGAAATTGTACGTCAATTACAAAGTCATAGAAAAAGAGATAAATTTGATTCAAAGATAACTTTGGTTGAAATGTGCACATTTTAAAGCAATTATTTTTTTTGTCATATCCTGCGACGAAGTATATTCGAGGTTGTTAATAATAATTGTTACCTTTTAATGGAGGAAGAGTGATGTAGCGCCGCAGTCGAAAAATTTTTATGAAAAATCGCGCGATTTTTCATAAAAATTTTTCACTTTTATGAGAGTACCTGATTGCAATTATCAAATATGCGTTTTCTCCTGAGATCCTACACTGATTCCAAAGATATATACGTCTATAAAAAGGTAAATGGCTGTACTTTCTTATTATTGGCATAATTATGTGGGTTAGTTATACATTATACTTAGAAAAAAATTAATGAATGGAAAAAAATAGTATGAAAAATCTAAATTTTCATTTTTCTCCAAAATTGAACGGTTTTCGACAAAATATTATTTTACATAAATGACAGATAATTCAATTACCTTTCCAGCAATACCAATAACATACAGGTACCTTGTAAGGTTTAGGATATACAGGCCTGATCTTTTTCAATTTTAAAGGGCTATAACTCTGGAACGACAAGAGATCAACAAAAGTTGTTGTTGTTGTTGGGGTCAGCACGAAAAATAACAACTGCAGCAACAACAACAACAACATTGGTGGGGTCGACAGGCGCTTTATTTAAGCCGTGAAATTTGCTGAATATCCAAATGTTGGCCAGAGTGTTCGAAAATATGAACACGCGTTTGGCAAATTCTCTTCTTTCGTTTGACAACTGCTTACTTGTGTGCGTGCAAAAAAACTGAGAAGCAGCGTCTATTTTCGTTTTAAAAATTCTTTACTCTCCATAGCAGATTGTAGACTTTTATGTTTCTTCCTCATCTCTCTCTCCATAAACTGAAACCTTATCAAAAGATACTGTATATAGCCAAGGCCATTGGCTTTTAAAATATAAATTTCACCATATATAAACAAAGGTGGTGAAGTTTCCCAAACCTAAAATGGTAGGTGCGAACGGATGTTTGACCCCCCAAAATGCATCAACGATGTATAACAATATTTAATTTGCTAAAATATTAGAAAACAAATCTAAAAATATAATTGCGACCATTCTGGAATTATTAATCTTAATTTTTTTGTAAAAATTTGAACAACTATGCACTGACAGCCAAAAATTAGCACAATGTCTACTTTATACCAATAACATATGTGAAATAAATCAAAAAATACTATGTAAAATCTGAAAGTATAGATTTATTATAATTATAAGGAACTGGTAGATACATCATGTTTATAATGTGAACATAAACAAAAGGTTAATATTTTAAATATATTTTTGACGTTTCGACAATTACACCCATTAAAATCAATATTGCATGCGTGCATGCGATACTGCGGCGAAGTACACATGAGAGGACAAAGCACACGATTTTGTGTGGCGAAGTACACATGAGAGGACAGCGCAAACGTTTTTTTGTCATAGGTTTAGTGAAATTTCAGCAAAATGCATGTGTGTTGCAACAGCGAATTCGAAGTGTCCTATCTCATTATCTCTGGTTTACACCGACCCCAAATGCGCATTTGTAATCACGCATTTGAAAAAAGTTTACACCGCCTTGTTTGCATTTGGTTTGACATTGATCAGATCAAATTTATGTTTTTTGTTTGCCTGATTTTTTGTTATTATTGTGCTTTGACAGCTGATTGACATTATTTCCCTTCCATTTCTACTGTTTTGTTTTGGGATTTTATGTTTTCCCTACCACAGAGTGATTAAAAATATTATTTTGCTTCGCATTTCATTCGCATTTCTTTCAAATGCGATCAAATTCATTAAATTTAATTTGGCAAATCGTATGAAAATTTTTAAAATTTCGCTTCGCATTTGGGAAAGAGAGCTCAAATGCGCATTTAGGGTCGGTGTAAACGTAGCATTATGGAATATAGCTGAAATAAGAAACGCACTGACGGAGACTACTGCGAATTTCCAATTTTGGCATGCGCTTTGAAGTGAAGTAGGCGGCAGATGTCATGTCAAAATGTTCATGTGCGTTTGAATGTTTACAAACTTTTTGTCAAAACATGTGTTAACGCAACGCTGTTATTTCGGTTTAGCGCAGCGTCCCTTGTAATGCCGTCTTTACACGGGGGACACGTGTCGCACGTTTGGAACTATTCATCGAATGTGCCCCCGATAGCGCTTACACGGGCGACAGATTGTATTGTGGGTCGTTGTGACATGGATGATTTTATTGCGTGATTTTTGTATACTTTTTGCTACCATTTGCATAGCTTTACATCACGTTTACACCGACGCTAAATGGCTCATTACGACCAAAACCCAGAAATGAGAAGCCAAATGTGATCCCATTTCCCATACAAATTGCCAAATCACTCATTATCGAAATCATCTCATTTTGGCGAAATGAGATCCAAACGAGTTGTAAAATAATATTTCGAATCAGCCTGTCGTAGGGAAAAATAAAATCCCAAAACAAAACAAGGGAAATAATGTCAATTAGCTGTCAAAAAACAATTGTAAAAAAAATCAAGCAAACAAAAAGCATAAATTTGGTCTGATCAATGTCAAACGAAATGCAAACAAGGCGGTGTAAACACTTTTCAAATGAGTGATTACAAATGCGTATTTGGGGTCGGTGTAAACATAGCATTAGCTACTATTTAAGAATTTATAATAGTTTTTGACTATAAAATTTACCTTTTATGACCTTTTTATTACACTTTACTTCGTGGTACCGCCGTGATTGTAAGCGAAAAAATAAAGGAAAGTTTAGAGGAAATACAAATAATAAACTCTATAAACTATACATAATTGTTACAAAATAAAATTTGACCCAGACTTACCCACTCCTACTTATGTATTTTAAGCAATAATAATTTCAAATAAACTTTATAATCGATATTAATTGATTCGCTGAAACCATGAATAGTTGTGCTTGGCAGCTGTTCCTTACAAATGGTATATTAGCGCCATGTTTTAAGTTACAACAAACTTGAATTTTTGGGGTTATTACATTACTCGTGAATGTGCTGAATATGGGTGTGATCCGCCCACTTGTAGTTTACATAGGCAGCAAATATTTTAACATGGTTATATTGACAAACTTTCTGAATAAAACTGTGCACAGCTTTTTATGGCCCAACAAATGGTTGTTTCAAAACTGGGCGTAGTCCACCATCTTCAAGGTGTAGCGTATCCAAGGTCCGCTTAGAACGAAAATAGTTTCTGCTTTAATTAAGAACATTTATAAATTTGTAAGGTCTTAATACCTTAAATAAAAGTAAAATATTGAAAAAAATATTTACAAAAGTGCATGTATTGCACCAGAAAAAGTGTTGACTTCGGTCTGGCCGAACTTCAAACCCAGAGTTTATGATGACGGAGATTATTTGGGCCAAATTTAATGGTAACGATATCTCTTCGTTCTCCTGTAATCGGGATTTCCAGAGACAGACAGGTCTAAATCGGATAAGGTGACGCTGATGAATAATATGCGAGTATAAGGGCGTTGTGGAGAAAAGCAGAAGGAGATGGTGGTTCGTCCAGTTAACTTGACCAGTGATGAGTTAGGGTTTCACCCGATGCCAGAATTCACAAGCGGCGATATCACCTCTTTACGTACCTGAAATATTAATGTTATTCTTATATTGAATACATAACAGATTTTTAAATGGTATCAATCGAACCGCTGCTGAAATTAAGATTATTAAATTTTATATTTATGAATCCTAAATAAAATATTTGAACGGTATCAAACAAAACAATGAACAGTTGTATAAAATATCGCACTTAATGACATGTTTTTATTTTTTTTTTCTTTTTTTGATTGTGCTCCTCAGAGGGAAAATGTCTTTTAGGGATTTCGTACAGAAATGCAATATTTCGTTATTGTGAAACTATAATATTTCTTTATCAGACTCGCTACTACTCAGACTCGCTTTCACTATCCGACTGAAAATCTCCAACATCAATTGCGAATTTATATTCTTGATCACATCCCAAGTACGAATCACTCATAAAGTACAGCGTATACTCGTGGCGTCCAGGGTTTGGTGCAACAAAGTCAAGTTTAACTTTAGCCTTCTGCTGAAGTGTCAAGCGCTTAATAGAAAGCAAAGAGTTGCTTTTAGGATCTCCGATGACCACCCACCAACCTTCTTCTCGTTTCTAGAAAATAAAAAGCAATTAATAAATGTACATACATTATTTTAAGTATGGCCTAAGTTATGTACTTGGGGGAAAAATGGTGCAATAACAGGCCCAGTTACTTCATCCTCACGTTCCAGATTAACCACTACGTTTACTGTTGATCCAGAATGTACTCGTCCTTTATCAACCACCTCAAAGTTCATTTCAATATTAGGGTACCGATTACAAAACCGTGCCACATCAGCCATTTGCTCTTCTGACAACTGCAAGAGTCGTATGCGATCGTCGTCCTCTAGTTCCATTATGTCGAAAACAGTCTCAATTTTCTAATAATAGTTATTACATTAGAGCATAAGAAATGTTATTATGATGTCGCCACAGCACAAAATGCATTTATTTGAGTTTCATCATGGATTGAGTTCGATTAGTTTATAAAATCAATAGTTAGAGTCAATAAACATACCTTTTCTGCACAACGTTTTATTATTTCTGTACTAAAATGTGGCAACTGTTTTAAGTAGGAATCCTTACTCCACATGGATTGAGTTACCATCTGTGCCAATTCCATTGCAGCCACTGCCGGCGACAGCCAACCATTTGAACTCAACACATCAACGCAAGCCTGAATTAGTCTAATTGCTTTGCTAAGGATTAACTCAGTATCTCCTTGCATCTCTGGCCCTAACTGCAGGCGGGACAAATGCGCTTGCAACAAGCAATTCGTTTTGACATGGGGATCATTAAACCTAATCGAAATAAAATTAGCTATTCGTTAAGAATTTCGTTATATTTAAAGTTTTTACTTGGGTGCAGAATCGTTTGTCCCAGTTAATCTATTCGGTAGTCGCTGAGATAGTGTACGCAATATGCTTTCTTCATGGTGCCGGACCACTATATCTTCATATTCTGCAGCAGACGATATAATTTCTAACAGCCCGCGAATTTTGGTTTTACTATTTAGCGACAAGCTAAACAGTTCTGTATACAAACAAAAATGTAATAAATTAATTTTTAAAAAACGTCAAACTTGCCTATTGTTGTATAGTTTATATAGTAATACGCAGCAATCATGCCCAAGTTTAAAGGTAACGTATCCATATCATCCTCAATACTAATGCATTTAGATTGCTCCAAGTCAGACAAAGTGTTCTCTACAAGTTCGGACATGTGATCAGATAAATGCAAGTCAGTTACACCTTGGAGATTGTAGTAGTTTGGATTTTGAGTCAATCGCCGATATAAAAATGTCCACGTCAAATAGTCCACTGCATCCTGTTTATTTTCAATAGTCTTGGTGACGACTTCGGCGTTAAAATGATCATGTAAGCGATGATCTAAATGGCTTTCGATAGGGAGAGGTTCGTTTAGAAATTTAATGAAGAAGTCCTTTTTAGACGACTGACACATGAGAACGCACTTTGCGTCGGCATCTTCAATTGGCCGATTAGCTCGGCCAATCATTTGCAGCACATCAGTGACTGGGTAATCTTCATACGAGTGGTTTTTTCCATTATAGAATTGAGTATCCATAATGATGACTAAATGAGCAGAAATATTCATTCCCCAGCATAGTTCTCGAGTGACCACCGCAACTTGGACGGCGCCAGAATCAAAAAGTTGTTCCACTAAGCGGTGGTCTGAAGCTGTCAGACCTTCGTGAATGTATGCAACGCCTTGTGACAGTGTTTCTTTCAATGTTTTGTCTGTCATTCGATCAAGAAACGGTTTAATGTCTTCTTCTTCGGCATGAAAGAAACGATTAGGCTGCAACTCCGCCGCACTAAATGTTAAAATATCGATTGCCGTTAGACGCGCCTGCTTGCGTGATGAAACGAAAATGATAACCGGCTTATGTGGGCTGTATTTGATGATGGCGTTGAACGCAGGCTTCGACATTGAAGTGATACGTGTAGCATTGTGGGTAACGTTGTAGCCTTGTATATGTAGTTCTAAGGGTATGGGTCGAACGCATGGATGGAAATTAAATGTGGCGTTTGGTTTGCAATTCAGCCACTGAGCAACATCCTTGGCATCAGACAAAGCAGTGGATAAAGCAACTACTCGAATTGGCGGAGACGATAATTTTTCAAGTTGTTTGGAAATGTATTGCATTCGAGAGCAAACTATCTCCAACACAGGTCCGTCTTCACCGCCTACTAATTGCAATTCGTCGACAATAAAAAGGTGAACATTTTGTACATTTTTGCGTTGCTTCCAGCGGCGAGACAACACGTCCCATTTGTCAGCCGTTGTAACAATCACTTGACCTTTGGCCAACAGCTTTAAATCAGTGCCCGTCTCACCTGTTAATTTTACGACCTTAAGAGGAAGACTTCCAAACTTAGAATGCCAATCAGTGAAGACGAGATCTGCAAGTGATTCTTTTGAAACTAAATATACGCAGCGACCATCAGGATTTTGCGTGAAAAGCCGCATGACGGCAAACTCAGCTATTGTTAATTTTCCAGAGCCTACAGGAGCTCCAATAAAGACATTGTCATTGCTATTGTAAACTGCGTTGAAAACTTGTGTTTGTATGGGATTGAATTGCGGGAAGCGATCTATGTAAAAAGCTTCAAAGCTGGCCTTTCGGAGTGCGGTTATAGGGAGCGGCTGCAAATCCAACAGTTCGGTGGGTGGAACATTCTTTTCAGGCAAAATTAGATGTCTAAACGAAACAGGCAACTGTGTTTCGGATCCTATCCAGCGATCCGATACAATACGTAGGAAATACTGAGGTGGTATCGGTTCATAGACGGGTACAAAGAATTTAATACAGTGCTCGTCAGAGGCGTATTTCTCTTTTAACAGAAAGAACTCATGATGTAAAATTACCTCCGAGTCAACGTCTTCTATTAGAATCCAGAATCCCTCAGATTGTCCGTGAACTTTTTCGTCCCACTGAAAATCTGGTGTTATTGTCAATTCAACACGTAGTGTAGAACGAGTAATGGGCTGAATATGAGTGGAGAGTTCGAGTTTTGGAAATTGATGGACAAATTTGTGTATGGTTTTTCCCAGTTTAGCGACTCGTATTAATTCACCAATTTCATTAGGTTCCAAGTCGTAAAGCCGTTCCCAAGGGAAATTTTTTTTCTCCAATTTTTTTGCAATTTCATCAGGCATTTTTTTAAACTGTCGAAGGGGAGTCATGGATTGCCACATTCTGCGATCGATCATTTTACAGAGCGTTAAAGTTTTTTCAGCCAATTGAGCCCATCCGCGATGAAGCACAATCTCAAAAATGGATCGCATCAAACGCGATGCTGATTGCGTTATAAATACCATATCCGACATAAGAGCGAAACCCTCCAGCTTTAGCTGCGAGATGTATGCCTGGAGGAGTACATTCACTTTGGCACTGCTCTCCTCCATAGATTCTTTAATTGGAATAGGAACTCGCTCCATAAGTTTTTGCAGCTCCAGTTTCTCCTCCTCACGCACTCCAATGTGCTTGAACTCGGACGAAAGAGAAAAAACTCTAAACAATTCGATTTCACTCAGCGTGGGTTTTAAAAGCTGATTGTAGGACATCATGGTCTCATGAGTGCAGTAATAATGAGAAGCTATACGCCCCAATTCGGTAACTTGAAACTGACCACTCTTGCGGTCATACTTTATTAGTCCGCTGCGGTCCAAATGCAGAGCTGCAGTATGTATAAGGTCAGCTCTATATTGCTCCAGAAGCGGGTCTTCCTTTGCTTTGTCATGTGCAATACCATAAAGTGTCGGGTTTCGCAACATGCGGATGTAAAGATAAGTATAGCCAAGCCAGTTAACTGCATCCTTCAAATTCTGAACTGTTCCAAGTACTATTTCAGCATTAAGCATATCAGGCATCTTGGACACGAATTGTGATTCGATAGGCAATTGTTGATTTAGAAGTGATAAATAAAACTGCAATTCGCTATGGTTAGTTATGAGGATTCCCTCGCCTTTTGTGTCATACTGTGGACGACCGGCACGTCCCAGCATTTGTAATACATCCAAAGCACTGAGTTCCACCCAGCGACCCTTCTCTGGATTATATACTTGAGTCCCTTTTATAATAACTGTGTGAGCGGGCAGATTCACACCCCAAGCTAGAGTTGCGGTGGACACCAATACTTGGATATGACGATCAGCAAAAAGATCTTCCACTAGCGTTCTGTCGACACGAGTCATTCCAGCATGATGGATTGCAAAGCCATAGGGAAGCAGCTCCTTAAGTTCTGAATTTTTCACTTGCTCTGCCTCAGTACGTAAGACTTCCATACTTGCAGACCCTTCCCGCAAAAAGTTTCCAAGTGTATCCTTTTCCAAGCACATATCACGAACTGCTCTAGCAGTTTTACCCGTTTCTTTGCGAGAGTGTACAAATACAAGAACTTGGTTGTGTCCAGCATGTTCCATGGTTTTCTCATAAACTATCTCGTTCATAACTTGGAACCGTTTCAGAGCCTTTTTCTCTGTAACTCCGATGTACTGTTGCTCAAGGGCAACGGGTCGAAAGCTGTTGTCGAAATAAAATAGTCCTTTGTCGGGCTTTACTCTTAAAAAAGTTGCAACATCTTGGTAATTTGGTAGCGTAGCTGACAGGCCAACTAACCGCACCTCTTCTTGAGTGGCTTCAATATTACGAATAGTTCTGGCAACCAGGGCTTCCAGAACCGGTCCACGTTCATCATGCAACAAATGAATCTCATCAATTATAACTAAACGAACAAGCGTTGTGAACGTTTTCTCGCCTCCTTTACGAGTGATTATGTCCCATTTCTCTGGTGTGCAGACAATAACTTGTGTAGCTGCAATCTGCTCCCGTGTAAGTTGATGATCTCCTGTTAACTCCGACACTGTCAAGTTATAGCAAGCCAGTCGGCGGCCAAAATTACCTACCATTTCCTGTACCAAAGACTTCATGGGTGCAACGTAAATGATCTTGAAGTCATCGGCATTAATTGTACCATCATCGTTAATATGTTTACCTATTTCACGCATCATTGTAAGCAGTGCTACATTCGTTTTACCAGCACCAGTTGGTGCACATAGCAACATATTTTCGTCCCCCTCCAAAGCCGCTTTCCACAATCTACTCTGAATCCTATTTAAACTTTTGAATCCATCGAAAACTGGTTGCACATATTTCGGAAGCTTGTCAATCGATTGAAGTTCTTCTTTATCCTCAAATGGGACCGCTTTGAGTGCAGGAACATGGACCTCTTCATAACCTTTTCTTTGTTTTCGAAATGAGCCGTCCGGTAATTGGCACCGTTTATTTGCCATGAAGTGAGATCCCTGCGTAAAAGCCAACTCCTCCAATTCTAATAATTGCCGTATACCAACTACCTGGCCAACATCTTGCTCACCGCTATTATTTTCTTCTTTCCCTCTTTTACTGGAACGCGAAGAGTGTGCGTTGTCAACCTCTTCACTTTTTCCAGTGTCGAGTTGTCGTAAAATCCTTGACAGCTGACTATCATTTCTCATTTTATCACGTATTCTTTGACGTTCACTGTCGGTTTGCGCCGAAGCTAACATAGTACAATACAAAATCATTTGACGATTATTCTTTAACTGTTTGATAAAATCAAAACTGTCGTAACCCAGGAGCAGAACCAATTGATTTTCACAATCGCGGTTGTCAGAAGCATCCTTCAGAATCCTTAAAACATCAGCAGCTTTACTTTGAGATACCATGGCATCATTGTAATATTTACTTAGACAGCGCTGAAGCCAATAAGCGTCGATGTCTAACGGATGCAGGATCCTTTCCTTCTTTACGCTTCCAGATTCTTCGGGAAGAAGCTGCAATATAATAAATTCAAATACTCGTATTCATAGTGGAAACAATTTCTTACATTTTCGGCATGCAGCGTATGATCAATTCGAGCCTCTTCTCCTTCGTCCTGTCCGTCTTCATCCCGAATCTCTCCATACATATCGTTATCACTTTCTTCCTCAGATTCCTCGAACTGAACATTTATTCCATATGCTTCATCAATTTGCTCCTCATTCGTATTCACATTTAGTGCATTTACAGCATCGGAACCGAAATCGGTTATTTTCTTTCCCAAATTTACCAAAAGCGCAAACCTAAGAGGAGTAAATCGAGTCCGTATAACAAATTTTGGGAAATTACGCTAAAGTACCTTTCATCTGATACAGCACTCAACAAACCGTCGACCTCGCGTTTTCTTTCGCGATCTTTCAGCTTGTCATTCTTTAATACGGCAAGTATTTCATCTGCCGCTCCGCAGAGAATATCTCTTGGCTGATCACCAAGGGCCTCCTGAATGAAACTCAACAGAACCTCGTAGGTCTGACGCGTCTCCTGCGTTTTCGGTCTGTACACGATTCCAACCATTTCGTCTACGCCATCGGACAAGAGTGTTGCACCCTTCATCCGTTCAAAGTCATATTGTGCCTCGTCGCGTTTCTGTCGCCTAAATAAACACCGACGTAAGCAACTGACGACAGTCATTCCACATAATTAAGAACATACTTGGCTTTCCTCTCTTCCGTTTTTTCGGGTTTGGTGCGTTGGTACCTGTCACCCATTCTCGTGCCTTCCAACTTCCCAACCAAGGAATCAACTTCGCCTGTTGCTTCATCTCTCCGAGGTCTTTCTATTAGACGCACATCCGCTTGCAGAACAAGATTAGAGTTCTGCAAAGTTACCACAGAGTTCGATTAAAAGGTAATACTAAACGCTTTAAAGCGTTTGGATTTATAGATACGAAAAACCTACCGCCTTGTATTCATACTGAAGTTGTCTTGCCGCTGCATCAGCCATTTTAAACTTGATTTAATTTCACTAGTAACTAAGGTTGAACTATAAATTAAAAATACATTTTCCACAAGCAAAAAAACAGATAATCTCTAAGGAATAGATTACTATGCTTCAGTGTAGTGGCAACGAGGAACTTCTAATATTTTCAACTGTGGCAGTCAAATCGTATGCAGCGTTGTTGTATGGAAAATTGTATAGCAGTACAAATTATAAAATAGGGTGTACTTTCTCGAACGAAGTGAGGGATAGGTATCGAGTTATAGTCCGTCGTTTGGCGAAAAGCCATTATTTTTATAGAACAACGACTTTTTAGAAGCTAAGTACTTTTTTCCCCATTTATTAATTTATTCTTAAGAAAAATGTATAATTAGCCCATATAGTTTTCCTAATTTTAAAAACTTTTTATCAGTACGGAACGAAAGACGCACTAATTTAGGTACCACAGACAATTGACAAAAAATTTCGGATTCTTTAAGGTGTTTACACATCGCTAGTAAAGTTCAACATTAAATGGTATGTTATGATCCTATTGCTTTTTCATTGTAATAGTGAAGTAGATTTGCAAAACGAAGCACTTTTGTACGCTGATCGGCATAGGAACAAATTTACCCTTAGAAACTCACTCCAGTTATGTTGTTGTTCCAGTCATTTTAAAAGCTGTCTGTAAGCTGTTATAGTTATCGGAATAGGAAATGGATAAAAGGAGGTTACGGCTTAACTTTACCGTTAGGAACATGCTCCAGTTCTGTTGTTGTAGTTTTTGGCACTGATTACAAACCAACTTCTGCTCTCGTAGAGTTATCGAGTTATAGTCCGTCGAAAATTGCAATTCTTGCCGTACCGGTATCGTTATAACAGAATATGAAACGCATTTTATTTATGTAAAATAAAATTATGTTATCTCTGCCAGCAATGTCGCTATGATATTAGAATTAGAACGACGACCAGACCGCTACAAAAGGCATATTTTATTTTTTCTCGTTTGCCATAAGAGACCGTGTAATTTTGACAGTTGGGAGTTGTAGCCATCGCTTGGAATTGTGTCTACTTATTACTTCTTGATTCAGCCATTTATGACCGTATCTCTAGTATTCGGGATCAGGTGACGTATAGGGCTGTCGTTTTATAAAATAGCGCATTATTATAAAAAGACAAGGAATGTACTAGTATTGTATTTTATCATTCTTGGTCATCTTGTATTCTATGAACCTTGAGTACTATCAATATTTTTCCGGCTGTGATCACACTTCGGTTTCGTTCTGCGCATGTGCGTCTTTCTGTGGTACCTAAATTCGTGCGTCGTGCGTTGCGTTTCTGTCAAAATAAAATTGGAACACGCAGTCTTATGTAAGTGGCTGAAATAAGAAACGCACTGACGGAAAATAAATAAATAAAATAAATAATTAAAATAAATAATTATAATTAACGCCATTATAATTAACGCCATGGAATTTCTTGTTGCCTGGAAATGTTGCTGTATCCTGTTGCTCCGATTGTGTTCAGCGCTGTATGTGCCATGTTACATTGCAATTTTTTGATTGTTTTGCCTTAAACACAATCAAAGACGCAAGATTCAAGGCAGCGAAGCAAGAAATGGCTCGGATTTAAACCAAATCATTTTCGGGAAGCAGAAGTATGAAATGTCAAATATTTGACTGTAGAGAACAATAGATTCATTCTAACCAAAATTCTCGAAGTTTATTCGAAGTTTTTTTATTTTTATGTATATTAAAATATATTTAAAATACATTGAAATAATATATTATACAGAATAATAATAAAAAAAGCAACAGAAAAACACTCAGATAATTTTACAGCAACTGAAATAGATAAAACGGAACAAATGCAGATCAGCTGCCAAGCTCAGATTTTTTTTTCTTTTTTTTTACCGTTATTTGAGACCGTTATAACCGGAAGTGGCCATGTTTTTTCGGGGGCTGGTCAGCCATCTTGGATTTATGAACGTTTGAAGGTCAAATAAATGGTACTAATTAAAGGCACTTATTTCATAAACTAAGTAAGCTAACGGAACAAACGAAGTACTGTTGGAAAGGTATTTTTAATACCTTTCATTTATGTAATACACAGTTTTATCCATAACATGGCTGTGAAGGAGTTATATTGATTTTTAGAAAAACGTGACAAGTTGACCTTGAAACAACAATTTTTTTCTTCCAAACGGACACATTAAGGTATAAAAGAAATTACAGTTATGGAAAGCTTGTTCTTCTACCTTTAAAATGGTATATAATATGTTATACTTACTATTGTATTACATTACTTTAGCTTTACCTTTCAAAATTTCAATTACAATTCTGCCTGCGCTGCTCTAATGGAAAACATTTGAAATTTTGATGAAAAATCGCGTCAAATTTTGTTGTTAAGTTAGAGCGCCGCAGGCAAAAAATTTTTATGAAAAATCGGGCGATGTTTCATAAAAATTTTTTAATTTCAAATGTTTTTTCTGTGTTTACACTTGTTTGTTTAGAGAAAAGTAAGGCTAAAGTAATGTAATACAATAGTAAGTATAACATATTATATACCATTTTAAAAGTAAAAGAACAAGCTTTCCATAACTGTAATTTGTTTTATACCTTAATGTGTCCGTTTGGAAGAAATAAATTGTTGTTTCAAGGTCAACTTGTCACATTTTTCTAAAAATCAATATAATTCCTTCACAGCCATGTTATGGATAAAAATGTGTATTATATAAATGAAACGCATTAAAAATACCTTTCCAACAGTATGTCGCTAGTTCCGCTAGCTCTCTTAGTTTATGAGATAAATGACTTTCATTAAACCATTAATTTGTCCTTCAAACGGTCATAAATCCAAGATGGCTGACCAGCCCCCGATACAAACCAGCCACTTCCGTTCCTGATGGCCCTATCTAACGGTAAAAAAAAGATGAACAAAATCTGAGCTTGGCAGCTATTCTGCATTTATGCCGAAAAAACAATGAAATGTAAACAAACACAAACAAATAAGAAGAACAAGAACGCTTTTGCATCCGTCAAAATTAGAATTAGCTCGAATGCGTAATTTCGCAGCTAAGCAGGGAAGCAAAATGGAAAGCAAACTTTTTTCTCGATCTCCATAAGAGCCCGTGTAATTTTGACAGTTAAAAATGAATCTTGCGTCTTTGATTGTGTTTAAGGCATTTCAGTTTATTCTTTGTTTTTGTTTTCTGTACAAAACTGTCAACGCCGAGTTCATCCGTGAGAGAAAGAGAGCCGATGAACTACGGAACCCGCAATCAAAAAATTTGCCGTCGACGGCTCCAAATTTCAATCAAAACGGTGTTGTTGTGTGGCGTAATAAAAAAGTGTGCACATTTTGGAGTAAAAAAGATCCACTTTTACCAAAAAAATAAATTTTGGGTGAAAATAATTGCTCAAAGCAACTCTTTGATTCTGCAACTAATTCCATCCAAGTAAAAATTTACTTCGTTGGCTGCGATTGCTTATTATTTTTCGTGCTTTGAACAAAATGTTTAGCGTTTGTTAATAATTTAAGTAGAATTTTCTCTAATTCTTTAATTGTTTGCATTGTTTATCACTTTTGATATTTGTAATGCCTGCGAAAATCTCAAATAGGTATGAAATACTACGCATAGTTCTAATACTATTTTTGACAGATTGCTGGCGAACTGATTGCAATGTAACATACCAGCAAATAAAAAATTGTTGAGAGAGTAAAATATTCCAATTTGCAGCAATCAAAAAATTGCAATGTAACATGGCACTATCCTTTGCTCCGATTGTGTTCAATATTTTACAAGCGGTGTGAATGCTTCAGGCACTTAAACGTCATTTGACGTTGCTGTCAAACGATAAAAGATAACGGACCTGCGCGTTGCGCAATCTTGTTTTCTATCATTCGTGATTTGAGCCCATTAATGTTATTGACAATCGTTCTTCGCAGCCAATGCGCCGTCTAGGCTTCCTCAACTCATTGGCCACAGGGTTTTATTAATTCATACTGGCCGCGCTTCTTTCGCGTAAAAACATCGCTTACCGAAAAATTAAAAATCCCACATTTAAAACCCTATAATTCTTGAACAAAATGGGATCTATGGCAATTTTAAATATACTTAGGATTTAGGGTTATAAGCGCCATCACAGAGCTGTTAAACAAAACAAAACATTAAACCTTACACTACACTGAAGTAGAGATGAGCGATATTTCTGTACCGGTGACTTTGTCACCGTGATTTAAAAGTCACTGGTCACTGGAGTGACCGAAATTTTTTTACCAGTGACGGTGACAGCCTTCGTTCCACGATATTTATTTATATACTCGTTCCTTTCACTGGTTTTTTCCCGTGCCGTGTATTCGGAATACGATATTTTTTCATGAATTATACAAAAATCCAGGGTTGCCTTCATGTGACAGTTAACATTCTGTTCTAAAGAATTCGCTATTAAATATTTGCTAATGGCTTATTTTTATCTTACATATTAATTATTATAATTGTTCGAACAATATTGGAAAAATAAAATAATATGAAAATAATGATAAAAAAGAAAATATTCAGTAACAAAATTATTATTTTGTATTATCCCAACTTCCTTATATTAGTTTTATGCCCTACAGAGGAAAAGGCAGGTTCAATTGGCTAAAATGTTAAGGATATCGAATCTTTTTAAAGAGAAATCGTTGGAAACTTTGGCCCACGTAGCACAGGAAAAACTCTGCGCATTGGCATCATCGATGCCCTGCGAAACTCTATTTTTGAAAGCTGGCCTAGTTTTAAACGAACGTCGGAGTCGATTATACGCAGAAAATTTGAAAATGCTTTTATTTTTAAATTATAATAATATGTAAATAAATAAAAAATACAGGATAGTATTTACCAGAACTACCAGAAAGCACATTGTTATATTTCTCGTGGTTAGTGGCAGTGCATTAAATGTATGGTATTAGAAAAACCTTGTAATAAAATACATACGTTTCTAAATTATATTATCAAGTTCATAATATTATTTTTAAACAATTACACGAACATGGTTTTTATAACAATGTTGCTTTATTTTATATTAAATATACAAATCTAATTTTTTCGATATTTAAACATGTTAAAACTTCTGATATCGGTTACCTTTACCAAAGTCACGGTGACTTAAAGTCATTGGTTAAAATCACGGTGACAGAAATGTCACAGTCACTGCTGTCACCGTTCCTAAAAAATCACTGGACCGCTCATCTCTACACTGAAGCCCAGATTGGATATAATACATTTAATAGTTCAAATAATAATTTTTTAATATTATGAAAATAATTTATTTTTTTATATTACATTTGGGACTATAAAGTAACAAGAAGTATAAGTAATATAAAACACACCCAGGCTGACTGAGCCTGGGGCGTATGAAAAATATTCCAAAACCAAAAAGCATTTAAATTTCGAAAAGTTGGTAACTATTGCTTTTTGTTTGTATGTTTCATCGTTGTTTTGGTCTCTTCTTTGGTTGAGTCAGCTGTCAAAACATGTAGAAATCTGAAGCGACGAAACGCTAACAAAAGAAAATCTGAATGTAGAATAAAAAGCAGTGCGAGAAGAAAAAACAACAAGACTTGGGTTTCTGTAGAAATCTGAGAAAAGACAAAAAAGTGCAGCAATCACCACCTTAATTATTGATTACCCTAAGTTCCTAAAGCGCTCAAGGCAAAATTGGGCGCAAACAGGGGTAAAACGTCCAAATTGTGCTTCCTAGAAACGGTGAGAAGATTGAAAAACCAAAAGCCGGCCGGTGTAGTAGTCCAGCGGGTGAGGGCGACCTCGACGCGCTACGTAGGACTAGAAGCAACTAAAAGCCACCGGATCCGGAGCAGCTACTGCAGCAGCTGTTGAAGCCAAAAATTGGAGGCGATATGGCTGAGACTGGCTGCAAACACTTCCAGGTGTACGTGAAGGAGCAGAGCCTTGATACGTATCGTATAATTGACGCCTTCTTCGCTGCCTGCGTGAACAGAGATGCTAGGGAAAAGAAGGTGAGTGTGGTGGTAATTCCGGCCGAAAACTTTGCATCTGTGTGCTTCTAGGCCCTCTCCTGTTGTTGTTTTGAGTGTGGCAACTATGGGCTTCAGATGTACGCCTGCCTGCATTGTATCTACTTTGGCTGTCGCGGACAGCACATAGCAGCGCATCAGAGGGCTAAAAAGCATCCCATAGCGCTTGAACTGTCTTACGGAACACTGTATTGTAACTCTTGTAAGGACTACATCTACGATTCGCGTTGTCAGGAAATTTCAATAGTGAATCGTAAGCTAGAGTCGAAGGATTTACAGAAGAGTTTGAGTTATCGGCCTTGGATACCTGTGCCGAAAGAGACCAATCTCCTTTTGAGCAATCCACGAAGACGTTATGTACGCGCCAACCAGACCATTGGTTTACGTGGTCTGATCAATTTGGGATCTACCTGCTTCATGAACTGCATCGTGCAGGTGCGGTGTAATTGATTTGTTTGGATTATTATAATTGTTTTGGGTTTTCTTCGTGACAATAGGCGCTGATACACACACCTTTACTGAGCGACTATTTTCTCTCGGAGCGCCATGAGTGCAATGGCAAGTCCTCACTAAAGTGTTTAGTATGTGAGGTTTCGCGTTTGTTTCAGGTAGTTTTCGTGCCATACGTTGCGAAGGCTCCATTTACAATTTTACACCTTATAGGAATTCTACTCGGGCTCGCGTACGCCACTCTCACTACACCGGCTGCTGCATTTGATCTGGAATCATGCAAAGCATCTTGCCGGATACGAGCAACAGGATGCACACGAGTTTTTCATAGCCACACTGGACGTCTTACACCGCCACTGTATCAAAGCAAAGTGTGACGAAAGTGCCAAATCCTCGTCCAGTAATCATACTAATTGCCCCACTCAGTGCAACTGCATCATCGATCAAATTTTCACAGGCATGCTACAGAGTGATTTGGTGTGTCAGGCCTGCAAGGGTGTTTCCACCACGATTGATCCCTTTTGGGATATCTCACTTGACTTAGGCGAGACGCACCACGGTGGTACCACTCCTAAGACTCTAATCGACTGTCTGGAACGGTATACGCGGGCAGAACATCTCGGCTCTAGTGCCAAAATCAAGTGCTCTACCTGCAAATCTTACCAAGAATCAACCAAGCAATTCTCGTTGCGAACACTTCCCAGCGTCGCGAGCTTTCATCTCAAACGCTTTGAGCACTCGTCGCTAATAGACAAAAAGATTTCCACATTCATTTCATTTCCAGTGGAGTTTGACATGACGCCATTTATGTCGGAGAAGAACAATGCATACGGTGATTTTCGTTATTCGCTGTACGCGGTGGTCAACCATGTCGGCACCATAGATACTGGCCACTACACGGCTTATGTGCGTCATCACAAGGACACGTGGGTCAAGTGTGACGATCACGTCATAACGACTGCCACACTGAAGCAGGTGCTGGATAGTGAGGGGTAAGTGCCTGTGACCGAATACTTGTGATGAAGCTAAGAATAATATTTTTTTTTCTCCTCCATTGCAGCTATTTGTTATTTTACCACAAGAACATTTTGGAGTACGAATAGACTGTTAAATCATTAACTACTACAATAATTCAATAGCCTCAATTAAATGACTAAATTGCAAAACGTAAAAATCCTGAAAAGAAAACACTAAAGGCAAGCAGTTGATTCATTTTTGTAATGGTTTGCTCTTATTCTTATTCACATTCGCGCTAGCTCTAGGCCGTTGCCTCTGCAACAGATACATTTATGGTTAGTGCATACTAACATGCATGTCGAAATGCTAATTTAACACGATTGACACTAACTGAAATAGACACACACAGAAATGAAAGCATTTTTATAGTTTGTATTATAATTTAAGTAAAATTCGCAAAATGTTAAGTAAAAATGTGAAAAACAACAATTAAAAAACAACATTTGAAAAAATATTGTATTTAAAATTTATATAAAAAAAGACACGATAAAAAAACATCATTGGGCTCGTCCGGGAATTGAACCCGGGACCTCTCGCACCCGAAGCGAGAATCATACCCCTAGACCAACGAGCCATATAATGATTGTCTGCTAAATGAATTTAAGTACACGTGCGGCACTTTTAATATGAGTGGTGAGTTTTGTGAGGAGTTTTTGGTTCCCAGCGTTATTCAACGCTTCAATTCCATATTGTTTCTTAATTAATATGGATTATTATACATTTTAGATTTATTGTTTTGAACTACAATTGAATAAACTAACGTTTTTCTAGTTATTTATTTTAATAATTTGATAATATATATTTTAAAGTATGATGATGCTTACTTGATCTCTATCAATTATTCTATAATCAAGCAGACACTTTTAGATGAGCACCATTTTCACTCTTCTCTTATTAAGTGGTAATTGACCCTTCAGAAAAGGAAGGGCTAACAGAAGAGACGTTTTTTTAAACGTTTCTTCAGACGTTGCAAATATTTGGCTTTACACTCGTAGTTGAAGGAGGATATGTATTAAGTTTGTGTGCCCGTTTGTAACGTAGGCAATGAGGGACATGTGGCAGATGTAGACATTGTTAAGCAGCATCACTTTACTTCAGTCGGTTTAGCCCTCTACGTTTTTGTGTTTAAAGAATTTTTTATACCCTACACCTTAAGGTAAGGGTATATTCACTTTGTAACGAAATGTGTAACGCATAGAACTAGAGACGATAGGTATAGAAAAGTATATATATTCTTGTATATATATCAGCGTGACCTCCTGAGTCGATTTAGCCATGTCCGTCCGTCTGTCTGTCTGTCTGTTGAAATCACGATCACAGGAGAACCAATGAAGATATCGTGATGAAACTTTGCAGATATATTGTTTTATGTGGTGGGCAGGTTGGTATTGGAAATGGGCAAAATCGGTCCACGGCCACGCCTATTTTTTATTAAAAATGTGATATCAGCGTTCGTTTTTGAGCTATTACAACAAAATTTCCTGGGTATAGAGTAGCATTATCCGTGAATGTGCCAAATATGGGCGTGATCCGCCCACTTTTAGGTTACACAGGCAAAAGAGGGTTATATTGTTAAATATATAAACTTCCTGAATAAAACTTTAGATAACTTGTTTTACAAAAAAACATTATTACATCAAAACTGGGTGCGGTCCGCCCACTTTTACACTACATATACAGTATAGCAGTATGAAAAAAAGTTTATTACCACGGAAATAAAGTTTAAATGAACACAATTATAAAACAACTAAGCTAGTTATTTTGCCAGGCCGAATATAGCTTTCTTACTGGTTTTTATTTTTTTTTTTGTTTATTATTATTTATTTATTTATTTTTATTTATTTATTTATTTATTAATACAACTTATGCACTAAGACGAAGTCTTTTATAGCAATCAGATTGAAACAATACAAGTTAGCATATAATAAGTAAATAATTAGAGTAACTAATATATACTAGTAATTTGATTTGAGAAGATAGAGAAGAATGAGTAGAGATTAAGGAAAAATAGGTAATGGAGAAGTATAACACCTAGCTCATGTATTCGAATCAAGGAAATGCCCCCCCTAACAGACGCCTGAATGCATTCTCAACTGCCGTGGTTTTCAGCCTGCTTGGCAAACTGTTCCAGAGCCTGATAGTGCTTAGACTGAAAAACAGCCTCCCAGTGTTGAGAAATGAAAACGGAGGAATTATAAGATTGTTCAAGTCGAAGTACCAAAATCTAATTTAGAGTGCAGATAACTTGGTATGCCTGTAGTTATTAACTTAAACAAAAATAAACAATTTCTGTAATTCAAGAAATCAAAAAAGTCACCACCAAGAAGTGAGTGTCGCCGCTCTCCGATATGATCATATCGCTTCAATCCATAAACAAATCTATTCATATTGTTAATTAACACCATAATTTTATAGGAAGATATGAATCCAGATTGCAGTAAATAAGCTCAGCATATGTTATAATGGGGAGAATAAGTGTCAAGACCAGTGTCCTCCGAGTTTCAGTTGGAAGATATTCTGCAGCATAACGCAAGTTACGCAGCACACAGTTCACCTTTGCTCACCACTGTGTTAATGTGATCAGTGCATGTTAGCGTAGAGTTGACCAAAAAACCAAGATTAGTTGCTTTGGAAATAAATTTGAACATCGTATCACAAATGAATAAGGGTGGCAATGCAGAAAAATTTGGAACATTATTAAATATCGGCATAACAAACGACTTAGTGACATTTAATTTTAAATAATTCATATTTGACCATATGTGTTTTTAAGTTCATCATTAATTTTCCTACATAACTCATCTATGGACTTAACCGGGCTCGTCAAATATACTTGCGCATCATCAGCATAAGCATGTACTATGTTAACTTTCCGTACAACATTAAACTAATCATTTAAGAACATAGTAAACAACAAAGGACCTAGCACCGAACCCTGGAGTACTCCTACCTCAACCCTCCTAAAGTCAGAGAATGTATTTCCAACTTTAACTCTTTGAAACCGATCAGATAGAAAAGACTTGATAAGGTTAGCTGCACTAGGAGAGAAAAGAAAATTTTTATTCAGCTGATTACATAGAAGTAAATGGTCAACACTATCGAAAGCCTTAGAAAAGTCTAAGAGACAGAGAAGCGTAATTTTTCGCGTATCTAAGGCTATTCTAATAAGTGATCTTCAGCATCGCCGTAGTGCAACTATGCCCAGGTTGGAAACCTGACTGTAGAGGGTTGAGCAAACTCTTATTTGCAATATGACTGTAGATTTGTGATGCTATAATCACTTTCGATATGACCGACAAAATACTTATTGGTCGATAGTCCGCAAGTTCACAGGCAGTGGACTTCTTAGGTATCGGTAAAGCTGTTACTAGTTTGCATAAGGATGGAAAACAAGAAGTACATGATTAATAATCTCCGTATGTGGTGAATAATCTCTGTAAGTGGTGAAATTATCAGAGGTAATATAATTTTAATAAATTTGATCGGAATTCTGTCAAACCCCACAAGAGAAGATTTGATTGACATAATTTTCTTGACAACGTCGACCTCAGTCACGCCAGAGAAATAAAACATTTCTGCGCTAGTCGAATAACAACTAAATGCATCAAGAGAGGTAACATTCTGCCGCTTTGACATAAAGTGTTCATTGAGATCAGACGGACTAAGTTGGGATGTCGTAGATGTTTGCCGTCCAATTCCAAGATCCTTTAATCTCCTCCATAGTTGCTTAGACGATAAATTAGGCTTAAATCTAGAAGCAAAAAATTTCTTCTTAGATTTCGTTAACATGTAGGTAACAGAGTTGCTTGCTCTTTTGAAAGCAATCCAATTTGGTTCAGATGGATGTCTTTTAAACTTTGTAGAGGTAGAGTCAGTTACCAATAAATTTATATTGAAATCAATACAGACGATTATGTAATTGATACTTAACGTATGGTTAATTAGGGTATCAAAAAAAGGATCAAGAGCAGTATTTTTGGTAGGGTTATATACACAAGAAACAAGTAAACGGGACATAGAGTGGACTCGAGAAAAGTAAACAGACTTTACATAGATAGCCACTCTACCACCCAGTCGTCCAACTATATCACAGCGGTAAAGGTTGTAGTTCTTAATACTAAGAACATAGTCACTAAGGTCAGCAGCAAACCAAGTTTCCGTAATAAAGATAACGTCAGCGCACGAAATCTCAAATAAGAGTCTAATATAATCCAATTTGTCTCCGTTCAAACTGCGAGCATTGAAATTAATAACATTAAAACCATTATGTTGTTTACATAGTATATCGATCACTGTTTTATGATTACTATCAGCAACAACAGGCACGCTAGACAGGCTCATTACGAAGCAGTGAACACAGCAGAGAGAACAAAAGCAAACCAGTCAAGCAAGGAGCGCATTTAGCGTTGAACACAATCGAAGCAACAGGATACAGCAACACTTCCAGGCAACAAGAAATTCCATGGCGTTAATTATAATGGCTGGGCAACTGTTGCTCAGCAACAAAAATTTCATTAGCCAAATTCTTAATGGTGGGTGAAACACTAGGCCACTTGAGGCCGCCTTAGAAAATCTTCAACCGTTTTTAATATTTTCGCCAGCATCCTTTTTTAGAGGAATTTCCATTTCTTTTAAGAATTGATAAATATTTTGAGTAATTTTTCTTAAATAGGAGTGCCGCATATTTTCATATTTCAGAAATAAATTGCTTGTAATAATAATAATAAAAATTGCGTTAAATATTAACTTAAATAAATTGGCGTTAAGATGCCTAATGTGACACCCCCACAATGGAAATTGTCAAATATTGCATGACAGAATGTAAACGAACACACCGAAGAAGAACAAGAATGATTCTGTTGCTGTCAAAATTAGAATTAGCCCGGAGACAAGATACAAAATGGAGAGCAAATCAGAGCAACAAACTGGAAAGCAAACTTTTTTTTCGATCTCCATAAGAGCCCATGTAAATTTGACAGCTAAAAATGTATCTTGTATCCTGTTGCTCCGATTGTGTTCAACGCTTAATGCCTTAAACACAATCAAAGACGCAAGATTCAAGGCAGCGAAGCCTTGCCTCTCTACACAAAGAGAGTAAGAAGAAATTACAATCTGATAAAAAAAGTGACCGGTAGATAAAGATCAGAGAGAGAACAGTTTATGAGGTAGAAAATATATAGAGAGAAAATAAGTATATCACAATAATAGAGAGTGAGAGTATATAACATAATTAATAATAGTAGTTGAAACAATGCGTATTAATATTATGACTACTCTTTGAAGGCAACAATGCTATATAACTTATCCAAATTATCAACAAAGGTTTTGACGAAGATTCTTCCTCCCCGCGAGTAAGCAGCAGACAACTTCTTTTCTCGCTTTAGTTTAACGGCTTGTTGAAGGATATCAAGGTTACATTTACTCAAACTTTCATGCACATGAAACTTCTTGTCACTGTTTCCAATACCAATGTCACCAAGGTTCAATGACCTTCGACTTTCACGACAGAAGTGTGATACAGACCTCACAAAACTAGATCTCGCATGTGTAGATTTCATGTTGACAACTAAAGTTTCAGTAAATACCTTCTTACTATTTATGCTTTTCTTCACCCGAAAAACATCACGCACCCGTAAAGAGTTCTCAACTCCAACAGTGTTGCAAACTTTTCCGAAGATCTCTCCCAAATTTTTATTATCGATGGTAGAAAGTGCAACTTTAAGATCTGCTATATCCGTCTTCATTGCCTCAATAGCAGCTGTCCCGTTCTCCAGTAAATTAACACGTGACATTACGGCATTCAAGCCAGTTTTTATATTAGCAACTTCGCCCCTTACGGCAGTTAAATAAACATTAAATAGAAAAGCAAAATTTCTCGAGGAACAAACCGAAAAAGAGGTACCTAACTTTTTTTATCTGAGTTCCCTCGGTAATCTAATAAAGAGCTAGCAATAATAAATATATTCACTGCGCTATGACGCCGGGAGTCACAAGGCGAGATGGGCGGAGGAGTGCAGGAGAAGCTTGTACTCCAGCTATATCGTCTGCATAGCCAATAGTGTGTATGTTTCTTGGGCTAGTCGTTGAAGCAAGGAGCCAACAGTGGTATTTCAAAGGATGGCTGGCAGCAGGAGTGCTGAATGCGTGCGGGCATTCCCTTAGACTATGACTCCCACATTGTAGATTCACAGCTCTAAGAGGAACATGAAGGCAATCCAGTACTTGGGCTAAAACCACGGCCTTTAAGAGCGAATATCAATCTTGCAGAACAAATTTTCGAGTGCACCTTCTATATCAATAAAAATGGTCATAGCCAAGCCTTAATTATTCAGTTCTTTGTCCGCTACCCCATCTAAAACGTGGAGAGCGGTCTCAGTAGATCTGCCCGCTCAATATGCGTGCTGAAATCTGCTTAAAGGATGTTAAACAAAGAGGTCACTTTACAAGAGAGACCCTTAATACTGACATGGAGTATACAAGGCTTTTGTACTTTTGCTTTTGCATCCTCCGCAAAGTGTCGTAACATCACAGCTGACGTCGCTCAATACCGGTGAATGTTTAGTTGACACACTCGTTTGTCCATGCGGGCCCACTTCCCGACCCAGGGTTATATTCCTGAAGGGATGAGTCACGTTCCTCGAAGATTCGGTGTTAGCTTCAGCCTGGATCCCTTTGGCATAGACCACAGCTTAATCAAGATCACAAGTGAGTTTCCCCCCACCTGGACTTGAAAACATTGCCCGGCCGTCCCTCAAAAATTAAAGTTTGATTTTATGATTCTGAATAACTTTTATAAAGGATAATTAAGAAGAGAAAAATATACATGACCTACCCTCATGTAATAAAGGATAGTTAAGGATCAAGAACAAGTAATTTCCTGTACGTGCGCCGATTTCCTCGCTTTGCTTTCCCTTTTCCCTTTTGCTTTCCGCTTTCTTTTCGTTTTGGGAATCAAACCTTCAATAATCCAGAATTGCTTGAGGCTTTAATTTGGCTGAAATATTTTGTGTGCAAATATTGTATTAAGTATTTCTAAGTTTCAGGAGTACTTTGCATCAAATCAGAACTCGACCTAAATTTCTGCCACCGAATGGTGTCTGCCACTAAATACAACACCGTTCAACATTGGAAATATTGTTTATGGAATCTATTTAATATCCTGTTGCAGCGTGGCTTTTGTACCCAATCCTGTGTTAATTAGACTTATTTATCGAGACGAGCCGGCCGTAGCTTGTACGAACAGCGAACACCTTTAAAGTGCTCGAGTTTCCTTTAATGCCTTCGGTCGAATGAAGCTAAATCAAGAAGGCGTTGGCTATTGTGGTCTTGCTGCTGGTGCTAATTGGATGGCGAATTTATAAGGCTTACCATGCGTGGGCTGTGAATGAGTGAGTGTGTATGAATATACAATCAATTGGTTCCGATAGAGCTTTACGCTAAGCGGCAGTTGAAATCGGAACGATTGCGCTTGCATGAGTAACTGCTGGTTAATCTGCTAAATTTCGATCTTTACTTCGTCGTTGTGATTGGATTGTGATTCCAATTTAATACAGGTCAAGTAATTATTGTCGATTCCATCTTCATCAGCGGCAATCTGGAAACACGTGGCATTTGTAGCTTCTTTTGATTAAAATCCAATGATGTAAATGCTTTTTGTGCTTGCAAAATACGCGTCCTCAGATTTAGTTAACTTTCAGGTGGAACTTTCAGCAGTCTGCTGGTTTTCTAAGCTCAGTGCCAATATTTTTGAATTTAATTCGTTTGCCTTCCTTTGTACAAAACGTAATCTTGAGCCTAAAATAAAAACTTATGCAAGAAAATGGTACGAAGCCTGAACAATAATTTGAGGGAGGTGATTTTGATTTGGTTATTCAGCAGGTTTGCCGCTAGCGACCCTGAAGTAATGAAAAATAGATTGAAAAGCTTTTTGCTCGTTTTTGTGGCTTTCCTCACATAAAACAGCCTCTATTCGAAATACACTCGGAATTTTGCACTTCCACTTCCCCTTCTTTTCATAAAAATTACTAAAAACGGTTTTATTACAACTTATCAAATTTGTTGCTATCGATGTCATACTTAATTTATTAATGAAAAATTATTTCATAACATGTCGAGAACAATTTTTGCTTACTAAAACTTTTACACACATTAAATACTCTTACAATCGATTTAAATTTAAAATAACACACCGTAAACAGCCGGAAGAGTGTTTAAAAATATGGCTACAGATCAGTTTGTAGCACCGTCTTTTTGTCGGCCAGGTCCAAGGCCGCCTCTATATCCTCCAACATCAAACAAGTGTCCTCCACTACGATCGGCACGCGCCCGTTTTGAAAATCCTGCGGCTCCCGCAGCGCTCCTTTTTCTGCTGTGGTCGTGGACGAAGTCGTAGTGGACGAGTTGTGCGCTTGTCCCGGTGTCAGCTGTTTACAGCACCGGTGTTCCTCTGAGGCGCGCAGGCGCATGGAGCTACGTTGCCTACGACTACCGCCGAGCTTAGTGCAAACACTTGGCTCCAGTTGGAGTTGCGCGTTCACTGAATTGCGTTCCATGCAAATGAATGCCTTAAAGAAACTCTTCCTGAAGTTGTCGCTTAGGAAGGCGTACAGCACCGGATTCATGGCCGAGTTAGAATACGCAAGGCATCCGAGAAGCAGGAAGACTAAAATCTGAAATCGTGTCAGATCGTTCTGCGCCGGATTCGAGTGGATCAACGAGAGCTGCGAGATCCAGTGCGGCAACCAGCATAAAATGTAGACCGTGATGACGGTGAGAACGAGACGTGTGACTTTGCGATGGGAGCGACGCTTCTCTTTCGACTTGTGCTTCGGGCCCACTGAGTGCAATTTGCGAATGACCAGATAGTAGAAGCACAGTATAAAGAAGAGGGGTGTGGCAAATCCGAGAGCAAAAGTATACATAATAAATGTCGTGCCCGAGTGCAACGTGTGCGCATCTGGCCACTCGATATTGCAGGAGTAATTCACGCCGTCTTCCTGATGAACGGTGCTGGCGAACAAGATCACGGGCAGCATCAGTACGGCAGAAGTGAGCCAGGCGAGGGCCGAGACCATCTTGGCTACGTGCACTGTCCGGTATCGCGGCGACGTGATGGGGTGGCAGACGGCAATGAAGCGATCTGCAGACATTATCAACAAGAAGATGGACGAGGTGAATTGGGTGATCGAAGTGCTCACCATGTAGGCTTTACACATGTAGTCGCCAAACCTCCAGCTGCAGATACGCATGGTGTAGAGCAGGAAGGGGATGCCGATTAAGAAGCACTCGTCTGCAATCGCCAGATTGAGGATGTATATGTTGGTCACGGTTTGCATCTTAGAGAAGCGCAGGACCACATAAATCACCAGCGTGTTGCCGAACATCCCCAGGAAGCAGACAAACGAATAGAGGACGATCGTGAAGAGGTTGGCGAACGAGTTCCGATGAGCGATGCAGTACTCCACAGGTGATTCCGTTTGCCAGATCGAATCATTTCGGAGTAATAGCGATCCGTTGGTGTTGATGAGTGAAGGCGAGGAAGAAACATTGATGAACACGTCTTGAAGTCCAGAAGACGAGGTGGTATGAGTATTCGATGTTGCAGCAACCGAAGATACGATTTGGGCAGAAATCATTAGAATCATTGGGAGGGCGTTGAGCTTTGCTGCGCGCTGGTCGGGCACCATGCTAAGGACGAATGGGTTTTAGATTCAGCTGGATGGAAATGTCAGTGTTTTGCTTCAGCAGAGTTACGAGGATCGGACTACATATTCGTTACCTGAAATGAGAAACATTCTGCATTACTGATCACTGAATCAATCTAGTAGGATTATTAAATGCGTTCAAAGGCTTCGAATGAGTGAACTTTTTAAAAGATGATGACGCAACTGAAATAGTTACCCGAAACCGCTAATTGTAACTGTTCGAGTGAGCAGTTTAGTACCTTGAGCAGTACCTTGTAGAGTAGTTTAGAACTTCATGATTTCTGTGTCTTTAAAATTGTACACACATGTTTATACCATACGCGAAAGAGAAAGTGTATACGTATTGTGTTTGTCATTCCGTTGGTGACACACAGGTGACAGCTATAGGAAAGGTATAGAAACGATATTCTTGATCAGCGTCGCCTGCTGAGTCGTCCTTCTCTCTGTCCGACTGCATAGAAATTGATTACCAACATAAAATCCTACTCTCACAAAACCAGTTTGACCCTTTTTAGAGAGATGGGGTAGCGTGCTCTATACGGGTTCATTAACTCAAGGGAACAAGTCTTTAAAGGAACTAGCGTAGTATTAAATTGAAAGCAACCTTTTACCTGTTGTCTCCAATTGCTCAATCGATTCTTCTACTAGGCACTCTTTTGAGATCCTCTAACAAGCGTATAAACAAGTACGCGGAGCACGAAGCAGACGATGGGGTGTTTATGCTCACCTCGTAGGATTGGTTGGTTAATCTATGCCGCAAGCAAGACTTCATCCAACCCTTCGACAGGGCTTCAACCGTGTACACATACACGTATGTATAATGTTACACACACAAATGCACATATGTGGTGTCGCTGTCCACGTACATACATATTTCGAAATTCCGTCGTCACGTGGCAAGGTTGTTAGACCCGGAATGACCCGGTTTGTGACTCCGTCGCAGACACTGCAACCACTTGATTGAGTTCGAGTGCTTTGTCACGTGCTCTGTTGACGCAGAGCCTTGCAACCCTGAGAGATGCACTCACGAGCAGGTGTCGCTTTATCATCGGGAGTAATTTGAATATTGCGGACATGAAAGTTGAACAGAAGTGACGCATTTTTGTTACTTACGTGCATAAATAAGAGGCATCCATTGGCCGAATAGACACATCTAGATGTTGTGGGAACGATTATTTTGAAACCCTGTAAGTAAGAGTAGGCTGGAGTACGTGATAAGCAACCGTGATCAACTCCAATTCATTAGGTTCATTATCAGTAATGGAGGACTTCTGAGAATTATTGTAGTGCTCATACTCTTCACAATTACCGCTTATTGCAAACGCTGCGCTTCAAATTGGTAATTTATGGAAGTTGAAGTGGGCGGACCACGCCCATTCGTGAATGATAATACGGTGTTGACACTACGTGTATGCCGGACCGCGTTAATTATTTGCAGGCTGGGTAATATTAACACCAAATGTACAGATGGTTATCCTTGTATTTTTGGCCAACGTCCGGCGGACCACTTCCATAATTGGCAGGTCACCTAATACTGACAATATACTGACATTATAAGTATTTATGTATAGTCCGCCATTCTTATCCACCATGAGCAGCTGTTTTTTATCCCAAATTAGTTAATAATCGAAGCACAGCTAATATGTACGAGGACGTGGTCGGATCATGCCCATTTTTGGTGAAATAGGAAACACATAATTTTATGTTTACAACTTATGTACGTTTATGCCTGGTTCTGGTTAAAAAAAATATTCATTCTGTTGTAGTACAAAAAGTTGTCGTGCCCTTCGACTGATTTCGCCCATTTGCAATCACAAACAGCACAACTAACAAATCACATGTGTTCTAAACTTTAAGATTTGGTTCCAAGACAGTCAATCGTGGTTTCCAATGACAGACAGCCAGAGGAACAGAAGACAGAGAGAGTAGGATTTTATGTTGGTAATCAATTTGCATGCAGTTCTATTTTATTTGTTCATCATATTTATTATTATCTATTATTTATCATATTCGGACAATGAATGCGTTGCTGGAATTGGTTTCTTCGTCAAGTGCTTAGGTAGCTTAGGATAGCTTAAAGAGATCTATTACCATGAAAGCCTTTTATTATTAGTGTTTTAGTCCTTTTTGCCGGGCTTCTATCAGCGTCAGTCGTTGTCTACGCTACGGTTGCTGCCATTTGCGAAGCTGATTAATGAGTTAATTAAGCCATGTGGGGTGGATGAGGGGCGCTGTAACCATAACCATTTCATCAAATATGCAGAAGGATTGTGCCCAAATGCTGCCGATAATTAAATCTAATCACACATAATTCGTGCAACTTAGAGACGCGTAATTAGAACTTTTTTGTGATTAAATAAGCTCGATGATGGTGTGGAGACTGATGATCGATGATATCAAAATAAACAGCACAGCAACAAAAACAACAACAACAAAACCAATGAGTTCGCCCGCCTTGAAATTCAAACTTAAAGTAGAACCAGTTTCACACACTCGAATTCTGATGAGGGTACTGCGATTGATTGAGGCGATTGGAAAACACAAAGAAACCTGGGGAAAGGAAGAGAAACTTTCGCTTTTAGTGGAGCCGAGAACACGTTAGCACACGCTGAATGAATCTGGAATCCAATAAAAATTTGATGGATTACAACCAGCAGATCAAGCGACTGAATGTGCAAGCAGAAAGTCATTAACAAGTACACATACACACACTAACGCGACTCAAACCCTCGGACAAGCCGATACATCGTATCAATTTCCGGTTGATTTCCGCTGCGAACGAATCTCAATTAGTTCGATTTGCTTGCTGCTCTGCTCTGGATTGCTTCACTTTGAATGGACAGTTTTAAGAACGATGCACATTTTTACGGGTTGGACGCGGTTGCAGGACGCGTTTAGCACACTTTCACTTCAGTCCAAGCTCAAAAATTTAGTTGTACTTTCTATTGTATTTGCGTTGTAGTTGCGTGTAGAAGATGGAAAATCAGCGTCCATACCAAGTAGCTGCTGTCACACATCCGCACTTTTCTGCGATTTTTTGCGTACTAACGGTTCTTCCGTAGCCGATGCCGGCAAAAGCGTAACACAACGCAGTCTGTACGAAAAACGAAAGCTAAAATTTCCCTTAGGAAAAGTCTCAGCGGGGTGAGCCATCGGAAGCGCATCGTCTCGTGCAGAAGAGTTCAGTTGGAGAGTTCAGTGGGAGAGTCCAGAGACTGCGGCCAGTGTTGCCAACGAAAGTTAGAAGTGGTTCTGAACAAAGGAGAAACTCGTCCAATTGCAACCACTGTTTCGCAGTCCGCCAAAACTCAGCGACTGCCGTTTAAAGTGAGCGCAAAGCGTTTTAATGAAGTTGGCAGCGTTCAATCGGCAACACTGATGGGAATTAATAGAATGAAAGCACTGTGCACTGGCAAACGACGAATCAGAAGAAACGCAGGCGAAAGCGATGATTTGAGGAGAGAAAGCTTTCCGAATGTTCGTGCGGTTGGTTGTTTATTGTTTTGGGAAATTTCAGTGCGCTGAAAGAGAAGGAGGTTTTTTTTGTTGAGCTCAAATACATGTTTATAGTTTTCCAGCTTTACCTGACTTTGGCTTAAAACGATCCTTCCGACGTACAGGAAGTTCTTGTACAACCAAACATAATCCTTGTGCCTATCGCCGAACAATGTGCCAGCTATTTTGGGGTCCTATTTTACCAGGAAAGATTACACACAATGAGCTCCGTACATTCCGTAGCGAAATGAATAAATAACTTGAATGATTAGTATACTCGTAAAGTGGCCTAAGTCACAGTCAAGTCGGCGCTTAACTCAAGGCAAAAGTGAGTAAGTGGCGCTGCGCATTGCCATCTGTGGAACTACGAGTAAAGAAGTGTTCCACTTAGAAGCTAACCAAGTAAAAATACGAATTTGCACATCGATGTGATTTCTTTTTTGCACTCACTGCTTCATTTTTGCGCATTTGCAAGTGCGAATGCCGTGTTGCAACCACGATTGCCAAGTGTTGCCCTCTACGAATGGGCACACCGTGTGCCCGCCCACCCACCAACACTGCGACCAAGAGAAGGAATTAAAGCTGGCAATCTTCTTCTTTATAAAGCTATGTGTGTATGCGTACATGTACATATACACATGAATGTTACTCGTACGCAGTTTGCGTGGATGTGCATTTGTACATAAAAACTTTTAATCGTAGAAAGTTGAAGCTTTAATACGCTTTATGCGTACATTTCTTTTTAGGGAGGGGTTGCCGTTGCCGTTGCTGTTGTTGTCACTATACGGCTGTTGTTGTTTTTATTTATATACAATACAATATAACAAACAAGGTTAATTTTTACGTTGTGCTTCTGATACGATGATGGGCTTGATGAGTTTTGTTAATTGTATTGAATGCAATTTTCAATTTTATTTGGAGCTTGTTACTTAAACAAACACGAAATAAGTTATTGTGTTGTTGATGGCAACAACTGAAAACATGACAATGAATTATGAGGTATGCCGGGACGAATCTTCGAATGTAGCCCCGAAAATATCCCGAATGCGCCCTGCAGCAGCGGCAACTTCTCTGCTTCCGAATATTTTATGGCTCTCCGGAAGGTGGGTGGAAAGTTGTCTCTGGTGTGCTGAGTTAATTGCTCGAATGAAGGGCTCACCAATGTTAATAAAAGCAGCGCGCTTTTCAGCGTTTTCCGCTTTTCAGCAGGAGCGATTAATCCGAGTATGATTGGGCGACAGGAATCATCGACAAAAATGTTGCCTCAATAAATTCCACGTGATACCGACGAATGTTTTTCATTTTCCCGCATTTTCTCTTCAACAAAGTAGGTCACCTCCACATGGCTAACGCTATCGTTTAAACTTTCATTTCGTTATCGTTTCGGACGGTTCCTTTAATACCTCTGGTACCACTTTTTTAAAGCCACCCACGAATTGAGTCACCAGAGTGCTGGTTGTGGGGGAGGGTGACGGGTAGAGAGGTGTTTGGCTCTGTGCTCGCAGTCGTACCCACTCGAGTGCTCTTGCTTCAATGGATGTGGATGTGGGTGATTTTGTGTGCACTCGAGTGTGTGTATGTGCGGCTGCACCAAGAATGCTTAAAAAGGCGCAAGAGAACACTCGAAATGTCATTGACATGAAATGACGTGCGGAAAAAACGTAGTTTGGAAATCGAAAAGAGGGCAGCCGCAGCCGTGGCTGCAGTTTGAGCCGGTCAGCAGTCGAATTCGAATTTGTGACGTCAGAGACCAAAGTATCGAAATTGACGAATAAGTTCACACCCACATTTGATGTCTCAAATGAAAAAAGCCGAAAGTACCGAAAGAATAATTCGAATTCGTTCCTACATTCATTCATTCAAATTAATTTCAAAATTCCACAGCAAAGTAGAGCTCCAACATTTTCGTTCAACTTATGGCAACTCTGTGTCCAAAAAGAATCATTCAGGCTGCATGTAGTTTATTATTCGACGCTGTCTGTAGTGAATAATCATCATACGAAAGCGATTTTCCGATACGACTGAAGCCCTCAATACAGCTTTCGAGCTCGAAGAAGATCAATGAACTCGAGAAGTGATTCATTGTGCCTCCAAATAGTCTGCGAATGCACTAAATTCACGGTTCCAACGAGCTGGCGGTCCAAGTATCTGTCAGACTGGTTTTGAGTGCAGCAAATATTCAATAATTGTTTGGACATCAAAAATAATATGAAAAGGAATTTGAAATGGTGCGAATTGTATGTATGGTCTGTCGTGTTTCCGTATTTATTGCACTCGCCCGATCTACTGATGCACTCTGTCAATCAGTGCGCGACCGAATGTCATCTCTTGACGTGATTGACGTTTATAGCCGTGAGTGCGGCCAGATGTGATACAAAATTGCAAACTTTGGGACGGACATGCAACAAAAAGCAGCTGCATTCTTCAGAAATGATTTCTTAAAAGCTAAAAAGATTAAAAGGAGAGGGGGAGGGCGGAAATCCAGACAAATTGCAAGCAGATGCATGTGGCTGTGTAACTGAGCTGAAGATGAGTTTCTTGAAACGAAGAATTGAAGAATGAATGAAGAATTTCGAGGGTTGATGCTCTGGTTGAAGTAGAGAGCTCTCATGGAATTATTTCAGCACAATCAAGGGTCCTTTCACTTCACGCGTCTGACCAAAGAGATTTGGACTGCAAAAGAAATATCATTAGAAAACGCGGAACTATTCATCAGACGAATGTCAACCGCGAATGACATACTTACGTTATGTTAGCAGAAAGCTTAGAGAATAATGGATTAGCTATTCGCGTGGTCACTGCAAATCTGAGGAGCGATAAGGAGGCGAAGGTAGCCCAGGTTGAGTTGGATGAAGCACATTTCGAGAAGTTGTAGTAAAGAATGCCAGCTACATGGTGACCTCAATTAACTGAAGGCGTCGTCATCAGCCAACCGAGCCAAGTGTTGACAGCTATAGAAACAAAAACTACTGCACTGCTCAGCAAGTGGCTCTGTTTAAAAAGACCTGACATCTGACCATCTCCTGCTGATGGGAAGACATGCAGTCACTTGTCACGTGTCAGCTGTCTTGTCTCGCTGGCTGCGTCCACACTAAGGAAGTGCAAATTTTATTTTACTGCTGTGGACATTTCATTTTATGACTGCACGTGACCTACATTCGGTAATGCAGCCACGGAGTGGTGTGGCTGGCCGTCGTTCTGCAAGGGATTTCGACAAGCTTAGCTGCCGTATTAAATTACTGCATTTTTAATATGAAAATAACTAGTATAATGGTTCACAAATTGTACTTTGATCTGGCATCCAGCGATGCACATCGACGTTTAGAGAGATAGTGAGTCCGAATATTTAGTACTTCGTAAGTATGGATTCGTCTTCGCTCCTTCACAATATTCAATAAAAATGCATACCTTAATTTTATTTTGCATGGAAAACGCGAAGACAGAACTGCACAAATGATACTTGAGCAACTGTTCCGTGTCGCCAGACTCTTGTATATGCGTGTAGTTCCTGCGACGTTGCGAGTATGAAGACATTTTGACGAATGATGTCATTCCGCTCCACTGAAGTGAGCAAATCAAATTCCAAGATGTTTCTTTTCAGTTGATGGACTTTGGCAACGTAAGGCAGTGAGGCAAGGATAACGTAAAGCAGAAGGAGGGGTCGGTGGGGAGGAGCGCGTGGGGTGTATATAGCATTCATTTTATATCACTTGACGGGAAATTGCGATGCAAAACCGAAAGCATTGAGACATAAATTCTTAAGCAAATAATAGATCCAGTAGGTTGAATACATCCGTTATTTGAATAGAGTTCTAGAATACTATAAATTTACGGATATTTTTCTTGAAGAAATTATAAACTGAACTAAAGATTATCTCTAGGATCGGACTTTCTGCTGTTGCTCTATTTTTGATAAACATAATGACTCGACATCAAATAAAATAGATATTAAATAAATGATTAATAATAAACTGAAAAAAATCCTTAATCCTTAATACAAAACAAACCCAAGTATATGATAATGAAAATTAATAAATATTATTAAAATATTGTATATAGTTAATATATATAATATTAATATATAATATATTATGTATATTAATAAATATTATTAAAATATCCATTGTCATATGGACAATGAAGAAAATGCGAAGTTCGACAACCGGTTGTCAATATGGAGATTCACTCATCGTCTAAATGGTGCTTTTGTTCTTCATATTGACAACCGAATCCTTCATATTGACAACCGAAATGTTCGTATTGAATACCGAAGTGTTCATAGGGGAAACGGATTTCTTCATACTGACAACGATGATCTTCACTTTGAAGACCACATCCTTTAACAATTCAGTGGAAGCAGTAACGGTACATATTATGAAAACGCCAATGGCTTCCGCTTAGTAAGATTTCGAACGATATACTCGTATAGTATATTACACGATATACGAACATATAATATTCATTTTTCTCCTAATTTCTTTCTCTTTAGATCGATAAAGATTTTTAAGCTTCGCATCCTGATAGCAAATCCATTTTGTCTTTATGGGAAACCTCATTCAAAAATCTCAGGCTCTTTGTGCTAAATAATTCAAAGGCTGCTTTAATAAATTAAAGGCTTTAGCTGGTGTTGCGGAACTAGGAGTGGTAAAGGACGATGACTTTTCTAAGGGTACACACATATCATACAAGTACACATTATAATCTAAGAAAACTCAGTTAAATGTATACACATTCAGATGCTGCTGTAATCTCCGTTCTCAACAAGATACACTACCACCTTTTTTCCTTACGAAGCACATTGAAATAAAAGTTCTGCTGGAAAATCAGTTCTGAGATTTGCAATTAAGGACTCCCTCATAGCAGTCCCTTCTCTGAGAAGGTGAAAGCACTCAGCATCTGGAAAACCATATGGTATTTTTATTGGCGAACGGAGAAGCCATACAGCACTTTATACTGACTCCAAAAGATGCTGAGCATTACGTATGCTTGGATGGCTACGAGCTTAAATTTAACAATGTTTTAAGAGCTATTGATATATGTATGTTTCAAAACCTTTTTTGTATTCCACACAAAGTATCCTTCAGCATACGGGAGTTCTTGGAATTTTATCGATCTCTTCCTTTATTTACCAATTAGTTCTCCATTGAAAAAAGAATCTTCAAAAATCCGCACTCTGATGGAAGAGAGTAATAAAATGTAGATAATAAATACTTGCATTTGTATGTTTTGTTGTGTTTTATGGTTTTATGGTATTATAAATAATCTATTATAAAATCTGGGTTATAATTATGGGGAGCACGGTTTTCCATGTGAAGAATCCGGTTGTCATTATTAGAATCTAGGTTTTTAATATGAAGACCGTGGTGGTCAATATTATAATTTGGGTTGTCAATATCATTTATTTTCAGTGCGAAAATCACAGTTGTCAATATGACGATCACGGTTGGTTGGAAAAATGTGCGACGAATTTCTTCAAAATGTACCTTTTACCTTTGTACCTTTTCAAACGTACCTTTTAGGTTGCGTGTAACTGAAAGTATCAGTGAGGTATATTTTTTAAATTTAAGGAAGTTCTAAGTTTAGAAATTTATAGAATATAACAGAAAAGGAAAGTAAAAGTTTACAAATATTTGACAGATCTTCACAACCGTCCCAAAAAGTACGCCCTCGCAACAGGCAAACAAACAAATTATTTGGGTTGTTTTGGTTGATTTGTTTTTGAGCTCATATCGAGTTGCATGATTCACAGAAATAATGCGATACTTTTTGGGATGAAAGTAAACAGTGTCCAAGAGAGCGAAATGATTACGTTGCCCGTCCTTGTCTGATTCCCGCACACGCGTTCACGTTGCGTGGCAACGATGGGCACTCGTTATGCGCCATTATCTGCCAATTCCATTATACTTTAAACAAACAAACAAACGATAACTATTTAAGGTCGCGGCGAGACGGGGCGAGCACCGTAGGGACGCCTGCGAAGGAAGAAGAATGGGCTCGGCGTATTCTAGGATGCTATCTGCAACGCTTACTGTGTTGGGGGCAATGAGTAAAGCTGTTAATTGCACTCATTGCTGGGTGCTTATTATTGCAAACGACATTCACTTCGTGCTTCCGACGGCTAAATTCAGTCTCGATATTTAAGTCGCGTGGTGCACTTCCGGTTAATATGGTTTTTTCGTCGGAGAGAAATGAAATGACAGAAAGAAACGAAATGCAGATTATAGAACAGGGGTTTTAATAAAGAACGACGATGGCAGCTACTGCGTTAGGGGTCTAAACCCTCGTTCAGGGCAACTCCAATACGATGGCACTGTTATTGCGGCGGATCCTCAATGACACAGTAGTTGGTGTCATTGTTCCTGCCCTCCGGCTTCCCTCCGCAGAGTAAGACTCTGGTTCAGTGTCATGTTTTATCGCACCCGGCTAAAATTACAATTAAGAAGACGCTTAGTTAAGTTAAAGAATGTCGCGCAGTTGCTAATTTGTCACTCTCGAAGAATGGGTTGCAGCTGGAATCAGCGCCATTAAGTGGCTAACAGCCATGATTTATTTCAACTGACGTCTATTCGCACGTTTGTTGCTATGCAGACCCTCAAGGAGCCTGCTTAAGGACCCTTTGTTTAATTAGACGTTTATAACGCTGCTTATTATTGTCATTAATACACATACGTATGTATGTATGTATATTTATTGCAACAAAGGAAAAACGGGAGTTTAAAGTGATGTAGCTAAACACAATCGGAGTGAAGTTCAGCGTTTACTCTGTTTTTCCGACATACGAGTAAAGTCGCGAGTATGAAATCTCAACACCTCGCCATTTAGTCGATTTAGTCGGCCGATGCTTAGCTTTTACTTAATTCCAATCCACACCATTTCGATTACGAAGCGGTTCTTATTTGTTCACAGTGAGTGTGTGGCGCCGTGTTCGATGCTATGTTAGCAAATTCTTCACGTTGACGTTGACAGGTGATGAACAAGCAAGCAACGACGACGTGTTTCTATGCCGGGCTAGAACAAAGCCTTGCAAAATGTATAAAGCACAACAACAACAATGACAACAAAGAAATAAGAATAACAACCACAATCCAAGCAACGAATTTGCAACAGGCTACAAACTGGTCACTCGGTCAATGGCGTTCAGTGAACCAGAGCAGCACAACAACAAAATAAGAGCAATAGCAACCGCAACAGCATCAACATCAACATCAACAATTACAACAATCAATTAGAACAAAAGAAATCTCTTCGCTTCGAAACACCTAACAAACCAAAAAATATGAACGAGAGATGAGCGCTGAACAAAACAGCGGACTCGTTGAAAGCGAAGAAAGATGTTGGCAACAAGCAAACAGTTTGCAAATTTTCGATTTGCCTCAAAAATGACAACATGCTGCCGCGTGTTAGCAGCGTGTGTTACCTGTGAAACGCCCACTGCTGCCGTCCCACCCACTGTCATTTCCACTCACATCAACTGCTCGTTCGCCGAGCTGCGTTCAGAAGACGATGACTGCGTTTTCTATGGAAACAGCTGCAGACCGGGATTTAAAGCAAGGCTGGTAACAGGCGTGGTGATGGTTGTTGGACGGTGGGTATAAATTACGTCACAGACAATGAAAAGTCTTCTTTGTCTCATGTTGCATTTATCACTTTGATTGCTGGCTGTGTTACGTACTCGAGGGACACAAACGGAACCGAAACAATCTTAAAGTCTCTTGGATAATCTTATGAAACTCCTGTGAGCTTTCTCCATCTGCACGAGAGAAGTTTCCAACCGAAGGGTTCATTTGGAATTCTGAATTTTCTTTAATTTTATTATTATTTTTATGTCAGTGCTGCCAAGTTATCGGAAGTCTGTGGGAAGTACTGGTTATAACATTTTCAGGAAGTCCAGGAAAAATTCTTACCGGAACGACCAATATTTTAATCTCCCTCCCCCCCCCCCTACTCAATGAACGTGGCTCTTTTATCTCTTCCGCATTCGAAACAAAAAATGTGCAAGAAGAACTGTCAACAAAGTCGGTTGAGCTTAAAATTGAAAATTGAGGCAAACAGAAAACTTAGCCGAAAACTTGTTGAAAGTTTCCTACACCGCGGATGTTGGCACCGTGCTTTTGGCACTCTTGGCTGACGTGTGGATCCAAGAGCGTTCGTTCGTGTGTTCAGTTCCCAGCTCTTAATTAAAACCTTTATTGAACTTGTCTATAATGGGTTCGATAATTTAGCACTTCGCGAGGGGGGTGTCTCAAAGTTTGCCTTAGTTTGCTTTTGCACCTGCAGATCTGAGCAGATTCCCTGGTTCGCTTCGGCATGACCTTTGTAAAGTCGAGGTCACCTGCAGATGACAAGTTTAATTTTGTCCGTCTAGAACTCAATTTGTAGCCGCTATTCATCGATTTTAATTATCATCTGCAGAGAACGGGCGAGGATTTGCAGGAACAAATCAAGAAAGAGAAGAGAGAGAAGGACAAGAACAAGTCTTCGCCCAGGTCACGGCTTGAATACCCTACAAACTAATCAACTTCTGAAATTTAAGAATGTTTTAACTAACTATTTGTTAGCTGTTTCACAGACAAATTTTATTCCAATATGATTTCAATCAAATATAATACATATAGTATATAGTATACTATAAATACATAACATAGAACTATTTACATGTACAAAAATATATTACGTTACAAACGAAGGAAGGAACTTAATGTACCCTTTCATTTTCGGGTTCAAAGTAGAGAAAGCGATGTTGCTCCACTGCGGAGCCCGGAAACAGTTGAAATGGTTTCCGTTAAAAAGAGCACGCAGCAGAGAGACGACAAATGCCAGAGGGAGAGACATTTAAGGCAGACACGTAGCACAAACGATTTCAATTAAGTGGCAACCTTTACCTTATCTAAACACAATGTTCGCTCCCGTCCTTAAGTTTCATTCCATTTCTTTTCTGCTGCTCAGAGCGTGCGTATTATTATTCACAGTTTTTTCGAATTAATGAAGGAGGGAATAAAAATGTTATTTTATTTTATGTATAAAGCTGCAGGCTTAGTTTTTTCTTTTCCTTACTTTCCAGATATGCATCTAGCGATCTGAATTACTGAATATCCAGAAAACTTGAAGAAGCTTGTTCCTAGCTTCTCGGCTACACACCTATACACTCAAATACAAAGTCGAGTCGGCTCCTTTAGATTTCAATGCAAGAAATCTCGGCCGGTTTACGTTAAAGTTCTCTGTGTTGCTTTAAAGCATATGCGTTTGAACAGGTTAACTCGCTTAAAGACGAAATCTACGAGTACAAATGAATGTATTAGTTATGTGCGTTCCTGAGGCATTGAAGGGGGGGGCGGATTAGGTATCCTCTGCTTCCAATCCATGTTTATAGGAAAACTAGTACATACGCTTAGCTATCGAAGAGAGATCTGGCACCCTCCGTTTGCCCCTGGTATCCCCCAGCATTAAATTAACTTGCTTTGCGTATGTTCGACTCAATTCGAACAACAAAAAAGAGTTTGCAAACAGTTGCCAGGAGGACGTCAAAACCAACTGCAGAGAGAGAGAGACAGAGAGAGAGAGGGACAGAGTGCCAAATAATTTTCAACGTTACTTCTTCTCTGTTATTCACCGACATAATTTGTCAGCTGTAGTTGTTGTTGCTGTTGTTGTTCCAGGATATTTTAAACCAATTAGAAAACAATTTTTAGCCAAGTTTATTTACGTATTTATTTATTATGCAGCGGGTAGGAAATCCGAAGAAGCTGAGATTTTCGCAAGCTGAAAAGTTTTCGGAAATAGTTTTGGGCGAAATATTTGATGGTCGCACATTTTTACTTACATATTTATTAGTTATAATTTCTGGCAATTCTGCCATTTCATGACACTAAATTCTTCCATGTTATGTGCTAATTAAATATCAATTAAGCATTTAATACTTAATGCAGTTCAGTGCATTTGAGTGCATTTCACATAAAAGTCACACGTTGCTTGCTTTTCTAGACGTTGGTCGCAGTATGTGTGTGAGTGTGTGTGTGTGTGGGTTTGTGAGTGCATCGTAAATTTCAAATCTTTGTATTTTTATGGACACGATTTGATGGACACCAACAGACGTGGCAAAACGTCAAAATAAGGAACACATTTCAAATTCAACGGCTTGACAATACATCACACAATTTTACAATTTTACAAGAGAAGAATTGTATTGGTAAATTGTAAAAATGTTGTGGTCTGTTTTCAATGCTGTTTTTACGAAGTTTATTTGCTGTTTTGTTTATTCTCTTACCGAAGAAGATTCAGAGAAGGCACGTAAAGAAAAAAGTATGTCTTACTATTTTTCTCCCGCTCAAAAGAAGAGCGAAAATAAAATGGTTCTGCTTCCCTGCAATTCAAAGCAATCGTTTAATTAACATTTATAAAGTTAACCGAGGAGAAGAACCCTTCAATTGTTACCGTATCTACGAAGCGTAGTCAACGCACTCAAACTACGCAATTAAATGTTGCACTTCATTACTGCGATACCCTACACTCGAATGCGGTTGGTTATATTTGTCACATCGTTTGTGATGCACAAACCCCAATCTCATCTATCCGACTATCGGTTGATAAGTCTGTGTGTCAGTATAACCGCGTGAATACCGCCGCAGCATCGCCATCTGTAGGGTCCATAGTGTTGCATCAGAGATCTTTGGTGCAAAATCCACTAATCGACGTTAACTATTGTGGCAGAAATACTGCATGAAGAATAACAGTGACCGCTTTAATACTCATAATAAGTTAACTCAGCTTATAACGCTACAGAACCTTCCGTCACAAGAGGTCACAATGATGGCACGACACTTTGGCCAAAGGAAAATAGCGCTATTTTTGGTTTTCCGCTATTTTCTCCTCTTCATCTCCCTTCCTCTCTGTACATTTGCGTCCTTTTACTATGCTGTCAACTGCACGAAGCATTAAACTCGAGAATTTTATGAAGCGTTCGTCAGCACGGCGAACCCAGTCGACACCCATGCCACACAGAGACACCGAACGGTACACGACACTGTTGTGAGTCGAACATGTGACGCTTAATGGGGACCTCTTGTTGTCCGGCGGCGTTGTTGCCCTCTCAAGGTTCCAGAAATCTCAATTATTACTTCTTTGCTGTCACATCGTGCAGTTAACGCTAGCTTTTCAAAGTCTCATTGCTCTGCAAGCCATCCAGTTTGTCATCCTCTCTTTAATTCATCGGTAAATGAGAACCGTTTGGTAATACCGCAATTTAAGAACACAGAAACAATGGATTTGCGGCCGATTGTGATCCCGAGGGATGCTATAGTGACGCCTCAAGACATTCACCTGCATCAAAGTAAGCAAACAGTGCAATGCTAAACCAGAAATGGGTGTCCACTTCTGCTTCAGGGGGTCATAGGTCATTTATAGGACCGGCACCCTTTTGTGGTCTATGGAATGGGTATAGGCTAGGGTAATCCGGAAATGGGAAGAAACTGAATTCGCCAAGTTTTGGGCGAAGGCCCATTCATCATTTTGGGGGTGATTCGGATACCCCTCAATATGAGGCACCTAAAGTTTCACTTCCCCGGCCACCCTGTATATCGTATGCAGCGTGAGTAGAGTGTCAAATAATTGAAGGCCTCTAAGCGCATTCCTGTGGTGCATGGCGCATATGAGGTACACCCACTTTAAAACTTCGCATTTATTAAATGATGCTTGAATGGATGCTAAAGACCAACCAGTACAAAAGTTCCACGTAAGCTGTGAAAAGTAAGCAGCTGTGAAAATAATTTCTGCAGCGTTTTAGAAACACAGCGTTTTTTTTGTCCCACTTTTGAAAAAGTTTTGATGAGAAAGAAGCCGTGGTTCTGTTATTAGAATCGAGTTAATTTGCTCTTCCTGCCTGAGAAACAGAACGCGTTTTCGACTTCCTTGGCAACTTGAGAACGCGCGGAAGCACAACAAAGATATATAAGTATATGGTGCACGTATAGTACAATTCCAGCGAGGATGGTCGCTTTCTGTTTGTTGTCTTCTCGCTCGCTACATCCACGGGTGCAGCAGTTTGTTTTCCTTCCCGACGTTGGCGAGAGTCCAGGCCGAAAGAGAAGGGTAATAAAATGTACGATTGTTTTAATAAAATGAAAATGACGGCCAGATTTTTACTCAGTCTCGTTTATGACCGACTCTTCAAGTTTTAATCTAGCCAGACTTCGTTGGGAGAGAAATCTACTCTATTGATTGGACAGAACGAGGCCCAACTTTATCATGGGGGAAATCGCCTGGCCTCAGTGGACGTGATTCCCACGGGATCGGACGCCCTCCTATCCTAGCCTAGCCTACCAGATCTTGTTAACGTGCCTGTGTTCTGTTGATTGGCTCAGTGGGTTTGAAGGGGTTGTTGTAGCCCCTTGAAACAGTTTTGAAACTGCTACTGAACACTCAGTTTTACTCGTATCTGTCATTTAAAGTAATGTTTTGTAATTTTCTCATATAAATATATCACAACTCAAGGAATAGTCCGTGTAAATCAAAGTCTGTCAGCAGTTTGTTGATGCAACTCTGAACAAAGACCTACAGCGTGAATTTAATGTTCCGCTTCAATGGTTCCGAACTAAACTAAATGCTATTTTATCTTCATTCGAATTCCGGTTAAGTTGCTGCCAAACAAAGGTCTCCTAACCTCACGGAGAAACATTTATCTCTTGTTCTGAATACCAAACAAACTTTTTCGCAGAAACAGGCGTTGCGAGTGCGGCGACGTCTACTGAGCGGAGGGGGTGACCGCGGCCAGAGACCGACAGTTCCGGCAACGATTGCTTTTAATGCGAAATAGACAGCTGCAGTGTTGCGTTTGCGTTTGCGTTTGTGGTTGTCCTTGTGGATGTGGGCGCACTGTGGTCTAAGGATCAATGGACTGCAAATGTATGCGTGTGTGTGTGTGTGTGTGTGTGTGGGCCGACCCTCAGATGATTCATTGTTTAGACTCGTTTTTTGTTTGCGCCGAAATTGGTTGGGAGGAGCGCTTGGTAAAGAAATAGAAAAACTTTGACTGGGATGCAGGCGGCGGAAGTGTTGCTTACGTCGTCTGGGTTGTGCAGCTGCCTAGAGGAAGTGCTGAGGTTGTTTATGGATGACCAGTGCTAAGAAATCAGTTGGAACGTCTTTGAATTCTGGTGATTTTATTAAGATTACGTGTTTCGAAATGAAGACATAGTATATAGTATATGTAGAAGTATATGCAATTTGGACTGCTTTAACTTCGATTGCTATCCAAGAGTTTTGAACAGCGACGTTTTTATCTTGCTTTAAAGGAATCTCTTTCAATTATTTCGGTCAGGAATTCCACTCCATTCGGGTCCATCAATCACTGTCACGCTTGTAGCCGTGAAAGCATTGCGCAGTTCGGATTGCTCCATGCGAATATTTGTTAAACATGTTTTATTGTGTTACTTTGAGTTATGAGTGATGTACAACGTGTGACAGCTTGTTTTGTGTCGGCTCTGTCGCCACAACACCAAGTATGTGCTAGTGTTGTTGGTATTGTCATTAGCTACATAATCATCGTGCAGCTCTTGCTGCTGCTGTTGTTGTTGTTGCCGTTGTTGTTGGTGTTGGCTTGTAGCTTGTCTATTAATTTCTACTTAAACTGAATTTAGTGCCTGCATAATTGAGGTTAAATCTTTAATTTAGTACGCACTCACACATAGACAGCAACTGCAATTATCGGAATATACCCCACAGTAACCCCACAGTAGCACCTGGTTTTAAGGTCATCCGAGTCCGTAAACTCAAATGCGAGTGTAAGTAAACCCCGTTCATTCCGAATTTCTGGTAACAGTTTATTGATTGTGAATGCGATATACAAAACTGAATAGCTAATTTTTCTTACGGGTAAGAAACAGATTGACAGCACACGGTGTGTGAATACACGGTGTAGTGATTAATTAAATACTTTGTAAAACGATCTGTTTTCTTCAGTCTGTCTGCTTTGTTCGATTATAATTGAAGCAGTATCAAGAACCGCTCCAAGTGAGTCTTATTTCGGCGTTCCTCTTAAAAACGGGCATATAGAAGCGCCTAGAGGTAGACTTAGGCCGTGGTTCCGCTACGTGGTTATGCTTGGTAAGTGGGCGAATAAACTGAACTGAAACCTTCCCATTGCGGAGAGAAGGATTGATGTAGAATTCAGTCATTTCCGAGGTTGAATCCACAAATGACTAAAGGAGAGTTCCTTCCTTTACATTAGTTAATGTGCTCGACACGTAAGTTTATTTTTGCAAGTTTGTTTGTTCCGGGCTTGTTTGCCATTTCATATACTTCCCTTTTTATTGGGATGCCGCGGTTTCGTGGTCGCCTTTTGTGGTTCTCCCTTGCTTCGCAGCAACGATCTTGTTTCTTGTAACATCAGAAAAGAACTGCTGTGTGGAATACAACTGAACAACTGCGTCTAAATTTAGAATAGTGCCGAGTTTGGGTGGTCGGGTGCTTAAGTGAAACCATTTGGATAAACTTTTTTGACTGCGTAGACTGCGGTTTCGTTTTCTTTCTTCTTTCATTTCCAATAATTTTCCACCCAATAATAAATTGCAGATGTGAAAACATATTAACGGAAATTTCGTTTCAAGCAGATAGAAACACAAATAAATGGACTAGTAAATTGCGTAAAAAACGAGTCAGTTTGGCAGTTTTTATAAAAATGAATTTTGCGATTCAACTCTTGTAAAAAGTGTTATGGTACAATATTTCTCAATTTTTATTATTTTTCGATTATTTTTAGCCATGAAACCGCTTCACACGTCTACAGAAGAAAACGAATCTATTGAAAGGTTTTCGCAGGTTTGACATCCACTTTCGAACAACATTCAACGCAATAAAATCGTATAAGCAACAGTACTGCAGCAGTACGAATAAACAGTGTTGTTCACGGCAAATGGTTTTTTTTTGTTTTTGTAACGTTACTCATTCCCTACCTCGACTATTGTTTGTCGATCATGCCGATGGCCCCTTGTTTTAGGGTTTCGAGGGCAATACATTGGCAACAGCTACCTCGCTCCTCGTCCACTAAACTCCCGACGATTTGTTCGCCTCAATCCTGGCATTAAAACCGAGTGAAGCAGAGAACAGATACGAGTGTAAAAGAAGCCTTTACAGAGCTCTGGTGAAATTGAATCACGTCTAACAAAGCTAATCTTGTGTTTGTGGGTTCGAGGTGGTGTCTGCTTAACGGGGCACACGCACATAAACGCAAGTGGTTCCGCTGAAATTAGCTGGTGGATTAGAAACGAAAGCGTAGATTAAATAAACAGTACTTGAGTACCCTGTAGAGCCACCGAAGTAGGCTTAATGCTGTGTCTCTTCCATTGAACGAAGAAACAACAATCCATTAGAGACTAATTAACAAGTCCTTCAGTTAAGGTTTCTCAGGAGGCTTCTGAGTTCGTTCCTTAACGTGGACTCTTAATCAAAAATTAAAAGTTACGATTTCGTTCTTCTTCTGTGATTCGTTTGTTTCTTTGGAGGCTAAACAACTTGTAGGTGGAGAAGAGGCTAAGAGCGACAAGCGGAACGGCGAAAAGGCTGCCAAGAAATCGACGACGTTTGCAGTTTCGTACATCAAAGCAACGACATAAAAGCGCACCAAATTTAAATCCTACTTGTTTGCGTGTTCTAAAAAATAAAATAAAATTCGAGCCAAATTCGAGTTCAACGTTTTGTACTACACAGCTACGTTTCCGCTTTGGGTTTATTACGACTTCACGTTGGCCACTCTGGTGGCTATCGAATGTACGTGTGTGTGTTTTTATGCATTGGTAAAATATGCGAAAGTGAAACATGTCTCTGCTGTCAACTCAGAATGCTGACTTGACGTAAGCATGTCAGAGCTGAGTGCTGCCGACTGGCTGTCGCGTGAAGCAGGTGCAGATTATGAAGAGCGTTTCGCAAGCAGAACGGGGCGAATGCGTTTTTATAATCATAAAAAACACTTCGCCACGGCTTGATGCGCCGTTTTCAGTGCTGGATATTAAAAGTAACAAATTCCGAAAGTCGAGTTAATCGCCTCTGAACTGAGAGCTGTTAATTCTACAGCAAAATGGAGCGCAAGTATAAAAAGTGCCCGTATTCATGCAAATTCAGAGCGCACGATTTCATTTTCCGTCGTTGTGGAGCGAAGTAAGTGTTGCCGTTGCGAGGCTCCACCAGATCCGTTGTAATCAAATGACGTCTTTGCCGGGGCTCCTCCGTGGAAACTTTATTGATCGCATTTTTTAATATGGTCAGATGCCGACAACAGCTCAACAAAACGAAATGTTTTCACATCCTGATTAATGATCAGCGCTGTTCAGGAGTTCACATAACAATGGGAAACAAACAACAAATTGTCGGGAGGGGGATTACGGGGTGGCACATGGCATCAATACTTGCATAGAGAGAACAAGATTTCTCTGTGCTAACATTTTAGCAGCCTCGTTCTGTAACCCGTTCTTTAGGGTTTCAAGCTGCACGAGCAGGAAGGGAAGAGCACTCAGAGCTCCATTGATTAAAATAAAAGTTGAAATTTTCTACGCAGAGTATGCGTTGTTGATTGCATCACCTGCGATGCTGTGAGTGCTCAGCAGGATAGTTGATGTCACAGCGGCGGAGGCATGCGGCGAAAGCAGCAGTCGACATTATAATTAGTTTGCGAGCAGTTAGTTAAAATTAGTTTGCGAACACCATCTCTAAGCGCCAACCTTGCACACTGCAGCAGTGTTATAAATCCTTGGAGCGATTTAAGCATTTCGCCAGCAGCTTAAACAGATCTGAAGTCTGAAGCGTTGGTTGCGGCTTGTCTGTTGGTGGCGGGTCTTTTGTTGTCTTTAATGCACTTTCGGTCAATCTTTGATGACCGCTAATCAAATGATGATAGCTAATTTAATTGGAAAGCAACCACAACGGCTTCCACTCGTTGTGCTGGAGGGCGGTTGAGCGCGCAAGATTCCGGGTGCGTTCGCCAACCCGAAATCAGTCAACGCCGGCAGAGCAGCACTTTCGCCACAGACGCTTTCAAAAGTTTAACCAAACTAAAAGTTTTTATTGCAAGCCTTTTGAAGAACATATACGAGGACATTATTAAATTTAAAACAACGCTGCGTATGTCCTTGCGGTCGTTTTCTTGCTTATCGCTCACGTTTAACAAGGAACCAACAGAATTTCGATTTAATGAGTTATAACTTATAACGCAAGTATTGAATTTTAAAGCGCACACAAACGCTGTTCTTACACACAATTATTCAGATCTCCTTCCTTTTGTGCGTCTGTTGAAGTTCATTCATATGGTTCATTCTTACGATATTATTCATTAATTCATTCATATAATATTGCAATCATTAAACTATTCTATTGAGAGCCAATATTGAAGTTTTGTACCTCGCTTCAATAACTTTTGAAAGCAACTCATAATGCAATGCAGCATTTCGAAGAACTCTTATACACGATTTACCTTTTCTAAACTAAATTTGACGGTATTCGAAATACAACTGATGGTTGTTGAACTACAATGAAAAAGACGTGGAGATATGTATAACATGAGAACACAATAAATTCTAATAACATGAGTCTTACTTTGAATGATGTTAGTGTTGGGCGACATTCTGAGAGCTTCGAGGTCATGTTAACTGACTTTAGGGAATGAAGATTGTTGTACAGGCATCGACGTCGGTATTCTTATCTCACGTACATTCGTCGTTTATCGATAACATCAGTTCTCTGATGGCAAAACGTATGTCATCAACGTAACTGTTTCGCTATATCAAAGAGCCTCTTTAGCTCAGTGGTAGAGCACTGGTCTTGTAAACCAGGGGTCGTGAGTTCAATCCTCACAGGAGGCAGAGGAGAAGGGTGTGGTTTTTTACTATTTCTAAAATCAATTCATTTTTTAAAATCTAAAATCAATCAACTCTGAAAAGAAGTGAGTTAATGAAATAAGGATTCTTCAGTCATGAGTTTTGTTTGGCGTGTGTTTCATAAACTAAAAAAATTTAAATTCACGACACGAAATACGAATCCTCAATTTTTCTCCTTTTTTAATTTCAATATCGAGCTGAAAGTTGTTCAAATAACATTTCGTTCCGAATAATATGACAGTCACTATAAAGTTAAGGAGATACGATTATCACAATAAAGGGAAACTGAAGCGTGAATGTTGGTGATGGTTTATGCAGGCTCCAAGGCATGAGGATTTAGCGGGAATATTTGCATGAGCGAGCCCATCGACATAAAATTATCCCCAATCGATAAGTTTTGTTCAAAAAATCGAGTGTCGGAGGTCGAATTGTGATTTCGATCCACTCTGCAATTAAAGCTAATGGGACCGTGAGCGAAACAACCGACGCAGGACGTGCAAATGAGACGATTTTGGAATGGTTCTGATGCAAATTATTAGTGATGGCAGCTCTGACAGATGAGCTGAATGAAAGCAGAAGCAGCAGGATTTCGCAAGTGTTCCACTCTCTGTGATGCAAATGAGTGAGTTGCTGCTCACTTCCGTTGTGGACAACTTTTTGCAGCATCGCAGTCGAATACGTTTCTCGGCGGTTCGGTTCAGCAGTTCGACGAAAGGACGCTGAAACTCAACGCTGCCATTGAAATGCACCAATAAGTGCAAATTGGCTACTTGTTAGTATCTGTGGTTGTGCTCATGTATGTGTGTGTGTGTGTGTTTATTTGTGAATAGTATCTGTGCATTTAAGCGTCGTTGTGAAAAGTGTCTGCTGAATAGGGGACAAACTTTTACTGCTAGGATCCGGTGTGTGTGTGTGTGTGTGTGTGTGTGTGTGTGTGTGTGTGTATGTGAGATAAGAGTGTGACACACATTCGTTCAGAAGGTGCGCCCAAAATTATAGGATCCGAGAGGTAATGATGCAACGTGTGGTTTACTGCTGCTTCAACGGCTGATGAGTTACTGACTTCACGCTATTCAAATAAAATGCAGGCGGCAATTTGAAGTGGCTCACATTGTGCCCTTTACCACAACTGGAGCTGCCATATTTGGCCATATTTTCGTGTTCCAACTGCTCTTGCTGATGGGACTGGGAGTGACCCCGAATGTCGGAGTTAAATGACACATTCATTTTTGATTTGCGCACGCATAGAATTCACTTTAATTATTGAGAAGTTCATCTACGAATGTGTCTGAGTTGCAGGATTTTATTCAATCACTTTGAGGCATCTATTCATCAAGATGGTGCAAGGTGAATGATGAGTTGCGGGGCCATGGAGAGCACAGAATCACTGTTTTTCCATGCTCTGGCAACTCGATATTGAGTCTGAAAGTTCTTGTTACGAGTAATCCTCGGTATGGTTTTCATTACGTAAAACCATTGAACTTTCCTTTCCTTTACCATTTCCCCGCAGAGGCCAAATGCAACACTTTCAATACCACGCATTTCGAGCCAATATTCGCAATTAGTTCAGTTACGAGTCCGGCTCCTAACTTTTGCAATTAGAGCATCAGCAAAATTCTGAGCCACTCCGTTAACAGCGAATTTATGCAGCGGTCTCACTCGATGTGTTCATCCTCATCTCTGTTTACACGATACGTTATACTCGGACCATTCTCGAGGAAAACGTGTTCAGATCGAATTAAGTTTCATTCAAGTGCTTCTTACTGGATCCACTGCAGTCAAATTCAACGAATGGAACTCAAATTCTGGACAAGTATTCGCAGGAAGGTAGCTAGGTAACTGGTTCCCTCTTCGTAGCGACGTCAGTTTGGAATTTTCCTTTGAGACGGTTCCTAGAGCATGATCTGGTCCTTCTGTAGATGATTACGTGTTGCCTTTCCTCGCTCTTGGTTACAAATCCTCCTTTTATGTACCTCGTGGAGCCCGTCTACTTTATTTAACTGAATGAATTTACTTCACTGCCGCTACGGAGCATTATGGCATTCAGTATAGTATGTCCAGGTAGCACTCTCATACACGACTGGCACCCATTCTCCTCGTCTTGCACGTGTTGTGAGCGTTGTGTAAGTAATCAATTGTATGCATTTTGAGCTGCACTTGGCAACAGTTTAATGCTTAGTTTCTTGTGGTATTTTCAGAGATAATAGACAACAGATGAAGAGCGAAGATAGTAGACCTTTATTATTACATCTTGTCACTCAGATGTGCGGTTTGTGTTTCGGTATTATTATTATAAGGCCATGAGACATCTCAACCAATTTAGATCTTTTGTGCTGCATGAGTTTAACCTAAGCTTAGGCTTTTTATGGGGGTGAGCACACTGCTTGGTTTAGTGTCTCCTATTTTATAATAAGGCACAAGGGGGTCACCAAGATAGAGTTGCCTTTGTCCGCAAAAATATCAGAGCACATGCTCAGAAGTCTCCGGAGCTTGCATGCAGAATCTGCAAGTGTACGTGCTGGAATGCCCGATGTTTTGAGGTGGTATCTGAGGTGGCCCCGTAAGATAATCCACAAGGATTCTTAAGTTCTTCCTATTTAGCGCAAGGAGTTACCTTGGAAGCTACCTTTGCCGGGTGAAGAAATCGTTGGCTTGCCGTAGGCGTGCTGTATTCGCCCTAAGTTTGCTGAACTCAATTTCTACCCATTTCCGGATTACATCTAGCCTAAAGCTATATGTTGATGTATTGCATAATTCCCAAAATGGATGAGTTTGGGATTTTGTTGGTGTTATTTTATGGGTTTCTTTTTATAGGCACTTTTGGGTGCGTAAATAAAACGAACTCAGATTTGTACTCGTACGTCATACGATTGTGTTGTACGTTCAGAGGTTGTCGTACAGCTACCAAGAAGGGGAGTGACAGGCGGTGCTCTTTATCTCCACTTATAAATTGCCTTTCCTTCAACACTTCGTACTTTCGTTGCAATTGACAACGAAAGCGAAATCGGAGCTTTTAAATTCAATTAAAAACTGAATTGAATTTCAACTGAATCTATTGCATGTAGACTATTTTTTTGGAGGGAAGAAGGTGGGGGAGAAGGTGGAGGTATAATCACCTGTCAGTGCCCCACTAGCAGCCGCACTTTCCATTCAACGTGGACATAACACGTGTGTTTCTATCCGCACTGCGTGGACGGATTTAGAATTTGAATGTATTTACTTTATTGTACGTGTAAACATTGAATGGAGCAGTCTATTAGTTCTGAGAGATGCAATGAGTAGACTTACTTTGAATGGATGAGCGGAAATATCGCCATGTTTGTGGACTGAGGATTCTCGTTATCCATTTGTTTATATATTCACCTTCATGTGTCGTCTCTTCTAAGCAACGAAGTCTGTTGTGCACGGCTGATGATGGTACTGGACATGATGCTGGGTGATGCGCGGCAGATTCGAGAATGGCGCTTCTTATGAGCTGTCAGGAGCGAATTTTAAAAGTGTCGGTTTACCTTGCCAAAAATTTGGGGTCGTTGTACTTCATGATCAAGGTTAATCAAGTGTTGACGCTTTTAAGAGTGTCGTCACCTATCAAAAACTTCCGCCCACAAGAAAATGTACCTGTTCTCGAGTGGTATCAACCACAGGGCAACATTAAGCGAATCGACAGCTTCAAATGAGATTTTTATGTAGCGAATGGATGTGATGTGGAAGAGAGAAGGCCCGAGTGAAGAAGCAGAGGGGGGGGGGGGGGAGTGGGTAAGTGAAAACGATATACCCGAATTTTATTTTTCTTTATTTGTTCTTTTTTTAATATTTAATCAAACGATTGAACCTCTAGAAAGAACTTATTTTGTCACAATTTTGAAGTCCATGACGAATGTCTGTTGAGTCGACTGCGTTGTTTATTTTTGACTGAGTGACTGACTGAGCCAACACACATCCACACAAGACATGCACATCACATGTGTGCGTGTCGCTTACGTGTTGCTTACGGTCGGCGTGTTGTGGCCATGTTGCTAAGGATGAGTGGAAAAACATTGCCGAATTTCCCAAAACAAAGCATCTGCTGCGGGCGGAGAGCAGAGTTTTCATCGGAAGGGATTTTTTGAAGCTTTTTCTCTTTGGCTCTATCTCTCTCTGAGTTCATGAGAAAAGTAAAAGTGGTTTTTAGCCCTGCAGAGCTGCTGGTGTGCCAACGAGATGCCAGATACCGTTAGATGGAGAGCTTGCGATTCAACGACTCCAGTCCAACGCTGTCAACAAAACGCATCGAACGTGTTGAACTTTTCCAACAATCGCAAAACGCAAAACCGTAGTACGCGATGTTTACTGCTTAGCGACGGGTGTATTTTATAATTCAAATTGAAGCGAACGACATTTGATTAAAATATGAGAGCGAAAAGTGAAGTAGCTGCTCACTTTCGGTACCTTGTAAAATGTATTCAAAAATAAACTGAAACGAAATTGAAGGCGGGAATCGAACGCAGCAAGAAACGCAACTCACGGTAAGATTTAAGACAATAAGAAGGCTTTAAGGAGATTTTCGACAACAAAGAATCCTCACTCCGCCGGACTCCACAGCTCGATACTCGTTTTTATGTCCGTCCAAATGACTTCTCAATTACAATATTCATTGTTGTTACAAGGGCTTTCCTTTGTAATAATATTCATTGTTATTTTCAATATACATTGCCATTGTCATTGTCATTGTCATTGTCACTGTCGTTGTTCTGTACTTGATAGAAAAGTAATTTCGGTGTTTTTGTATTCGATGCTTTTGTGGCCAGCATGAGACCTTGTAACTGGGCATTGGATTATGACTGGGTCTGTACTCGAACTGTAAAGTCTACTATCGTGGCTAGAATTGATTTCGTCGCAAAGAAGGTACGTCGTGTGATATGGAGTCGTTTTCTTTACTATGGGTTGTACGATGGAAATCAACACCTTTTCAACTTGCAATTCCAACTAGAATTTTAAACTACCAATACACTCTTATTTAGGAGCGTAGCATTATTATTCTAGGAATATTTATTTATTATTGGAGGCGAGCGCTCACTCTTGTCCTTCGCCCGTGGTGTCCCGGGAAACGTGAGTAGTATAGGCAAGCGTCTTGTCTGTCTATAGTGTCTGTGGCGAAACGGCGACTAGAAGAACCAAGAGAACCTGCCAGCAATCGCAATCTAATTTGAAGACACATTCATGGCATGGCGTCGCTTACAAATCCCAAAGAAAGGTTCGTGGAGCATGAAGAAGCGTGGCCTCGGTTGAACTAAGATAATACTCAATGTCTTAGAATCTTAAATGAAAGTCGTGCAGAGTAAAGTGTCAATTACTGAAAACGGTCGGGTTTGGAATGTTTTTTGCGGGAAAGTTTAATTGACGGCATGTTTAAAGGCGTTATTATTTTATTGGAGTCAAACTAGACTAGTGAACGATGTTTTCTTAATGATTGTGCCTAACTTCACTGAACCAAACTGATCTGATCTTTCAAACAATTTATTTACCGTCTTGTATTTATTTGTATTGATTTTAACCATTTCTGTATAGGAACACCTCTCTGTAGATACAAATATTTAAAAGTAAACGTAAAGTAACCTTATATTGTATAATTTATGTAAATGTTGTAATGTAAGTGTATTAAAATATTTATATTTATTTTTACGACTTCCTATTTAAGCTTCTTTTGCGAGTGTTCACATCTTAGAAAGAAATGGAGGCGATATTTATGCGGTTTGAATAAAATAAAAATAAAATCTTATGTGATGAGGCTTTTGTAAATTCCTGAGAAGTGTAACCCCACTCAGTTGAAGGAGCAAAAGCATGGAATGATTAGAAATTCAGAATTCGTTTGATGTAACAAAGATAATTAGTTTTTCCTGTGCTTCTTCTGCTTGTCCATGGTTTTCGAATGCAAGAGTGCAAAGCGAAAGCTATTCAAAATGAAGAAATCGGCTACAAAATATTCACATCTGTTATGAGAAACACAGTCATAGGATTGCAGCAGGAATTTCTTCTTCTTCTTCTTCTTCTTCTTCTTCTTCTTCTTCTTCTTCTTCTTCTTCTTCTTCTTCTGATTCACGCTTTCGGCGACTTATTTAATAAAAGCAAAGAGGATAAACGATCCCGAAGTGTTGAAGTTTGTTCGAGCGCCGTTTCGAATTTTCAATGAATCGCTTTAGCTTGATTTCACTCTTGCTCTTTTCTGTTTTTCAGTGGGTTCTCGTTTAATTTGCCTCTTGGAGGGGCCTGTACAACTCTTCGAAATGTTGTTCTTCCAAATACGATTGAGTGGAATCTTAAGACGTGGTGTCAGAGGCGCATCAGAGGGAATGGAATCAGTTGGTTCAATTCGTTACTCACATCTGGCAGTTTTAATTAAGTCACTCACTTCGGTTTCAAAACCCTGGAAAAATTGCCTTCCGGCTGTGTCACTGTGCCGATGGCACTGGAGTCGTCTCTGTCCTGATTTCATACGAGCCTCAGTGGCTGCATCTGATTTGTTTTTAATCCCTGTGAAATCTGAACATTCTGCAATTGGAAATGTTGGGAAAATACACTCTCATTACGAATTTGAATTCATAATATTTTCCGCTTCATTCTTCAGTTCCCTGCAGTTGAATATTCATCTGCATACGCCCGAATTTACGAGAGATTCGATCTGCGAGAACAGATCAGGTTTTTAAGATTATTTGAAGTGTGTCAATAGCACAGCTTTAGGCTTGACCTTTACCCTTGGGCCTAAAACAGATTTGTTTATCCATTTTTGGCGTCGCACGTATTCGATCAGATCGCCCGATGTTGCTACTTTAAATTAAGCCCATTTTAGGCGGCGCTCATTAAAAGCGCAATTAAAGCAACTCCACGAACTGGAAGCTGATTTGTGGATGAGTGGAATTCGCAGTAAAAGTGCAGTCGAGTGAGCGAATGTGTGTGTGTGTATGTGTGCGAATTTAACTAACTTTAATCACTTGGCGTACATAATAAAAACCATGGCTTTTAACCCATTTTAAGAATGTGCTCCAGATAGAAACAGATGCATAAAACGACGGATTTAAACGAGCTGCGCTATGTTTTAATTAAATTCATAGAGTTGTGTGCGTGTGTGTGTGAATACATATACACAAATACTATGTTAATGAGTTGCTGTGTGTTCGTTGCTAATAAGAACGAGAGGGGGCAAGCAGTTAAAGAGGAACAGACACATACTGGCAATTTGCAGCTTAACCGTGACTACTATACAATAACAGCAAATAATAAAACTTAATTGGAATTTCTTTGTTATTATATTCGTTCCGACTCCATTTCGTGCAAACAACGATACACAACTCCAAATTAGGCACGAGGAGGTCGGCGGACTTCAAATGGCATGGAAAACCGTTAAAAGCTCAGCAGCAGAATGCGAATCATGATTATGAATCCAAGTTATTGGTTACCTTATCTGGAAGCATTTCCACAAATCATCACCTCGCGTATTCATCATTGCTTCGAAGATATTACATGAGCATATGGTGTGTAGCTCAGCTCAGGTCATGCCATGGGACTGGATGAGACTAGAATTCATTACGCTTTGAACTGCAGCTACGCTTCTTCTATCCATTATGAACACATGCGAGTACCATTCATTTTCGGTTTATTCGTCGGATGATGAGCAACGACGACAGGCAAACTCCTGCGAGGTACGAGCATGGGGCTCTGGGAACATTCCTCAAGCTGTTGAATATCAGAGCCCAGATCTGCAGCTTAGTTCGTTTACCTCTGATGCTCGTAAGAAGCTGAAAGGACTGAAGTTCAACGTGGTTGTAAACAAGCGCTACACGCAATCAGCGGCCAGATTTGGCAGCTCGCTCCTTCGAATGCATAATAAAAACGTAATTAAATTATATCGATTGCGACAAAGGTCGCAGGAGATCTGATAATGACGTGTGCGATAAACGCAATTAATTATGCGTTATCATCACCAGCAACAGCAGTTGTAACAAGTGCAATACAATATGAATATAGGTGTGTGTGGGCGTGTGTGTATGCGCAACGGTACAGTGCTGTTGTCTCTCCTTGAATTTTAATAAATTGCATTTGATTGAATATGATTTCGGTTAAATTATTATTATTATTCAGTACAGCGTCTCTTTTGTCTGCATTTCGAAACTGCATGCGTCATGCTGAGCATTGGGTTGGCCAAAAGCAATTACAACTGCAGTTAACGCCGCCCACTCAGTCGGTCCGTTCGCAATATTCGCCCACGGGAACTCAGCGCCCTCGATTTTAGGAGGACGCAGTGTAGATAATACTTTAGTACCAATATAGTTCAATAGACTGGTAAACTTATTATAGTCTTTTTACTCTTACAGAAGAACTCGTCCATTGAAAAACGTTCCACGAACGTTTAAATTAACGTACAGCAAATCTGGCTCCCTCCTCCCGATGGCCCGACGACCTGCTCATATATCAACAATTTTAATGAAAATCGACGTCTGTTGAATTGAAACTCTCGCGACACGACAGCACCAACTGAGCCAATATGGCAACACCGTTATAGTTGCAAAGAAAATCCTTCATGTCTCCAGCATGCAGCAAATCTCTCTGTGTGTGTGTGTGGGTGGGTGGGTGGTAAGTCCACGTATCTGTAGGTATGTGGTATGGTCGTTCTACCGTCGCGGTGGTTGTTGTTGTGAGGGTTAGGGCTCATTACTTATGCCAACAACATGCATTGTGGTCCATGGCTGGTTTTTGATGTTATGCAAGCACGCCGCTCGTCGTCGTGGCTGCTCGTAATCGCTTTTTAACAAGCTGTAAGTCAAGGTGTTGCGTCTCGAACGAGCCTTGGGTCTGTGCCAAGGACACCCACTCGCTTCACACCCAGCTGCTGCATCATGCCCCGCGCGGCTGGATTTGATTGCGAAGGACATTCAACTAGTGCAAGCTGCGGATGCTCTTTCTAAACCTGTGCTGTAAATGGTGGACTTCAGATTGCGTTGGCAATTCGAGAATCGGATCACTGAACTTCTTCAACTTGAGATTAAAGTCGTGGAGCAAACGTGGAGCTGCGTTATTTACACATTTCCAACTTTTCAACTTTGCCGTAGTTGTTCTGCGCAACAAGTGAATTATTTGACTCTGCAGCACTTCAGACACGAAGGACATTCGTGATTCTGGAATCGACGTCTCGTATTTCCCAAGTGACGGCCTCACACACCACTCTCGATTCTGGGAAGATTAGTTATCGAAGCGAGTTATTAAAACGTTCCTAGCAGCCTTCAACTACCCTTAGGTTTCTAAACACATCTAAAACACTCAATTAATGAATGAGAATGAGTAAAAATGAAGTGTGACAACGGTGTGGTGACATCGATTATAAGTACCGAGATAAGTAAGCTTATCAAGCTCAAAGGCAGCCTTCGGTCACATATTCGGGGGTGTTCACTCCTCGTCAATCCCTGTATTCCTCTGACCGCTCAAGTGTCATCTCAGATGTGGTTTCGTCCACGTCTGCGAGCACGACAACACAATTTCACGGCTACCGAAAGCTGAACAACTCTGCAGATGACATTGAATGAGCTGTTACGAAGATCGCTAGCCGCTTCCGAGTGAACCCTTCAGTATAGTCAGTGGGGTTCAGTGCTTCGCTGTTCACATCCGATAGTCACTCATGATGTTGCTTCATGCATCGAAGACTTGGAAGCACCAAATGAACTCCGTTCGGATTGCGTATTAAAGCGATTTACGATGAAGCGTTGTTTGTTGATAGCCGAAGGTTCAAAGTTTGTTAACTGTCGTGCTCACTCATGCTTCATGGCTTCCACGGACCAAGCAAATAAACTAGCATAAACAACACTAAAGGAAGTCCTAAAAAGCAGTCTGTTTTTGGGACAAAAGTGTATATGAAAAACTAACCGAATCTGAAATAAAATATCAGAAATGTTTAAATTCTATATGTTGCGGTTTTTGAATGGATTCCATCGGAGATTTTGTAATAAAAAGCTTCAATCCCTAAAAACTTTAGTTTGAGTTTTGAAAACTGTTGCTTAATTCATCTTCTTGCTCCCAGCGAACCGAAGGTTTTCCGCTTCCGAAGTGGTAAAAGTTTATCTTTATTGTAGACATGACGACAAACACAAGGGTCGACGTCACACTTGTCATCACGATGCGTGCATAACTCTGGCTGATTGCTTGATTCGTGGCAAGTGACATGATGACAAGTATGACATCGGCCAATAAGAACAACAGTAGCAGCAGCATTATCAATAAAATGCTTTGCTACTGGAATTGATACAATCCAATTACTTCAGGGCAATTCAAAGAACACAACAACAAGACCGACACCAGCAGGAGTTCACAATACAGCTCACAAAAACAAACAAACTTTGAGACAAACTCACTTAAAGCAAAAGCGGCAGCACTGTTCGCATCTTCCTTCACTTCAAAGGCTTTTATCTTTCCCTCTCACTCCATCAGAAAAAGTTTTTATCGGCTACAAAATTTCTAGCATCTCAATAAATTTGCCCAAAACTTGTTTAAATACATTTTCATTTACGTTTGTCGACATTTCTTTCCGCTCGTTGGTCCGAATGTTAATAAGTTGTGATGGGAATAATAATGTTAAGTTATGATAAGTTATTGTCAACATTGAATAAGTAATGGCAGCTTAGTGTCATAACTTAGAATGTAATAGATTCCTTACGAAATAATTTGTCATAAACCGAATTTATTCAACGCGCTTCCGAATCTGCAGAATTTGATCACGATGGCTCATGATTTCAGAAACCACCCGGATAAAGAATGGGCTTCAATTAGCATTTCATTAACTTTTATTTATCACTCACAAGGCAAATATGACGGATCTCTTAATAGCAAATCTGAAAGCCATAAAAGTCGGCAGGCACAAAATTTAATGCTTGCAATTTATGACTGAATTCACTCGTATCATTGAAAGTGATACGGACAGATGCTTGAGATAAATAAAAAGCTGCTTTAAATTTATTGGTGTAAAAAGGATCCCTTTGCGAGGCTCAGCTTCCATGCAAAAAGTTATTCAAATTCGGGGTGATTTACATATTTTCATTTGATAGGCATTTCAATTTTCAATTCGGTAGACGCGGTATCAATTCTTCACTCTCCGCCGCTCTTCTCGTTACATCAAAGAACAAGTGTGCTGGTGTATTTTGCGCGTAATACATTCTGGAAATTGGATGTGGCATGTTACATTTGAAAGTCCTATTGACTTGTTTATTGACGCGTTTAATTTGAATGTAGGACTCTTTCATGTATCCTATTCATATGTATGTAGGTCGCATACATTTTGATTGTGTTTCAATTTCGGTAGAGTTTCTATGCATTTAGTTTTAATTACCTCATACAGATCTTTTGTAGAATCCGATGTGTTTTATATATACGAGTATATACTATCGTACTTACTGCTGTAGAGGTATATCTATAGTATTTATTATAAAGCATTCGATTTTGACATGACTTCTCGTCATTTGTCGTTGTTTTCTAACGTCTACAATCCTTGTCATGAGTTCTGGTATCAAGAAAAATGTTGAAGCAAACTGAAGGCGAGAGGTTTTTATCAGTAGTTTCTATGAGTAGACCGTGCATACGTTTGCCATGTGGAAGCGGCCAGCAGCAGAACAAAAGGATAGACAGCCAAAAGCCCTGAAGGCAGCAGATGAAAGGCACCACAAATAAATGCACCGAGGAACAGCTCGACGGAAGGAAGAGCGGAAGACGGGAAAAGCAGAACAAGGATTGGGGAGAAACTTAAAAAAGTGCACTTTATATTTTGTGGCGCGTCAGAGGGAAAGAAATTGAGATATAAATACGAGTTTATAAATGAAAAAGTGCGAGCAAAGCTTAAAACCCAATTTAATATTGTAAAGAATAGCATAGAATTTGTTGCACAGGATGAAGAAAGAGAAAACTAAAAATGAGGAAGCGAAAGCTTTCAAAAGGATTTAGAAAAGACTTGTGGTGGTTGTTAAAACTCAGGGTCACTCTCTTGCTCTGTGCTTTGAAATATGAATACATACGTATGTATATGTATTGAAGGATAATTTACGATCTTAAAATGCCGGTTCGTATATATAACATACAATACATATTTTTTAAACTGATTTTACTTCCCACTGATCGCCAATTTTATTCACATTTGTAATTGGATGTTCTCGAGTCATTCGAAGATTATAGAACATCATGGATCCGATATTATGTTTTGGGAAGTCCCGTTTTCGTTCAATGGGAGGGACGCACGAGCCGCATTAAACCGTCCGCTACATCCGTCATTCGGTTTGCATCACAACCCACTCGCTCACTCTTCCAGCTCACTTCGGTTTCACTCGAAGCCACTCGAACACTCCGGAACTCGGGAACTTTCAGCTCCCCATGAAAGCAGAAATTATGTTTTCTGCTTTTTTTCGACCAACCCTCTTCGATGTTCCTTTCGTGTGCTCTAAATTGACAGCACGAAAAGTAAACGTCTCACTCAAAACATTAATAAAGCTTTGAGCTGGTCCGCAGAAAGAAGTCTGCAAATGAATTCATTAAATTGGCCAACTTGTTACGGATTTAATGTGGAACTGTACTCTGATTATTAGGTACAATTATTTTCTCAAAATGGAGCGAACGGTATAAAGAAGGGGCGCTCGTGGCTCTCAGCACGCAGGTCGTCGCCATGCAACACAAGAAGTTAATGAATGACATTTATAACTTAATGAAAAATATTTTGTAAGAAGCTGGATTTATTAGAATTGGCCAAATCTCGACGACTTGGAAGCGACCAGAATGTTTCTACTACAAGAAAACGTCTTATGATTTAATTAAGACCCTGTTTGATGGCATCGCAGGTCATAAAAATCTCGAAATACTCGCTCGGAAGAGGAGAATAAACACCACCCGGCGTTGCAGCGGTTCGAGTGAGTTATTTTATGTATTCGTGTGTTTTCTCAGAGTTTATCAAAACAAATTCTAGTTGCAAGAGCCAGGTACTTAGGAATACAAAACAAATATAGTAAAACGATAAACAGAAACCAGGATACATAAATAGAAAGAATACGGAAACAAAACTAATCCGAAAGAATGAACCAGACAGAGCGCTATCTTCTGCCTGGTCGAATCCCAAAGACACTGCACTACACCCTCGTGGTGTGTATGGCATATGGAAAAGTGGGCGGATGGAAGATGGACCGATCTACATCCACTCCGGAGGTGAGCTGATAAAGAATCTGTACTTTTCTATACCTGCCACGTATCCTCAGGTGCGTTACAAACGCAAGGACAAACTTAAGTACCCTTCACTTCGGGTGTAGGGTGTAGGCATAATAAACAAAAATAAAAGTACCAGTAATAATAAGTACAAGGTGCTTATTCACATGCAAGTAGATACGAGTATATATATATAGATAAATGTATGTGTATAGATTGTGTATTTATGTGCACAGATAAATACTCGTATGTAGATAAGATGTACACGTGTGAACAAATATTGCAGAATATTTTTAGTGTGTAAACTATTTTCTTTATTGCTTTAAAATAGATTAATAACCGTAATCAGTGATTCATTGGCTTGTAAAGAACTGCTGAATGCACTCCGAGAACTGTATTTCGCGAAACAATTCAAACATCTTCGCATTTCTGCCGGTTCTTGTATTTGTTTAACGGAATATCAGATTTATATTCTAAAATGTATACAAAATTTATTTCTACCTGCGAAGTGTACTTTTTATTTCTGTAATTAAAATACGAGTTCTTAGAACTACTAAGTAAAAAGCAATACAAACTGTAATTTATAGGAATTCAACAAGTAAATATTACGAAAGAATAATTATTTTTGCAACAGCTGGTCAATTAAGATCTCTCCTATTCTTTTCACTTGTATATTTACAACAGATGTGTGGAAATGTTCCATTCTGGAGATGATCCATAAGCGATACCATTTCATATTCCATAAATGTGAAAATAATAACCAAATAATCGATAACAAAAATGTCAAAATTGTTTCTATCCATAAGAATCCTTTTTTAGTTAATAACGGCCTGTAATTATGAACATATACGAGTATAGTATAATATACTGAAAACTTTTCTGCGTTGTTGTTGTATGCCAGAAAATGTCGATCCTTTATTTTCGTGATCTTCATTCCACCGTTTTAAATGTGACACAACCTTTTCTCATTACAGACTACATCTAAGATGCACTACATTCGTGTTCCGGCCTAAACCCAAATAAGCGTCATGTTGTGGGCTTTGTTGTTTCTTCCATGTCTCCTTGAAGTAAGCTGTTCTGTGCAGTTGGATTCCTCTCCGAGCTCTGTTCTGGGCCCGATTGACGAGGAAACTGACGCCATGACGCAGTACAGCAGCCTTCTTAATCTGGAAGCGGCATCGTACTTGCAGAGTATCAGCGCAAATGCCAGCATCTATCCAGATGCTCCCAGCAATGCGAGCTTCAACTATAGCCTAGCCTCCGAGGCAAGCGAATCCGACGACCTGGACTGCTTTTCCGGACAGAATCCAATCGGAAACCTCATCACTATGATCCTCTACTCATTAGTCTGCATCGTAGGACTGTTCGGCAACACACTGGTAATCTACGTGGTCCTGCGCTTCTCCAAGATGCAGACCGTCACTAATATCTACATCCTTAACTTGGCCGTTGCGGACGAGTGCTTCCTGATTGGCATCCCTTTCTTGCTGTACACCATGCAGATTGGCAGCTGGCAGTTTGGCGAGTATATGTGCAAAGCCTACATGGTGAGCACCTCGATCACGCAGTTTACTTCTTCCATCTTCCTGCTGATCATGTCGGCCGATCGTTACATTGCTGTTTGCCACCCGATCTCCTCGCAGCGCTTCCGTACGCCGCTGGTGTCAAAGTTCGTCGCTGGCATCGCTTGGTTGGCGTCGGCCGTGCTGATGTTACCCGTGATTCTGTTCGCCAACACCGTGCAGAATGGCGAGCACATTTCGTGCAACATTAAGTGGCCCGAGGGACACAATACACAATCGGGTACCACATTTATACTGTACACCTTGGCACTGGGCTTTGCCACGCCCCTCAGCTTCATTCTGTGCTTCTACTATTTGGTTATACACAAGCTCCATACTGTGGGGCCGAAGCACAAGTCCAAAGAGAAGAAGCGCTCGCACCGCAAGGTTACCAAGTTGGTGCTCACGGTGATTACGGTATACATCATGTGTTGGCTACCCTATTGGATATCGCAAGTGGCCCTCATCACCTCGTCGCCGATCCAGTGTGCCTCGCGACTGGAGATCACCATCTTCTTGTTGGTCGGCTGCCTCGGCTACTCGAACTCGGCCATGAACCCGGTCCTGTACGCCTTCCTCAGCGACAACTTCAAAAAGAGCTTCCTGAAAGCGTTTACCTGCGCAGCGCGCAAAGATATCAACGCGCAGCTTCAAATCGAGAACAGCATGTTTCCGAAGATCGGCGGCGGAAGTGACGGCAAGCAACGCGACTTGTCCTCGCGACTGCTCAGTGAAAAGTTCAAGCGGAGGAAGCCCAAGGCACGCAAAAGCACTGCATCGAATTTGTTGACAACAACCACAACAACGGGCACTGTGACGGCCACGATTTGTGCAGAGTTGTCGACGTGCGTCTACCCAGAAGTGGCTGGGGCCCCAACGATACAAAAAAAACCGCCGCTTACGTCAAATGCCACCTTGCTGGTGGTAAGGACAGTGCCGGAGTTGCCAGAAGGAGGCGAGATGCGACAAGTGAGTGATTTAGTGGATTTCGGAAGCACAGCTGATGGCGACAAGCAGCCGTCCGTGTTGCACACGGATTTATAAAAAACAGGCAGGAGTTCTTTTCAGAAATTCCAGGATTCTTTTTTCAGGAATCACACTCGATGCTAAAGGGTAACTCAGACTACGTAGTATAAAACATTTAGCATTAAGAACATTTGTATTCTTCATTTATACGACTTGATTGGCAACCAAATGCGAAGGGTTTTTATAGTGGGCTGTACCTTATGACGGTCACGTCTTTGAAAAAGCCTGAACATAAACAGCTCTGGGACCAAGTAAACATAAACGAGGTGGGTGGCAGGTTAAGTGGTTGCCAGACTGTTAGACGAACAAAATTAAGGACTCTTTAAAGAGATTTGTATATGGATCAGATACAAACATCGAAATATTTATTGAGACTTTTAAATTTTTTAAAAAGTAGTCAAGTGTTTTAAATACCTTCGTAGTGTTTGTACGAGTATATGTAGTACTTATGTATGTATTCCTACTCTCTTGTAAAAGAACTAAAACTTACTTAAATGGAAGTCGAATTGAGGTACCGATATTGTTATAGTGTTTTCATGTCAACTAAGCATCAGACAAAACTAGCTGCTTTTAAAATTTATTATTATGCATTATTTCGATTGTAAGTTTGTTGTTATTAATTAGATTATTATCATAAGTTTGCAGAAAAGTGAAAAGTTGCAGGATCAAAGACTAGTCTAAAAAAGTTTTGCGCAGGAGAAGAATAGAAAAAAATAAAATTAATTTGATCTCAAGAAGAAAATACTAATAATAATAAGTCGCCCCATGCTTAAATACAATACAATATATTGAAATGACAAGAATCAGTTAGGATTCTAAGGTATTTTATAGCTTTCTCCGAAACGTCAGTTCAAAATTAAGTTGTATACTTTCGTGTAATTGTCAAATGTGAAGTTGTTCAACCTGTTTTTAGCGTATAAGGAACTAATAAATAAATATTGTAACAATGGTAAACACTATTTATGAAATATGCTCTAGTTTAAGAGACATAGAGCTGTTCTTATCAGGATAGTTGACGAGGGTAGTCGAAGAAGTAACCATCCTTGACGTGTAGATCGTCATTACTGGCTTTGTTTATTTCGTTGCTGTAGTTGTCAGCGTGGGTCAGCAGAAATTTCGACCAAATGTAAGTCAATCTGTGTGCGTCAACATACTGGTTCTTCTCATTTACATGATAAAATCCCACAAGTTATACGTATTTATTAATTAAAGAAAAAATGCCAAGCATGACTTGTGGATATGTTTTTAAATTTTTACAATTTTCATTTCTCTTTGCGGCTCATAATTTAGAGCTGTATATCAAATAAGTGAATTTGGTTCAAAGCAGAAAACTGAATGTCTGGCACGATTCTACCGCTGCAAAGAATTAAAAAACTTACCTGCGTATGGAATTTTATGTACTTTGGGTTTATTTCTTCCGCAGTATTTCCGCAGTATACGATGCAAATTGGATTCAGGTCGGTGCAGGTTTGTCAAGTCTTTCTGAAACTTTGCTTTGTCATTTCAAGTTGCGTCTAAACCACTTTTGCTTTGCTTTCCACCACACAGAAATTAATAATACATGCATTCAATTAAAACAGTGTGAAACATGAGTAGAATGGCGGCTGGATGGCTTAGCGAACATTGCAGCAGGAAAAGCTTTCCGGGGGAAGCATTGGTATTGTTGGTTTATATTGGTAGAGAATTTGGTATTTAAAGATAAAGTTGCTCAGAGAAGAAGAACTGCTTCGCTCTCGGAAACATCTTCGACTCGAGCAACAAGAAGCTGTGTTAAATAATTTCTATTTACCATAAACTTAAAAAAATTTGCATTTTGAAACTGGCCACTATTATATGCAATCTGGGTCTTCACAGCGCCCAACGGTTGGTACCTTCGAGCAGGTGCGTGTAAAATATGACAGACATATGTACATATAGCTAGATAGATAGGCCAACGGGTAGACAGAAAGAGGTAGAGACGGGGTAGGCCTCGCCCGGCAACAATCGCTTCATCGCGTCGCCTTTAAACACAATTAAGCGAAAGACCTGTCACTGTTGTCGCTTCATCAAATCTGTGCAGTGATTATAAGTCTTCTTTGTGATTACAGCACACTACAATGCAGTGATGCCAGGCAGCAAGAATCCTTCAATTATAGAGACGCGCTTAAATTCCGCACGCGCACATTTTCTAGAGTGTCGAGTGCACATTCAACCATCCTGGAGTACGGTTCTGTTGTCTCTAATTCTCAACGTGTATTTAATGCCAACACGAAGTGCCGATGTTGCACATGACACCGCCTCCTTCGCTCAGCTCCAAAGATTGCGCGATTTTTATTAGCAAGGATTTCAGGTTTTATTTCGTTTAACGACCCGGGAATAGACAAGGACGCAAGGATGCAAGGATGTAAGGACTTAAGAACGCAAGGAATGGCAGCCCGATGGAAATAAAAATAGTTTACTGTGTCTGGTGCTCGATACCAGATTAAATGTTGTGCTGTTAAGTTTACAGAATAATTAAAATTAAAGAATTGCATTTTATGAGAAAGTCGAACTTTTTATTGAGTTGTCATTAAATTAAAAGGAAAGAGTAAATTTGATATCACTGAGAGATTTTTCCGTAAGATAAGTGATGCTCATTGGCCCATGACAAACGACGCATCGTGATGCGCACCCAAATTTTGTGTAGAGTGGTTGTGTTGGTAGTGACAGCGCATTGAATGCAATCAGTGTTGATCTTCTGCATTTTCAAGCGAATGCCTTTGGTTTTGATATTTTGGATTCAGAACCAAAAACCTGAAATAGTTCTAATCTAACCCCACACGAAGGTGAAGAGGATATTAAGGTTGTCCTTTAGTTTGTAAGGGTCAAGGACGGGGGTTCCGAGGGGGAGAGGGGATAGAAAGATATACTCTTGAGTAACCTTCTGAGTCGAATCATATCGCGGAATATGTTACCTTCCGCGAAATCGCGGTTGCAGCTCCTGTGCATAGTAAAAGTGGAAGGGAAACACAGCTGGTGAGTAAATTTGCAGCCCCTGTTTCTTCATCGAATTGCGTATGCTTTTCTTACTTTAGGACGCTCGAAAATCAGCCAATCCAAAGATCTTTCTTTGATGACAGTGATGATGGTATAAGCGATGCGCGCCATCTTGTACATCGTTTGTCATGGCTCATGTATATATTGTATTTTATTGTTTCGTTTATCTATTAAATTCTTCGTTGCCACAAAATTTCGAGTCCTGCTAATATCTTCAGTTACAAGTTAAGTATAGTTACATCTTCATGTATACAGCACGAAGTATAATTTTAGGCTAATTTAAATTTTTAGCGTTAACCGTTATCTAATATGTAATATACGCATGTTATCTACCATAAATATCTGATCTAAATATAAGATCATAAAAGTAATAATATAATATTCATACTATGTACTTAAAATGTGTTGAAGATATAAATTCATTAAAGTTATGCCAGTTTACTTGCCACCAAGAAAGTAGTAAAGAAGTAGACTTTTTTATATTAGAGACAGAGAAAGAGTGAAGCCAAGCCAAGCAACCTGGACGAAAGCTCCAATTTTTAAAGGTTGCCAGTCACGAGCCTGGGCTGTGGTGGGGTGTTCCTTAGTGGACGCACGTAGTTTAATAGGTCAATGTTTCCAAGCTATGTTAGTCATACATACACACAAGCATTCAAATGAAAAAATATCTGACTGATAACAGGCTAAAGTAAATGGCTAAAAGCAGTTAAAAACTGGAAAATAATTCAGTGCCGGAAGCCTTTAACTGGTGAGCCGCTTACGGGTCGAACTTTGCTTTTACGGCGGGTTTATTGACGCATGACGCATTTAGAATGGGCCTTTTATCGTGCAGCCTTGATTTATTGCATTGATGCTATTCTCTGCTAGTAAACCTAATCAATTGCTTGGCACGCATAAAGTTAGAAAAACAAACAGAACAGCATTAAAAAAGCTTTTGTTGTGAGGCACTGGTTTGGCTTTATAAAAAAAGAGATGAGTCCACATTTTATACTCCGCAGCCTTTGTTTGTCGACTGATAAATCATGATTCAGCGAGCTTAGATTTCCAACCGAGGTACATATGTACATGTTGCAGCGAAACTTGGTCTTGATTACCGATTAAGCGCATCAAGTTTTTACTGGAAAACATCTCTCGTATATTCATAATATTCCCCCGTGAAGAGGTAAAGTTTGTGAGGAAGGTTTAAATAAATAGGCTAAAATTGACGTAAAAGATTTCATGTTTTTATTACAATTAATCACCATTCTTTCGAGTGTCCCTTTAAGCATTTTTATTGAATTTTCGTTGCTTTTCCGTTCTCATCTTAAGTATTCTCAATTTAAATAATGAAACTTGCAAAGCTGGCGAAAAAGTATCAACAACTTTTGAGTTCTTGCTTCAATGAATATTCATAAATTTTCAATTTGCCAACAACTTCTCTCCGCTCATCGAAACTCGCTCCTTCCCTGCAGCGGGCAGGCACCAGCGCCGTATCCTCTCAGCAGGAAATCTAAAGCTGAGCCAAGTGATTGGAAAATCCACCCTACACAATGAAAGGGTGGTTCAATTAATTATTTACATCGCGAATTCCGTTATTAAGGAACACGAAATACTGTTTTCACTTTTAAACCTGCTTCTCCTGGAGCAAGTTGGGTTGTCGGAAATGCAGTCGAGGATTATGTAGCTCATTACCAAAAGGGAATTGACTTTAAGACAAAGGAATTATCCCTCCAAACGTAGGAGATTAGGGCTTCTAAAAGGACTTCGAGTTTTACGCTTATGCGACGCATGGTTTCTCTCGAACGTAAGTTTGCAAGTCACAGTTAACAAGCAAACAATTTCGCACTCATAGAATCCGCACAAAAGAATCTGCTGCAGCAGACTGGAGACTGTCGCCATCCTCACAACAACTGTTTGCTCTCATTTAAGTGCGGCGCGAGATTCTTGCCGCACGACTGAACCGCAGCGTCAGCTGCAACTGAAACCACTCGCTGGTGTCTCTTGATCATTATGACACATTGAGTGCCACAAAGAAGTGTGTCCCCCGTCGCACCCGCCATCTTTTCGATGGCATCTGCTCGTGGTCCGCAAAATATGAGCAACGAATACTCACAGGGACGAACACACATGGACGCAGCCATACGAATCCTTTGTGCACATGTAAATCCGTTAAATGCTTGAAATGCCTCAATATTGAAAGCACAAATTAGATGGCCTCTTTTAGGTGCTTCAGTTTTTCCGTTAATGTCCTTTCCATCTATTTTTCTGTATGCATCGATTTAGTAGGTCTTCTTTTCATGCCAAATTTTGACGAAGAAGAAGAAGAGCTTTTTATATGACTATACATATTTCAAGACATACTTTAAGACTCGAGTGAGTGATTCGAGGCCGCTGCTGCTCGCGATCCGTCCACTTCCAAGTAGTTTCTTTCAATGCTGTGCTCATCACATCAATGAGATGAAAAACTACCATAGTTGAAGTAATAGCTCTTTTATTCTACAGATTTGTGTACAGACATATTACGATATACAATAAACTGTCACATGGACTGCGTTTAATACGTTGGTGTTGATGGAAAGTGTTGATTTATTATGTTTGCCGTAGCGTAGCTTCTAAAATAATAAACTTCTCAATAAAGTGGCACTCGGTCGATTTGAAAGCAGAAGTGTGAGTGCAATGATTGTGGGCAACTGCAAATTAAATCATTATTGAGTAAACACCAGATTTCAGCAGTCGTTCATGAACGGTGAGCACCGTCTGACATCTGTCGGTCGTCTAGATTGTTGACATCAGTTCGTGAACGTGGCAAGGAGGAACGTGACTCAGACCAACGGATGAAATTAATACATATTTTTAGGGTTTGCTTTGTCTGGCTCACTTTATACGCAGTCGTTTCGTGCAAAGTCGTCGTTTCGCTGGCAACCGATGAGTGTTTTGACTCGATGAAGTGCGGGACGACGTGCAGAGCAGACACTCAAATTGGTTCGCCTTCATTCTGGCCCTCCACCAGCAGCCGTTAGAATTACACTTGCGGATGCACTGACACTTGATAAAAAGGCACGAGAGAAACTGCTATGCTTGGAAGTATTTCGCACAAGTTGCACACTTCAATGCGCAGCACTGTGGACAACGTCGTGTATCCGAAGATTCAATTTAAAGCATCCCCAGTCTCTGCAACTCACGCGGGTGCGATGTCATTTCGAATTATGTCACACGATATAAACGGATACTTGGGAAAAGGGGGATAAATGCGTGGGCATGTCTGAGTGAACTTTACTTTTACCTTTGCAAATGATTCACGCATTCAAAAAAAACTTGTTGCTTGATGTTGAGTGCAGAGTTCTGTTTTGTGCTATGAGCAGCTGTCGGTTATCGATAAATATTTTGACAACGTAAAATAGTCTGCTGTTGAGTTCAAAGACGTTTTATTTTGATATCGCTAGCAACTCAATCAACAACAAACAACAACTTGATAAACGCCCCCATCATCCCACGTGTCACTTTTCAGTCAGCGTTTGCCTTCTCACGATGAGTAAACAAGTGGAAATATCATCACGATAACAATTGTGAGGGTTTGCAGTATTTAGGCCAGGCCAGAGGGCGAAGTACGCCGGTGATAACCGTTCCTGGTTTCTTAACTTTGTTGCTTTGTTCTTTCTTTACTTCAGTTTATTTTAATGTTCTTTCTTTATGCTTTAAATACAATTTATTCCTCTTTGTTACCAGCGCTTGTAATTATTTCCTTCTATTATGTCCCTGCCGTGTCTGCTGTTTTAAGTCGGACGTGCTTCAACTTCGCGTTGCCCTCTTCGATGATGCTGAGTTGAATTGAAATACGTGACGTAATAAGTACGCGTTATTAAATGTATGTAGCTCAGCACAGGCAACGCAGTCGCAGCATTCGTTACTGCTGTTGTTGTCTGTTGTCAGCAATTCTGTTAACAGTTCTGATCGTCTTTACAGTCTGAGAGCCTCGTGACATCACCCGATTGGGAACGTTAACGATTCCCGGTGAAGAAGCAAGAGGGAGGTGGTGAAAGGTTCACGAAGGATTTCTCTTATTAGCTCATTCCTAACAACTTGCTTAGATATGATTTGTCATTCAATTCAATCACTCTGCAAGATGACAGCCGTATACAGTAACATTTCCATATACGCTGCTCGCATGTCATGCAAATCGTCATGCAAATCGCTGATTTTGTTGGGCGTCGTAGTTGTGTTTACTTTCGCCCGATGGCATTATTTTATCGCTTTGTTTTAGAAATTCTTCCAGCGTCTTCGTGAGGCTTAAATTGCTTATTAATAAATTATGCTTTTTTATATATGTTGATTTCATGCTCTAAATAAAGATCCAGAATGACTTGCTTATTAATTTGGTGTTAAATGGGCGGAAATACTTAAATACCATATGCAGAAATCATTGTAGTCATCACGTCCCTTTTCTGACCACAAAGCATTCAGAATGCCCTGGCTATTAGGGCAAAACAAAACTCGCTACACTCCTGAATTCATATTACAATATCATTGTACACATTTCATACAATCTCTTGTGCTCTAGAGAAAGACACGAGTATTTTTTTAAAAAACATTAAAGGCTCGGAGCTGTTCCAATCGACAATAGTTTAAAATGCTGTTCCATCTCGGTGTGTCCATTTAAAAGCCACTTTTGTGCTTGTGCAGGGTTTTGTTGTGAAATTATTTGCAAAATTAATTGCGCACATCACAACAACAAAGCCTTGAAGCGGCTTTGTATAAACTGCCCTGGCGAGAGAGCTCATTTAGCTCTATCGTAAAGTTAACCCAGCCGAACGGACTAATTTGTGTGTGTGTCTGTTTATTTGTGAATGGTGAACATAATTTATGTGTGTTGTATTATGTGCTTTCCGAAAATTCATGCCGCAGAACTTCTGACAAACGAGCGGAGAGCAGCGCCTGCAGCACACTTCGAAGGTCGCCGGTAAATAAACGGTTGTTCAGGTGCATTTGTCAAAAATCTGTCGACTGAAATACTCATGAAACTAATAATAAAAAATAACCTCTTTTTGCAATTATTTCAGTTTAATTATTTGTTATTCAATTAACTCATTTAATTTAATTAACTAAATTTGACTGCTTGATATAAAGTTTAAATTAAAGATTCAACACAAAATAAATCGAATCGAAGTGAAAACTTCAGACGCGTCAACATGATTTTGCATGTGTCAAAATATTGCGACTTGCGACAAATCCGTTGTCGCTGACGGATGAGGATGGATGATGGTCGCTATTGATCGACGTGCAGTCGAAAGGATATGACAAAAAATGGGGCTCTCCCAACATTTGAGCTCCTGTCTGCGAGTGTGTTTACGCGCTCCTGTCAAAGCCAGCCAAAGATAAACTGATTTAGCGCCGGTTTCCAGCTACGGCGGGGCTGCGGCACAAACTGGCGGCCCACCACACTCGAGCGCACCTCAAAAAAAGGTGTAAACAGCGAATTTCCAATTTAATCGCCGAGCGCTGCTTGGGGCTAGTCGTTTCTTCTTCGATTTGTCATTTTGTCAATACGTGTGTGTATCAGCATTTTGTTCAACAACAAATATTTGAAAATCCGAAGCGTGCAAAGTGTGACATAGCCACACAAATGGTGGTTGATACGCTCGAGTGCTGCAACATTTAATTGAATTATGAGCGGATTGTTTTTTCTTGCTGGAATAAATAAAGCTTGCTTGAAATGTGATCGGATTTCAGGGCACACACGTACCCACGCACCCACGCACATACATACAGCTATTTATTCTATTCTGGTTGTGTAAAGAGTCTTTAATTATTCTAATGGAATACAGCATGAATAACAATTTAATAAATTGGCAATTTAATATGCATTGCAGATGAGCATATGAGCGAGCAACATAAATTATAATAAAAGCTTTAGATATCGAATTTCCTCAGCGTTCTTTGTTGCCAGAATGCTGACTGGGAAATTCCAGATGCCCACACATCATTTGCCAAACCCATCGTGTCCCAGATTAGATAAGATTAGATATTAATGACAACGAAATTGATTAAAGACTTTCATAATTCAGTGAAACGGAAACAATTCGCGTCCTCCTCAATTGAGCTTTTCTGCACGAATCTTCTTCTACTTCAGTGCCCAAGATACAGTCTGTCAGATTAAAAGCACGTATTCCTCAATAGCTGCTCCTCTTCCATGGCGCCGACAATGACTACTATCCAGACAAATAAATCGTCTAAATCAAGAGGCATGGGAGCGAACAATGGGCCCACAGGACTAGGGTAAAAAATCTGCTTTTGCTTCTGGTGCACAGCGCACATCATGAGTGGTGTCATTTTACAGGAAACTACAGACATGTTTTTTAAAATGGACTGCTTCAATTAGGAACGTCAAAGCGATTGCGAACAGATTGAGTTTGTTTTGGCTAAAAGGCTGGCAATATCGCAACAATGACGATTATCATGTCAACAGCATGCTTGACTGTGGCGGCTGTCGACGGCAATCAGTGTGTGTCGCGCGTCAGTGGACTGTCCGCGAGAGATCGATAATTAAATATGGCAGGCTGATAATAGTCATGGAGACACCAAAGCTTAAACGAAATTTCATTATCATTTAAAATTATAACTTCAGTTTTGCGGTCTTGTTCACAACAAAGTCACCTTTGTGTTTCCAGTGCAGATGGCTTTAGTGGGCTTTTAAATAATCTCCATACGATCAGCTCGAAATAACTCCTAGGGTCTAGGAAATTTTCGGGGCCCTACTGCAGCTATTAGACGTACCTTCTAGGATTCCTATTTCATTCCTAAGGCTTTCTATCAACCTTTTAAAATGTCACCGTTGAAATGAAAATTATACAATCGTTTCTTCTACGATGTTGCCAGGTTAGAGAAGAGCTTGCTTTAACGGATTTGTTGTTGTTTTTACCGTTATTTTTGAGTGTTCTACCGGTGAAATGTCCCCTCTTAGGGGGCAAGAGGCGCCTTTTTGGATTTGGGGGCGAATGAAGGTTACGGAAGGCGTTTGAAGGTCATTGAGTAATAATGGCAATAACATCTTAAGTAGGTGACCTAAATTAATGTTAGTGGTTTCGTTGTAAAGATATATTTGGCGTCTTCATTTGTACCATAAAGTATTTTCACCACACATCCACAGTTCGAAAGTAATATACATTTATATGAAAATATAGAGTTGTTTAGTCATTTCATTTATAATACTTATATACTTTATTTACATTTTATTTATATTTATTAATATAAGTTATACACTAAGCGAAAATACGGGCCTTAAACGCAAGTATGATCGCATTTATTTCAAAAATGATATTTTTTAACGAAGAAAATTTTAAATCTGAAATTCTCGTTCTTAAAGTAAATATCACAAGCAGCAATTTTATGTTAACAAATTTGAAAATAGATGCCCATCTTCAAATCAAGAATTCAATTTTTAATTTGTCTTGTAATTTATGTTAAACATTTTTGGTGTAAAGTTGCTTCATTGTTTCTGCCAGTTCAGTTTCGTTGTTCAGTGCAAGTAGATTCAGATCACGATGACTACAAACTTAATTAAAGTGAATCTGTGATAAAAATGGAAAATATAGACTATTCGGAATGTGTGTTCCTGGATAGTTTGGAAGAAGTTACAGAGGTATCTTTAAAAGTGGACGTGCTTGATCCCAACGAAGAGAAACTAAACGATATTTTAAAAGAATTCAACATGGAGTGCATTTCGTCATATTTAAAAGGTATGTAAACGTGTTTGCTATCCTAATTTCCTTCCGAGCTTCCTAAATTAATCCTAAAGTAATTTGGTGAGCCACTTCTAAATTTATATTTTAATTACCCTAAAAAATTTCAGCTGCTCAAGTAACTTATAGAATATATGAAAATATGTGGAATATATGAAAAATGAAGATATTAAAGAAGCCATTCCTTCTTTAGGTCTTCGCATGGAGTTTCGTGAGAAATTTTTTCTTTGGAAGAAAAAAAACAAGTGAGTCCATACTTGAGTTATTTTAACAAATCCTCGACATCATACCACGTGTTATTAATGAGGGAGCAGATCGCGCACATGCTACAATTTTGTTGTTGTTGGAATTATCGCTACAAACAACAACAACAACAAAATTGAAGCATGTGTCAAGTGTCCGTTTTAAGACTTAATGAGCAATTTTCGTAGTTTGGAATAGATGAATAGATGATTATACAATGTCGATGCCATCTAAAGTCGAGGATTGGTTGCAAAACGCTACAGTCTCCGGCAGCCTGTCTTCTAAGTCACCCTTACAAAAAGCTTCGATTTTTGGAACTCGCCTTAATAAGGTAACAAGCAAACAAACCTTGAATAGCCTTTATAAGTTGAAATGGTTCTCATTTTTATTATTAATTCATTTCATGAAGAGTTTGAATGTTTTATTAAATGATCCATCAAGAGGATAAGTTATAACAGAATATTTTAAGCAGAATAAAACTTTGGCAAGCCATTACCGAGATGAAATAATAAATATAATTGTTTCTGAAATTTCTTGTAATGATATTGCATTGAAACCTCACGATTTTCCAGCAATACTAAATGAGATTTGCAGTGTGTTTCCAACTGAAAGGGCAGTTCAGGTTATTCTCTTTATTTACACACTTTTATCTTTTTATATACACACATGTACACATATAATGTTTCAATACCATGATAACACATTTCAATTTCACAGGAATACTATTTTATTCCACGTAAAGGAAAGAAGAAACCTTCCGGAAAACTGTATTCAAAATATACAAGCATTCGAAGCAAAAAGAAGAGACTACTGATGGTTCAGTGTGTAGCGCAGTAAAGGATGAATCTCTTTCTGACGCCATTAATTCCACATTTCTCCAACAAACAGAAGTCCCTGAAATTGTCGATTGCTATCGCATTGAAAACACCGCTCAGCAGAAGCTGCTCTGACTGGAATGATGTTTGCGATAAATGGAAGAAGACCTTCAGTATTCGTTTGAGAGATCTTAAAACAATGGACAATTTTGCGTTCCTACAGTCTTGGCCTAAATTCTCGGAATCGAGAGCTCCGGAATTGGTGAGATTCTACTCCTAAATAACTTAGGAAGTGCAGTACGCCTCTGTGTAAATAGTAGGCGTGGTCATTACCTTTTTCAAAACAAAATAACTAGCTTAGTTGTTTTATAATTGTGTTCATTTAAACTTTATTTCCGTGGTAATAAACTTGTTTTCATACTGCTATACTGTATATGTAGTGTAAAAGTGGGCGGACCGCACCCAGTTTTAATGTAATAATGTTTTTTTGTAAAACAAGTTGTTATCTAAAGTTTTATTCAGGAAGTATATATATTTAACAATATAACCCTCTTTTTTGTCTGTGTAACCTAAAAGTGGGCGGATCACGCCCATATTTGGCATATTAACGGATAATGCTACTCTATACTCAGGAATGAACGAACGCTGATATCACATTTCTAATAAAAAATAGGCTTGGTCGTGGACCGATTTTGCCCATTTTCAATACCAACCTGCACACCACTAGAAACAATATGTGTGCAAAGTTTCATCACGATACCTTCATTGGTTCTCCTGTGATCGTGATTTCAACAGACAGACAGACAGACGGACGGACATGGCTAAATCGACTCAGGAGGTCACGCTGATCAAGAATATATATACTTTTCTATACCTATCGCCTCTATTTCTATGCGTTACACATTTCGTGACAACGTCAATATACCCTTACCTTAAGGCAGCGGTCGGGGAACCGGGGTAAATTACCCCAAATGGGGTAAAATGAAATTTTTGGGGGTAAAAATTAAACTTTTGTGAGTAAAAAGCTCTTCGCCATGGGGTAATATCAACTTACACAAAAATATTTTGGGGTAATAATTAAAAAAGTTCCCCGACCGCTGCCTTAAGGTGTAGGGTATAATAAGATGATAATTCAATCGCTAAATCGCTAATCGCTAATTAAATAAAGATAAAATAAATTAATGAAATATTGAAACGGAAAGCTATTGCTAACGAACTACACTAAATACATTGTTTGTTCGTTTCATTGTTCGAAATGAACTCTTGAATATGGTATATTAATTTAAATATACATATAATTTTTTACTAAAACTGAAATATTAAATTAAAGAACTCATAAAGATATAAATTAAATAGAATGAAATTATTCAATTAATGATCCTCGTGAAGCCAGTTAAATGCTGCTCTGTATTGTTTACAAAAGCTGCGAAAATTAGTTTCATTCCCCGAGTTTTCCTCATCGTCGATTTCGATTTGAGCCGCTGATGCCATTTGTGGGAGATCGGGTGAGGATATAACTGTCTCCTCCATTTTCATCTGATAGACATTATCGTCATCCTTGAGTTTGAAAAATTCATCCATGGAGACCGCCATATTAATATCGGTATTATTTTTTGCTTTCACACTTAATGTGGATGTGTAGATTTGGTTCTCATCATAAGCATCATCTACCTTAAAGATTGGCTCCAATATGGGGGGAAAAATGAGTGACGGCATTGATTTTTGTGGCATAAAAACCGGTGTGGTAACAGAAACGATAGGATCTTCATCAAGAACTATCTGCTTCTGTTCCTCAGGCACTATCTGTTCCTCATTACCTGGTTTCACACCCTGAGTGTGTGAATTCTGAGTAACAGAGCTATAAAATAAATTGCGACCATAATTACGATTATACCAAAGTAGCCAATTTCTTACCCAATTTCAGCTACTACTTTCTTAACTTTGATGGAGCCATCTTCGTACCTAGGTAGATAGTCGCCGAAGAATTGCATTAACTGTTTCTTGCTGCAGTTACCGTAATAACCAGCGTAGTCGGTCCTAAATCCTTCACTTACATGCATAATACTGTCGTGGGGATTCTCAAACATATCGAGAGGCAGTTCGACAACTGCGTTGGTTGTTGTGCACGCTGTTATTGGATCTGGTTTATTTAAGCATTGCCGCGTTTGAGCAGCTGCATACTTGTCAGCAGCTTTAAGTTTCTCTTGCAGTATGTGAGTTTCATTTTGGAAATTCAAAGTAGTCTTCAATCGTAGACGACATTTTTGTATGCTAGACAAAGCTCCGTGAGTCATAAAACACATGTCTCCGGCCATTCGCTCAGCTACAGCTTCCCTACGCGTTTTTTTTGTTGCAGGTTCTGCCTGTAGGCAAGATGATGTAGATTGGCAGCGATTCGTAATATTGTGACGACGTATATTAGCCACCAAATCTAGACGCTGGCGTTGAAAGTTTTTATTTTTATACTGCAGCAGCAGTACCTCATCGACTTCAGGCGTCGCATTGAGACTTTCGAATTTGAATTGCTCTAAATGTTCTAGAAAGGTGGAGCGAGTTCTGATTTTAAAAATCGAACGCGTCGAATTGAGGTAATCTTCGAGTGGCATGAGGTCCAGCAGCACAATAGTGCCGTCACGATTCCATCGTAGAAATTCACAGTGGTCTAGATGCACGATGAGCCACAATTTATATGGAAAGGGAAAATTAATTATATCCTGTCGAGTAACGGAAGAAATAGATTCGTCCATGCGAACTTCACCATCAATGATGTTTTCTGAATGTTGTTGGTCCATTTGAAATTGCTTTGATCTAATTTGTTATGCTGATAGCAAGCATAAGCTATGCGGGGCAAAAAGCGACGGAGAATTAAATCTTTCAACAGCTCAGCAACAAATCTAGTAGACAATGGACGCCGGATGTATTTCATGAATGTGACAGCACTAAAAAGCCACCTATCGGTCATTTTATTCACTTTTGAGAATCCCCGAGAAAAGTTTGCTTTATGAGTTCCGGATTTAATTTTTAATTTAATATTGAAATAAATCGAAAATGAGAACTTAAATATAAATTGAAATTTCGGCATAATTTTTTGTTGTTGTCATTATTGATGCTGATTGCAACAATACCTTCTTCATTGCTCTGGTATAGTAATCGATTCATTGCCCGTCAAAATAGAAATGTTTACCTCTATGTATATCTCCTAAAATACTAAAGATAAGAATAAGAAATACTCATAATAGTTCGCTACACAGGAAAAGGATTTCACAGGTACAAAATTCCACAAACATTTTTTTCAGCTTATGGCAACTCTTTCACTTTATCCAACTGCTGTCAATCACTATTTAATTAGAATACAAAATCGGAAATCCAATTTGAAAATTGAAGTAATCTCGAAAATGAGCTGTGCAGATTTAGAAGATTGCCTGGATATCACAATGCCTTAGCATTTTTGTCGAAACACCATTACTTTTGGAGAAAAACGACTGTATACAATTTTAATACTATTTTCTCCCATTAATTAATATTGTCCTAAGGCCGTGGTTATGCTAGGGAGCGTACATGTCAAGTAGGACATTTTTGTTGTTGCTTTCTGGGATACACACAAATACTCTCTTTTGTACATAAAACAAAAAACATCTTGCTTTTTGCGCCGCGTTCACTCAAGGTAACAGGTAATCCCTTTATGCTCTGAAGCTCTCGCGCTGATTTAATTACGCAAGTGAAACCTTTAGTGAAGGAATAATTGTTTATAGAATTGACTGACAAAAAAATTGTTAAATAAAAATAATATTGCAGTCAGTAGTTAAAAACTCTAAAAAATATTTATATGCATATAATAAATATATCTGGACATCAAATAAAACTTCGTGAATTCATAACACTTAACCTCTTCACCATGAAGGATCCACCTGACCGGTCAAAACCGGTTAATTGTAACCAACACTTCTTTTCACTGGACAATCAAAAGTTCCTTAAATCATCATTTCATGGACCAAAATTTTGAATAATGTCAAGAAGAAACAGTGTAGAAAATCTTGCAAATGTTTCTCCATTTTTGATTAAAAAAGTGATAAATAACACATGCTGTGGTGAAATAGAATTATGTAAAAAACTGAGAAACGGTACAATCCTATTAAAAACAAAAAACAATACCTAAGCCTCGAAACTGATCCAACTCTCATCTCTCTCTCCGGCAATTCTTGTTGAAGTAACGGAACAAAATTATTTAAATTCTACCAAAGGAGTATTTTACTCAAATGCTTTAAGAGGCATGGATGAAAAAGAAATTCTTGAAGAACTGAGACCACAGAATGTGAGTGAAATCAAAAAAATATTGAAGAAAGTGGATAATGCACTAAAGGAAACCGGTTTAATCATCGCCTCTTTTGCATCTCTCTCTCTCCCTTCAGAGGTTAACATTGGATATGAGAAAATTTTTCTTCGTCCCTACATTCCTCTCCCCCTCAGATGTAGAAATTGTCAACGCTTCGGCCACAATGACAAGGTATGCAACAATAGCAAAATTTGCGTGAATTGCTCAAACAGCTCTCATGTGAATGAAGAGCTAAATGAAAAGTGTGAAGCTCCCAGCAATTGCATCAATTGCATACAAAATAACATTCTACTTTGCAATCATAAAACCACCGACAAAATATGTCCAGTTTTTATCAAAGAAAAGGAAATCCAAACCATTATAACTCTGGAAAAAATAGATAGGAAAAAAGCCATTAAGAAATATTGTGAACGTTATCTAGACTCAAACATATCATATGCGGGAATAGTAAAGGAACATTCTTCAGTAAACAACAGGAATGTTGCAGTTACACTAATTGATTCAAATACTCTCAACAATTCCATGGAACCTAAAAAAGTTCAACAATCAAACGTACCTCGCGTTATTATAGACTACGCTCTCCTCCAATGAAACCAAATACCGTAATCTAGACAGGGAGTATTTGATGTCGGACATAGAACTGAATTCCAGTGTTTCCCAATCTGAATCTCCAACACCATAAAAAAAAAAGTCAATATCAATTCTTCCGAGAAACACTTCCAATAAGTTAAAAAAAAAATTTAAATCTAAGTCAAATAAGTCAAGTTTAGCATCTATACTAAAGTTTAATTTCAAACTAACAAAAACAGTTAATTACGTTATCTTCTTTTCCTTATGTTAATTGAATCTACATATATTTTTTTTTTGTATATCATATGTTCCTTGAAATGCTTTTGTATTTTTTAAGTGATAATTATTTCTATTCTATTAATAACGTTTACAAGCTTAGGAAAAGCAATTTTATGTACAGCAATGGCCCTTAGAATATTGCAATGGAATCTAAATGGTTACCTTAACAATTATAACGAACTATTAATTCTTATTAAAAGAAACAATTTGAAAATAATATCACTTCAGGAAACGCACTCTATCCACAACATACCCATTCCACTAAATTTTTCCCTTTATGCTAACAACTCGTCAACCACAAGATTTGGAGGTGTTGCATTATTAATTCATAACTCCATACAACACGAAACAATAGATATAAGCAATAATTTTGACTCCTCTGCTGCTTTGATTTACTCGAAAATTAAATTTGTAATAGTATCCTCCTACATCTGTCCCAAAACAAACTTCAATCGCAACAATTTAGACAATATCCTTAACCACCATAACCACCCAACCCTCATTACAGGAGATTTTAATAGCTGGCACAAAGATTGGGGCTCTTCTCGCAATAACCAAAGTGGCTCAATTCTATCTAAATTCATAATTCAGTCTCGCTTAGTTCTTCTGAACGACGGTTACCCTACCCATGTTAGTAAACAGAACTCCTTTACCAATATTGATCTAACATTATGTTCTCCTAATTTGAGTGTCCACGCGGAGTGGAAAATTAAAAAAAAATCTTTGTGGAAGTGATCACTTTCCTATTATTATTTCCTTATTTATGGCTAAAACTTACCCCATTCAATCCTATAAACCAAAATTTTTATGCCAACAAGCCAATTGGGATCTCTTTGGAAAAGCGTGCTTGGAATCAGATTCCAAAGTTAAAATAACTCTAGTGTGAACAAAGAAGCGGCTAATTTACGTAAACTAATAACTCAAGCAGCGAACAATTCAATTCCTCAAACACTTCCAAATCGAAGATCATATTCGGTTCCTTGGTGGAACTCTTCATTACAAATCCTTAAGAAACAGAAAAACAAGCTCTGGCTAACGTATAAAACAAATATATCCATGTTTAATTTAATAAACTTCAAAAGAGCAAACGCGTTATTTAAACGAGAAATTAAACAAAGCAAAAGAAAATCAATAGGTGATCTGACATCCTCTATCAATCCTACTACCCCTATCAGTCTAGTCTGGTCAAATATAAGAAGGTTTTCAGGTTACAAAACTCCACACAATATCCATGGTATTTTAGATAACAATTCCACATACAACTTAATAACAAATCCGAAGGAAATAGCCAATGAGTTTAACAAACTATGGTCCGAAAAATCAACTGATCTCGAATTTTCACCAAATTTTCGCGACAAAAAGGCTGCCTCTCTCAATCAGTCTATTGCTTATAATCCTAGCCCCGATGCTCTTATAATAGATGCTGATTTCACTGATTTCGAATTAGAGTTAGCCTTAACTAAACTCAAAGGGAAAACTCACGGTTTGGATAGGTTATCTTATCCAATGATTAAAAATTTACCCGCAAGAACTAAACACAGATTAGTTAAGTTATATAATGAGATTTTCAAAAATCATATTCCTCAGCAATTCAAAGTCAGTGCAATAATTCCCATTCTTAAACCTAATTCAAATAAAACTCTTCCTAAATCTTACAGACCGATTTCTTTGAATTCGTGTTTGGCTAAAGTGATAGACAAAATGATTTCCAACAAGAAATCGAAGAACAAATTGCTAGACTCCAGACAAATAGGCTTTAAGAAAGGTAAATTTACACTCGATTGTCTTCTCAACATAGAGCACCAAATAGCTAACAGTTTGTCTCATAGTAAACATTTAACTATAATTTCGTTAGACTTTGAAAAGGCATACGAAAAAATCGGCATTCATTCTATTATTGACCTATATTATTATTATTCTATTCTATTCTATTATTATTATCTATTATTGAATATATGTAAATACGTAATTAATTTTTTAAATAACAGAAAAATCATTACTAAGATTGGCTCTGTCCTCTCGGACGTGCTTCCCATCCATAACGGCATACCCCAAGGTTCGCCCCTTTCGGTTATTCTATTTCTAATATCTTACAACAGGGTTTGCAAGATAATTTCCCGTCACAAAGAGATCGACTTTACAGCATACGCAGACGACTTCAACCTTATAATCAAATCAAACAAGGGAAAAAATGCAATCTTAGATCTTAACAACCTGTTTAATGATATAACTGACTGGTGTGACTACTCAGGTGCTAAGCTTTCTCCTACGAAATGTAAATATTTGCACGTATGTCGGAAGAGAGTTTGTAGCTGCCGTATTATATCGGATATTATTAGCATTACAGAAACAAACGACCTCAAAATTTTAGGACTGATTTTCAATAAAAGATTTTCCTGGAACTCACATATCACTCATTTGAAGTCCTCTCTAATGAACCCCCTTAACGTCATAAAATGCCTTTCCAGTCCTAAATTCAACTGTAACACTATATCTTTAATATATGTCACAAAATCAATCATACTCTCAAAAATCAATTATGGGTTGTGTATTCATGGTCATACTTCAAGAAAGATTTTAAATAAGTTAAAAACAATAATTAACTCCGCTTTAAGAAATTCTTTAGGTGCTTTTCGTTCTACCCCAATCACCAATCTATTATACGAAGCAAAAGTACTGAATCTAGAAGTTCAAAGAGATTACCTTACATCCAGACTGTTCAAAACGTTAATACAATGTCACAATTCTCCTTTATATAATGTAGTCAAGAAACTCTCTAGAAATAAGAAACATCCAAAAATTCCTTCCACATTATCTAGAGCTATACTTAACTGTAGTAGCCTTAATCTACCTTTTCAACCCACAAGTATAACTAACATATATATTCCGCCTTGGGAATGCAGCTCCATTACGAAATCCTGCAACTTAACCCTACACAAATATTGTAAAGCTGACACAGCAGCAGTAATCTTCCAAGCTTTATATTCTAGTATCAAGGACTCACTAAAAAATCACAAATTTATTTTTACTGACGGTTCAAAATTAAATAACATTACTGGCTATAGCATTACTACTGAAGATAAGGTTATAAAGACTGCTATCCTTCCTCAATACAGCTCCGTATTTTCGGCAGAGATTATTGCGATTTACGATAGTGTTAAGTACTGCAAGAATAAAGGAGGTAGTTATGCAATATTTACTGACTCCTTATCCTCGCTTCAAGCCATTGTTAATATATCCAATGAAAACGTTTACGCCTCTCAAATTCGAAATATTTTGATCGCAAATTATCCTAGGATATGTCTAATATGGAGTCCGGGTCATTCGAATATAAGAGGTAATGAATTAGCGGATCAGTGGGCCAAATATACAACATTTGCTCCTTTAGTAATGTCTTCTAATGTAAATTTAAAAGATATCAATAACTATCTAAAATCCCATTATTACAATAAGAAACTTTCCGATTATTACTCAACGTCATTGTGGTATAAATCCATTAATCCAAAGAGAACTTCTATAGTAGATTACCGAACGCATTCGGAAAATAGAGTAGACACTATGAAATGTCTTCGCCTCCGGTTAGGTCATTCATATTTAATACACGGTCATCTTATGCATAAGGATTCCCTCCCCATCCTTGTACTTGTCCTGTGCTTCCTACGAATCTCATCAAGTATGTATATTCTACAACTGTCCAAAATTTGCTCAGGCTAAAATCCTAATCTTCAACGATTCCGATGCTCTCTCACTACTTTCAGATCCAACCGATTACAACATATCTCTTATTGCAAAATTTTTGAAATTTTCCAAATTATACTCTTTTATCTAATTTTCCATAATTTAAATCTTAAAATAAACTAAAACGAAACTCAAAATAAGGTAATTTAAGTATCCACTCCTGTAAGCTGAAGGACTTTGCTGCTTTTGCTTATTCAATATATATTAGCATTTAATTTGTAATTAATTGTTAATATTTTAATAAATAAATAAATAAATCTTGCTTTTTGGGTTGGTAAGTATTTACTTGTGACGAACATTTTATTTGATAATCGGCGACAATGAAAAATTCTGGTTTTTGCCACCAACCACAGCCAGCTGAAGTATTCTCTTCAGCTCAATCGAATTTTTCAAAAGCTGGAGTATTCTCTTCAGTTCAATCGAATTTTTCAAAATTCGATTCTTCAGTTCATAAGTTTCATAGTGTGAGAAATTTAATAATACCATAATAGAAAATTGTAAATATTATTTAAGTACAAAATTGCATCCTTGAAAATAAAAAAATCTTTATCTAATGTAGCATATTTAAATGTATTACAACGACTGTTTTTTTTTGTCATACAAAAAATCTTCTTCATCAGTTACAGCTTCATATATCTTATTCCTATCTTTATGATTTTTACTGTCGATTGTTAGAAAACTTCCTAATGGTATACCATCCTCTGGTCCAACGTACTGACTTTCTGCGGTCTTTCTTATATCGCATTTGACCAGATTTTGATTTTTGTTAGTATCCATGGCTTTTTCATTTACAGGATAAGATACAGCTTTGTCGTCGGTTATGAATGCTGCTGGATTTAGTGATTCGTCTAGAACTTCTTCGTCACTCTCCGATTTATTTAACTCTTCAGTATCGAGTGCAAATCTGCGCCATGGTAAATACCTTTTTTTAGTGTAACATTTATCGATCCAACTACTAGTCACAATCTTTCCTTTACCTACGACTTCATTGAACTTGGGTGTGTTTTTAAAATTGCAACTAAAATTAAAAAACGTTTTTACATTTTATCACTCTTTCTTCCCAGCAACGTCATATAAATATTATAAAGTCAAAAAGAGTGCATGAGAAATAAGTAAGAACATTTTAAATAATATAAACTATTAAGCATAACATTCAGCAATCAATTAGAATATCACACTTATATTGCAGTATGGTATTGTCAATTAGAATAACATTTTTTGTGATCGAACATTATCTAAGGACGTTGTGTTAAAAAATTTGACCGAAGAAAACTCACATTAAATGCGTACAACTGTAATCCCATTTCGATTTGTATTTAGCGCCCATTTCTAGTGCTTTGCTTCTTAAATCTGCACGGTCAGGATTCTAATGAAAATAATATATATTAGTAATAGAATACGTTTAGTTTGTAACAGGGTATTTTTCTATAAAAATATTCAATAAAAATACTACCTAATATCGTGTTGGATATACTGTAAGACCCCGCTTAACGCTGTTTCATTTAGCGCTGATCTGACTGACTTAGAATTTTATTGGTTTTTATAAGTATATTCGTTAATATTGTTTTTATTTTTGTAAGAAATAAATGTTGTTTTATTTTTATTAAAAAAACATAATTATTAAATTTAATACCTAACCAATTTTGGAAATCGAAATCTTGAAAGCAAAATCTTGAAAAACAAAATCTTGAAAAGCAAAATCTTGAAAAAATTTTTTTAAATATAATCATAAACGTTTATGAATATATGAACCCTGAAACCCTGTATTAGATATATTCTTAAAAACTTGATTCTTTGTTTATAAAAGAACGTGCACACACCGCCGAAATACCACCCTTACCAATTGCTCGGAATGGTATAATTCAATGCGAAACAAATTCTCTAGATCAGTTACCAACTAAGTGTCCCAAAAATTTAAAGCTATGAGACTTCAGAAAAAAAGTAATGTATTAAAGAGCCTCAGTCGCAGTGGCGTAGCGTGAATTTCTGCCACCCGTGGCCAGTTAGAAATATTCCACCTCGCCCTAGCCTCTTCGGTCGACCCCGATAGCTCTGCCGCCCGGGGCAATGGCCCCCCACACCCTTCCACGCTACGCCACTGCTCAGTCGTTTGAAGAAATTAACATTCCGGATACTATTCGAAATATCGAAGGAGAGCTATTCGTTTTGTCCGAGAAAAGTGTTGATAACAACCACATTGTCGTATTAGGAACCATTTCTAGCTACTGACAGAAGCAGACATATGGTTAATGGACGGTACATTTAAAGTCCATTATTATTCCCACATTATTTTATCAACTGTTTGTTTTACATGGTATGATAGAAACGCAAACAGTGCTATTAATTTATTATATTATGATTGGTAAAAGCTTCGCTGCAAGTAATAATGATTTAAATTTTTTTATCGATGTACAAATAAAAATTAACCAGTAAGAGTGTTAACTTCGGTATGGCCAAAGCTCATATATCCTACATTTTGATTTTACATTTATTTAATACGTGGGGATGGCATTTGTCGGATTTTCATTGATATCAAAGAGACCTACATAGGGGAGAATATTCGTGTCATATTTCATACCTATGTTTCTACTTGTTCTCACGTTGCTCTTGTTTTCGTCACAAGTAGGCGGATCACACCCCTTTTTGAAGTTTATATATTGTATATTCACTTTACAAGCTCATGAAATTCACTATAAACACGTACGGATTAACATTTTCTGCATTAAGTGGGCGTGGCACTCATCGGATTTTGCCCATTTTCAATTCCAAACAGCCTTAATGCAAGAGAATATTCGTGCCAAATTTCATCGCAATAGCTCTTTCTGTTCTCCTCAAATCGTGTTTTCTACAGACAGATGGACAGACGTGGCCAAATAGACTCAGAAGGTGATTCTGAATACTACTTATATATAGTTTTTTATACCCACCACGCCTTTAAGGTGTTACAAACGGAAGCACAAAGTGAATATACCCTCATTCCTTCGGATGTAGGGTATACAAATTAGAACAGAAATTGCTTTAAATTTAATTTTTGTTTTAAATTAAAAAAAAGCTTAGTTTTTCAAGATTTTTTCAGGATTCACGCACTTTCGAACTTTTGCTTTTCAAGATTTCGCTATTCAAGATTTTTTGTCAATTCAAGATTTTGAAATTCCAGATTCTACTACGCTCCCTTCAATTTTCTATCCAACTTCCCATTACATCATTATATCCATTATACATCATTATGTATTTCCATATTAAGATAGCCTCGTTTAGCGCTGTTTCGCATTACGTCTACTTTGATGGAACGTATCCCCGCGTTAAGCGGGGTCTTCCTGTACCTAAAAAACGTCAAGAATTTGTAGTGGTGTTCATGAAACTCATATGAAATTATAGCATTAAGCTATTCATTTTTAAACCAAATAGAGTTATATCTTTATATCGCGAACAAACAAAAAGGCAAATTTAAATTAGAAGACATTATGTAATTGTTTTACCTGAATTCCACTGATGACCATTACAACGCCCTTAAGCAATTTATTAAAAGGTCTAAATTTTACAATATCTTGTAGCTTCATCTTTTTAGCGGGCCTGTTACTTAGAGGAACAGGCGGTGTCCTTTTTTGAGCCTTGTCCATGTACGAAGGAATAATTGGTTTACCGGCAATCGGATCTTTTATCTTCTCTACTTCACTTGGGTTAAAAGTCTCTGTCATTATTGATTTTCCTTTACTATTTTTCGTTTCCATTTTCAGCTTTCTGGTTTCGGAATGCGTAGCCTCGTCATCTGTTTGAACTTTCTTTTCTAAACGTCCGATGCTACTTACTCCATCAGTTTCAAATAAAGCACCACTATAATCACCTTGATTACGCAGAATCTCAAGATGATCTCGCGGAATGTTCGTTTTAGGTTTTACCACATTTTCAGACGTCGTAGCACTACAAGCGGTTGCAGTCAATGGCGTTACTTCAGTGTTCCTAGTTCGAGCACACTTCCATCGGCTGAACATCCCAGCAAAGCTTTCAGACTCCGAATCTGATGAATCCTTTAACAATGCAAAATTTCCTAAACGTAATGATGTTTCATTTCTTACTTCATCGGCAACATTTACATTTTTTGAAGTCTTCGAGTGAATGAACTTTGTTGAAATAACACTCAATGCTTGATCTTTTTTTTTACCATACTCTGTAGTATGGATTTTAATAAACGAAAGTCCGAACTGCACAAACTTATTAAATGGTTGACTGCATACCACCTTAACCATGTGCCATTTTTTTGTGTAAATATTATCTATTAAAGCGTCCTTTCCAAAACAGCGCACTCGATTAGTATTTGTTGAATTCTTACTCTCAATGGGTGTCATAAATGAAGATGTGGTTAATATTTCCTGACACAATCAGAGATTCAGCTAGCGCTATTAATATTGGTAGCATTTGGGAAACCACTTACCACGAAAGCATCCTTAGCACTCCCAGCTTTAGCAACAAGTACCTCAACGAAAGCCGAATGCTCATTGCCAATATCTATTCCCGTGATATGCAGTTCTTCCTGTAATTCCAGTATTACATACGCCGTATTTGCACCAGAAAATTTAGTCTTCCACTTTTTTCCTGCTTGCATCTGCAAGAGGTTGGCAGCTACATGCACCTGCAAGTTATATGACAAAAAGCAAGCTGCTACCTTAGATTAACAAAATACCTACATCATCCTCACTGCTTACTTCACGAACGGATTTGAAAACAGCACACGGCATGTCTATGATAGAATGAAATTTAAATGTAAATATTTTTGTTAAGATTTGGTCAGTTCATAAAGTTCGTGTTCAACTTTGTAGAACAACATTGACCCATGTTAGACTAATAATGGAGTAACCACATAGAAGTCGTCGTCTTCTCAAAATAATGCCTTGAACACATAGAAAATCGCACTGCGAATTATTCGGTGCGAACTGTCAGAAATCTTCTGCCGCAGCGAAGTTTTGGCTTGTCAAAGTCGATATAAACACACAAAAATAAGAAGAACAAGAGCGACGACTGCGACGTAATTTTATTTTTTTCTCGTTTTCCATAAGAGGCCGTGTAATTTTGACAGTTCGCACCGAATAATTCGCATTGCGATTTCTATGTGTTCAAGGCATAATACGGGCTCTTATCGGAATCGAGAAAAAAAATAAAACGTCGTTGCTTTCGAAGCAAAAGTGCGACGTAAAATTGCGAAATTGTACAAATTTGTCGTTGGTCGCTACTCTTATTGTTGCTTTTGGTGTGTTTACATTAAGATTGACATTATCAGAATACGATACAATTTTCTATAACGCTTGTACAAAATTTTCTTGCGTTAGAATTTTTATTTTATATAACATATTATTACACAAAAATTAATTGTATTATATTCTTAATTAATTATGCTCAGAATGTAAAATTTGGACGAGCACTTAATTGCAGAGGTTAGAAACCACAGATGTCTCTACGATCTTGCAGGGTAATATTATAAAGATAATTTACCCTTGTGAAAAGACTCGAATTTTATTGTTGTTGCTTTAGTTTTTTATGTTGATTACAACCACAACAACAAAACTTTTGCTCTCGTATAGTTATCAAGTTATACATGGAAATCCTTATCACTATATCTCCTAAATTATTATAATATCCGTATAGGATGGTTACCGTTATTAAGGAATTTGAAATATCTGGCGACTTGCCCTAGTTTAAGGCACTAGGCCGAAAAATTAATAAAATTATGCACTGGATATGCAAAGCCATGTCCCGCTGGAGTTATATTTGTTGTCTTCACTAAAAATTGAAAATTTGTATGATAGATCACACTATATTTCATAAAAAGGTTTCATTTTTAGGAAAAAATACAATTGTTACACAGAGTGTTTTCTCCTAAAATCCTGAACTGACCCAATGAAATAAATACGCTTAGAAAATTCATTGTCTCTACTTTCTTTAAATTAAAAAATTAGGCATAAATGCAGAATAGCTGCCAAGCTCAGATTTTGTTCATCTTTTTTTTACCGTTACTTGGGGCCACCACGAACGGAAGTGGTTGGTTTTTATCGGGGGCTGGTCAGCCATCTTGAATTTATGACCGTTTTTCTAGGCAAAAAAATAATTGGTTTAATAAAAGTCACTTATCTCATAAACTAAGAGAGCTAGCGGAACTAACTATTAGTATTCTTGGAAAGGTATTTTTAATACCTTTCATTTATGTAATACACATTTTTGTCCATAACATGGCTGTGAAGGAGTTATATTGATTTTTAAAAAAATGTGACAAGTTGACCTTGAAACAAAAATTTTTTTCTTCCAAACGGACACATTAAGGTATAAAACAAATAACAGTTATGGAAAGCTTGTTCTTTTATCTTTAAAATGGTATATAATATGTTATACTTACTATTGTATTACATTACTCTAGCTTTACATTTCTGTAAACAAACAAAGTGTAAACACAGAAAAAACATTTGAAATTTTTTGCCTACGGCGCTCTAAATTAATGCTATGTTTACACCGACCCCAAATGCGCATTTGTAATCACTCATTTGAAAAGTGTTTACACCGCCTTGTTTGCATTTCGTTTGATATTGATCAGACCAAATTTATGTTTTTTGTTTGCTTGATTTTTTTTACAATTGTTTTTTGACAGCTAATTGACATTATTTCCCTTCCATTTCCCTAGCTTTGTTTTGGGATTTTATTTTTCCCTACGACAGGCTGATTCGAAATATTATTTTACAACTCGTTTGGATCTCATTTCGCCAAAATGAGATGATTTCGATAATGAGTGATTTGGCAATTTGTATGGGAAATGGGATCATTTGGTTTCTCATTTCTGGATTTTGGGCGTAATGAGCCATTTAGCGTCGGTGTAAACGTGGTATTAGGCTGCTCGCACACTGGATGCGTTTTTCGTTCGCACGAATTCTGACGAAAACATGCGAACGATCCCATTGCATGTTTTTGATTGTAAATGCGCACATTGAAGCACTGTTCCGTCGTCAGAATTGTTGCGAACAGTTGCGAAAGCACGAATTCTGACGAAGTGTTTTTCTTTTTTGTTCAATTAGTTATGCAGGTGATGAAATTCACCAAATTGACTTCTTTTCGCGAAAACCTCACGAACCCAAATCTTCCTTTTGAAAAATTTTCCTTTTAGATAAGAATTTTCTAATAAAAAAAGTCATCAACCGTGTCCATTGTGTTATGGAGACATATGGAGCATATGTTGTTTTTGCTTTATAAGGTGTTTACATAAAATGGTTTTTCCAGGTTATTGGAATAAACTGTTTTAAGTCCCAAAACCACTCGTAAACTGTTTTAACTCCCGTGAAATTGTTGTTGCTATTCCAGCGCTAAACCAAAATGCGTTTGGTTTTTAGCCTCAGTTTTTAGTTTGCAAGTCTGTTTCGAAGTTCGGAATTGCAGACACACTATCTTTCTCCTTTTCTAGTGCCAATAAGTTAGAAAGAGATAAAGAGAAAGTGCCACCATAATATTCTGCCAAATGTCAAAACAAATGTAAGCGTTTTATGTCGAAAGTAATATGTTTATTTAAATAAGTATAATATCTAATAAATGACAAAAATTTAACTATTGCAGATGCAGAAATCACATAGAGAACTTTGTGGTCGATGGGGGCGGAATTAGGCTGCTCGCACATTGCATGCGTTTTCCGTTCGCACGAATTCTGACAAAAACATGCGAACGATCTCATTGCATGTTATTGATTGTAAATGCAGAGATAAACATTCGCACAAACTACTTGTAAATTTTGTCCCAACATAATTTTTGTTTTTCTTTTCTTGAAATATGATACAAAACAATATTTTAGGAGACTAACAGGAATTTCAAGTCAATACGGCTGCTAGAACTAAAAATATTTAAATTTTAAAATGAAAAACACACCCGGGTATGTGGGTGTAGACACAAGGGTTAATGACAATATACATACATATGTATGTACAGTATTGTGCATAACCTAAGCAACATTTCTTGTGACAGTGAAAAAGGTTCCATAACATTATTAACCATTAGGTTATAACAAAGATAATTACATTTATTTACTTCTTAATAGGTATTTATTATATATCCAAAACAACAACAAATGTTCTCTCCAATAACGGTAAATATTAAAAGAAAACCAAAAATAACTAAAAATATCATGTGCAAAACCTAAGCAACTTAATATAATATTTAGTATAATAGCCATTATTTTTTATACAGCTAAACAAATTCGAGGTATTGATTCAATTAGCTTTGTAATGCTGCTGTTTGGGATGTTTCCTCCTTCTTTCTTTACTGCAGTCACCAAATCCTTATTTTTAAGCGCCTAGTACCTACACAACCTTTTAGTATTGAAAATAGGTTTCCGATGGGATTTAGATCAGTTGACTTCGCCGACTAGTAAGCACCTTTACCTATTTCGAATTACAGGAGTCCTTAACATAATTTGCGGTATGTTTTGGGTAGCTGTCGTGTTGAAATTACCATTTCAGTGGCATTTCCTATTCGACATGTCTGTGAAAATCGATCGATCACGCCTTCCATGTTCAACTGTCCGCTTACAGTACACTGGATTCAATCGCTGATGGTTACATAATTTCAACAAAATTATTTTAACTGCCCTATAAATAGTGTTTGAGATGATCAAGACATATGTAATTTAATCAAAAAGAATTAATTTTTTTCTAGGTACCATACGTAGGCGCGCTATTGAAGCTGATTTGAGAAGTTATTCAGCACCAAAGGAACGTATGCTTAAAAAAACGCATCTTCAAATGATGTTTGTTTATAAGGCATATGCACAATACTGTATATGCTGTGATAAATAGATAAATAACAAAAATTTTAAAAAACACAAAATAATAGTAAAAAATAATTGAGTATTTATTTGCAATCACAAGAAATTGTAATTGAATTCTGGGCAGAATGGTGAAAACCGAAATCGGTGTTTAAGAGTTAACTAACTTTAAATCGGAGCGCGACTAAATAGATTTCGATCGAAATAATAACTCTTCTACCTATCTAAATCCCTCTGCTTTAAGTCTTTTATAGCCCTCTAATGTAAACAACCTACAATAACAACAAACAGTCATTTATACACAAGTAGTTTCTTCTCGCAGAACAACGAGTTGTTGTTTGTGTAAAACATTGTCGCCCCGGTACTTGCTATCGATAAGGGCTACGGTTGAGATAACACATCCACACATCATTTCATTTCAAATGAACACTTTATTTCAACTAAGAATGTTATATCAAATAATTATTTCAGAAATTATTTTAATTAATAATTATCGCATTTGCAAGATTATTTCAAATAAGCATGTTATTTCATTTTGAAATAATAAATTATTTGAGATGATGAGTTATTTCAAATAATTATTTTAGAATTTATTTGAAATAATTATCGCATCTGCATGGTTATCAATCATGTTATTTCATTTTGAAGTAACGAATTATTTGAGATAACGCGTTATTTCAAATAATTATTTCAGAAATTATTTGAAATAATTATCGCATTTGCATGGTTATTTCAAATAATCATGTTATTTCATTTTGAAATAACGAATTATTTGAGATAACGAGTTATGTATAAAACACAATGCGGCTTCAGCTTCAGCTTTTTTGACGGCTTTTTTGAAGTCGGAACAAAATGAAAAGCTTCAGCTTCAGGCATCAACAGCTGTTATTGTTTATTTACGTTTTCAAAAAACAAAATAAATTAGAAATTTTATGAACAGAAAAATAAAAATATCTCAAAATGATCGACAAACTAATTATAATTGGGGCACTGGTCCATATTATGAGGCTTGTTTTAATTGTATTGGAAATTTCACGTCCCAGGCGAAGATGGTGGGTTCGACCAACTAACAGAAGCCGAAATAAGTTCGGTTTTCATGAAACCTGCATAAAAAAACTTTTGCGCGATGACCAGGATGATCTTTTTAAAGCAGCACGTATGGACGAGGACAAGTTTAATTTGCTCCTATCGCTGCTGAAAGAGAAGCTGTCCCGAAGATCACAAAGGGAGCCTATTCAACCGGAAATGCGTCTAGCGGTAACTTTAATGTAAGTTTTCGCCTTGCGATGTGGGACTTGCAGATACTTATTAATTACTTACAGGTATTTGGCACATGGATGTAGTTTTCAAGTACTTGCGTGGGCCTTCAAGCTTGGTGTGAGCACAGTCAGGGCAATAATCTACGACACGTGCGATGCAATTTGGTCGGAACTACATCCAATTTATTTGGCGCAGCCAACAGTACCGGAGTGGGCGCAAATAGCTGAACAATTTTTTGAAAAAACGGGAATGCCGCATTGTTTGGGGGCGGTAGACGGCAAACTCATCAATATTGCGTGTCCACGGCGGAGTGGCTCTTTACATTACAGCTACAAGAAAACGTTTTCAATAATATTGCTGGCTGCATGCGATATGAACTTGACTTTTACCCTAGTGGATGTTGGTGCTGTTGGTAGCCAAAGTGATGGCGGTGTTTTCGTCAGAAGTGGGTTCGGAAAGGCGATTTTGCAAAACACACTCCCAGTCCCTGAGTCAAGAAACCTACCAGGGTCGGCAGTATGTTTTCCGTATTATTTTGTGGGGGACAACGCCTTTCCTTTACGGGTTAATGTAATGCGACCGTATCCTGGGAGAAATTTACTGACTGACAAATCCCATTACAACAAAACCTTGTCAACCGCGAGAGTTCGCATCGAAATGTCCTTTGGAATTCTTGCAAATCGGTGGAGAATTCTTCAAACGAAAATCCACGCTGAACCGAAAAATGTGGATAAGATTGTCCTGGCCACAGTTTTGCTCCACAACTTTCTGATGTTGCAGAAAACTTCGAGTTACTATTCGGCAGATGATATGGACACATTTGAATCTACTCCGTTGAACCGCATTACAACGTTTTCCAACAGATCTTCTCAACGCGCTTTCGGTTATCGTGACGTTTTGAAGGATTACCTTAATAGGAACAGTACAAACGAAGAAATTCAACAGTAAACTAAAACCTCGCCAATCCTTATGTAGACGAAAACCGAGAAAATAGTAAAAACTAAATAAATAATAAACATTCAATTTAAAAAAAGTCAACTTCTTGTCTGCTTTATTTCTCGTAATTTGGTGAAAACAAATTCAGCAAGGGCCTCTTCCATTTCTGCCGTCTCCTCCTCGGTTAAGCCGGACCGTAGGATTCTGGTGCCCAGGCTGGAGCACAACTGCATTGTGCTGTTGGTGTTTGAGGTCGTGGTACTAAGCGCATCGCACAATTTCTCCATTGAGTTTTCAGCGGCCTATAGAAAGTTCTCCAACATGTCCGGATTCCGTTTGCGTTTCTTCGCCGCCACTGGGACAACCATTTCCGGCGTAACTGTTCCTTCTGATTCACCGGACGGGTACGAGCCCGCAACCATATTTCCAATGGTGCTGCAAAAACACTACGGTCAAAATTAATCGAAATTAAATTAGAAAATCCTACTTACCCCCTAGTGGAAGCAACGTCGTCTAAAAACGACATGATATCCGCGTACTTCCATCGATGTGAATCTGTGAATATGGTTCCTCGGCCATATTGCCAGACGGAAGTATACCTTGTTGTTTGACCCTCTTGTAGGTATCCCTGAGGGATTTCCATCTCTTTTTGCAGATGTCGACTAAAAATTATTTGCATGAATGGTTAAATATTGAAATACTTGAAATCGAAATTACCTGGAGTGTCCAAGATCTTGGAAATATTCCAAGATTTGTCTTTAACAAAAATGTTTTTATAATTTTTGTTAGTCAGATTAAATATGCACTTATGTGCTCTAATTTGTGCAATTAGTTTTTCTTCGAAGGCCATTTTTTTTTCTTTTGCCTGAATTCGTTATAAAATTATCAAATTATATGTTTGAAATAAACAGAATTTTTATTTCCTGTCAAAATCATATTGTTTTTGTTGGAATTTTTGAAAGGAAACATATTTTTATGATAAAACGTAGACAACACTTTTGAGGGGAAATTTTTGAAGCCATACGAAACTCTATTTTGAGGCCGCCTCAGGCTTTTTTTTGTTCTCATACGATTTTGCTTGTGTTCGTTTTTGAAGCTGAAGCTGAAGCCGCATTGTGTTTTATACATTATGTATAAAACGTTCGTTTTTGAGCTATTACAACAAAATTTCATTCCTGGGTATAGAGTAGCATTATCCGTGAATGTGCCAAATATGGGCAAATATTAGGTTACACAGGCAAAAGAGGGTTATATTGTTAAATATATAAACTTCCTGAATAAAACTTTAGATAACAACTTGTTTTACAAAAAAACATTATTACATCAAAACTGGGTGCGGTCCGCCCACTTTTACACTACATATACAGTATAGCAGTATGAAAAAAAGTTTATTACCACGGAAATAAAGTTTAAATGAACACAATTATAAATAAATTATATTAGTCTAATAAGAATTGAACGATAAGAACGATTGTTACGAAATTTTTCGTACGAAAATTAGGGAAATTGAAATTTTTTTATGTCATCAAATACATGGCAAGCATGGTTATATCAATGCCAATTAAGTGGTGGATGATTTCAGAATACTTGTGCCAGAATGGCCCGTTAATTCGCCGCGAATTCGGTGTATGGTATAGTAGGGACATTTTGCAATAATTGCTTATGCTGCAAATGCTAGCTTTGTGTTATCAATGTCTCTACCGGCGGAAGGTAGTTTGGCATTTGTGTAAACGCCTGTGTGGCTCTGGTTGAGTTTGTACGTATTAAGGCTAAAGAAATTTAAAAAGACCTGCAATCAACTAATGTAGAAAAGTATGAATGAAGTATGAAATGAATACTTAACTCTTAAACAGATGCACCAACTTGCACACCATAACAAAGAATATTTCGGCAAAATTTCATTATGATATCTTCACTGGTTCTCTTGTGATCGTGATTTTAACAGACAAACAAGGGACGGACATGGCTAAATTGACTCAATAGATGACGCTTATCAAGAATATATATATTTTCTATAACTATCTTCTCTATTTCTATGCGTTACACATTTCGTGCAAAGTGAATATGCGCGTAATCTTAAGGTGTAGACTATAAAAATAGAAATATTCATATATTATTTACTTATAATATATATATATGAAATATGAAGTGTATTTTAAGGTTTAATATATTATTATATATTAGAATAATTTATTTATACTAACTTGATTTATTTATTTTTACACTTTAATATTATATGCTTCATTTGTGTGCTGCTAAGTGCTGTATATTCGAACAGCATGTGTTGTATGTGCTCCACACATACAAGAATCGTATTGGGTGGCGAAGTAGCAGCTCTCATGGTGAGACTTGTATATTTCCGCTCTAATCCGGTTTAATACTTTGCATTTCCGCTAAAATGTTTGCGATGTAGTCTTCAATATCAATTGCACCATCTATAATATAATTACGATTAGAAAGCAATACATTAAAAAACTAAACAAGTAGAAATTACACACAGCCTAACTGCAAAATATTTGATTAGTCAGCAAAAATAGGCTGTTTGTAATTTGTGTTCAGCAAAAATAGGCTGTTTGTAATTTGTGTTTGCCGCTAAAGAATTTTAATTCAAAAAGAAATCCTTAAACAAGGGCATATTTAATTTATTTATTTGTATTTTAGTGTATTTTTCTTAGGCGGCTTTTTTCGTGGTGCATTTTTCGAATATGCCTTCGATGAAGAATGACCTACTTCTGAGGGTTGCTCAATTCTTGTAATAATGCAATGTGCTGTATTGGTATTGCAATATGTTATGTCATAATTCTTTAGCCTTTTTCCAAAACTGAATTTCTTACTTTCAGAACGTTTTCTCTGTTCAACTATTTCATGCTTTTTTAACGGCTCCAGCTTATTCGTTTCGCATTTTACATATATTTCCTGGAAAAACCAACTTTGTCAGAGATGCGTGAAAACAAAAGCTCACTATTGTACTTATTAGCCGCTTCCTTTACCAAATTAGGCAAATATCCTATTGCATTTATTAGAAGTTATCTTTGGCTTAGGAATCGTTGTGGGTGTCGAAGTAGCAGTTGTCATGGTGATCCCTCTTGTATATTTTCGTTCTAATCCTGTTTAATACCTTGCATTTCCGCTGAAATGTTTGCAATGTAGTCTTCAATATCAATTGCACCATCTATAATATAATTACGATTAAAAATCTATACATTAAAAAACTAAACAAGTAGAAATTACACACAGCCTAACTGCAAAATATTTGATTAGTCGGCAAAAATAGGCTGTATGTAAATTGTGTTTGCCGCTAAAGAACTTTAGTTCAAAAAGAAATCCTTAACCAAGGCCATATTTAATTTATTTATTTGTATTTTGGTGTATTTTTCTTGGGCGGCTTTTTTCTTGGGAGCCTTTTTCGAGGATGCTTTTGGTGAGGGCAGTTTTTTCCAAAACTGCATTTCTTACTTTCGGAACGTTTACTTTGTTCAAGTATTTCATGCTTTTTTAACGGCACCAGGGTATTCGTTTCGCGTTTCACAAATATTTCCTGGAAAAACCAACTTTGTCAGAGATGCGTGAAAATAAAAGCTCACTATGGTACTTATCAGCCGCTTCCTTTACCAAATTAGGCAAATATCGTTTAGCATTCATTAGAAGTTATCTTGGGCTTAGGAATCGTTTTGGGTGTCGAAGTAGCAGTTGTCATGGTGATCCCTCTTGTATATTTTCGTTCTAATCCTGTTTAATACCTTGCATTTCCGATGAAATGTTTGCAATGTAGTCTTCAATATCAATTGCGCCATCTATAATATAATTACGATTAAAAAGCTATACATTAAAAAACTAAACAAGTAGAAATTACACACAGCCTAACTGCAAAATATTTGATTAGTCGGCAAAAATAGGCTGTATGTAATTTGTGTTTGCTGCTAAAGAACTTTAATTTAAAAAGAAATCCTTAACCAAGGCCATATTTAGTTTATTTATTTGTATTTTGCTGTATTTCGCTTGGGCGGCTTTTTTCTTGGGAGCCTTTTTCGAGGATGCTTTTGGTGAGGGCACTTTTTTCCAAAACTGCGTTTCTTACTTTCGGAACGTTTACTTTTTTCAACTATTTCATGCTTTTTTAACGGCTCCAGGGTATTTGTTTCGCGTTTTACAAGTATTTCCTGGAAAAACTAACTTTGTCAGAGATGCGTGAAAACAAAAGCTCACTATTGTACGGATCAGCCGCTTCCTTTGCCAAATTACACATTTGTATAGGAAAACCTCTATACACTACCGGTCAAAATTATCGGACCACTCCTAAAATTTTAACAAATAGTGCAAGTCGTATTCCAATTTTAAAAAATAGAAAAATTATTATATTATTTATTTATATATATATTATATGATTTAAGGTATGTTTTAAGTTTAAAATATTATATATTAGTATTATTTATTTATACTAATTTGATTTATTTATTTTTGCTTTAATTTTATGTGCTTCATATGTGTGGTGCTATATGCTGTATATGTGGACAGCATGTGTTGTATATGCTCCACACATAAAAGAATCGTATTGGGTGGCGAAGTAGCAGCTCTTATGGTGAGACTTAGTGAATATTTCCGTTTTGATCCGGTTTAATACTTTGCATTTCCGCTGAAATGTTTGCGATGTAATCTTCAATATCAATTGCGGCATCTATAATATAATTACGATTAAAAAGCAATACATTAAAAAACTAAACAAGTAGAAATTACACAGCCTAACTGCAAAATATTTGATTTGTCGTTAAAAAATTTTATTTCAATAAGAAATCCTTAAACGAGGCCATCTTTAATTTATTTACTTGTATTTTGGTGTATTTTGCTTTGCCGACTTTTTTCTGAATTGAAGACGTGCGACGATGAACGAGTGCGACAGAACTGATATGAAATTCCAGTAGAAAAAAAAAATTTTAAAAAGTATTGATACTATTAATTTTTAATATTATTAAAAGAGTTTAATTTATTTATAAATAAATTTATTCATTTGCAAATAAGGACTGACGAGTAGTAACTTTTTTAAAGTATGACATACGATGGCATTTCCCGGACGAAATTTATTTTAGTGGATGTCTTCAATGAAGAATGACCTACTTTTGAGGGTTGCTCCTTGAGGGTTGCTCCTTCTTGTAATGATGCAATGTGTTGTATTGGTATTGCAATATGTTATGTCATAATTCTTTAGCCTTTTTCCAAAACTGCATTTCTTACTTTCGGAACGTTTACTTTGTTCAACTATTTCATGCTTTTTTAACGGCTCCAGGGTATTTGTTTCGCGTTTTACAAGTATTTCCTGGAAAAACCAACTTCGTCAGAGATGCGTGAAAACAAAAGCTCACTATTGTACTTATCAGCCGCTTCCTTTACCAAATTAGGCAAATATCGTTTTGCATTCATTAGAAGTTATCTTTGGCTTACGAATCGTTTTGGGTGTCGAAGTAGCAGTTGTCATGGTCATCCCTCTTGTATATTTTCGTTCTAATCCTGTTTAATACCTTGCATTTCCGCTGAAATGTTTGCAATGTAGTCTTCAATATCAATTGCGCCATCTATAATATAATTACGATTAAAAAGCTATACATTAAAAAACTAAACAAGTAGAAATTACACACAGCCTAACTGCAAAATATTTGATTAGTCGGCAAAAATAGGCTGTATGTAATTTGTGTTTGCTGCTAAAGAACTTTAATTTAAAAAGAAATCCTTAACCAAGGCCATATTTAGTTTATTTATTTGTATTTTGCTGTATTTTTCTTGCGCGGCTTTTTTCTTGGGAGCCTTTTTCGAGGATGCTTTTGGTGAGGGCACTTTTTTCCAAAACTGCATTTCTTACTTTCGGAACGTTTATTTTGTTCAACTATTTCATGCTTTTTTAACGGCTCCAGGGTATTTGTTTCGCGTTTTACAAGTATTTCCTGGAAAAACTAACTTTGTCAGAGATGCGTGAAAACAAAAGCTCACTATTGTACGGATCAGCCGCTTCCTTTGCCAAATTACACATTTGTATAGGAAAACCTCTATACACCTCTATATACCGGTCAAAATTTTCGGACCACTCCTAAAATTTTAACAAATAGTGCAAGTCGTATTCCAATCTTAAAAAATAGAAAAATTAATATATTATTTATTTATATATATATTATATGATTTAAGGTATATTTTAAATTTAAAATATTATATATTAGTATTATTTATTAATACTAATTTGATTTATTTATTTTTGCTTTAATTTTATGTGCTTCATATGTGTGGTGCTATATGCTGTATATGTGGACAGCATGTGTTGTATATGCTCCACACATAAAAGAATCGTTTTGGGTGGCGAAGTAGCAGCTCTTATGGTGAGACTTAGTGTATATTTCCGTTCTGATCCGGTTTAATACTTTGCATTTCCGCTGAAATGTTTGCGATGTAATCTTCAATATCAATTGCGGCATCTATAATATAATTACGATTAAAAAGCAGTACATTAAAAGACTTAACAAGTAGAAATTACACACAGCCTAACTGCAAAATATTTGATTAGTCGGCAAAAATAGGCTGTATGTAATTTGTGTTTGCCGCTAAAGAACTTTATTTTAAAAAGAAATCCTTAAGCAAGGCCATATTTAATTCATTTATTTGTATTTTGGTGTATTTTTCTTGGGCGGCTTTTTTCTTGGAAGCCTTTTTCAAGGATGCTTTTGGTGAGGGCAGTTTTTTCCAAAACGGTATTTCTTACTTTCGGAACGTTTACTTTGTCCAAAAACTTCATGCTTTTTTAACGGCTCCAGGGAAATCGTTTCGCGTTTTACAAATATTTCCTGGAGAAACCAACTTTGTCAAAAATGCGTGAAAACAAAAACTAACTATTGTACGTATCAGTTGCTTCCTTTACCAAATTAGGCAAATAGCGTTTTGTCTTCATTAGAAGTTGTCTTTCGCTTAGGAATCGTGTTTGGTGTCGAAGTAGCAGTTGTCATGGTGATACCTCTTGTATATTTCCGTTCTAATCCGGTTTACTACCTTGCATTTCCGCTGAAATGTTTGCAACATAGTTTTCAATATCAATTGCGCCATCTATAATATAATTACGATTAAAAAGCAATACATTAAAAAACTAAACAAGTAGAAATTACACAGCCTAACTGCAAAATATTTGATTTGTCGTTAAAAAATTTTATTTCAATAAGAAATCCTTAAACGAGGCCATCTTTAATTTATTTACTTGTATTTTGGTGTATTTTGCTTTGGAGACTTTTTTCTGAATTGAAGACGTGCGACGATGAACGAGTGCGACAGAACTGATATGAAATTCCAGTAGAAAAAAAAAATTTAAAAAAGTATTGATACTATTAATTTTTAATATTATTAAAAGAGTTTAATTTATTTATAAATAAATTTATTCATTTGCAAATAAGGACTGACGAGTAGTAACTTTTTTAAAGTATGACATACGATGGCATTTCCCGGACGAAATTTATTTTAGTGGATGTCTTCGATGAAGAATGACCTACTTTTGAGGGTTGCTCCATTCTTGTAATGATGCAATGTGTTGTATTGGTATTGCAATATGTTATGTCATAATTCTTTAGCCTTTTTCCAAAACTGCATTTCTTACTTTCGGAACGTTTACTTTGTTCAACTATTTCATGCTTTTTTAATGGCTCCAGGGTATTTGTTTCGCGTTTTACAAGTATTTCCTGGAAAAACCAACTTCGTCAGAGATGCGTGAAAACAAAAGCTCACTATTGTACTTATCAGCCGCTTCCTTTACCAAATTAGGCAAATATCGTTTTGCATTCATTAGAAGTTATCTTTGGCTTACGAATCGTTTTGGGTGTCGAAGTAGCAGTTGTCATGGTCACCCCTCTTGTATATTTTCGTTCTAATCCTGTTTAATACCTTGCATTTCCGCTGAAATGTTTGCAATGTAGTCTTCAATATCAATTGCGCCATCTATAATATAATTACGATTAAAAAGCTATGCATTAAAAAACTAAACAAGTAGAAATTACACACAGCCTAACTGCAAAATATTTGATTAGTCGGCAAAAATAGGCTGTATGTAATTTGTGTTTGCTGCTAAAGAACTTTAATTTAAAAAGAAATCCTTAACCAAGGCCATATTTAGTTTATTTATTTGTATTTTGCTGTATTTTTCTTGGGCGGCTTTTTTCTTGGGAGCCTTTTTCGAGGATGCTTTTGGTGAGGGCACTTTTTTCCAAAACTGCATTTCTTACTTTCGGAACGTTTACTTTTTTCAACTATTTCATGCTTTTTTAACGGCTCCAGGGTATTTGTTTCGCGTTTTACAAGTATTTCCTGGAAAAACTAACTTTGTCAGAGATGCGTGAAAACAAAAGGTCACTATTGTACGGATCAGCCGCTTCCTTTGCCAAATTACACATTTGTATAGGAAAACCTCTATACACTACCGGTCAAAATTATCGGACCACTCCTAAAATTTTAACAAATAGTGCAAGTCGTATTCCAATCTTAAAAAATAGAAAAATTAATATATTATTTATTTATATATATATTATATGATTTAAGGTATATTTTAAGTTTAAAATATTATATATTAGTATTATTTATTTATACTAATTTGATTTATTTATTTTTCTTTAATTTTATGTGCTTCATATGTGTGGTGCTATATGCTGTATATGTGGACAGCATGTGTTGTATATGCTCCACACATAAAAGAATCGTATTGGGTGGCGAAGTAGCAGCTCTTATGGTGAGACTTAGTGTATATTTCCGTTCTGATCCGGTTTAATACTTTGCATTTCCGCTGAAATGTTTGCGATGTAGTCTTCAATATCAATTGCGGCATCTATAATATAATTACGATTAAAAAGCTATACATTAAAAAACTAAACAAGTAGAAATTACACACAGCCTAACTGCAAAATATTTGATTAGTCAGCAAAAATAGGCTGTTTGTAATTTGTGTTTGTCAATTTGTCAAAAAATTTTAGTTAAAACAGAAATCCTTAAACGAGGCCATCTTTAATTTATGTACTTGTATTTTGGTGTATTTTTCTTTGGCGACTTTTTTCTTGCGGCTTTTTTCTGAATTGAAGACGTGCGACGATGAACGAGTGCGACAGAACTGATATGGAATTCCTGTAGAAAAAAAAAATTTAAAAAAGTATTGATACTATTAATTTTTAATATTATTAAAAGAGTTTAATTTATTTATAAATAAATTTATTCATTTGCAAATAAGGACTGACGAGTAGTAACTTTTTTAAAGTATGACATACGATGGCATTTCCCGGACGAAATTTATTTTAGAGGATGACTTCGATGAAGAATGACCTACTTTTGAAGGTTGCTCCATTCTTTTAATGATGCAATGTGTTGTATTGATGTTGCAATATGTTAGGTCATAATTCTTCTTACTTTCGGGACGTTTGCTTTGTCCGACAACTTCATGCTTTTTTAACGGCTCCAGGTTAATCGTTTCGCGTTTTACAAATATTTCCTGGAAAAACCAACTTTGTCAGAGATGCGTGACAACAATAGCTCACTATTGTACTTATCAGCCGCTTCCTTTACCAAATTGGGCCAATATCGTTTTGCCGTTGTCATGGTGATATCTCTTGTATATTTCCGTTGTAATCCGGTTTAATACTTTGCATTTCCGCTGAAATGTTTACAAATAAGTAGAAATTACACACAGCCTAATTGAAAAATATTTGATAAGTCGGCAAAAATAGGCTGTATGTAATTTGTGTATGTAAATTTGTGGAAAATTGCTGTAGAAAATAAAAAGTTTAAAAAGTATTCATACTATTAATTATTATGCATATTATTGGGGGGTGATACACGAACCATCAGTATGAGCGCATCACTCACGCTCATAACATTTTATGCAAAAATTTTGGCTGTTTCACGATCATCAAACAATCATATGCATGCAGAACTCGAAACACGGTCTGAAAATTTTGCTTATCTCTTATTTCTGTTTTATTATGCACAGCAGCGGTATTTAATTTCTGTTTTATTAAGCACAGCTGCCACAGCAAGGGCTTCGCGAAAGCGAGCATACATATGTATGTACTTGAAGGTAGCAATAAAAAATGTATTAGAAAGCCGTCGGCTTTTTTTTCTGTTTGTCAAACCAATTGTAATAAATAAATGAATTCTTTTTATTTTTTGGGTTTTCTTAGAAATTTACTGTTATTGCAATTGCTATTGTTATTGCAGTAGGTTCGTTTTCTTTTATTATCGATTGTAGCTCTAGCAATTTATTTTTTAAATGTGAAAATAGTCTGTACTCCTATTAGAGAGCTGCACAAGATGTCTTGAAACGCACATCAAGCCACAACAAAAATTTCAAGCCTTGCACTGCTTGCTTATTTTGCTTTCGAATCAAGACATTGCCTGCCGAAAGCGTGCTGATAACAAAACACAACAAGGCAATAGTATTCATTGCCATTCGTTGCTGTTTTGAACGAAAAGGCAAAGCAATGACAATTGCTATGACAATAGATAACGCATGGCAATGTAAGGCAACGAATCGCGCTAAACTCAAACGAAGACTCATGCAAAAGAATGAGATAGGTTCATATCATTGCGCATCGTTGCCGACATCATAGCAGTATTGCTATTTTCAATGTCTTGTTGCCTTCCTCAAGGCACTATTGCCTTTTCTGCTTACACTTCAAGCTATATTGCCTTCACAGAAAAGCAAAGCAACACAATGTCTTGTTCGAAACAGATAGACGGCAAGGCAGTCACGGCTTGTTCGGGTAGTTGCCTTGAAGTGTTCGTGTCAAATCGTTCATTTGTGCACGACAGTGCACTGCAAGGCAATACTGTGGCATGTTGCCTTTAGCAATTCAAGACATCTTGTGCAGCACTCTAACTCCTATAAAAACAAAAAACTGACCCAAAATACTTACCAATAACCAACGAATTTTCTTGGAAATATAGAAGAAAGGATGAAACCTTTTTGGGGTTGTAAATAAAAAACAAAATACAAAAAAGGTCGCGATGTCTCTTGCTCTCTTTCTATTTTTCACATATCCTAACCCTTTCGCCCACTGTTCATTTTTACAACTTGGAAATTCTTGTAAAAAAGGAGGCTGGCGAAAATGTAAAAAACAGTTGAAGGTCATTACAGGAAATAAACATCCCATAAACATTAATGGGAATGATATTGTAGTTAATATTGATCAACAAATCAAACATTGTGTTTCGCCTAAATTATTTTCAAAAAACAAAAAGTGATTCTCCCATTCCTTATTAAATATTTTTCACAGTGCATTTATAAAAAAGCGAAGTACGATGTTGCCTGCTTGAAGTCTGTACGTCGACTGACTGCTCTTTATAGGAACGATCGCTAATGTCGGTGTGAAATAAAAATATTAGAATAGAAGATTACGCATTGCGCAGGTCCGTTATTCGATGTCAAAAAATTTGACAACTGGCTTACAACCGTGTGTGACGTCACAAAAGACACAATTTTTGTGAGAGCCATAGACAAAGCCATTGATTTCGTGATTTAAAGATATAATTTGATAAAAAATAATGAGGTGCAAAGTGAAAAACTGTGGAAATTGGAATCAGAATGCAGCTAGTGTGTGCAGTTTTTTTCCGTTTCCATCCGACACTAAAACATTGCGCATTGGGATTAGTTTTTGCAGACAGGAAAAAGTTTTAATACCAAGACTTCATGTATTTGCATGAAGCATTTCACAGCTGACGATATTGAAAATAATATGTAGTTGGAAATGGGTAAGAAAAGGAGTTTTTCTACTATTATTCAGTATTAAAAAGCTTTAAATTATTAGGATTTGCCAAGCAGAGGATTCTGAAGCGTGGTGCCGTTCGGTCCATATATGATCCACTTGCTGGGAATCCAGTGTTGGCTGCAGAACGCGAAAAAAGGATACAGCAACGGGAGAACAAGAAAATTGTAAAGTTGCTACTCCAGGAACATAATGTAACAGCTAGGAACCTATCATTACACGAAGGTATAAAAAAATGTTAAAAAGATAAACACTATGTGCAAAACATTTATATACTTTGCAGAGAATATTGAAAACGATTCATCCATGGTTAATGTACCATCAGTGGAATCACTCCCATGGAAGAAGTAGAAGAAGAAACAAATGCTCTAACTCGGCACTTTGTTGAGGAAATTGAGAGTTTGCGAAAGGAGATGTAAGTTCAATTAGCTAAAATTTGACATAATAACAACGAACAATTATGTATTTCTTTTAATAGAAAAACATTACGGAAAGAGAACAATTGTATCCTAAACTCACACAAAAGGGCATAAGTGAAATTGCGGCACTGAAACAAAGTGCAATTGAAGTAGGCAGGAAGCATGAATTTTCCATGAAAACAATCGAAAAGCGACTTTTCCAAGCCGAGTATGAAGTGAAGAACGTAGAGGATAAACTGCTGACGATATTTACAAAAGGTCAAATAACAAAACTAAAGAACGGGATTCAGAGACCTACTTGGACTGAAGAAGACATCGAAAACTCCATCACACTTTTGCTATGTAATACTGTTACTTAGCTCCTGATTTTCTTTACAATCTTGTAAATATTTTCCAATTGTTGTATGTTAATATAAATCAATATATTATTATATATTTTTAAGTTTTGAATCTCCATAAAAAATGTAAATTCTAAGTTTTATTTAATAATATAAATAAAATGTACTTTTATGAACACATTTACAAAATATGTATTGATTTATTAATTGCAAAATAAAAAAAGAATGTTAATAAGTATAAGCCACCACCATCGTCATCCAAGAATGATAGGAAAAAGTTTTGTAACTGGAGTAACTGCGCTGGCAGATTTTAATGCACGCTGGACAACAGTATTCGAAACCAAATTACTATGCTATTATTATTCAATTATTAATGAATTATGCACTAATTGCTTCGTATATTTCTATAGTATATCGTTATTATTTCTAAAACCAAGAAATTAATGTAAAACATGAAATTTTACGGCAATGTTTACAATTTTGTATACAAAATGTATACAAATTTGACAGTTCAGCTATATTGGTTGTCTATTGTGACGTAGATGCGCAGAAGAAAACAGTTTTGAACGCTCTTCGGCGTAATCTTCTATTCTATTATTTTTGACATAAATATATAATTCACGCTCAAAACACATTGAACACACAAGCGGTGCGAGAGAGAAGCGAATGTTTGTTTTTGTAAAATAAATTTTTAGAGTTTGTACGAACGTGCAAGAATACCGCTCGCCCGACAACAACAAGCATATGAATGACGACAACAGCGTTCTTTACCGAACCAGAATCGAAATTTTTTGTGTTTTTATACCCTACACCTTAAGGTAAGGGTATATTCACTTTGTAACGAAATGTGTAACGCATAGAACTAGAGACGATAGGTATAGAAAAGTATATATATTCTTGATCAGCGTGACCTCCTGAGTCGATTTAGCCATGTCCCTCCGTCTGTCTGTCTGTCTGTTGAAACATAGAGAAAGAATAACAAGAGGGCGAATCTTGAACAAAAATATTTTCCATGGTCGATCCAGTACTGGATCGAGTTTTTACTCAATGCTGAGTGTTTCGCGCTCTTCTCTTTTGCTATTGGCTGCTCTGAGCATTTGTTTCCTATCCACTACTGAATCGTTGATACATTACTCAATGCTTCGCTCTCTTGCCTTTGTTTACCTTCGTTTGTGTGTTTGCACTGATGCTCTCAGAATTCGTTCGTTCGTAAGAAGAGTTGAGCGATGGAATCTTGTATGTCAAAGGAGGTGAGAATGAATCGGTTGATCAATTTCTGGATAAAACCAGGGGTTGAGGGAACAAGGGAATTTGACTTCTTTACGTCTGTCGGTCTATTAAGCTTGGATTTTTTTCGCCCTATTATTCTTAGCTTATTAAAGGAATTTTGTTTTTTTATAACATTTTGCCTTAATCAACTGGCTTAATCAACTGTTTAGTATTTTAAATTAGGTCTGTTATTAAATTAGATTATTGTTAATTGTTATTTTGTATATTTAAGATTATAATATAATTGTTGCACCAATATTTCGTTTTATTGACAGCCCATAGGCAATGCTTCCTTAATAGAACTGAAATCATAAATATTAAAAATTTTAGTGTTTAATAATTTTAATAATGGTTTTGGACACTACAATAACAAGGTAAATTCATACATGATACAGAAGCACTTCAGTTGTTAGTACAAAATAACAAACACAAAGTCGATCTTCGGATTCCTTCGTTTAACGTGTTCAATTTGTTGATATGCCGACTAAATAAATCTGCTGCCCATACAAATTCTTCAACAGCACACTATGCTCGGAACGTAGATCATGCCAGCGCGTTACAAAGCTTGGGCATCGAACAAGAAGCAGAATAAAGCTTCGAAAAGCAAAATTTCTTTCAAAAACCATAAATTGCAAATTTTAAAACGATTTCAGGCGGACGGACGGCTGCACATGGTTTGTTTGTGTAAGAGAAGCAAAAGAAGACGAATCGCACCGTTCTTCTCATCGCCCGCTGTACTCCACAAATTGATCGATTCTTTCTTTCACACTTTACTTGGCATACGAGAGTTGGATCGATCTCTTCTTACGCATGTTCGCTTGCATTGTTAGTGCAAAATAACAGAAGCCAAGACGATTTTCCGCTCCCTTCATACTCATTAAAATGATCTTTCGAACCCCTCACTCATTAGAAGATCATTAAATTTTGCTTTGTTATCAGCGCTGAGAAAATTACACACTGACTCACAAAACAATGCATAGTAGATCCGAATAATGAGAGAAAGACACAAAGCAAAAATTGAGAAACTGAAATCGCGTGCTCTCTGATTGTTGATTCATTTCGCACTCATTGCGCTTCTTCGTTTCCCTTGCGGACCGACCGCTTCCATGTCGCCGATGAGTACATTTGGCTGATTCGGCCTCTTGTTATTCTTTCTCTATGGTTGAAATCACGATCACAGGAGAACCAATGAAGATATCGTGATGAAACTTTGCAGATATATTGTTTTATGTGGTGGGCAGGTTGGTATTGAAAATGAGCAAAATCGGTCCACGCCCACGCCTATTTTTTATTAAAAATGTGATATCAACGTTCGTTTTTGAGCTATTACAACAAAATTCCTGGGTATAGAGTAGCATTATCCGTGAATGTGCCAAATATGGGCGTGATCCGCCCACTTTTAGGTTACACAGGCAAATGAGGGTTATATTGTTAAATATATAAACTTGTAACGAGTTTTTTTGTTTCCAGCCTGGATGAGGCTCAGTCTGTCCAGGGTTCTCTCAAAGGGGTCTCGTAACCCTCCAAGTTATTCAACCGCCACACGAATTTCTAACGACTGGTTTCACAGTCTAGCACTGACTCTTTGCAGAGTTCAGCTCGGTGGATTGGTTGTATTGGTTTTATCCTTATATCTACTTAACAATTTCTATACTTATGATACGTACAATGAATGTGGTTTTTGCCTACACGAATCTAAGGGCAGAGTGCCACGCAGCAGACGGCTGTACAGTTTCCCTATGTAAAATCGCTTAAGCAGGAGTTTTTATAACCAGCGTGTTTCTCTACGGAAGGCCCAAAGTAAGGGCTTGGAAGCTCAAGAGCTTCCCGGCGGAAGGCCTTAATTTATATGAGGGAAAGCGAAAGTGCTTCCCTGCGGAAGGTCTCAGGTAAGGGCTTGGGGGCTCAAGTGCTTCCCGGCGGAAGGCCTTAATTTATATGAGGGAAAGCGAAAGTGCTTCCCTGCGGAAGGTCTCAGGTAAGGGCTTGGAAGCTCAAGTGCTTCCCGGCGGAAGGCCTTAATTTATCGAACCAAAAATGCTGGTTAGGTTAATCTCCTGTTTAAGGGACTTTCCTACCGGTGGCGTGCAAATATTGTTGCACGCCGGTGGCCTGCGCCGATTGGTGAATGATAAGGCATTCACCGATGACCGAAGTCGATTGGTAAATATATAAGAATATTACCGATGGCCGAAGCCGATTAGCGAATGATAGCGCATTCACCGATGACCGAAGTCGATTAGTAATATATAAAAATATTACCGCTGGCCAAAGCCGATTAGTGAATGATAGTGCATTCACTGATGACCGAAGTCGATTAGTAATATATAGGAATATTACCGCGGGCCGAAGCCGAATGGTGAATGATAGTGCATTCACCGATGACCGAAGTCGATTGGTAATATATAAGAATATTACCGCTGGCCAAAGCCGATTAGTGAATGATAGTGCATTCACTGATGACCGAAGTCGATTGGTAATATATAAGAATATTACCGCTGGCCAAAGCCGATTAGTGAATGATAGTGCATTCACTGATGACCGAAGTCGATTAGTAATATATTAATAGTGCCGTCAACCAATGTCATCGGCAGCAAAAATGGTAGGGAAGTTGCAAGATCGTTTTAAAATCTCGAGTACAAGGCTTACCTTTATACTCAGCGCAACTCGAATTTGAATGTTTTTGCCGAGTCTTTTATGAGCCGGCTGCCATAAACGGTATGTGAATTATATTAACGCAGTGAGCGCAAATTACCAGTGTCGATCTTTTTATTGTATATCATGTATGTGTATGTATGGCGAAACCGGTTTTGTGTTGTTTCTTCTGCACAAGAATACAAACACACATACTACAAGAATTGATGCGGAGATAAAATATTTTGATCGCTGGTGGGATTTGAACTTGCGATATGTGGTTTCCTAAGCTCGGTTTCTTAAAAAGAGAAAAAATATTTTGATCGCTGGTGGGATTTGAACCTGCGATCTGTTGGTGCATTCTGCTGATTAATGCCGCGACTGCGCTGCGACTGTGTTTATGTTATTTTCTTTGTTTTGATTTTACTAATTTATATATTAGTGATCTTAATTGTAACGTTGTGCACGTTACAAACTTCCTGAATAAAACTTTAGATAACAACTTGTTTTACAAAAAAACATTATTACATCAAAACTGGGTGCGGTCCGCCCACTTTTACACTACATATACAGTATAGCAGTATGAAAAATAGTTTATTACCACGGAAATAAAGTTTAACTGAACACAATTATAAAACAACTAAGCTAGTTATTTTGTTTTGAAAAAGGTAATGACCACGCCTACTATTTATACAGAGGCGTAGCTAGGTCTCATGGAGCCCGGGACGGTTAATCAACTTGTAGCCCCAAAAATGCCTGGAATGCAATAAGTCAATACTTGATTTCCACAACTGCCGCCCCCGACATTGTGCCGCCCAGAGTGGACCGCCACCCCCGCCCCATCCAAGCTTCGGCACTTTTTTTAAAACTTTTAGGTGTAGGGTATCTAAGATTCGGCCAGGCCGAATATAGCTTTCTTACTGGTTATTTTTACTGATGTTTTAGCTCCTTTTTGTAACTTGACTGATTTTGACTTTGGCTACTATTTTTGATAGTGATTTTGGTTTTTTATTTGGATAATTTGGCAATTTATTTATTATTTATATTATAATCGGTAATTTGTAATTAATAATAATTAATTAATAATACATAATACAACAATGTATGCATTGTACAAACCAAAGTCCAAATGCGCATTGGTTTGACGAAATTAATGAATTTCCTGCGTTGCCTGGCTAGGCAACGCAGCCCAAAATCGTCGCAGAATTTTTGTTATGCATTCGGCATCTGTATATTATTTCACTGTGGTGTTAGTTAATTCAACACAGACCTTAGTTCGTGCACAAATTAGTAACAATTTTCTTAAGTTGTTTTCGAGTTTAAAAAGAAAGCATATCATAAACAAATAATTCTGCATTTATTTATTTATTTAAGCTAAGCATTCATATTCTCTTAAAGCTGTATAAAAGATTGAATCATGAAAATCAGAGAATCATGATTTTAGCATACTTTATTATATATATATATGTACATATATACATTCATATACTACTTTTACATATTTAATCGTTTTATTTAACTTTTGGAATTTATTACCGAGTTGACAAACTCCCCAATGCAGGCGCCAGAATTTCAAATTTTAAACATATGTATATGAAAATGTGTTATTTGTAATAGAATCAATGTAATAATAACCAAATTAAACGTCCAGATATTCCTGGTTGGCTGCAACATTTTTACAAGAGAGGGAATTTCAGTTCGATTTGATACTGGCCGAAAGACCCCTACATTGCACGGCTCTGTTTTATTTAGTATTCGTTTTTAATGGTTGTATTTTCGAAAAAAGTTTTAATCTTGCTACGTCCATTTACAATCCTTAGGGGCGGAGTAGCATAACATACATACAACTCGTGCTCGCGTAGATCACGAAAGTAAAGTACCTTTTCAATTTCGAGTTCTTTCCAATTACATACAATATGTGGAATACACATACGCCTTATTATTTAATCCCGCTCACAATTTTAGCGAAAATTTATTGTAAAAATCTGCGTCTAGGCACTAAATTAACGTTGATCATTGACGCTTGAACAATGACTCAGTTTCATCACAATCGGATGATTGTGCGTTACTATATTAGTAACGCAAGCCGCAAAGCACCACATAAAACCATGTTTTTATATATGGTAGTTGGGCGTGGTAGTTGTGTAATCACGCCTACATTTAACGTGGCACTGACGAAGTTATCTCACGTTTCAAGTTTCATGATTGTATCTTCAATAGTTTTTAAGATATGATACTTTAGGTAAATTTGTGGTTTTCGAAGGTTTTCTATAGCTTATATTGGAATGATAACACAATATGAGATATGTACCGAATTTTATAAAAATTTGTCAAGCCGTTTAAGCAACCGAATTCGAAAAAATGTCGATATTAATTTCTAGATATTTGTAAGAGAAACTTTTTCACACGAAAAATATATTCGCAAGTCAGTTCTTTTAGGATATATTTCATGATAAACACTGCACTTTTTACCAAGTGTTGTCCTTTTTAAATATTTGGACGAAGAATTTTGAAAAATCATGAAAATGGTTTTTATACTATGTACGCACTAGACCAAAATTATACTATGTTCGCACTAGACCAAAATTAGACAATTTCTTCCTTACCACAATTTCGGCTGAAATTGAGAATGAAGTCCACAATTTCGCCATACAAAAGGAAGTCAAACGAAATTGAGGTGGTGAATAAATTTATCTCAATTTCAACGAAATTGGAAGCGAAATTGACTAGAAATAGAAAATCAACCCTGATTTTGTAATAGAATGTGTTATAAATTGGTATTGAACTGGCAGCACTGAGTACATTTGACTAGTACAATTGCGGCATTGAAGAATTTTTCGAAAAATGAAAAGAAGCTATAAAATGCGAAATTTTTGGGGTGAAATGGCTGTCGAGTTGCTAATAGAAAACTGGTCAAACAAAATTGACCAGCTACGAGGGGCAAGGCGCAACAGCCATATTGGAATCCATATATATATATGTTAATTATTTGTATAACTTGGACAATTTCCATTGTTTTCTAATGTTAACAAAACTCTCGCGCAGTAAACAAACGAAACGTCAAATGAAATTGGGAGTGCCTAATAACGTGTTCGAGGGCCGAAATTGCCCTCGAAATTGATACAATTTCATTTAAAATTGGCAGTGTTCGGTTTATACTATTTGGCCTAGTGCGAACACGTTATTAGTCATTAGTAGGCGAGATATTTTCGCGGAAAAAGAAAATCGGTATTTAAGGGTCTTCCTTAATCCTTTAGGGCTTGAATTTCGAAATATCCCTTCTTATTCCTTTTATACACCATATAACACTGTGCAAAATTTCATGGTTCAACGCTCTTTGGGCGTTGATGGGAAGTGAGTCACTTTAATTTTTCAGATATTTCTTTTCTGCTGATTTAAAGCAACAAATTACCTAAAACAGATTCAGATATTCTCTCTTCTGCTGATTTAAAGAAACAAATTACCTAAAACATTTATCAATGCCCAAAGTATATTCTGGATAATATAGAAGAAATTATATATTTTTTAGAATTATAAGGAAAAACCAACAGCTGATTTCTGTAAAGTAAGTAATTACTTATGCAAGCCAGGTAGCGCTGCTACTGTAACTAGCGTTCACGAACACTCTCTTTACCGATTGCATTTATTTGATGACGCGCATAATTTTTTGTAGTGTGACAGCGAGTAGCCTTAGAAGTTTTATTTGAGGTGGCCTCATGAGGCATAGTCTAGCATGGGCCATCGTGTAATACTAGCCTTTCACACTGAAAGCTTTTTCGACAAAACAAGCTAGCTGTCAAAACAGTTGATTGTTTGACTATCGTTAGGAAAGGATAGTTTTATCGCAGCAGCAAGAACTTCCTCAGAAAAGCGACGGCAGAAAAACAAAGAAGTTTTGAACTGCGATCCCCCTGCAATTGGTAACTTATTTTTAATCGTGAACAAAAAAAGCTATAGATTAATTAATTGATGAGCAGCAATTTTTGTGATATCATTCCGAGTTTTGTATTCGAATGTCGTAAAGCTTTACTTTTAGCATAGATGCAAACCATAAGCCTTGTCCTCAATAAAGAAAGATAAGCATTGAAAAAATATGGAGGTGGATGTATTGTCTATTGCCAGATTACCAGATTGACATATTGACAAGTTGTCTTAAAGAGAATGATAGAAAACAACAATGCATAATGTTGCGAATATCCGTTATGCGGATATTAAGCGTTGAACACAATCGGAGCAACAGGATACAAGATTTATTTTTAGCTGTCAAATTTACATGGGCTCTTATGGAGATCGAGAAAAAAGTTTGCTTTCCAGTTTGTTGCTCTGGTTTGCTTTCCATTTTGTATCTTGTCTCCGGGCTAATTCTAATTTTGACAGCAACAGAATCATTCTTGTTCTTCTTCGGTGTGTTTGTTTACATTCTGTCATGCAAAATTTGACAATTTTGTGGGGTGTCACACTAGGCATCTTAACGCCAATTTATTTAAGTTAATATTTAACGCAATTTTTATTATTATTACAAGCAATTTATTTCTAAAATATGAAAATATGCGGCATTCCTATTTAGAAAAATTACTCAAAATATGGAAAGGAAATTATAAATAAAAAACAAGATGCAGAAAAAGGTTGCAATTCCTCTGTCAACCGTTTCAACATGTTCCTTTTTATAACATGGAAATTCCTCTAGAAAAGGATGCTGGCGAAAATGTAAAAAACAGGTGAAGGCTTTCTAAGGCGGCCTCAAGTGGCCTAGTGTTACACTCACCATTAAGAATTTGACATATGAAATTTTTGTTGCCGAGCAACAGTTGCCCAGCCATTATAATTAACGCCATGGAATTTCTTGTTGCTTGGAATGTTCGATGAAATTCTTCAAGTTCCCCAAAAAATGTAAATAAATTTGACAAACGAATTGCCAAACAAGGAAATTATTCAAATTATTTTTATTTAAAACAAAATATAAATAATTTATGACGACAGATGTCACTAATTTGAAGATTTCGAGAGAGAGAAATCGTTATCGTTTGCGACGTCGCACAGTGGCCGGTTTTTCATCTTAGCGGCCAAAAGTAATTTTTTTCAATGTCACCGATTTCAAAATGGGTTAGGTCATATGAAAGTAGAAACCTGAGAACCTAGGGAGCAAAAAAAATACAGCTTTATCTTGATTATTTCATTAGTAACTATGCAATAAAAAACAGCACTTTTTATTTTCAACTAAAATAAACACATTTTTTCAACTTTTCCCAGATTTAGATATCCATATCTCTGTCAATATTTCAGATATTAAGTTCCGGTTTTTATACCCTACACCTTAAGGTAAGGGTATATTCACTTTGTAACGAAATGTGTAACGCATAGAAATAGAGACGATAGGTATAGAAAAGTATATATATTCTTGATCAGCGTGACCTCCTGAATCGATTTATCCATGTCCGTCCGTCTGTCTGTCTCTCTGTTGAAATCACGATCACAGGAGAACCGGTGAAGATATCGTGATGAAATTGCAGATATATTGTTTCTTATGGTGTGCAGGTTGGTATTGAAAATGGACAAAATCGGTGCACGACCACGCCTATTTTTTATTAAAAATGTAACATCAGCGTTCGTTTTTGAGCTATTACAACAAAATTCCTGGGTATAGAGTAGCATTATCCGTTAATGTGCCAAATATGGGCGTGATCCGCCCACTTTTAGGTTACACAGGCAAAAGAGGGTTATATTGTTAAATATATAAACTTCCTGAATGAAACTTTAGATAACAACTTGTTTTACAAAAAAACATTATTACATCAAAACTGGGTGCGGTCCGCCCACTTTTACACTACATATACAGTATGAAAACAAGTTTATTACCACGGAAATAAAGTTTAAATGAACCCAATTATAAAACAACTAAGCTAGTTATTTTGTTTTGAAAAAGGTAATGACGACGCCTACTATTTATACAGAGGCGTAGCTAGGACTCATGGAGCCCGGGACGATTAATAAACTTGCAGCCCCAAAAATTCCTACAATTTAATAAGTTACTAATTGATTTTCACAACTGCCGCCCCCGACATTGTGCTGCCAGAGTGGACCGCCACCCCCGCCCCACCCTAGCTTCCGCACTTTTTTCAAAACTGTTAGGTGTAGGGTATCTAAGATTCGGCCAGGCCGAATATATCTTTCTTACTGGTTTTTATTAAATTCTTGGATATATTCGTTGTCACATGTTGTTACAATTGAGTAAAACTGTGGTATAGTTATTACGTAACAAGAATTCCAGAAATGCTCCAAATTTGGTTAAATTTCGTCGTATTTTGGAGCAGGACTTTTGTGCTCCAAAAGGCTCCAAAACGAATTTTACACCATTGTAAAGCTGAAAGTTTTCTCTAAAAGCCCATACCCATTTTGTTTGCATCGGTTTGCCCCACCGGGCGCTAGAGCCCATTATATGAGACAAAGTCACACACTGCAAATGTTTTTAACATGTTTTCCGTTATTTTTTCTTCGTTAGTGTTATACTTTTCTTTCAAATTATATGTATATTTCAAAGTATGGAAAGGTACTGGGATAGTTTGCAGTAATTAGGTTTTTTGTTACTTATCAGGTAATTAGCTCTTACTGCATATGTACTGTAAATGTGAACAGATTATTGTTTTCATTGGAAGAAAATTATGTGAAAAGTCTTGGCCTTTGTAAGTGATGTGATAAAAGATGTGATAATCGAAGAAGTTAGTAAAATTGGGAGGCAAATTGATGAACTTCAGCCGCGGCTATTTGAGTATCATGGCCATATTATTCAAATAGATTTCAAACTTCTGCTCACCATGATTGATGGAAAAGTCGGACAAGTGCCTTAACTGATACTAAGGCATCCTCTAGCTGTATTATATGCCATCAAACCGCGAGTACACTAAGCCAAGCACCAGCAGATGCCAATTATTCTGAGGATTATACGAATTATTATACGAATTCGGATTGTCGCCTCCTCACAATAGAATTCGTTTCATGGAACATAGACTGAAATTGGGCTATGCTTTAGAATTCGGAGCAACAGGAACGGTTAGTGAAAATGTAGTGTATATGGAGAAACGGAAGCTGCCAAATACAGGATCAATATCATGAAATAATAATTGATTGGCTAATAATTGGCCAGCCAAAACAAGGAGAGGGAAATACGAATGATGGAAACACCGCTAGAAGATTTTTCTCAGATCCTGAGATGGAGCTTTCGTTACAGGAGTGGACATTGAATTAATTAATCAAAATAATAATAGAATTTATAGCATGCAGCAGGATGATTGATGCCAAAAAATTTGGTGAATATGCAAAGAAAACCGCAGAAATTTACAACGAAAAATATACCTGGAGGAATATGCCATCAACAATTCATAAAATTCTTTATCATGGCGTGCAAATTATTGAAAATAGTCTACTTCCATTTGGTGACCTTTCTGAAGAAGCACAAGAAAAAAGAAACAAGGATTACAGATTCTTTCGTGAACACAACACAAGGAAAATTTCAAGATATTGTACCAATGAGGATCTGCTTGCAGTTTTGCTGTACACATCGGATCCATATATTTCAAATATCCGCCAAAAATGGAAATCTAGCTCAATCGAGTTAGATAGTCGATGCACAAAATTTACTACTAGATGAGCGGAATTCTATCAATGAATGTTTTGAAAAAATTGTTTAATTTGCATTAGTCCCTTATTTATTACCTTATTTTTATTAATCTATTTTATTAGTATGTTCGTTATTGATAATAAAAAGTCTTTAATCATTAAATAAAACGAAACGTATTATTTTTATAATCTCTTTTTTGAGGATTTTAAGAAAATTTTAGTAGGTACCCTGATTGACTCTCATATCTCTGGTTTTCAACGATCGATATGATTTTAGTCTCACATTAAAGCTTAAGATTAGAAGAATCCAACAAAAAAAACCGGAATAAAATATTCCAAGAGAGTCAAAAGATATGGATTTTTGACCGCTAAGTTGAAAAACCGGCCACTGTGCGTCGCATCGTTGCTTTGTGGTTGGACAGTTACACCAAAAATAATAGAATACAATATTACGCAGAACAACGTTCAAAAATGTTTTCTTCTGCGCATCTACGTCACAATAGCAAACCAAGATAGCTGAACTGTTATGGATAGATGAACTGAATGGATTAGTTCGGCCAAAATGAAATTCTTACGACAGAGCGTGTATTAAAATCTGCCAGCGCAGTTACTCCAGTTACAAAACTTTTTTCCTATCATTCTTGGATTGCGATGGCAATTAATAAATAAATACATATTATGTAAATCTGGTCATAAAAGTAAATTTTATTGACATTATTAAATAAAACTTAGAATTTACATTTTATATGGAAATTCAAAACTTAAAAATATATAATAATAAATTGACTTATGTACATATATTACATACAATATATATAACATACAATAATTGGAAAATATTTACAATATTTTAAAGAAAATCAGGAGCTATGTAACAGTATTACATAGCTATGTAAAAGTATTACATAGCTTCTGCTTCTTTTTGTAAGCATTATCCACAATGTCTTTTTTCAGTTTCCTGATTTTAAAAAACATTCTGGCCCGGAAGAATAACTTTTTTATTTTGATGTCGCATTTGATTTCGGAAGCTTGCTCATTGTGTTTTTCTCACGTTCTGCAGCCAACACTGGATTCCCAGCAAGTGGTTCATATATGGATGGAACGGCACCCACGCTTCAGAATCCTCTGCTTAGCAAATCCTAATAATTTAAAGCTTTTTAATACTGAATAATAGTAGAAAAACTCCTTTTCTTATCCATTTCAAACTGCATATTATTTTCTTGTCTGCAAAAACTAATCCAAATTCGCATTGTTTCAGTGTCGGATGGAAATGGAAAAAAACTCCACATATTCTGATTCCATTTTCCACAGTTTTTCACTCTGCACTTCATTATTTTTTATCAAATTATGTGTTTAAATCACGAAATTTACTATATATCAATGGCTTTGTCTATGACTCTCACAAAAATGCTTGCTATTGTGACGTGACACACGGTTGAAACCGGTTCTCAAATTTTTCGATATCGAATAACGGACCTGCGCAATGCGTAATCTTGTATTCTATTATTTTTGCAGTTACACTACGAACATTGTTCGAAATAACTGTAAAATTGTTTTTGCTTTCTGTACAAAGCTGTCAACCTTACGCTATCAGGTTTCAGAGTTGAGTTTATCCAGAGAGGATGAACTTTTGCGAAGCAAAACAAAATGTTTGTGGTCGACGATTATCTTTTTACGTTTGACACAACGTCACGTCTGCAACATATTAACAGTTTTCCTCAAGGTGCCTTGGAGATCGCTTGAAATCTATCAGTTTAATACCCTACACCCGTAGCTTAAATTTATTGTTGAATTCAGTGGGCGGGTCATGTCTTTTTTTGTAGGCCGAGTTGCTCTGACACATTAAATCGTAAAAGAATTTCAACTTTACATTCTGGACTACTAGCTGAGGAATTCATCTCTCAAATCGAATGTATTAATATTTAAAAAATAGGCGTGACAGTGGTTCGATATCAAAGATATAAGGGATAATATTCGTTCTGAATTTCATGGCGTTCTCGTGTAATCATGGCTCTTATCACCAGTGGGCAAACCCATTTGTAGGAGTATGTTTTGGTCAGAGGCGGTGGACTCGGGAACAAGATTTAGTTTAAAATCCATTAGAATCTGTGGATCTGTGTCAGAATATTACTTCTTACAATTACTTCTTAATACCTCTTGTAAAGTTTGACATTTGCATGGTGTGTGGCGACCCTAATGCGTTTTCATTGCAGACGTGGCGTGAATGTGCAGAACGAAACCACTCTTGCGTCGAACGTAAGCTACATCTCGACTAAATGAACCCTAACACACGCGAGATCTAGGTAATCTCTTCTTTTAATTAATCCCGTTTATACCACTAATCGAGGGATAATTTGTGAATTCGTTTGCTGTTTTCTGTGCTCTGCGTTAACCTCTACAATTTGGAATTTGAGCAAATCGCTGTTCGTTTCTGTTTTTCTGTGCTTTGCGTTCATATTGACATGTTGTAATGCCTCTGTTTTTGTAATCGACGAAATGTACAAGACACAGTAAGGGTATCGCAATTTCCGATAAAATGTTACATGACATAAATAAAAGATATTTATCTTACTTTCCTAAAGAACCACATGACAAGAGGATATCTTCTATAATTAAGAAGGTATAGTGTAAATAAGTTGAAACTTCAAAGGGTTATAACTCAGGAACCAGGGCGGCGAGGATGGGTGTTGATGTTGTTGGAATCTACCCCAAAAGCAATCCCTTTCTGTTCGTCAAGTATTATTAAATATAAAGAAAATATAAATAAAGTATAAATAGTTCGTGTAAACCTAGTATTAAAAATTGAATTGAATTTAATAACATCATTTTAATTAATTTAATAATAATTTATAATGTCAATTGTAATAATATAGTAATACTTATATAATATAAAATAAAAATAAAATAAAATATTATAATTTCCTACTTTCAGCATGGATATGTCTCGAAAGTTTTTGTACTTTGGTTATGGTAGCAACATGTTGGCCAAACGGATTCACATTCAAAATCCCACTGCGGTGCGCGTAGGATGCGGGAGACTGCAGGTGAGTCTTTCAAGATTTCGGAAAAGTTTTATTAAATATCATTTATAGAATTATCGCCTCGACTTCCACACCTTGTCGAAAAACTGGCATGGAGCTCCGGCGACCGTTGTGCCATCGGAGGGAGCGCACGTGCTTGGCGCGATTTGGGAAATCGATGTTTGCAACATGAAGGATTTGGATGAGTGAGTCAGTACCAATTATTTTCTTAACCCTCTGCCTTCCTATCTTTTACCCTCTGGCCCTCCGTCTCCAACTGAATAGTCAAGAAGGAGTGTGCCAGGGTGTTTACATTCCAGTAACGCTGCCAGTGTTGTGCTTGGGTGCGAATACAATACTCTGTTGCCGCAGTTATCATTTAGTACAACAGCCTCTGGGTGATCTCTGTAAGATCCCAAAGGACGTGGTGCCCTACGAACGGCAGCCGTCGAAGACCTACCTCAAAACACTCGTCAAGGGTGCCTTGGAGACTGGCATTGAAGCAAATTACGTCGAGTGGCTGCGGTCCCTGAGGCACAATGAAGTGGTAGTAGATGAATTAGAGGAAAAGCTAGAGCTACATAACGTGCATATTTTATAGTATATAGTTTTTCAGTTTTTATGAGGATATGATAAATAAAGAGTTTCCAACTTTTGCACTCTGAAGGAAAGTTTAATAATTTTTAATCACTTATTTATAATAATTACCAACAGCTTTCCGCTGACCCTTTTGTTGCAGCACTTCTGGTATAACGTACAGGCAGGAAGCGCAGGTCTCGAGCGCAAGAAGCTTTTCTTAGATCCTTACCAACTTCGTCCTGTCTAAGAGTAGAGCACAATTAAAATGCAATTTACTCCCTCCTCGCAGTCGACCATTAGTCGATTTACTTTGCATCGCGCCAAGACTCTTCTGCTCGGGTATTAAAATAAATTTCACTTCCTTCGGCAGGATATTCGGGTGAGAATACTTCGCACAAAACTAACAATTTTAATAATATTCTATTTATGACGACTTCGTCGACTACCAGACGGCAGCTAATCTTGGCTCTGTTCCTCCGCCTCGTCGTTTGGGCTACGTTATGTGCCCAGTGTGGCACAGCCAGGGCACCTTCTTTGGCAGTGGATTTGCATTTGTGCTACCAGTTCTCAAAGAAGTTCAAATAAGTTTGACCTGCCAAGTTTTTGTCGATTACTTGTTGGCTCCCTGAGCGGGGAGGCGCAGCGGAGCACCAGAGGTAGCTGAAAAGTGCAAAATGTTCAACTTAATGCAATTTTTGTAACTTCTTGTGTGTGTTGTTGGTGGTGTTGGGAAAACTTTGAACTTTGCGCGGTATAATTTCTTGTTTGGAGCTCAACAACAATGGTGCGTGTTGTTCCTGTTTTGGTTGATACATTCAAAGAGTTTTTGTGTTGTTGTTGTTGTGTTACTTTAAATTAACTTGTACGTTTTTCCTGTTTTGTTGGTCTGGTTTTGTTGTTGGTATCGCTCGTTGGAGACGACTTCTATTTAGTAGCCGAAGGGTTGAAAGTGTTGAAGTTTAAGGTGAATGCTATCGAAAATAGGTATCCAGGACCGGATCCGAAGAGAAGGAACATAACTTATACATTCAAAGCACTTCTTAATGCTTCAAATTAATTGTATGCGTTTACCTAGTTTCTACTACATACGTCTTAGTTCCTTCCAATGATTGGCAGTTAAATTAAATTTAACTAAAACCTTAGTGAATAGTGCCATTCCGGTTGTCCTGGAATGGAGTAGGACCTCTGAATCACATTTGTCTCTTGTCTGCTTCTTCTAATCGCACACTAAGAAATGTCATAAAATGACAAAATTTTGTTTTATGCATTTTGGCCCCTTTCTGTGTGCTTTAAGCTTTGTGCATGTTTGCACAAGTTGCACGTGGCACGTGACCGTGTGCAGCGACACCAGTTTAATTAAAAAATGCCCCAAAACATGGTGGCTCCGCCCTGTTAATCAGTTGGTTACAATTGCCGCTGCTGACCAACAGCTGATGCGGTGGCAAAACCATGAAGAAAACAACTCGAAGCGGTCGGGGCAGAAGTGCATCCTGTGAAGCGGATGAATTTAATGATTTCATCGCACGAGACTCGCGTGTTGACAACTCTGTCAAGTGTCGCCCGTCCCAAGCAATGCAACTTCTTTGACGCCAAACTTGGTCACACACATAAAAGTGCTCTGGAAAATATTATCCCGGGGGAAAACCCGGATTTGTTTTAACCAGTCAGCGCAGGGTTCTGGGGGCGCGAAGTATAAATGCACAAATGATTTGAACAACAAATCCTGGCATGTGGTCAACATTTAAGTGTAATTAATGCCGCCGGCGATCGTGTTCCATTGCAGTTCGCGGTGCAACGGAAGCTGCAGTTGAGCGGGCTTTTGGTCCTCGCATCGTTCTGTTGTTGTTGCTGTCGGTTTGCATGCGGCGTCGAGTGCGGACATTCGTGTGGTGTTATTGGATTTTGCGGGAAATGAAAAATAAATATTGCAGCAAATTTGATTATGAAATGCAGCAGATAATAGAAAATGTTGAATTAAAACAGCCGAATGTCATTTTGAGAGAGAGGTTGTGTGTGTGGTTGAATTATTAAAAGTGCACCTCGGGGCGTCCGAAGCGTTCACAATATTCGAGCATTCAGTTTTGTTGTTATTTTTATTGATATGGGTAGCATTTCGTTGAGAGGACGATTCTGAACGACTTCTATTTTGGTTGAAGTCATCAAAAATAATTGCAGCCGAAAGAATAGAAGTTTGCAAAGTCATAAAAAAGAATAACCGACGTTGTAACGCAACCCAACAAGGAGCTGGAGGACACAAACGGAGAAGTACTGAAAACACAGGGGAAACACTAGGAGAAAGCAGTGGAATAAAGAAATGGCGCTTAGTATCAAGAGGAATATAAAAGTAAGTTTTAATTGGGACTGCAATATTTTTATTGCAGGCATAAACACTTTTCGCTGTAAGGTCACAGGTCGTTGACTGCGTTTCTAAGAGCCTCCGCGTGTTAATCAGCTGCAAACAGGAGCTGCTGTTGACGTTATCGATGAACAAACAACGGCATCGATGTCGACGTTAGTTATAATCTTAAACAAAATTTCATCGCACTTTCGACCACATGCGAATTTTAATGTGTTCATGAACAAAGAAGTAACTCTTCCCCTCCATGGAAGTGTTGCCCTGCTACCCTGCGATAACCAAACGTAGTCAGATCTCTGTGAGAGCTAAGTTTAGGGTCCACGTGGGGATTTGTTGGCATTCAGAATTGCATTGAAATCGTCTATTTATAGCAGAATGGAATTCAACTATTTAACAGCTCAGAAATGAAGTTAATCAATATGTCAGGTTCTCGTAGCTTTTAAGTAGTCAGTCACATAAACATAACACACTCAGGTGCCCGAAAGTCCAACAGTTCACTGTCAAAATGTTTCATTTCCATTTTCAATTTCAGTTTCAATTTAGTCCCACTTCAAACAACGATCGAGTGTAACTATTGTCGACTTCTCGAAGCCTCGTAAATATTTCAAACAAGACAAATCTCAAATTTAGACTCGGCCCGCAGAAATGTAATAAATCACCGGTGCCGGAGCCACGGCCGCATTTGCTCGTAGACTTCATGTTGGCTGCAAACAATGTTGCCAACACAAAAGTGTTTTTGTCCTTCGTGCACAAATGAATTTATACATTCGCAAATGAAGTCAATTTTAATTAACCGCGTTACGGCGCGTCGTGTCGAGCGCAGAGACCTGGGTTGCAGTGTCCGGTAGTGCAACATGTTAACGCAACGTGGTGCCGCAGCATCCGAGTTGTAATGAGCTTGTTAAGGATTTAATTAAAGGTGTAAAAACTGATATTTCATAAGAGCAGAGTGGCCGGACTTGACGGAGGAGATGTGATTTTAATTTCCGTTATGCTCCTGAGCAGGTCCAATCATCTAAAGCGAATAAGAAATGTGGCCCGAAATGCAAAGGCACGGGCGAAGTGTTCGAAGTGCTTCGTTTGAGGCGTTTCGACCGCTCGAGCCTGAATTAAATATCCATTAGCGCTTCAAAAAACGCCACTCGTCGATTTCACTTCGGTGGATGGTGATAGCAACGATCCAAATCCGCCGCGCTGGCCCACGTTGCTCGTCCTGCGACGAAATTAAGTTAACATTTTTGGCGAGGAAGTTTGTTTTAATGTTAATTACTTGGCTATCAGTTGCAGTACGCCAGCCACTCTGAAGTGAACTGAGGCGCAACTGATTTCGTTACGCTGCTGGCGCTGAGGACCTGCGGTTGTCAGGACGCGACTTTGTCCAGCGAACCAGTGAGCCAGGACACACAAACGCACGCAATTCATGATGTAAACATAACTCTTTATGTTAACAACTCGGCGCACACAACATTGTTGATCCCGCTGTTGTTGATTGCCGTTGTTGCTGCTGCAAAGTGCATCAGCCACACTTTAAGTGACATCCGTGCGCCTGCTTTCGGCTTTATTAGTCTTTTGTCAATATTCATATAGTAAATATATGTTTTTTGCGGCAACAATTTGTTGCATACATTCGGGCGCTGCTGTTAATTGTATTTCCGCATTGGTCCCTACATTGCGGTGGAGGAGGCGCGAGCTCGATGACGACTACTTAAAAATTTAAATTTGTTGCAAGTGTTGTTCATCGCATATCATTGGATTTCAGTGCATACAATTAGGCGCTGCTGTACTCTATTCCAAACCATAGAGTTGTTGTTGTCGTTGTCGTTGTTGTTGCACTTAATACACCCACGTATATTGCTACCAGAGCTGTACATATTTAATGAGCTCGCGAATGTGCGAATATCGCGTGATTTTTAAGCGCAGTCGATGTCCTCTGTCATCTATTATCCTGTGGCATTTATTGAAAAGCAATTAAAATGAAGCGTGTTCTACATGATTGAATTACGCAGTGTGTCTGTGTGTGTACGTGGCTGCCAGTGAGTGTTGGTGTTGTCACGCCGGCGAAAATTATGCGCTCATAAATATAAATTGCATCGTGGCGATGCAGTTTTTTGAGCGGGCGCGGAAGGCGCGGGCAGAGTTTGAGGCCGGGTGTGGAATCAGGTGCGAGAGACTCACCTGTTGGTGTTGCCGGTGCTGAGTGCTAGGAAGAAGCTTAATCTCAATCGGAAGTGCTGGTTGGGTGTTCAAAATCAATAGCCGCGCGGCAGCACTTTCGTAGTGTCTCCTCTCTGCTTGAGTCCTAAGACTGAGTGTGTTCTGTGGATTGCACTGTGAACTTTTAACTACGTTTGGACCGCATTTTCAATTTGTGGAGCTGTCAGAATAGTGACATGCAAAGTTTCTTTTGATCTTAATGCAGGACTTGTGGCTGGGCGAAAGTTTTCTTAGTTCTACTCAACTGAACTGACTTCACTCCTCGGTGCGTCATCCACTTTCGCAGAGTTCAAATATTTCCAATTGCTGCCAATCGCATTCGTTACGCCTTCCGTGCGTATTCCTTCCGAAAGGGTTGCCAGACTTGCCACTTAGACCAAAAATTAATTATAGACATTATCAAGAAAGGCATTCGGCACACCGCAAGTTGCGGCAAATTGAGCTGCTTCTGAAGAGTTGCAGTGCGGCTCGCGCAACGCGTTATTAAACTTTCCGAACAGTGTGAACACTCGGGGTGGCCGACTTCAAATAGTTGCCATTTCACACGTTCTCGGATGACGTTTAACCAACCGCTACAAAAAGTAGCATGCGACTTGTGGTTTGTCACCTGCGATTTATGCCGTCAGAGTTGTTGCATTCGTTTTTTAAGCATTAAAAAGGAGAAACGAACTATACGAGTACGTCTGAAAGAGTGAAACTGACTCGAGAAGTTCCAAGTGACAATACCGAACACTCTAATTAAGTGGGCTCGAAAACTGGCGTCGGAAATTTTGTGAGGTTGCGGAAGACGGAAGCGTGACAGGCTCGAAGTGCTAATTAAAGGCTGCTGCCGGTTGTTGTCTTGAAATTCGCGGTTGTTGCTAAATATAATGCTGCTAAAAACGTGTATTAATCGGTGTCTAATGACTTGTATAGGGTTCGCAATTATTGGCAATCGGCAGGAGGAACAACTGTCTTTTTCTGCGTGCAACTGAGGTGCGTACTTCGTAGTATAATAATGAAAAACCTTTCGTAACAATTACTGCAGCAACACCGTCGCCCATGTGTTTTGGCCAAATGAAAACACATAAAATTCCTATAAAAGTCTAAATTATAATCTATTAAATGCAGCGACAACGAAAAACCAAAAGCAGCCGATTTACATTCTCAGCAAAACAGCAGATAACTGTACAAATATTTTGTTACAACAGCAGCGACCGAAAAACTCCACCCTCTTCCGTCTGCCCTCCACCCGCCGCCGACATTCATGCAATCCTTTCGGTGATGATCCCTGTACAAGGCGACTTACAACGCTAAGCCTACAGCGCTGAGGCGCGTCTGAAGCTGTGTGTAATGATTGACATTTAGATTCAAATTTGACGCAATTTGTACATTTGTCGAGGGCAGAAACAAACCAGCCGACATGACAAGTTGGCCCTGTTCATGACAATCTCGGAAAAGGGGGCATAAAATGCAGATATCAATTGTACGCGCTTCGCCCTTCCGCACGGCGAGGAACCCGAACTTGCTGAAAATGTACCTAAAATCAATAACATGTACATACACGTACCTATACGAGTATAAAGGCATTTTCGGGATATTTTTCGTGCATACGAATTGTGGAATTTGTGCGGGGATTTCGGGGGCGGACTCGGGAGTCATTTAGAATCTTGAGTCGAGGTCAGTGGAAAAGGGATATGGTCCCCATTAAGAAACTGCGGGGACTGTGTTGTCAGTGAATCTCATCTTTCCATAAATTTAGTATTTTATGATTTTTCGTTTTGACGCAAACGGTTGGAAACTCCCTCCTTCGCCTCTTCCTTCCGTTAGTATTTCCCTAAAGGGTTGCCAACCGTCAAAATTCTTTATACACTCAGACATGCTATAGACACTAAAAGGGTCTCTAATGAGTTGCAACGACCGTTTTAGCCGCCGCCACCGCCGTCGCCTCCGCCGCCTCCGCAACCGTTTTCACTTCCCAAAAACGTTAAGGATTGCGTTTCTGGACTAACTTTGATTGAAACTAGAATCGCATCTGCACGCGTTTAATTAAAGTTTTTTTAGAGCATCCATGTCAGGAGCAGCTGAGTCCTAGCGCTACAAGCCATTGGAGGTCGTAAACTTTTATAGAATGACTCTCGCAAGATGTCGTTCCTTGTACTCTGCGGCAAGAAATCCAATTGTAAACAAACCACGCTGCAGAGGCGCCCTTACGAAATTTAATTTCAGATGGTTTACGATTATTATTGCGATTATTTGAAATTACAAAAGGATTACGAAACGCCTCGGCGAGTGGTTGGTGTGGCCGTTCTCGGCGAAAAATTCGCCGGTTGGCAGTTGGCAGGTTGTTATCAGGTGTCATATGGCGGTTGATCTGTGTCGCGAAGAAGCTCTTCCATGATCCACACTTCTTCTATAGCAATTGGAGGTGCCGGTCCTTCAATAAAGCACCTACAAAAAAGCAACAAAGCAGTCAGAAATAATGGTTAAATATTTCACATCTCCAGGTCCCAGTTTCCGTTCTCACGCTCCAGAGTCGCTCCAGTCTAAGAAGATACCAAAGCAGCGAGTACGGGGACTAAATCGTAGTTTCTGCTTGTGCAATTTACTCCTCCATTAATAAGGTAGCGCCGTAACGTCTATCGTGCTGCGCTAGAAAGTCACGTGACCGAGAGTCCACACAAAGGATTTGTTTTGATGAATTTATGGCAGTTTTTGAGGAGCACGCTCACCTCCTTTAAGCGCGCTGATGCGCTTTTCACGCATTAAACAAATTTGATCCGACGCCGCTCGGCCTCGACTTAAACCCTTTAGTTCTATCCTTGAAGACCGCGGATTGCAGAGCCTTCAAATTAAAAATGATAGAAGTGTAACATGAATTTGAATAATTTATGTGTTGCAACCCTTTCCTCAAGTGGCACATTTGCCACGCCGAGAGGGCGACTTGGTTGTTTGGCTTCTCTGCGGCTTATTTTAATATTTCAAAACAAAACGTCTGCCTAGAAAATTAAATAAAATTCTTACAAATCCTGTGCTGTCAGTTGCTCATCAAATGTTGATGGGCGCCGTGCGGGCGGAAGTGGTGCCGCAGCGTGGGACTAACTGCTGCCTCGTCTTCTAACCGTTCCATTTCGCCGCAGCGCAAAAAGTGCTCGACGAGAGTTTTTGCATGATTTGAAATTGAAAACTTCTGGTTGCACTTTGAAATGACGGGTGATATGTTATGTGGGTTGCTTATGGACAAGCAGCGCTGCGAACGGAAGCCTCTGATACAAACAATATTCAAGAATGTGCAATTTTAAGTTAGCATTTTCTGGCTTCTTGGCAGCATCTCATGGCTTTTTTATCGGATCAGTATTCAGGTATATTTATGTTTAATTGTATCATCGATTCGTCCGGCACGAAGAGGACCGGAAATCTATATTTATATCTATTTACTTTCAGAATTCTACGTCTTCCCCTTTGCCCCATTTTCGGCGATGCTCGAAACCTTTTTCAAAAAAATAAATATCGTTCAATTAAAAGCGGTGCATGTCTTCAAGTGCTCCAGATGTAATTAATTTATTAAAACGAAGACGGCAACCCTTGTCACCACTAGTTAACCCTTTGTTAACAACTGCATGACACGATCGTGTTTTTCAGCGAGTTAAAAGCACAGCTTTTCCTAAACAGAGGATGTCCTTCTTCGCAATATTAAATTATCTCCGTAGACAGACAAGCATGCATCTTTAATTAATGATTGTATTAAACACGTCCCGGTCCCGGTCCCGGTCCCAGTCCCGGTCCCAGTCCCGGTTTTCCTGGCGTATAATCGTGTTGCCCGACCATGTTTTAAAACATTCCGAACCGCTTCTACTCGTACTTTAAGTGAAAACAGTAAACTTTTACGATTTTTTGGTCGGACGTAGTTTGTTCTCCTGTTCTCCTGTTCTCCTGCTCGAACTGTTAACTCAATTTAACTTTTCATCGCCCTCCTCACGACGTACGCGGCCGGCTTAATTGTGGTCGCAGGTGTCGGCGGCGGCATTTTTATTGCGGTGTTTTTAAAAATGCGAGAAAAAGTTTTTCTCTGCTGCCTGCTTTTAGCTGCGACACCTTTTCGGATTTTCTCGCATTTTGGGGCGGGAGCGAAACTTTTCTAAAGTGTCCCTCATCAACATTGATGTTAATGTGCGGATTTTAAACATTTTCATGGATTTTATTACGTGCACGCAAACAGTTTTATAAACATAAGCAGCTAAAGGATAATTTGAAATGTCCTGCTTCCTATCAAGTCGCTTTTTATGTTGTTTACAGAGTGTAAATTCTCCACTAAATTCCTAAAACAGAAGCTGACGGAATGGGAAGAGTCGGAAGGAGTCGAAACACACAACTTCAAAGGATTAGCACAGCAACACAGGATCCAAGCGTGTTCGGGGACTGCAGAGTACGAATGTGATTAATTGGTAGCGCGGAAATTTGAGCTGGCATCGTTCGATGGATCGAAAAGTGTATTTGAAAAAAATCCCTTGTGTCCGAAATGCATTCCTGCCGGCCATAATTAAAACTCAGCGACAGGCTGCGCTGCAGAAAATGGAAATTTAATACTTTTGTGTATTTTTCGAAATCTTCGAAATCATTTCGAATCCGAAATGTTAAACTAATTATTTTTAATGAGCCTCGGTTTTAAAGGCACACGTAAGTGCTTCTTGTTTATTTTGTATTTTAAATTCCTTTCAAGCGGTAGAAAAAAAGACCTGCGGGCAGATAGTCGCAGAGCGCGAGTGAAAACCAACACGAAATCGCAGGTCGGAGATGAATAGACGAAATGTGAAAAGGTTACCTACTCGTATTTTCAAATGCGAATAGTATCACTTAGAATAGAAACCTGGGGAGGGTACGGGAGGGGGGGGTGGGGTCGCTTTACGAGCTTAGGTCTGCCCGAAGCTGTTCAAAATTTAATTCCAAAGCAATTTTAAAGTATGCTACAGTAAAGTTTGGTGTAATTTATGATATACGAATCCCGCCCTCTGCCCTCCTCTGACTTCACTCCAGCGAAACTTCATAAAGTTGTGCATAAATTTCTGATTTCAATTGAAGTCTTTTCCGAAACAGTGGCTCGATGCAAAAATTTGCCAATCAATTGACTTGTAGAGACCTTATCCGGTGCGTGTCCTCGTTTCATTGCACAGCTCCTTGGCAATCTCGACGAATTCCTGCCAACATATTTGCGTTCAACCCCGCAATTTGTTGTGCAACCCTCCGGACGACGTGCCCGGCACAGTACGCAGCCGGCGGAGAAGCAGCGTCGATCTGCGAATTAGTTGCAATAAATGGAGCGCGTCGTATGTAAATCTGGAACTTGATTTCCTAATTTTGTTTCAATTTTCGTTTCTATGGATTTTTTATACTTCCGAACGTATACTTCTCCATACAGTCGCCGTGGCTGGTGAAAGCGGATTCCCGAAATAATTGCAAATTATCCTTGTGGCAATTGAAATCGAGCTTCTTGATTCCGGGTGCGGAGTTCAAATATGTGTTGACATGATTTTCCAGTTTTAAATAAAAGCAGTTCGATTTGTAACAGGATGTGAGGACTCGAGCGCTGTATCTGCGGCCCTAACAGTTGTTCTGTTCGTGGGGCGGGGGCGGGGGCGGGGGCAGGTAGAGCAGTAATAAAGTGTGGAATAGAAAGATTGGATGATCTTCGCGTCAGACAAGATGGGAGGTTGCGGAAAATGACTGAAGCTGCTTCAAATTTCGGTTTAAGTTGGTTCGGTTTGTGTTGTATTTACCATTTATTAAGCCCTGCTTCCGTTTTTATGTTTGGATTAAAGCACTAAACAGGGAGGCTAACAGGGAGGTCAATAATACAACCTCAGAGAAGTCTTGAACAAAGACGCTCTTCGTACAGCTCAAGTAGAAGGTGTTTAATTTGGAGCTGACAGCAGCAGAGACGGCAACGAACCCAGAACATTGTCGTGGCAGCAAATCGGTGATTGCCGAGCAATTAAACAATTTCTGAATCTGTTCCTGCAAAGGATGCATTGTGCTCGACATTCACGCCGTCGTCCTCATTTTCGCCAAGGGTTCGATTAAAAGGAGCTCAGGTGTAAATTTAAACAACAGAAAAACAACACTTAAATGAGGTACAGCAACATAAACGGCATCAGAAACAGGAACAGCATCAGCATCAGAGACACGGCCACAACCGCGCAAGGAACATCATTAAAGAACATACTCGTGTAATTATCAACAACAGAAGCGGGCACAAAAGCAGCACCCACTCGGATTGAGCTGAACTTTAAAGACATGTCTTGTGGCTCAAAACCAGCGAGAAACGAACGCCGTTGTCGCAACAACAAGGATCACTCCCTTGCCAAGTACAAAAGAACGCCGATTAGAAGGATGTCTCTGATGTTTCCTTCAATTTAATGAGAGTAGTGCAGAAACTACGAGTGAATGCTCAACTCTTGAGCACCAGGTAGTTCTCAATGAGGCACGCCGCATGGACAAGAAGTGCAGCGGAACCAATTCGCGAGTATTCAGGCCGTCTCCTGACTGACTGAGTTATAATCGCTACTAATTTAAGTCTACTTCGCTACTTGTGTCCGGGCCTTTTAAGAACGGATCCGGATCTTGAGGGTAATGTTTTTATTAGCTATTATTTAAGGAAAGTGGCTCTTTAAGCCCATCGAATGGCTTCAATCGGATGGCTTCAATCGGATGGCTTCAATCGGATGGCTTCCAAATTTAAATTGCCAAAATTATGGCTTAGCCATTCCGCTTTTATACTTTTTAATAAACCAAACCTCCTGCCTGCTTGCAGCTGCCAGCCTCCGTCGCTGCCGATCCTAACAGTACTCCAGCAACAGGAACGGCGTTTTTTCAACTGCCATATAAAATGTTTGCAATTTTCCAATTTCATAGTCTTAAATTTCACTCTTATTGTCTGTAACCTATAAAAGGACGCAATCGTTGTATGGGAAATAAAACTGCAATAAAACATATTTTAATGTTTTGCTTTTACTTTGAATTACGTTGCGAAATTTTTAATATTTGTGCTCAACTACAGCGAATCCGGTCCCTGTCCCGACAAAAGCAGAGAGCGAAGGAAGATTAATGACAGTTGTAAAAAGCAGCAGTCGAGGAAAATATGTACATCGTTTCAATGAAGATAAACATTTCAAATACGATTTAAATTAAAAGTCTGGCGATAAAAATGGTGAAACGCTCTGCCGAATGCTTAAGGCCCCATAAAACGTTTGTCCGAAACGTTCAAAAGCTTTTAAGTCGAGTTCTGTTACTCGTCGTTCGGCGCACCTCTCGCAGCAGGCTCAGCTCCTTGAGAGATTTTGCACACCGACACTACCAAACATTTATTCGAGAGTGGTGTCCAGAGACTTGTCGAGCCACCGTTCCGCCGACAGCCCTCCACCCGCTTCTTAAGAAGGAAGGTGTTTCCGTTCTTTCACATTCAAATTCAAACTCTTACAAAAGACCTGCTTTACATTTTCCCACAGGATTATGATGGGTTTCCTAGAAGGACTCAACGAGTCCTTTGCGTACAGTAGAGCCTGGTGTGTTTCGGCGTGCGGTCAGCGTACGATTTCCAAGTTTGGAGAAAATCAAATCAAATAGAAGCTACAACGAGTGCAGGCAAGCGAGCCTGACAAAGTGACACTTGTCACTTAAGATGTGTGGCACAGTGGCACGTGGGTCCGATTATGATGTGTGCTTTAATTGTCGTCTTTTTTAAAAACTGCCGAGAAGCCCGAAAGGTGAAAGGATTTCATTGTCTTTCCATTACTTCAGAATCAACAGATGTTCTAGTATATTAAACTGAGCTAATAACCCATTCAGTTCCCTCTCTTCCTTCCACCACAACTTCTGATTCGGGTTACATTTAAACCACAAGCTTCTCATTCGTTTGCGCCACTGTAGATGGGGTAAGAAACCCCCTTTCCAGGCGCAATTTCCTTTTAATGTTCATTACCCTGTCTACGCTCGCCAAACAGCGAAGTTCGTCGTTCGTCGTTCGTCATCGTCATCGACATCGACATCGGCACCGTCACCGTGATTGTCGTCTTTATATACTTCGTGATTGTCCTCGTCAACGTCATTTCCTCGTGATGAGCGAAACATTTTAAGTAGAAACAGACAACAAAACTTTGTGCGACATGAGAAGCTCTGTGACCAGACGGGACGAGGTTTCTGTTGATGTACCAGAGCAGCAAGATGGATGCGAATTTGAATACTTAAGTACAACAACAACAACAACAACAACAACAACAACAACAAAAACAACAACAATACGGATTATACCACTATTGAGTAGTAGTACTGCAGAATGTATCCCATGCTTGTGGATAGTGCTTGTTCTTTGCAGAGGGCATTCGTTTATTCATGCTAGCATTTTATTGCCAGTTACAACGATGACCACGTAATGGACAACGTCGAGTCGAAAGGACGCAACTTTCTGGGGAGCACTGTAGAGACTTTGATATGGGAGTGTGGTAGCCGGAGTTGCCTGCCGCTGCCCGGAAGAACCTCAAAACACTTGACCTAACGAACCATAAATTATACGTTGATGATGTTTACCTGCAGTTTAAGTGGTCGATGTTCGCAGTCGAGCAGTGCGGAGAAAAGGTCGCTTCAACTCTCCGGAGCTGATTGACTTCGAACGGATCTTTGAAGTTCTTTATCGTTTAAATTCGATTATGTGAACACTACGGCCAAAGAAATCGGACGCAGGCAGACGCATTGTTCAGAAGATGCTTTCATTCCGTCCCCAAGGGTGATGAATGGACTTTGAGTTTAAACGCAAGGCCAGCTTTGGCCCGAAGCCTGGCTTAGCGCCCATCAATTGCCGCAGAAGACGACGAGAGGCAGGAGATGGCTTCATTTCGACCAGATGAAAAACATAATGTGAATTGCGAGCAGATTTGGAAGTGTGGAGCCATAAATTATAAGATTCGGCATTCGGCATTAAGTCGTCAGGCAGCCGGTTTATTTAAAAATAAGCAACAAATGTGCTCAGCTCGAAATCACTAGTAATCCTGCTGCGTCCACCGAACCAATTAGTGGACATGGAAACCCTCATCAAGCAGCCGTACTTCGCTCCCCACAAGCACATGAGTTGCATCGCGCTAATCATGAGAGCTAAACCAAAAAGTTTTGCTAAACCCGGCAACACGGCTTGAATTACGAGGCAAATGCTTCGTTATTAATTAGACTCATTTATTCCGGCGGAGAAGAGACACCTTAATTAAAAGACAGAAGAGTGCGCCCGGGCTTGAGGCCGGGGTCCGTTCTGTCGCCCGCCTGGGCTACAGACCGAGCTTTGCACCGGACTCGAGCCGAGGGTGGTGTTTGCAGTGTTGAGGGTGTTTTGCATATGAATATTTGACTTGATAATAATACGCTGCGGCATGTTGTGTGGCTTTCCAGGATATGGCTATGCGGCTCTTGAGGTGGAGACAACGTCAAGGGATTTAAAATTCTAATGCTAATAAATCAATTTGATAATTGCAAAGATGGACGGAATGGATTTGCATCTGAAAGGACCTTTGTGAACGTTAGTTGCTGTGCTTCGAACCGCTCCCATGAACATAAACCTGGTATAAACCGTTGCCATCCTCAAATGCACTCGAACATTTTATAGTCGAGTGCATAATTTTTTCCACAGTACCTATCGAGCATGTTACGACGTTTCTGCAACAACGACAACAATAACATTACAACAATGCAAGACCGAGGAAGGTGCTCCAGAAGAAAACTCAGTAGAAGCAACATCCTCACACACACACACACACACACACACACACACACACACACACACACAGACCCATAGAAACGCGCACACGATTTGACTTTTCAGAGCGTTTGGAAAGTGCATTGTTTGCATTATATTTAACAGCAACAATAGCAGCGGCGTTACTACTACAACAACAACAACAACAACAATAACAACAGCAACAACCACAAGCTGTGCACATGTGATCGCATCGCATCGCATCGCTTCACATCACATCAACATCAAATGATGATAATAAGGAATATAATTTAATATCAATTCCTTTCCGACGCTTGCTCCTGGCCCTTTTTCTCTTCTTCGCGCTCTTCTTATTGTTATTCTTCTTCTTCTGCTTCTGCTACTTCACCGAGGATAGGAGCGTCTGTGCGTTTGTGCGTTCGTTTGTGTGCGCAATACATACTTTGCTTTTATGTTGATGTTGCTGGTGTTATTCCGCAGCTGTTGTTGTTGTTGCATCAGCAGTGAAGCATTTCTTTACCATACGAATGTTCTTTTAAGCGAAAACAATTTCTTTGTTTCGTTTGTTATCCTTGAGCGACGTCTCCGAAGTCGCAGGATTCGAAGGACTCGTCGTGCGAGTCACAGCTCTGCAGTGCATTATCGTTCGGAAACATGCATTCGAAACAGCTCCATGAGCAGCTCCTGAGCGCTGGGTGCGGCGCTGAACTCCGTTTATTGGCCATGTTTATATCACGGAATAAACTATATTTTATTCGGTGCAGGCGCCGCCACTCCCCGCGCCGCCACTTCTTCGCACCCACCTTTTACGAGCTTGAGCTATCTTAGTTTCCATTTTGGCTGGTGCTTTCTTTCCGTCCTCTTAATTTTTCGCTGCATGTAGGGTGCATAGTAAAAATGCTTTTACGACCGACCGCGGGTTCTTCATACTTCTGTGGGTATTCTTCGGAATATTTGAATGCATTTGCTTGGCTCATTTGATTTGGTTTCCTTTATTGCAGGATTCGTTTTTATGATTGTTTCGTTTAGTTGGAGCTTTTAAACTTCTTAGGTTATTTTCGACGGAATTTTTTACGAACTTAGCGAGTTCATTACGCTGTTTGCCTGTGTTAGCTGGAGTGTCTGGAGCAGAGGGTGCCGCAGAGGGAGTGGAGGCGATGAAGGTGAATGGATCCCTGATCCACCTCCATACGATTTTCCAAATAATTTTCCGATTTCAGTTCCCATTCCATTGCAGTGTCCCGTTTCAGTTTCTCCAGAATGTCAAATATACGCTCGGACGAAAGGTCTTTCGAATAAAGCCGGAATGAGTTCGGTATTAATTACATCCGCAACACAATAGCATTGTCGATCATTCTATCGTCCAGTGTAACTCCATGCCTCAAAGGAAAACGTTCACGAGCGCACGCATGACCAGATGCACACTCTGCCGCCACGAGATGGACTCGTCTCCATGGAGAGCCCCAGAGGGCGCAGCTGACAATGCCCGTGGCTCCGAACGAAACAATAGCAGAAATGTTGTGCGTGTCGCAAAATAAATACAGCGGCCGCGAGTCCGCCGACTGCAGCAAACACATCACAAAGTCCACACAACGAATGTCCTTTCCACTCAATCGTTGATGTCGTTTCAATGCAAATTGTTCTAAAACCTTCACCTTCGGCTTTGGTTGTTCTGTTGTGTTCCCTGAAAGGACTCATTCAAACGTCCTGCGAATTATTTGTTTAATGGAAGTCATGCGTATCCTGCGCGGACGAGTCCAATAAATGAACGAATTGCTTTTCAATACTTTCGGAATTTGTTCCGTGATTTCGTGCCGCGTTCCTCACTCCCACTTCGTCGCTCACAATCAGTGGTCATTAAAAGGACACGTGCAAGAAAGCACGTGACTGCGACGGCATGTAAGTGGAGGAGCGCGAGGATAACAAGAAGTTCGATTCATCCATTCGATTCTTACTTGTTTCCTATTAGTGGTGGCCATTGTTGCCCACCGCTGACGTTCCTCTCGACTAAAGTTGTTGCCAAAGCATGGATTTCCCGCCAAGGCCCATTGTTAGGACGTTTGTCTGTGCCGGAGCGTGTCCTCCTGCAGCGGAGTGTCCTGTTGTGGCCGCAAACAAAGAGGAGAGTAAATAGCGCTTTGAAGAACGTCATTGATTTCATTTGTTGTTTAACGCTGGGCAAACAGATCGTTCAGATGGCTCATGCCGGGGGGCGGGGGGGTCGAGTCATCGTACGTTGGAAGCACTGAAGAAGCAGGGCGAAAGGCGTGCAAAAGTGGTAATTTGTTATTAAGTGCAAGGCTAATGTGACGATCCTTGTGTTAAGTTCTAGCTTTTCCTTTAAATGGGTTCAGTCATGCCAATTGTGAGAGTAGAGTTGTGACAAGAAGCGTTTTCAAAAGTTTGCGTGCATTACAGACAACCCCCGGCCTGGCCTCTTCCCACCGCGCCGCGCCCTTCTTCCGTCGCATGAATTTTAATAAACACTTATTGTCTCATCTCGCTTTCCGACGCAAGTGCTATTTATTAACACATCTTTGATCCCCAAGAAATCAGCTCATATTTCATCCCATCAATACAGCAAAACCAGCCGAGTCCTCGTGCCTCAATCACCTCCCCCTCCCCTGCCCCACTCCCGCTCCAGACACATTGGTACAAAGCATAATTTAACACACATGCCTACACACGTAAACTGATATTTCGCCGTTGCGTGGTACGAGTGTATCTTGTGATGGTTGGCAACCGCTGCTAAATCAGGACTCAAGGCATACATCACGAGCGCCTTCTGTGATGCGAAGCGCAGCAGCATCCTTTGTGCACAGGACTAATAAAGTTCCACGTATGTACATGCAAATCGCCGTAAGCTGAGCTGCAGCGGAAGAGTGCAAGCGGACATACAAGAGTTGCAAGGACACGGAAAAGGTCCTCACGGTTTACTCACCTTCTGCTGAGTAAAAGCACGAAAGTGACGCAAAGTGATGAACAATCTGAGTGACAGTCAGGTGCAAAAAAGCCAAAGGAATGTTATTAATATTATATTTTAAAAAACGAAGAGGATTTCATAAGTTATTCGCTCGCAGTTCATAAGATTAGGCTAAAGTTTGGCGAACGGATAAACGAAACAAATGCAATGGATAAAAGTACGTAACAAAGTAAACAGAACGAATAATGGATTAGAACGAATAATAAAAAACGTGAAGCTTGATTAACGTTCACAAAGTAGTATTTGTTGATTAGTTATAATAAATATGGACCAAAGAGGATAAAATTATCGGATGCACAAAGAAAGTAATGTGTTCAAACTGAGTTGAATTCGGTTTTTCTTAATATTTTCACCGTTAAATACTGTGAATTTATTTCAAACTGTCCCGTAATTTTTAATTTTTTAGAAGCTTCACTTTTATTGTGTCCTTCAAATATATTCTCCCGACAACAAGAAACGTGTTGCACACAAGCATAATCTACAGGTTTCCTTGAAAAATCTGGTCAAGGACTTTTCGAAGTAAACGAAAATGAGCAGAAGAAGAAGACGAAGGGGTATTTTCGAAAATCCTTACAGTTTCCCCGACGACTAGAAAACTTTACTGTGTTTCATGCAGAGAGAGGATTTCGATTCGCCACAATCGAAGTCGATTTCGAATGTTTCGAATATGGAGAGAGGTATCTATAAACGTAGTTTCCAAGAGCAGACTGAGAACGAGAAGCACGTGACTCATTTCTCATAGACTCTCTCTTTCATCCCCTCCTTCAATGTGCTAAGGCTCTCCGTCGAATGTCATTCGAAAGCAACAATTTTTGTTCGTTTTGGAGAGTTGGCCAGGGTGACCGAGATCGCGGCAGGAGAAGAGGGAGGGTGCGTTACAATTCGGAAGTATCTCTTCGCCTGGCAATTAAGTGGCACGCCACCCCGAATTACGTGAGCAGTTCAAGAGTTGAACCACGGCTCCTCGGACGAATTCGGTTGAGTGTCAAGGGTGAGTCCAATGTTTGGGTGTCTTTTTTCGGTCGCTGTGTGTGTGTCTTCGGTGTTTTTGTGGGTTACAACAGAAAACTTTACTACGAGTTGCTGCTTGACGTGTGTGTTGCAACCACTGGTTGGTTGGTCGTCGCAGTTTGTGTATAAATCGCTGTGTTGCTGCAGCTCGGCAGTCAGTTCAACAGGATATTCGTCGGTGAGCAGACGTGCTCAATCCAGTTCAAGGAAGAAAGGCAGCTAACAGTCACAGACGGTGCTGAAAGTCGTATCTTTACAGTTTAAAAAAGACGATCTTTTTGGCAAATTATTGTACATTATAAGTGAACGAAAATCGAAATCTACAATGGCGATTCCCTTTTTTGAACCACGCCCATCGGAAGCTACGCCCCTCGACGATCAAGTGGACGGACACGGCAGCCCACCCTCGTCAACAACGCCGCTTGCCACAGCAGCCACTACAATCGCCGATGCCGATTTGCACAGCGTACCTCCGACGGAAAACGAACAGGCTCTGGCTTGGAAAATCCTGGCGGTCGCCATGTGCAAGGCGCTGAAGGAGTACTACTTGCAAAGTGGCAGTGCCACGGAAGCCTTCACCAGCGGCAACGGAAGCCTGGTGCAAGTGCTGCCGAATGGCCAAGTGCAACCGATGTGGAAGTAGGGCGGTCAGTGCAGGAGCTTGAGTCGGCACAGCGAGTTGTTTGTTACCCGTTGCACTGGCTCGGAGTCTTCGAAAGGTGGCTATGTGTGGTTCTCTTTGCTTATGTGTCAATGCGGAGTGCGCTTAGCCAAGCGATGCCAAGTGACGTCCTTCGCAAGCCGTCGTCAAGAGACTTGAAAAACATTTTACTTAAGTGCATTCTGCAGCTAACAGTGAGTCCGGGGTTAGTGTTCAACTCCCGAAACAGTGAACAAAATAAGCGAAATTGTGATAGCAAAAGTAAAGTCTTCTAACATTTCCTCTAATTCTTGTAATGTTAAAAGGAATTTCCTGGTCGAAACACTTTTCAATGCTGTATATCCTAAATGTAAAGTATGCTACACTGTAAGCAACTATTAACTGTTCCAATTAATACCACTGACTAATACTTAGAAATTTTCATCTACGTGTCTATTTAGAGTTTTATATATACATACATTCAAATATACACCAGAAATCTGTCCGATTTTAAGGTATGAAGTCAATCGAATTCGAAGCCAATGTTTGATAAAGTATTTAATATATACTTATACAAGTTTGAACATCGAGAATATATTTTTATATGATTTGCTTTGTAGTAGTGTTCGTATTTTGAAAAGCAGCACTTTTATAAGAATATTTTAGCGTTAAGTTATTTACTTAAGTACGAGCAGCAACATGAATCCGAACAAAGTGAACGAGCATTTTACAGTACAATTAAGAGTAGAAATCAACGTGTTGTCTATGTGCATAGAGATTCTGTAAACACTACGTTTGTAAAAGAAAAAATAATAATAAGTACTGAATAAAACAAATAAGAAATTAAAGTAAAACATGAGTTCTTTTTATTACTGGGTTATTTTGGCTGATTTATTCAATATTATAAATAAGTGCTCCTTGCCGAGTGAAATGCAGGCTCCCTGAAATACAGGTCTCTGTAAGTTTGAATTGAAAATAAGGTGAATTGTTCCAGTGTGCGTAAATAATGTATTGATTGGTATTCCTTGTATTATATAATTGTCAATACATTATATGTATTATCATATGTACATACTCATATCAAGCTCTTCTGTATCATCATTTCCATTTAGGTCTTGGTTTCTTTTCGCTTTTGACTTGAATTGAAACGCAACTTGAGCTATTTTCTGCTGCATTCACGAAAATGTCTCCATTGAAATCTATTTTATTTCGAATATTATTTTCTACGTTGAACACACCCAAAAAAATAAGGTGTAAATATGTTAGGCAATAAAATAGGCAATCGCCGTTAAATCGGCAGGATTCACTGTGAAAATCTACCCTACAGCTATCGTTGCTATTTCAAGATTTTGGGGGCTCGGTTGTAAAGCAAATCGCATTACTGTTATGTAGATATCGCAACAGACAGATGCTGAGTTCGTCTTCGAATTTCCGAGCTCCACTTCGTGACCTCAACTGAAAAGATTTCCATTTATAATTTAAGTGCCATATTCTATCGAAGAATTTATCTGATTTATAATTCATATCTGACTGAGAAAGTCATTTTTTACTACGTAATTTAATCGCAGTGATATTTAACTTTGTATTACTTCGCTCCTAACTTCTTTTAATAAACTGAACATAAAACCAAAGAGGAACGTTGCTAAATAGGTTCTTATCGGACTTCTCCTTTCTTTATCAATTACTTTTATTAATATTTTGGTGACCTCTCATGATATAATCATAGGATAGAAATATTTATTTCGTACTCTGTGAATATTCGTATTTGTCCTAATACGAGAACAATTGAGTGTGTCCTTTGAGTTTAGAAAAAGTCTTGACTTCTGTTTCGTTGTAGATTTCTTATTCATCAACCGTTATTAAGATAATATTATAATAATAAGATATATTATTTCAACCGTTTATGGACAGCTTCTATCCAAGCACAGTTTTCAATACCTTCCGCTTAACTGTATTGTATGTTCACTATTAAGTCAAGATCATGCGACAAGACGTCCATAAGTAAATATAATTAATATTTCAATTAACCCAATTGAATTTTATATGTCGTCTTAAACTTTTAGAATTCGTAGAAGAGCAAATAAGGCAAATGATAAGAAACTACTATCGCATCAGAAAATAAGGTTCATAAACCTATTAAAGACCCAGGACTCTGAACAAATAGCTGACAGATTGCATTGTCATGTCATCAGAGGAGAATAAACCTATTTTAGGAGCATTGCTGCAGTTTGCAGTCTTCTTCACATAAAGAATGAATTTTTTTTGTATGTTTTATTGAAAGAAAATAATTATTTTTTATGGTTATAATTTTTATACCCATTTCTACTTGTATTATAAATAATTTAATTTTTTATTTATGAATTACTGTAATAATTTATTGAAGAACTGAATTTTACAATAATGATTCACATTAATTTAAAAGCGATGAATTCCAATGACCGTATTTTAGATAGCACAGTATAATTTGTATGTGATTTCTTAATTGCAGAAATTTTTCGGGAACCTATGTCTATCGCATAAAACAGACTCAGGTCTACTTTGGATCAGCTTCGCAAGTCGAAAATAGCACTCTTTCCGGTTTTATTATTTCTTTGGATGCGCTTTCTTATTCATTGTTCATCCTTGAAGAAGGAGCGAAGGACGGAGCACATTTCAAAACCTAATTTTAGTTGAGTGTGCTGTAGACGCGCCAATTTAGCTTTTATAGCAAGCACAGCAAAACCGTGTCCGCCCTCTTAATGCCTCACCTCATCATTCAGGGGACTGAAACCGATGTTCCAACCGGATACCTGGCCCCGGAGTACCAGATATCAACTTGTCTCTGACCAGACCACGTAATTATTAGCTACTGAGTGCCAAGTTTTCATCCCGTCAGGATTGGGCGAGAATCGTCCACTATTATTCATGGTAGTGAGTTCAAAAGACAAACTTAAAATCTTTACATCTGATTTGAATACTATACACTCATTCGAAGATGGGTGTGGCCCGCCCACTTTTCCATATGCCATGGACTATGAGCGTGTAGGGTATGTGAGCTTCGGCCGGGTCGAATATAGCACTCTTTCTTATTGTTTAATCATAAAAACGTAATGAAATAAAATAACATAATTTAAACAAAAGAATTGTTACCAAATATGTGTATTTCTTAAAAACTGTATGACATAGAAACCTAATCTAAAAAGGAGGTTATGAGGCGGATATTTTGGCTTCCGAAAACAGTGAGCCGAAATGATCTACTATTAGTATTCCCGTTAGTTTTTAACTTCCCCTTCCGCCGCCGCATTATTCAGATGTGACCGCAATAATGTCAGTGATTAGGTTCGGAAAAACTGATCCGCGGGTGTGTAATCCCACTATCACTATAACTCAACAAATTTGTATAATAATATTTCAATAAATCTTCACTTCTAGGAAAGCACGATTACTCGTTTGATTTTCCTCACAAAAAGGATTCATGAAAGCACTTTCTCTGTTTGTATTTAAATAAATAACTCTGAGCGGTAAAACTATTGATGTACATATGTATATAATATATGTACATCGCGCATATAACGCGTATATTTACAAATTGTTTTCAACGTAAATTCAAATAATCAAAGTGCAAAAATGTAATATAAACAAAAAGGTTTGGCAAAGTGTTGTTTCCCTTGCAGAATTTTTATGCTTTAGCTCCGGAGAAGAAACACAGTTTACCAAAATAAAAGGACTGCTTTTGACTATCTAAGGTCCAAGTAATGAAAAACAATCTGATTGACATTGTTACTAACAGTAGAGTTACTACAGAACTCAATATTTAGTTAGTATATGATGCATCATGCTGTACAAGTATAAATGTATTGTATATCCTTTCACTCTTCCTAGTTATAAGCTCTTCGACGAAGAATCCGTGATGATAGATTCGCTTTTGAATTTTTCTGTGTTGTGCAAAGGACTATTTTTAATCCTTTTTTCAATTTGCGCACCCATTTAAAATAAATCTTTAAATCTCTGCTATCAATCAAAGTTATCGGCCATCAAAGCGCATCGATATCCAGCGCAAACATCATTTAGAAAGTCGTTGAAATCCCTCCAACCTTTTGAAATTCTAAAGTTTTGATTTCTAGGCGATTGAGAAATTTGATCGACAATAGCAAACGCAGGAGGTTGTAAGCGCATTACAGCGTCCAGGAAAGTGGATACGGATAGCGCATATCCCAGGGGCATTCGAGGAAAATATTGTTCACACGCACTCATATGCACACATCGTACATAGCGTACATATGCCGAAACCAATAATAAGCTGTTACGCGGCGACTAACTCATCGGGAAATCAGCAGAAGATGTGTGGAGCCCGGAAAACCCTTTCGAAGTTGAACAAACACAAGTCTGCGAATCGAAAGGCGGATAAATAAATCTAGAGGATTGCGTCGTGTGCAGCACTCGTATGTGGAAAAAAGTCAACATGCCTTGAAAAATTAAAGTGACCCACAAACAAACAGAATTTGCAAGATAAAGCAATCTGTAGCGGGCAATTCTCTGCATTTTTACAACATTTTTCAAGGGGTTTTATGATGTTTTTTAATTTGGTTATTTATAAACAAACATTCGAAAGCAAATACGCTTAATTGAAAATCAATACCGAGTACTTTGAAGAATGGAGTGAAAAACTGACTGGGATTTTCCAAAGGAGGCTGATGCTTGCGTTGTTGTCCTTCGATATTATTTGCTGAAAGTGGAATCATCAAAAGAGTATAAAGCAAAGAAGATCTCCTTGTGAGCATTATTAAATACAAATTAGGGACCTGGATTGCTTTGTGTGGCCATGTTGTTGCCTGTTGTTTGCCAGAGGTCCTTGTGCAGACATCTCGAGAGGTTGTGCCGATGCGCGAACGTGCTCAAGCGCTCGCTGGGCTCTTTGCGGACTGGGATACAGTGCGGGCGGGACGTAGCCAGGCTTAGCGAGTTAAGACCTATTGGACACAACAACTGGTCAGGATGAGTGCTTCTCCAGTTGCACGGCGACACAGAGGCATGGCATTAATCAGAGCAAACAGTAACCACTTTCGTGAGGTTCAGAGGCTGCTACAATAAAGCATTCCATTTGTAGCTGGCTGCAGTGAAACAATCGTGCTTTTTATCCACAATAAACGAAATGAGAAAATAAAGAAACTTGGAAAGCGGTTCACTGTTCAGATTGCGGGGCACGCTACCCTCTCACGTGCTGAAGGCCGGATCGCCGAATGGGGGGACTCTTACACACCCGGTTAGGCACCCCTCGACTATGCTGGTTGGGGTGGAATGTAGGTCAGGGTAGCACATAAGGATGCAGTACTCCAATTTGCGGTAACGCTAACGTTTTAACTGTGTTTTTACTCGCGAAACTAGGTTAGGTTGAGGACTCAGGGAAAGTCACGGAGTTGTTAACTAATTTAAAGGAACTGCGAGCGATTGTTTAAATGATTGCTTGTGCTAAAGTCTTGTGCAATAAATCCATTACTCTGGCAAATAGACGACACAAACAGAAAGCTCGACATTACACTGAGGTAGTTACTTGAGAGTTACTCCACACACGCCCCATGCGCCCATTTTATGGCTTTTGAAGCGTACGCAAATGATTTGTACACCCAGATGCATTCCTTCCGCGTTCTTGTGTTTGTGGCTAAACAAATACGGAAGGAAGACGAGAATCTGTAGCAACCTGCCCGCACACGAGTCCTGATAATGTCCATACTGCGACATGAATTATACACACATCCGCAATTCACCGAAATGAAGAGATACGCAGAAAGCATATCAGGCGAATCCGATCTGCACTCATTTTTACAACACATCATAAAATAGTAATAAATTCGTTGACGTGCGCCGGGAGCGAGATGAAAGGCTCCTTGGCAGTTCAAATAAAGCAGGATATGAATACGCTTATCCAGGGGAGCAAGAAAGGAAAACGAAAACCTGGAATTATTTTTTATTCATGCATTAAATTGTTTTGACTGCCGAATATTGTCGTGCTTACGGCGGGAATCAGCCACCCGCAAGCCAACCGCTTGCTAATCAAATCACTTGCCCCCTCTTCGTCCTCCCAACGCAGCTGCCCGCGTTCCCAGCGCATCTCAACATCCTGCAGCAGGATATCAAAAATAATTTGTTTGACAATAAAAGACGATAAACATTAAAATTACTTATTGCTGCTTAAATATGCAGCGGGCGGGCGGGCGAACTGCGAAAACGTAAAAATGCGTCGATTTGCGGGGCGGCAGGGACACGGGGCGGCGGAAGGTCCTTCTTCTGGCTCGTTGCGGGTGGGATTCGCCGTGTGGCCCCGGGCCAAAGCCCTTGGCTGCTCCCAAGAACTCTGCATATCAATCTGGGACGCAGGTAGAGCCGAACACGCAGCGTGGTGGGTGCGAGCAGTCGTGCGTACGCTTTCGGGTTCCATATGGCACAATGGATTCGCATTTATGCCACAGGTACTTTTCGATCTTCAAATCGGGTTTAGTTCGTCTATTGTTGTGCGTGCGTTAGCCGTTGGTAATGAGTTCGGCTCCTTTGCGGGGGCTTCTGCAACGAATAATCCTCCTTCAAGATTTTAATGAGTTCGGGGTTCAGTCAGCTTTAATTCATCTCAAACTGGCTTTGATCTAGACGTCTATTGGTTTCCATTTCGCGCCACTCCACCGACTTTCACTTCATTATTTGTTGCATTGTCAAAGCGGCCGGAATTACAGGCATAACAACAACAACAACAACCTCGTAACATATTGTAATGAAACCGCGACAATAAAGCCCGCAGCCCTTGAAACGCACCACGGATAGGTACGCAACTACAACAACAACAACACCAACAACAACAACAACAAATCATTATTGTTGGAAAATATCAAAGTTAAAAATTAATAAACTTAAAAGCTTTTCGTCCTCTGCTTCGCCACGATTTGCGAGCTGTTTTGATAGCCGCTTTTGAGCGGCGTCCCCGCCCACGCCCACGCATCCGCTTTTATCCGGCGAGTGCATTTCAGGAAAATCCGCGACTCAATCATTTCGCAATGGAAAAAAGCAATTCTGCGGAGCGCAAAATAATTTCTGCCATTCCAGGGGCAACAACAACAACCAACAACAACCGACAGCAACCAACAACAATGTCGTCGGTTCACTTTGATGCTGTCACTTTGACGTTTGACTGTCAGCGTTCGTTGTTTCGCTTCATTAAAGATTTGCTTTCCGGTTGCTCGCTTTTTTCCTCCTTCCTCCTTTCTCCTTTTCTCTCCTTCCCTCCCTCTCTCTCTCTCTCTATGACACTACATCCCTATCCATCGACATCGTCCTCCATTCATCAGCTATTCTCTTGGTTTCTGTTATTTCATAATTTCACTGTTATTTTTCTTGCAATTGTTCGCAAGTTTGCTTTCGATGTTCGGCTTCGGCTTCGGCTTCGGCTTTCTTCACGTTGCTTTGATCGTTTAATAATTCTAATAAGGACTCACCCCCCCACCCGCCACCCCTCCCCCAGATGCGCAGACAGATCCGGAAGCGTGGGGACTGGGAACGGTAAATGTTCGCCTTTGTTTGTCGCTCGCACTTCGATATGCGTCTCCAGGGCACCTTTGCATCGGGTTCGCGTTCCTCCGAGAACGAGTCTGCGTTTTCGAGCATTTCGAGTCCTCTTAATTTTGTTAATCAGTTTTTAGCCCTCTGATGGTTCGCTGGCGGGTTGAAGGGTGCAGCGATGACTGCTCAACTGTCGGATGAACTGCGAAATCTTCACACTGCTGTCTCCCGAATCCGGAGCTCCTTGAAAAGCACACTCATGCGGTGCAATGCGCCAACAATTTGCAAGAGTGCGTCAAATCGAATTATCGGCTCCCCCCTCGCAGTTTCTGCTTCACTGCCGACGCGCGGCGCATTAATCACCTTCTTATCGACGCCTTTAATTTCATAACGCGTTGGACATCCATCTTTGCACACTTCCGCTTGACCGAAGCGACAACTCGCTCCCCTCACTGTCGAATGTCGCCATGCAGCTGCGGCGCCACACTCACACATGGTTACACACACACACACACACATACACACACATACTCAGTACTTAACACACAATTAATTGTAAATAATTACGTTTTGCATACAAACGATTTGTTTATCATCAGCTCGCGTTCGCGATTCCTCACGTAAATCAAGTGGGCCGAATGTCTTCATCAGCGTCTCTTCGGCAGCGTCTCCAACAACAAAAACAACAACAACAACCAGTCCATGGTGTTTATATTATAAATTATTCAAATCCTTTCGGCATATCTTCGCCATTTAACTCTGCCAACGCGTGAATCCGCGTCATCGCCCGGTCATTTCTTGTGTCCGTCCGCAAGTCCACCGCCTGTCCAACCGTCGCATGTTCGCCAGCAGATAATCGCGTAATGAGTTCAATCGAACGCAACGCAACGCAACGCAACGCAACGCGACGGAAGTGGTGTTGAAATCCAATACGTAAACGCAAGGAGCGCATAATTAGAATAATCCTCCATCCTTAATACGAACGAGTACCTTCTCAGTCTAGTGAATTGCAACTGCTATATACACATATATACATACGATATATCTGTGTGTGTGAGTGTGTGAATTTATACGTCAGCATCTTAAGCTTAATCAAAGGATTACGCTGCGCTAAGTAAGCAGCAGCAGCATTTGTAATAAGGAGAGCATTGTTAAAGCCCGAGGACATCAATTAGATCGCTCCAGCGAGTTATTCTCAGTGCTGTTGGCGCAGAGAAACCCAATTTAAATATTTAGATAAAATAACATGCTCAGAAGAAGTGCGTAAAAACGTGGAAGGCGTAAAAATTAGTAAATAACGTGTGACGAAAACGTCTTTTATTGAAACTCTGTTCAATCTGGACCGTCGTCAATGAACAGCATTTTCTGAAGTACGAGTTACAATGGATGAGTTAAAGGGTATATGTACATGTTTACATAAAATATTTATAATGAACAAGCCAAATATTGTATAACGAAACTAGATCCAAATGGAATTCGGAAACTTAAAATCGAGGTTCTGATTTCCAGTACTGGAAACAATTCCAAAGCAAGACAGAGACAGAGACAGAGACAGAGACAGAGACAAAAGGACCCTTTATTGTTGAGCGCAGAAAAGTACGTTCTCTGATCAAATGAAAAGCAGGCGAAATGCGCTCAATCGCACCTAAAAGCATGCTTTAGTGTGTGTTTTCGCGTGTGTGTGCTCGTTTAATTGAATGCAATTAAAGCGCTTTTATGTGGCTTGTGTGGGCAACTATTCGCTGATGAAACAGCAATCTTCCCGTGCGTAGAATCGAAGCGATAACAAGTGCATTACAACAACGACAACCTCGTCATTTGCATACGCGTCGAGTGATGTTAACTTTTCTTGTTAAGGAGCGGCCAGAAAAGGATTATATCAAGGCGAAGGACGACATCAAATATGTAAATTGCAAATAAATATTTCGCCAATAAAATGCACATACACTCGCACAGAACCACACACACACACACACACTCACACACACACACCGCACACACACACACACGAATAAGCAGACTGTTATGAGGAAAAACAATTTTAAAATTAAATTTATTACTTACAACAGCAGAAATGCTAAAAAGGACACGTTATGTTGCTGTAAAACACTTTGAATAAAAACACCGCACAAAAGCAACTCTTTAGCGTCCCGGAGGGGGGTGGGGGCGTGCAGAGTAGACAGACAGGCAGCAACAATGACCAATGGGCTCGGTGAATCACGTTTGTTGCGGCTGCGGCTCCGGTGGCCTGCAGCAGCATCCTCGCGCGCGCCAAGAACGACGCTGCAGAGGAGGCAGGAAGCAATAATGGACTTTTCATTCAAATTATTTGCAATTGATGTACTTCGCAGCACAATGCAGTAGATACTAAGGAGGGCCCGTTGCCTGCGAGAGCGAGCGAGACGCGAGAAGCCATTTCACACTCGTAAATTAAGCTCGGAGGACTCAAGGAAGAATATGCTTCGCCATGCTGTGCTACGTAGAGGACAGTCGATCAAGTTGTCGTTCGTGTTGTTGCTGTAGCTGCGTTGACAACGAATGCCCGGATGGGGACTGAGTACTTTCCGGTTCGCTTTAAGTGTTCTCCACATTGAACCTTATTCGAGTTTTTCGGTTGCGAGCCTGGAACCTGGAACACAGTGTGTACCCGTTGCTATTGTTGTCGTTGTCGTTGTCGTTGTCGATGTTGTAGTTGTTGTCGATGTTGTTGTTGCAGCTGGCCGTTGTTGATGTGTGAATGTGTGCGCACTGCGGTTTCATTGTTGGGCGGGCAATAAATCACAGGCTCTGTTCTACAGGTTACAGTGGCGGCAACAGCAAGTGGCCGGTGTCGTCGTTGAGCAGCAGCAGATGCGCGTGGCTGGAGATTCCACTAGATGAATGTCCTGAGCGCGCTATGCGACGCCTTCACTGTAAGCGTCCGAAAATACTTGAAATGTCGTTTTAACATTCATGTGTTGCACGCCAAAACGAGGAGATTTACATGCAGCAACGCCGAGACAAACAAAAAGGATGCGTTTAACACTTACACATAAGCACACGTGTACACATGTACACATGTGCACATGCATACATACATGAACGTACACGTATGTGAAGAGGACGATTTGTGTGGCTGTGCGAATGGGTTGCTCGACAGCGAACTTGTTATGCAGCGCATATTTTCGCTCATTTTTCTCGCACTTTTTGGACCATTAAGTGTGGAATTTATGACCGCAGCAGCGACGTCACCCCGCACGGGAGGCGACACCGGAGCGGTGAGGAAGCTGCGAATCAAGTAGATTTTAATTTTATTGAGTTGTTTGCACGCTAAAATATGCACGCACGAGTATTTGGGTCATGGGGCATGAGAAGGGGGGGGGGGGGGGAGAAACGGGAGTTAGTCTCTATGTGCCAACGTAGATGTTATCGCGAAGTGCTGAGCAGTGTCTCCCCAAGGAAACCATTAACGGTGCCCGAGGCTTGGGCTCAAGAAGCTACCAGCGTGGTCTCCGCGATGTTCGAGTATGAGCACCGCCTCGAAATACCGTTTGTGCTGGAGGAATGTGGGTTTGCTGTCGAATTGCTTGCTATCCCTTCTTCGACATTCGGCGACAACTGTTTCGGAAATGTCGGAGTTACGCTTGCAGAGGCTGCCGCAGCTACAAGCACCTTCCGGTTTTAAACTCCTGTCCACGCTGTTGTTCCTTCCACCCACATAAATAACATTTCCAGCTCATTGGGCATTAAGGCTTGAAAGGCACATTTCGGTAGCATTAAAGCATGTAATGTGGCAAGAGACAGCAGACTGCATCCGCCTTTCAGGTCGCACACTCTGAGTTTGGTTCGCGGAATCCTGCCGAATCTGGCGAATTAATAAGCTGGAAAATACAGTCGATAAACATGAGCATGGGTGCTGATTGCGAGTGCGTGTGGACCGCAGCAACACCCTCCGGCTGCGACTACAGCGATCGCATAGAAGCAGAGCCAGCGACATCATCGCCAATAAATTCGCACATTAAACATTCTGCTCCGAGTGGAATGCGATCAATCGTCCGCAGTAGCTTTGGTTGTCTTGGGCTGAATGTTCGCCGCTTGACGTTTTTATGACGAGTCTTGGCTTTGTCGTTGTTGCTGTTGTTGCTGTTGTTGCTGTTGCTGTTGGTGGTGTTCTTCAATCATCAATTTCTATGCAAAAATCCCAGGGTTGCTGTTTTTTATTGAGTTTTTATGGCGCTACACAATTCCAGCCCGTCAAGCGTCACTAATTATCGCCGTAGTTGCAGCCCAATGCATTGATTCCGTTTGACGATTCGTTGTCGGCTGCTCTCTCTGGCTTTTACGACCTCCTGTTTTGTTTGCAATTTTAATTTTATTAGGGAAAACTCAAATTCGCCGGAAGAAGTTTGGCAGCTGCTTAAAGTAGGCTGGATCTCAGTGTACCGACATTTCGTGCCGCCGATAGGGGCGCCTTCACTCCTTCACTCCTTCGCTCCTTCACACTCGCAGTATGACTCGCGGCCGTCACTAAATCATGCTTTTTATTTGCATCACTCAATTCATAACATTTTAGAAAGTCATAAAAATGCTTTTACTTCGTGCAAATGTGAGAGTCATAAAAAATCGTGAGAGTCTGATTAACATAATTCGTGAAAAATTCGCTTTGAGGGCTTTATTGACGGCTCAGTGATTGGTTCTGATGAGGGCTGCATTATTGGCTGAAGACTGGGACTTAAGGTTTGGTTAATAAAAATCTGTTATTAATCTGGCGGAAACTCGGTTCTGAATCCCGGACTTCCATCAACGGATTCGCCAGCAAAAGAAAAAGCGTCTCCGAAGTTGGAAAGCGCAGAAACCAGATTCCGGTAAATGGATTTAAGTGTAGAAAGGACTCAGATTACGTGGAAGAGGCGCACGGACGGACAACCTACGAGTGTAATTTGCACGGTTTCATTAGAATTGAGAGACGGCAAAAAACGCATCAACGAAGAAATTACAATTTGTACTTCGGCAGAAGTGGTGATGGCAACAACTTCACATTAGCACTCAACAGAGATCAAAGCAGTGGAGCAGCCAGCAACGAGAACGCCAGGAAACAAAGCAAGGGGAGGGATGCACCACAGCCACAGCCACAGCCACAGCCACAGCCACAGCCACCCAACTTAATTTCAAGGATTGCAGCTTGCGTCAATCAGCGTTAATATGCTCAACAACAACAGTGAAAACAAACCGAGACTAAGATGCGCCACTTAACCCTTTTTTTACCGACCAAAAAGCAACAACAACTGCTGAGGGCTGGCTGCTCGCCCGGCTTTTCGGTTGCTTTTATTTTTATTACAAACTTTCAAGTTCCATTGTTTCGCACGGTGAAAAGCGAGCTGAGATGTCGTCGGCGCGGCGGCGGCGGTGGATCTCCTTGCAAGTCCTGCACAGGCGACGTCGCCGGAAGTCTCATGCTCGGCTGCTGAGTGATTTTTATGCGGGTGCTGGACACCGGGACACGTGACCAGCCACGACGAACGAGTGCATTTCGCCGTCAGTCGAGGGAAATAATCAAGGAAGTTAATGACAGAGGATACTGAAGCAGACAGCGAAAAAGAGTCGTTGCAAGGACGGCGATTAGCGCGTGTGTTTGTGTGTGTAATTACATGTAGCTCATTGCTACACTTTTGATGACTTTGAATTTGCTTCCCATAATTAATCCCACTGAAAGGGTTACCAGGCGGGCGACGCTGAGCTAAGGTACAGTTGCGGCGCTGGCAGCTTTGTTCCACGCAGGCATTAAAAACGTGAAACCGAAACAAGCCAACGCGTCGAAAGCCCGTGAGTCCTGTGGCCGCATTGTTTGGGCGCGATACAGTGTAGAAAGTGTGCTTGTCTGGGCGGGGGGGGGGGGGGGGGCAGTTCAACTGCTCAACAAATGGATGTCGCGGGGCTTCAGTGTGCTTTTCCAGCGCACCTGAAACAAGTGGAGGCACCATGAGTTCCAGGGGCATGAGAAGTGTTTGAGGAAGTTTCTGTGCTGTGAGTGGCTCACGAATGGACTCCTATCCAGAGCGGAGGCCACCAAAGTGTCGCTTTAAAATCTGAACAGCCGCATAAAATGTAATTTAAAAAGTATTCCAATACGTTTATTTTAAAAATTAATTCCTTTGCCGCAATCTGTTAAAACATGCAATCAATATCTGTATTCAGGATATTCGCATGAATTATCCTTTTTGCGCGGCTTTCGAGCGACTTTTTGTTTTATAGCCGAACATCAAAGCGAAACTCTTCAATGGAATTTATACAAAAACATGCCACGTTGTCCCGTTCATGCGTCGCGCACAGGGACACGTGTGCACCGGGGGCCGGGGTTCGGGGGCCGGGGTTCGGGGGCCGGGGGGACTGAAAAGGATAAAATGTCCTTTTCATGGAAACACGAAGGAAAATAATCCAAATGTAAAAAAACATGTAAAAATTGCGAATTTGCATTAAAATGCAAAATTTGACGCCTGCAAACAAGGCGACTCGGGACAAAAGGACGGCGCTTTTATTTCTCGGCATATCATGTTGAAAAATTGCGGCAAAATGTGACTTCCACTGGAGGAACGGGAGCGGGAGCAGGAGCGGGAGCGGGAACACAACAATAACACCACAACAACACGGCCAACTTGCCCGCTGGCTACTCGGCACGCTTCGTGTCAATTTGATGTTGAAAAGAGTCGCTGGCTTGAGTGTGAGTGTGCGTGTGTGTGTGTGTGTGTGTGTGTGTGGCGAGCCGTAGGTGGTGGGCAACCCTTTTCGCATGGGGCGACATGTGAAAATTGCCCAAATTTGCGCCGAATTGAACCACATATGCGTGGAATTCAATTTGGAATGCCTAAAAGAGGGCCCCGTTTTCTTGCACGTCTCTCTCAGCACTACAGCACTACGCAATACGTAACACGTAACACGTAACACGTAATCGAATTCGATATGTTTGCGTTTTGTGCTGTAAAAGAAAGTGTACACAAACTAGTTTGCATTTGCGATTCCGTGAGGACAGAGCAAATTTATGCAAAATCATTTAAACAAAACAAATTCCGAATTTCGCAAAACTCAATCTAACAGTTTACGCAAACCCAATTCCCATTCTCTGGCTTCACCGCCCGGCACCCCCTCCCCACATCTACATCCACTGCCAGCCTGCCCCCAGCATATCCTCTGGGCAATAAAATTCATTTTCATTCCCGGTTTGTGCGCCAATTCGCCGACCATTAAACGAAATCCATCAGCGAAATCATTTTCAACGCCTTCATTTATTTTGTCGCTTGTCAACGAAAAAACAACGATTCACCGTATCGCCGCAACCGCATCCAATGCCTCGATCTCATCACTGCAGCCATAAAACGGTTCCTTGCTCGTCACTCATCCCGGGCAGCAGATGTGGTGCCTCTGCAAGCCCCAGAAGGCGCGCACGGAAAAGTGCAAAAATTGCGAATTTGCATATTTCCGCTCTGAGACCCGCCATCTTGTTTTCGTCTGGCCGCCCGCTTGACTTCCGTTGACTTCCTAAATTATTATCTCTGTTTCACGTGGTGTTTCTATTTAAATCCTGCAAACACCTCAGCCGACCCGCGCTGTAATTTTTCAGCGCCTGCACGGGCAAATCGCTTGATAGCTTCAGAGAGGAACGGCAGAACGTAACGGTAATCCGCCAACGGAAGTCAAACGTATTAGCATCCGGTTTATTTTCCAAACAAATGATGCGCTCCTGCACTACTCGCTCGAATTTGGCCCCAAATTTGTTGCTGTATCCGCGCCCGCTGATTGTTGTTGCCATGCTGGCCTAGCCGGGTCCTTGTGCCCCTCCGTTTGCCGCACCCATTCAATGAAAGATGGCCGTCATTTAGCACTGTCGAGCAGTCTCTGCACTGAAGTGCTGAAAGTGGATTCGGCCGCATTGTAGCTCGATTGATGCTTCGCGGTGGCGGGGGGTGGCAGGGGGGTGGGGGTACTTGAATAACGGAAAGAACGGGTCAGGCGCTTACGAATGTAATTCGAGTGCTGTTGCGAATGCAGCGATACTGCATGCTGTGCCCTGTAATGACAAACCGTTTATTATGGGCCAAGCAGCGGAGTGAGAGCACGGAGGATGGCGGAAGGTGCTTCAGAGAAGCGTGCAATAAGAAGTCGCTCACCTAATCAACCGAAATGCTCATGTATCGCAATCTGCTGCTACGACGCAGAGCGCTGTCTTACTTCAGATGTAAAAGGATGCCATGAGTCATGTTTTGAAGGCGAGGTAAAGCTATCGAGGTTATTAAACGAGCTCTTTGATGGTTTGAATCAGAATTTATCTCACTGAACCGTTCTCGGTACTTGAATACAAGCGGATGCGAACTCCTTCCCGCCATCGAAACAATTTCGTCCCTCCACGAACACTCCGAAGCAGCCGAATCTGGTGGATTGGAGCAGCCAACAAGTTGTGGTACCGCAGTCCAGACCAATAAACCCGGTCGCATTCGTAATCACAGTTAAACTGGATCCTCCGAAGTTTCGCCGCAACGAGTATCCTTGCAACATTTATCAAAATTGGTAAATCTCGCACGAACACCAACGCAGAGCCAGCCGAATGAGTTGCGGTCGTTTTATGTAAAACAGAGAGCGCGGCTGCAGCACACAACACGAGTCCTCCTTGCTAATCCTCCGTAAATATTATCTGGACGATTTTGTATTCGCAATTATTGTGCAAAGTTTGGCTTCGACTTCTTAATATGCTAACAGGACCTGTTGTTGCTTCGCTAACTTTTTTGGCGTTGTTGCTGCTCGTGGCAGTCGGGCGGACTGTCTTGTGTGACTTTGCAAATGACAGAGCAAGAACTGGGATTAGGGAAGGACTTTGCTTCGGACTAAGAGCGGACTTAGTTCGTGGCCAGACAGTTGCGCACAAAACCGTTGGCAATAAATCCTTCAGTTCGGTGAAACTAAGTTGGTTGTCCTGCAGAAGTCGTCTTACACTCCAGCTTCGAAGATTCGCTCCTTGATGCCCTAAGTCCCGTCAACCCTTCTAAACTGTCTTCCGAAACGTCTTGACAGCGGATGAGTTGTCTGCTCTTGAATTCCTGCCGGAACGCCGAACGCCGAAAAGCCACGGGCAAGGAATACGGCGAAGGATCGCCGGCAACAAGCTGCAGCTTCTCACAGGAAGCACTCAAGTGCACATGAGCAATTTTCCAGCAATTAAAACGCCAGCCCGACGACGCTGCGAGGGCTTCGTGAGGATTCGGAAGTCCTCAACAATCAGTGAAACTAAAGATCGCCTAATTTCGAGGCACACGCTGTGGCCGTGTGTGAGTGTTTTTGTTCCTGTAAATCCGCTTCTTTGACAGCAAGCGAAGCGCAACCGAGATGGTTTTAAAGGATATCGAGGAATAATAATTGCCAACAAACGAAATAATTGCAATCTTTTTGTAATTTGTTGTTGCGCTTGATTCGAAGCCTGCGCCCATCTGAACCAACATACGGTTAATTTACTCGACGTCCTTTGAGCCGCTTGTGCAAATAAACAGCGCTCAGACACAAGATGTTTTTGTGTTGTTTGTTCGATTAGTTTTTTGGTCCAGTAGAGTTGATTTCGGACTAAATCTCGCCACACTCCTCGCCGCCACTCCAGTCACAGGCGACGCACAGGCGACGCACGTCTGGCACAGCAGCCGGGCGACTGCGGCAGAAGGAGTTCCGCCGAAGCGCCTCGGGGTGTGAAAGTCAGCCGCCCGATTGTTTGCAGTGCTTTCAACGAGCTCATTTGCTCGGTTTTTTATTCGATTTTGACGAATTTTGCTATTTCCGTCAGCGATGAGAGCCGTTTACGTGTGTGTGTGTGCCGCGATTGTTTGTTGGTCGTTGCACGGCTCTGCGTGAGCGAGTGAGTGCGCGTCGGGCGACACACGCTGTCTTGAAGCTGTGATTGTTACATTGTGGAAGTCACCAACTTTAGCGCATCCTTAGAAACGCATCGACGCAACGCATGTCGAGACTTATCTCAGGCGCGGAGTGGAGAGCAGTGCGAAAAGAAATCGGGGCGCATCGGCGACGTGTATTTATTTGCATAACGCATTGCATTTGAATGCGAGCTATCGTTGGATGTAGCGAATCCTTCACTAGCCACTGAATTCCGCAGATTCCATTCCAGTTTGTTTCGTTCAATTGTGTTGTTTTATTCAGTGCGCTATTCTTTGTGCCGACCGCCCACTGTAGCCGCCCCTTCCACCGCCGATGTTTGGCTAACAAAACCGCCCCGGGTGTTGATGAATCATTCGCCCACTGATTCATTCACTCATAAACTAATCGACTTTGGCCGAAGGAAAACAGCACAAAATCAAAGCCCACTTTTAAGGCTGCGAAAAAAATAGACAGCAGAGCGTCAAACAGCAATCAATGTAAAGTTCTTACACTCAGCTCGCAAGAATCACTTTATGGTGCAACAACTACAGCAAAAACAATAACAACGAAACATCGTACACGTGCCACAACATAGCGGGACACGTGACTACCATCATGTTTGCTTACATTACGATCGATCAATCAGCAGCAACAACAGCAGCAGCAGCGTCGGCGGCCACACGAAAACCGAACAAAAGCGTTGCATACTTGAGGGCGCATAAATTGAAGAGCGAACAAGACGCAAGACGCAGGCGAAGGAAGCGACGCCAGCTTCGATTGTCATGTTGATGTGCAGTCATTCAAATGAATTTCGAGCGACTACGAGTGAATTGAAAGCAACGAAGAACACAGAACACAACATTTATAAGTGGATCAAAATTAACAAAAGGTACAGTTGACAAAAGTGCGTCAACTTTGCGTCAATGCGTTCGGTGGACCGGCGTGCTGCGGACGCCGTTTATCATTTAAACAAGCAGTCAAGCCGATGATTGATCATAACTGTGATTCGAGCATTCTTGTGGGAGTTGCGCGAGGGTAATAAGCTGCTCTGCACCAAGTGGATTCGGGTATCAAAATATTTAATAAACATATGTACCATAGTTGGGAGTGCCGAATCGCCCCATCGACGTGTCTGAAGAGCCTACATACTCCTGTACTGGAGTAGATACGAAACTCGGCAGCGTAGACTCGGCTTATGAATTGAGAAACAGGCGATAGAAACTCTTTATTACGTGTGGGTGGGATGCAAATCAATCTCGTCGCTTCAGATTCTAACAAGACCGAGCTACCCCCCCCCCACTGCCACCGCTGCCCCGTCGGGCGCTCGGGCGGTCGGGCGCTAAGTCTTGCGATTGCTCTTGCGGCGTCTGGATGACAGAGTCACCGTTTCTCCAGGATTCACAACAACTCCATGCGAGTGCAATTAAAATGGCGTTCGCATATCATTAATTTGCATGCAGAGAGGACGCATTTGCGTCTTCAGCCTCGATGTGGCATCAACGTGTTGCATTGAACACGCATAAATTGCAGGCATTTGCATACAGACAACTGCACGTCGTGCTCGACATGCAAAGCGGGAAAAGTGCAGTCAAATGCACTTCGAGCAACAACAACAGCAACAGCAACAGCAACAACAAGTACAACAACAGCACCAATAACTGTAACTACCCCACAGCACTTTTGTTGCAAAACCTACTCGTAATCCTTCAAAGTCACGCGTTCGAGTCCGATTTGCATTTAAAACTGCAGTTAAAACTCCCAAACATACAGCAGAAAATTAAGTTGTCTGGCTGCGGCGAAGTGGCATTTCTTAGTACGAGCTGCTCTCGGTCGCAATCCGTGTGCGCCTTAATTTGAGTTGGCTTTCGGCTGCTTAGCGGCGCACTGGGGGCTTCGGTGGCGCCGCAAGGGACCCAACGGATGGCCGAAGGATGTGTTTGTCTCCATGTCTCCATGTTCTCCATGTTCAGCAGCATTGAAGAGTTGTTGCTCAATGATGATGACTAAGAAAGCATGCAGAACTAAGCCGGCGGTTGGAAAATCGAACTGATTTTTATTATTATAATCTGTCTCCTCGCCACTGAGCCACAATTAGCAACCCGTTCGTCCTTTCATAATCCTGCGCGGACTAATTAGCTTTGCGGTTTAATTATCTCGAAATACAGCAGCGTAGGAGTGAAGCGCAAGGAACGTCCCAAAATGCTGACGTTAGCCACATCCTGGGCGACGTCGGGCTCCTTGGCGTCATCAGTGCTCAAGTGGCTTCACTTCGCCTTCGTCTGCGCCGCGAATGCATTCAATCGAACGCATTCACTGTCGGCAGGAACTCATGAGGAAAATTCCATTATTTTGCTGTTCGTTAAGGACTGCAGTCTGCAGTGAATGCCGCAACCTGCAACAGGACCCGGTCTGTGCCCCTGCAGCTTCGCAAAATAAGCGCTCCTTTTTGTTCAATCCGTTCTTCGGGCGCGGGACGGTGGAGCGGACGAGGTTTTTTCTGATTAGCAAGCCGGCAAACGTGAGGGCGGCAGCTTCACTTCTACTCGCAGCGCCCCAACACACATGCACCTGCATGTGTGCCTCTTCTGGGCAAAGAAAACTCAAGCGTACAAAGGCTGCCACTTGCAACATGTTGTTCGTTGCGCGGCTGCAGACGGCTGCGTGGTTCTTGCAATGATTGACAGTAGCTGGTTGTAATTGACTCAGACTCAGATTCAGATTCAGATTCCGATTCAGACTCAGACAAAAGACGAATAATTCGAAGAGATTAATAATAATGTAAGGATTGCATGCATCGAAACGGCGACTGCAGCAATTATTTGCCAGCATTTTGATTAATACCGAGTATACTTCTAGGGGTTCAAATACGAAATACACTCTGCTATTCACAATTAGCACATTGTTTTTTTCCGCTGCTTTGGCTGCAATTAATTGGGAATCGGGAAGGAATTCACTCTGATTAACCGCAGAATCACAAATAAAACACAATCCGCAAAAATCGATTAGCAGCGATGGTGTTTTTCACATAATTAAACTCGGGCTTCCTGTCATTAACAACAACATCAACATCAACATCAACATCAACATCAACACACAAAACACAAAACAAATGTTATTTGAAAATAATTTTTCATTAAATAGGCAACAAATCAAATGAAATCCCTGGAAATCCTTCGGCTTATCCTCTGTCTCACTCAGTCGCATGCCACGAACCCTTTTCCGTGGCTTGTGTGGCTGTTGTTAGAGCAAATAATTAAAAACGTATCAATATGTTGCACGTTGCACAAGAACAACGAGCGGACAGTGAACACTTTTGCATACCGAAAACAGAAAACACGGAGTCGTGCCGACAGGATGGAGGCAGAGCGATTACAGCATGTCGTCCTGCCACGTAATCCTCACGCATATGCGACCAACACCAAGCAAATACCACACTCAGACAAGCACTCACCTTCCTACCCGCTGGCTGTATAAATGTACGTAAATCATTCCATTATTTGAGTAAATCATTTATTTTGCGTAATTTTCAGCTTAATTTCACGAGTTGTCGAAATGGAGCGAGAGGTCCGAACCGAAAACGTCAGTTTGCAGAAAAGGTTCACTGTACTATAGTAATTGGAAAAACCAAGCAACGGGTTAATAAATGAAAGCGATACGAGGTGGAGTGAAGACGAGTAGTTGGAGTGGATCATGGAGTGGATAAGAAACGCTCCTGCAGCAGAAACGATACCGTTCTCTCGTTGCTCATCAGACTCTCCATCCGAGGAAGTTTTTGAGCCAAAACATATTTAATTAACGGAACTAACAAATGTAAACCAAAAATAAACATCGGAAAATCCACACCAAGCCATTGGAGAGAGATATCGTCCTCCTCCCCCTCCTCCACCCCCCATCCACCTCGTGCGCTACTCGCCCACGCCACTTCAGCCAACATGGAATCTTCATTTACTCGAGATTAGTCCACTTCTCCTCGCGTCGCTCCGGATCCTGGCTACATTTGAATCCTTTATAAGGCATGACCAGAGTGGACAGCATGTTGCTGCATGCAGCAGACCAAAAACCATTGATTGTCATCGAAATATATGCGAGCGAGTGAGTAGTGTCTGAAGTGTACTGAGGAGTCCGTATTAGGTACTCGGGAGTACATTCGTTACGCTACACAAAATTCATGCTTTGCCGGCAACAACAACCACAACTACAACAACAGCAACAACAGAAACAGCAACAACAACAGCAACAACAGCAACAACAATTGTCAGATCCACGGCTAATGCAGTTGACGTGAGTGTGCGTTGGTCAGTGGAAGCTGACCGGCGGGTTGGTCTCCAGTGAGTGGGGCAGAGGATGGGGTTCCTGTGCTCAGTTATTGGCTTCGGCATTGGCATCATTGACAGTTGTGTCGTATTTTCATTCAGAGTATTTGCGACAGAGGGATTCCACTTAGTTGCCTTTGAGGAGTTGTATTCTAAATTTGGCTAAATCTAAAATCCAGGCGCGCAACAAAGAAATCAGGGCCGCAATCGGATCCAGGTACTTCCACATTTCACTGGCTGAAGAGGTGTGGATTATAACAACGAAATCGAGATTGTATAACACCGGAATTGCGTTGACATGATGGAATACCACGAACCCAAGAAGTCGGTTGTTTTCCGATTTCTGAATTACAACGTACAGTAAACTGACAGCGATGTGTAAAGCTCCCGAGTAATACAATAGATCTCCGGATGGAGGTGTTCTCTGCCAAAGACCGCGCCTTTCTTTGTACTCGTCCTCCTGCACTGGACACACGATTCTAAGCTGAAGTGCAACTTGTTCAACTGCTGCTAATTCTTTAATTAAAATCGATGCTGGAAATTGATTGAAGGACTCGCTTTTCATCAGTGACGGGCGCCTAGTGTGGACACTAGGGATTAATTTGTGCAAGCATGTGTGTTTCAGTGTATTCCGCAAATAAATCTGCGCCCCTTTGTTGTTGTTTTCTGATGCCGATGACTAACAAAGTTTTCGGCTAAATAGCTTCTGTTTAAAATTAAATTTTCCCAACTACTCTCGTCGACTGGATGGAATCTCTGCAATGTGAAGCGATGCCGAGTGGCAACCGTGCCGTGGCCAGCATGCGGCATCCGCATTTCGAACCGGAACACGCCCACTCCAACGGAATGCGGTAAGTTGACGCAAATCAGCTCTTACTGCGGCGACACTCGGACACACACACGGAAACATACAAAAAGAGTGGCATTTGGTCATTCGACTATTCAGATCAGAGAGGCTCGAAACAAAGCCCGGTTTCCACCACGGAAGTTCTTTGTTCGGATTCATTGTTGTTGTTTTATGCAACGTAATAAATTAGCAAATTTTACAGTTTGAAATGTCGACAACGAACTACTTATTGGAAATCGGCCACGTACCCAGCAGCCCCAGTCCCCCTCTTGCCCCAGCTACCAGTCATGGGGAATCATTTCATTCGAGGCCGCATCTAGGTCCGGCACCGAATACAATCGGAAGAGTGGCATCGCACAACTGTTGCTATCCCAGCCCACACGGAACCGCCTCCCTATCGGGACGCTAACGTCACAGTACGTTACTTTTCGAATTTAGTTGTTGTTGTCTTCGAGTCGTGTGCACTTGAATTGTTTTCCCAGCACCGTGATCCCAGCATCTGAGGTGATCCGATTGCAGTCCAGATCGGGTTTGTTTTGGGTCATCATCGTTCACTCAGTGGTTGTCGGGAGCCCGTGCGAGTGTCGCCCGTGTGCCACTTGAGGCGCACGTCGGTCGACTTGGCCCTAATGTTTGCGTTGGTGGGTTGGTCCGACTTGTGGCGCAGTCGTGCGTGAAGCCGAACCATCCCATGTCCTTCCTGTGTCCTGGCACTGCTCTTTGTGTGTCTGTGGCGTAATTTGTCTGTCTCCGACCCTCCCGCACCGCACACCTTCTTTATTGGGTTCTACCTGCACTCCGATGCTTGGTGAGCACACTTTGTTGTCAACAGATGGAGCTTTGTTGGGATTTTTGTGGTCTGGTGTTTAAAGAAGCAGCACTGAAGCTTTCGTTTCCGTTCGCACTTTAAATCCGTTGTTTATTTTTGCATTTGTTGCATTTGCGATTGAATTTCGAAGCAGTTGTTATTGTCATCGTTTTTGCTCTTGCTGCAGAACTTGTGTCGATTAGATTTCGAGCGGATGTGATGCTGCTTTCAGTATGATTGAATTTTAGTCGAGCTCCCAGAGTTTTTCGGAAATTCTAAATTTAAGTTTTAATTAAATTAAAACTCTCACTTATTTGTGAGACTTCTTAGTTGAATTTTGTGAGAGGTGCTGCCGAGGTCGCAAGTTGTAAGCAGTTCCCAGGCCATACTGTTGTCACTGAAGGCAGCAGATTAACAACAATCCTTGGGCATTCCTGGAAGCCGGAGCTTAAGTGTTTCTTAAAACCTAAGTATTCGATAAGGAGAACTGTGTCACCGGATGTCCATCTCCGTTGGACACTCGCCCCGGGTTCCCACTGTCAAAGAGTGACATTCTAATCTGAAATCGAAATCTTCGCAAAGCGCACGTATGTCAAAAATCACAGGAGGACGTAATTCACAAAAGCTGAACGGACGCACGAAGCGATGCCGATAAGCGACAGAAGTAAAAAGCATGGGTCAGGATCTAAACGGCGTCGCACCGCAGGAAGTCGAGAGCTGGAGTTCAGCGAGTGCGGGAGTGTGTTGTTATGTTGCGCGAAATTAGAAAAGGAAATGCGAACAAGTAGTTTGTCAAAACATGCGAACTTTGGCGAGTTTATCAGTTGCTGGTTGGCACAAATAAACCCACCCTCAGACAGTCCTCGAAAAGGGTTCTTTTTTGCGACATCAAAAGGTCCTTTAAATGCAAAACACATGAATCCCGACGACAATCAATGTAATCTCATCGCAATCACGTTCGTTTATTGGTTTCTTATACAGTCCGCAGGATTCCAGGCGGCTTCATAAGCCTCTTTGCGGCATACTCGTACCTTTGTTGGTTTTGTTCTCCTCCAGGACTTGTTGGGTAGTTGTACGGTAGCCACAATGAAGAGTGTACGGATTTGGCGTCAGTGCATGGGCAGAAGAAAATTAATCCGCGTTGCTTTCGTTTCAATGGCATTCTTCGGACGAATATTATTTTTAATGCCAATAAAAAACCACTTCGCAGGCTTCCATAAATCCACCCGCCTGCCAATTTGTCATTTCGCCATTGACAGGTTCCGGTTGCCATGCGTCCGATTAGGTGTGGTCGGCTTCAATTAAGTTGGCGCAGCGCTGCCAGAGCTTTGCTCGGGAGACATGCCACACACACGCACGCTGCTGGCAACGTAATCTGATCACATGTCCGATTCACATGTGGTCCATGTAACCTTTTCAAAAATTATTATAAAATGAGGAAAAGTTTTGCTCGAATTTCGGGATACTTGATATTTTTTAGTTGATAATAAGTTCCACAATACTTCATGTTTTCGGAAATCATTATATTTGATTGATGTTGAAACGCGCGTGTGTTGGGCGGAATGGGGCAGAGATAACGCAGTCCTGGAAACGTTGATTCGGTGGGAGGGGTGGCCCAACTGAAGAGCATCCTTTGGAATGCGTATCAGCATGGCGCCATTAGTAGAAATTCTAAACGACGCAATAAATTCTCGTATCGCGCAATACAGTGGCCACTAAATAGTCGCCACAATTATCCTGCAATACGTGCGCACGGAATTCCGCGTGTGCCCTGGAATCCGCAGACCGCTCGACCGATGAAGGCCTCCAGTTGTATTGCGCCGATGAGTCGTCTGCAGCCCCAGAATCGGAAAGAGGGACGCAACACCTCTGCAAGAACTGCACGTGGAAAACTGTATTTCATAGACGACTCGAAGTTGGCCACTAATGAGAGTGCCGCTGAAGAATGTTGGCAGCACTGCGCGGCACAATGACAACAAATTGCGTGCAATTAAGCGCGGCAAATTGTTGCAGCCCTTTTTCAAGGAAGAAGAAGCGCAAGTCACCCGCGGAGGTACGCGCACACAAGGCAACAAAGCTGCTGTGTGGCTATCCGGTCATGTGTGGGACTCAGTTGAGACTAATTGCCGCCGCTGGTCACTGAATTTTCGGGGTTTCGTTATTGTGCGGAGTTATTGCGGTTTTCGTGGTCTAAGCGTGGTTTTGTGGGTAAGCGTCTGCGAGACGGGGCCGAATCTGCCGAAGGGCACCCGGTCGGCGGGGGAGTGTTTGCGGATTGAAGACAAAAACATGGCAATTAATTTTTATACGGTTTTTTAATTTCAAAAACAATGAAACGAGCGCGCTTCTGTAAAAAACGCACGCTGCTTGAAGTTGGGTCCGGAGCTCACGTCAACAAAGAAATGAGAGCGAAGCGTTTGCCTCCGCTTCAAAGCAAAACAGAATTAGCAAACGTCTAACAAGTGCGCCCGATTTTTCGCCTCAGCAGCGGCTCAGTGAGGCAACAAATGTTGCAGGACCTTCGCACAGATGCACACATAAGCAACATTTGCCAATTTTTCCGCACACACATCAAACACACACGCATATAATCTAAAATGAACAAATTAGTCATCATTACCTCTTGTCGGTTGTTGTTGTTGTTGTGCTTGTTTTGAATAAACTGTTAAATAAGCAAACTTAATGTGATTACAGCAGCAGTGGCAACAACAATGTTGCGAAAATGAAATTAAATATCAAACGCACGTTAAGTCAAAGCGTAAAAGCGCATTTGTGACATTTGTAAAGACTTCACAAAACACACACACTCACACTCACACACGGAAGCGTCCACCTACGAGTGCCCCGGCACCATGCAGCTCATCCGCTTTGAACAATTTTTGCATGAATTCACGCGCTGAATGTCCTTTTTGTTGCCGTTGTCGCTGACCATAGCAAGCTATCGCACACGCAACACACACACACACAACACACACACGCGCACACACGCGCACACACACAGTCATGCATGGAAGGACGCAAAATATTAAACGTAGCGCAAGGAATTATTGAAAAACAGAAGGAAACTGAGATGAAAGCTTTTAAAAGCACAGAAACAACAACAAAAACGAATGGCGAGTATGGAAAAAAAGGCGACATGTGTTTGCGCTTCGCTGGGCGCCATAATTATGCGGATCCGGATGCCGCAGCGGTGTCGGTGGCGTTGATTGTGCGATTATCCTTGCATGTGCATTGAAGTTGGCTTATTTTAGATTTGGTCCGCTGCTGTTTGTTTGTTTCTTTGTGCGCATTTCAAGGATCAGTTGACAAAATTGAAATTAAGGGAAACCCTTTTGTTTTTTCTTCAGGTTTTATTAATTTTTCATATTTTACCTTATGAACCCGGTGCCGTTCGGAAATGAAGTATCGTATACACCCGGAGGACGTGGAGGAAAGGACTCAGTGGCCCTTCGATTCGAATCTTTTCCGTATGCTTTCGGTATTGCTTTCGTTTTGCATTTTATTGTGTCTACTGCTTTATTGCCCCTGACACATTGCAGCAAGCAACAAGCACCACTTCAAGTATTTGTTGTTTTTCTTAATAATTAAAGTAGTCCTCTTCGCTGCGTGGCCGGATACACGTCGCGCCTCTTCGATCGCAAACGAACGCCGAATATCGGAGGACGTAAACTTGATTTCCATAAATGAATGAATGAACCGCTTAAACAATAAAATTCCATAATCATCTCAGGACTTTTATGACGCGTACCTTCCGCAGCCCGCTCTGCTTTGTTCCGGCCAACGAGGAGGCGCCCCTTCAGGTTTCGCTCCCGACACTTTATTGCTGCTTAAGTCATAGCCATTTAAACTGCACTTCTCGCTTCCATCTTTTTATTACCTTTGTATAAGCCGTGCCCTCCGCGCCCTGCCGGAGCATCCTGCCGGGTCTTTGAAGATTTCGCTACTTTATGAATTAAAGGATTATAATTTCTGTTTGTTTGTGTTTGCGTTCGCATTCGCTTTGCGTCCATTAAAAATGTTTATTTGTTTGTTCATTTTTTCTGTTCGGAATTATGGCCCACCCCAGCGCACCCTCCTTCCGCGCCCTCCCTCCTTGGCAGCTACACACAACAACGGCGAAGCATGAAGAAATCCTGCCGAAATCCATTAAGTGAAAAATTCCGCCGGATTCTAAGCAGCTACGCAAGAATCTGCTAAGCAGCGAATAAAAGAAGGAAACGAAAACAAAAATAATGAAAGCAATTTTTCCGATATTTGTTTTTGTTGTCTTTATTGCCAGCAATGGATTGAGCAAATACGGCCCGGAAGCCACCCCGCGCCGCTGTAGCCGGAGCTCGACAGCACCGCAACGCCGTGAATTTGTCGCATTGAAGTTGTTCGACTTAGTAACGTAGTGCGGCAGTGAGCAGCGGGCGTATGGGGGTGTGGGGGTGTGGCGAGCAGCGCAGTTGGCTCGGGCGAGGGCAGAAGAGGGCGAGGGCGGCTGCAATAATAAAGTAAAGTAAAGCAGAAATAAAATAAAAGAAATTTCGACTGGGACCGTGCCGTGGGTTGTCATAGTAATTGTAACCTTTGATAGAGGCTAATGACAAGCCGCTGTTGTTGTTGTTGTTGTTGTCGTCGTTGTTGTTGTTGTCGTCGTTGTTGTCCTGTTGCCACATACAGCATCCATCCATTTCATAAACGGTAGTCATTATTTGTGTCCTGGTCATGAATTGTTAAACTTGACATATTAAGGACACTTGAACTACTCTCACTAGAGACGTCTTTGAGCATTTTTTCATCTGCTGCCAGTCGATTGATCAAATTAAAGCCTTGAATAATTACGCGTCGTCAGTACTTAATAGCTAAGATCCGTCTTTGGCTCACAGGGCCTTTCAGCGTTGTTCCTGAGGCTAAGTCAGCAGCTATGATCTGCGTCGCTTTAGTAAATCTTCTTCCTCCTCTGAATTTATTTAGAGGAGGTTATTTAGGTCCGCCAGGTGAACAATCTCTGGAACGTCAATCATTATCCCAAACCAGCCCCAAGTTATTTTCATCAAAAGTCGCATTAATAAGATGATTAATAAAAGTGCGTAATCCGTAAGAACACAGATCGTAAGCAGCTGGTTTACGCCAAACTGCGAGATCGTCCCAAGCACTCCAACATTTTAGCGGGTGGGTGGGGGGTGAGGTGGGCGCAAAGAGCAAAAGTTGTCAGACACGCGGTGGATTTAAGTTGTTAAAATGTTGACGACACTTAATCACTCAAAGCTTTAATTTTCTAAATAAAATAGCATCTAGAAAGTCATCACTGAGTAGCGAGGGACGCAAGCGTGGAGAGAAGAGAGTCTTGGAGAGTAATCTTCATTCGTGGCTTTTTTGATTGTTTTCAAGGAGGTCGGAGAACTGCTCAACCTGCTGCCAGGGAAACCTTTCCATAGCATAATGTCCGATAAAATCTTGAAAGCGATTTAAAAGCGCTCCTGGAAGCTCCGAAAACGCCGATTAAGATGCACAAAGCAGCTCTATTTTATCAATTTTATTGCTCGTAGAGGACATAAAGCAGTTTCGAGTGTTTTATGGAAGCACAAACTAAAGATTTTTATGATACTTTGCAATAAAATGTTGCGGCTCTGCTGATGCTGGCGAGGCGAATCAGTAGACATCTGAATTGGAAAACATTTTCGAGTGACGAAACATCCCAGGATTCGCCAGGATGCACATCAAAGAAGCATGAAAGATGGTTTTTATGGCGGAGCGGAAAAGGGGACGTCAAAGGCGGCACGACGCGAAGAAACTACTTCGGATTTACACAATAGAATAGTCTGCATTGCTACGAGTGTCTGAAAGGATTCCATTCTATCAAATCCTTGCGAAGATGCGGATCAGAGCAGTGTTTCTCAATAGGACGCTTGCAACGGGGGAAGGAGACGGCGCGCGATTGAAATCCTATGAATATTTTGCATGTTGTTTATCAGTGCAAATTTATGGTGCTCGTATGTGTCAAATTTTATGACAGGGACGACGAAGAAGTTTTTAGTGGATTGTGAAAGTGGCTTTTCCAGCATTTTCAGCTTTTCAGCGCTGCTTAGCGTTTTACGAGCGAACGTTGACAGAATAAATAAAAAAGGAAGATCTTTGATACAGAAAAACTGCGCCAATAGCCGGAAAAATAATTAGAATTGCAGATTGCGCCAGTTTAAATATTTTCCCTCGGCTTTTTATGCCTTCGAAATTATGATAATTTTTCTCGGAGTCATAAAAGAGGTTTTCATAGGAAACAAACGCAAACTAAGAGCAAAACAAAGAAAGACATTAATTTCATTTCTTTGATTTTTATCGTATTTCGAAATCTTCAATGACACAACACAAACAACAACAGGGCCCATTCGTCTATGTACAAAGTGTATTGCTAGGGTTAATATAAAAGAAATAAAAAGTAAGAGCGGAGGAACGATCCTCAGCACAAGACCAAAGAAGAGCCCCGAAAAACGGGGCAAAGCAATCGCATCGTATCGTATCGTATCTGATATCGCATCGCACACAAACGCACACGTTGCGGATAGAACTGTTAACGATATTGTTTGTTGTTTGCATTAATACAATTTTTTATTCCCTTTCCGTAAAACACATTCGAGCGAAGTTATTCACACGAGGTTCATGAGTGGCCGCCGCAAGTAGCTGGGTCTGCGCCGTCCGACCGCTTGTCTGGCGGGCTCAGCGATGACTCATGCTCTCAACACAGTGTCCAGTGGACGGCAAGCGACTTCACCTGCATTGCCGATCACTCCCGTGCCCATCCCTCGGTTCCCCATGCAGCGACAAAAGAAGTCTGTTGTGCGACGCGTTTATGATGCACGTCATTTGAACCTAAATAATGGTCTATGAGAAGGGAGCTGGTACTGCGCTGTGTGTGTGTGAAATGAAGTGGTGCCTGACGCATCGTTCGGGCGGAGTGGGAGCCACCGAAAAAGGCCCGCGCGTTGTCAGAACCGCCAGAGTTTCTAAACTCAGCGAATCCTTAACTTTGAATCGTATTTAGATTCCAGAACCGTAGTATTTGAATGCAGAGGGTCCAAAGAGACTATAATTGCTATACCCGAAACCAGATGACAATTACGCTGTTACAGTGTCGTTTAGAATACGGATGACAAGCAAAGTGATTATAAGAAAAATAAAGACATTCAACCTGGAAATGAAAATAGGCCAAAACCGAGGTATACACAATTTGTATTCGGTCCACTAACATCTCCATTTCTGGCAGCTGGGATAATTATTTAGCAAGACAACCTGGAACAGCAGGAATACTGAAAAACACATTGCATTTCGGTCAGGTCGAACATTAGCACTTTAAGGCCTTCTCTGAAGAGCTGAAGCGCTCCTGTTTTTCGTCGAATGCGTTTGTGTGTACAACGTATTCAGTTTAACGACGAAAAAATGATTACTTGTTTGAAACTGTGTGCGATCACTTGTTTCAATGAGTCGATCTGCGTGTCGTTGCCATGCAGCCTTTTCAAATGTACCCCACCGAATCGGCACCCATAGCGAAGTAGAACAGGCTGGTGCATTAGTCACCGCATCTCTGGACCGCTCTGCATGCGATCGCGAGCAATTCGAACCTCTTCGACCTCTTCTTCATCTCGCACTACATTAAAGGACCACAGCCTCTGGATGTGGATGTGGATGTGGATGTGGATGGGGATGGTGCATGAGTGGAGGGCGTGAGGGGGGAGAGGGATGTGGAGGTGAGCACTGTTCGCAGTTGCAGGCAGGCAACAATTAGGCAGCACATTTTCAGTCACTTCGCCAGAGCGAAAGTCATGGACTCTACGATCGCAGAACACGTTGCTTGGTCGCGCTTCGGTGATCGTTCCACTTTGCGCACGTCAGCGCTCTTATTGACTCATTGGTTTTCAATGTGGGCTTAACGAATTCCCATTTTTTCATTTTCTCTTTCGTTGTTTGGAAAAGTGCGCGATTTGTTATTTCAGAGATCAACGTCAAAGAATTTGATGGGTTATTAAATCGTCAAATCGTCTTACTGACTACCTGCGGCAACGGTGCTTCACACATATAATGCTTGTAAAGTTGCTGATTGCTCGCAAAGCGACCCGGATCATTTGTGATTATCCAGAACAAGAAATAGAGATCTCGTTAGGGATTTAGAAGAATTAATCTGCCTCACATTCATAGTTAAGGCCCAGTATGACACTTTATATAAGGTTTCTTAACCCTTGTAGGGATCTCGTTTGATGGCTTCAAGGTGACGTATAATGGTATGAATTACATACAAGTGCGTCTATTAAAATGTGGAGTTCGTTGTGGCTTCCCACGTTATGCTCTAAGGTAGGGGAAAAGGTGAGGAGAGGCTTGTTGTCGCTACGGTTTGCTGTTGTAGCGATCAGTAGTAATTGAAAATGTATGATATTGTATACAGTATCTGAAATACAGTACAGTTGGAGTCAATTACAACTGCATCCATTACAGTGTGGTTCGTTGAACAATTTAGTTGATTTTGTTATTGTGTCTAAGAGACTTTGAGGTTGTCTTTTAAAAGTCGTCGCCGCTTCAAACTGTAAAAATAATCATGCAAACTAAAAACACAAGAACTAATACGTTAGTACGATGGAAGCAAGTCCATTGTTAGATTCAGATGATCGTATTTAATGTACGATTTCATCCCAAATTAAGGATGTTACAGTACGAGTACCAGACTGATTTTTTATTAATTATGTTTGAATCCGGACGCCAAACAAATCAGAATAAAATAAATCTTATAGAAAAAGATCAGAAAAATACAGACCAGAGTTGACTAAATTTACGTTCATGTACGATATTTAATTGAAAGCATATAAACGATTAAAAATATTTGCAGAATAAATTTGATCGAAAGCATTTTCGGGAATTGATTCTGGTTCATCGTAGTTACGGATGGTGATTGAAGTTCGCTACCTTTTTTAATAAAAGTGCAAGAGTATAAAACAACAAGAAAGAGGCTCATCGGCGTGGCCGAAGTTGAAATACTCTACAACCTCGAGACCTCTGATGAAAGATTCTTTAACTGAGAACCTTTAGAAGCAAACTCTGCGAAGAGGTGGGAATTTATGGATATTATTTTATGCTGAACTGGGCGGACCACGCCCATTCGTGGATAAGAGCACTCGAATGATACTACGAGTACTGATTGCATTCAGTTTGTTTTTGTAGTAGTGCCATAGCACTTTTGCATGAAGAAAATGTTTGTAGAGCATGTAGTGAAATAGTGGGCGGACCACTCCCACTCTTTGTGGGATGGATAATATTAATACCCTCAAACATAAAGTTTGTTAGTCCTTATTTTCTATTAATTGTTGTTTTATTATATTGTTATAATATTACAATATTATAGATTGTCTTTTATAATTTAAAATTCTATTATATTTTAATATTATATGCAAGTCCGTTATACATGCAAGGCCATTATCCTAAATCCATTTATGTTGAAATCGAGATATTTAAAGGTTTGCGTTATAATAAATTTATTTATAATCACAAATTAATCCAAATAACGTAATTAACATTCTTTTGAAAATATCAAGTTCTTGACTGCAGAAATTGAACCTGCTTTCAAATTCAATTTCAATTCACTTTCAAAATTGAATATGAAATCACTTGAAATAAACAGAAATGTTATAGAATTAAAACATATTCAACCGTTGCATTAAAATTAGTAATGATTTGCGATTAACTATTTGTTTTTCTCCAGTTTGCATACTTGCGGGGGGATTCCAAATAATTATGGAGTGCAGGTGTTATGCAATAACAACTCCATCAAATATTGGTACTTTAGTATTGTGTTACGTGTGGGCTCGTTTCTTCGTTTGGTCACAATGTGATTAAAGTTTCTCGATCTTCCCGACGCGATATTACATTCGCAGTTTTGAATCATTATTCCATTTGTTGAGTGTAACTTTAAAGAACTTTTTTATGGTCCAGTTCGCCAAAATCCTATCCAACATGCTTTTAGCCTTTTCTACGTCAGTATTTCTTAGCCTTTTTAGCTAAAAGCCGGGCTTTCTAGAGACGTAGTTGAAATAAAGAGTTTAGTTAGAGATTGAATTCAAAATAAGGAAAAAGGTAAATGTTAAATAGATTTGCTTCAAAATTAAAATAAATGCAATTATTAAAAGAGCTCGCTTGATTTTTTGTTAAATGGACCCGAGACACTTTTAAAATAAGCGCCGGGTATTTGTAAGTTTTGTTTGTATCATCATATGTATTATCTATTATTTAATTCATCATAATTTTTATTTAACTGGTTTCTGACCCTCTTGTTTGGTTAAAGATAAGCATTTTAACCGGCCAAAAACGCATTTCCATCACCGACTACTTCCATAAATCATCTCTTTTGTATAACAATTGCTGGGAACGTAGAACCAACTGAAAGTGTTAATACTTATGTAATTCTATTCTGTAATTTTCATTGAAAAAAGTATTTTGTTTTGCCGAATGAGAATGTTAACATTTAGAATATTAAGATTTACTTGTCATACACTCAGCGTTATGTAATAAAGTATCCTATACAATGTACTTATCATGTAGTCTATCGTGTTTAATAATGAACTCAACTGTTTGGATTGCCATTTAGATTTATTTGGCTTGTTTTAAACTGAAGATATGGCTAAAAGCACGTGTGTTGCTTGCTATATCATGAGTTACTTAATGAAATTTTGTTCAAATCGGCGTCTGTTTCATATCTGAAAAACAAGAAAAGGATGAATTCCATTCGAGGGTGCTAACTTTGGAATATCTTAGAGGTATTTATGTACGGACATGCGAATGGACAACACGTTAATCAATAGACGGACATACATATAGTACCTATATTAATCTATCAAAGATATAAGGTATTTAATTTTGGCTTTAGTATACAAAAGTAAGTACAGTATACAATAATAACTCATCATTCGTGCTTAGATTTAAAAGCACGGACATTATTTAGTATATAATTGAATAAGTTTCTATGTGATTTCAGTTTAATCAAGATTACGTAGCGTTCCAATTTATTACGTACACACTCACATGCACCATGTACGAGTATAGTATAATGAATGTAATAAATTTGGAAGTTCTTTGAGTTGATATTGGAACAAGCGAACGCTTCTCCGTGCATAGCAGAGGTTTTATAAAAATTATGGATGTTGCAAGAAGAAAAGGTTGCCGCCCAGAGACTAATGCTAAGCATTAACCCTCTGAACGTCTGGTAGTGAAAAATATGGCGGCCATGTTGGTTGAAAGCGATTACAAAAACGGTTGGCCTGCAGATCCCACAGCCGTTAGCGTCATGTGAAAGCACGCTCCTCCTACTTCTTGCATGAGTCATGCTTTCGAAGGTACGAAAAGCATCTTCCGAGCACTGAACTCGAAAAAGGTCCAGTACAACAACAAAATCATGCTCCGCCCTTAAAACTCGGCAGCAGAACCAACGCAATAGAATTTCTACTGAAAGAGATACACAAGAAGGAAGCCAAACACATGAAGTACTCGAAACCACGCCTCACAGAAGCAACAACAACCAACAGAAGCAACAGAAGCAACAGAAGCAACAACCCTGAGCGTAAGAACAATAAATTCAACAAAGTAAAAAGTAAAAACATTTTTCAAGGAAGTCCTGCGCCGAAACTAGCCTACGTGATGTTGTTGAGGCTGCTAGCAATCAGAGAGAACGAGAGGAGCGCTAGGAACAAAGCCGGGCCGATTTCCTTTTAAAATTTTGCCGCCAAAATGTCGCGTCCGAAGTCTGCGAAGACTCGTCAATAGACGCCAGAATCAAGCTCCACGTAACTTTGTACACGTTTTATGACCTTACGCATTGCTGCTGAAGCCTACCGAATGAGGATCCAACTCAGAAGTAGATCCTTCACTGTGCTGCTGCCTTAGGGTGGCTTCTTCAACCTCCGCCGGAAAGAGTGAGAGTGAAAGAGAGAGAGAGAGAGAGAGAGAGAGAGAGAGAGAGGGTGAAAAAGAGAGAGAAAGGCTTCTAAAGACTCTGGATGTCATAATTACAACGCTTACGGTACAGTGAAGCCTTTCATGTCCAACGCAAAGGTGTCCTGCTTGCCAACCGACTCATGCTCGTATCCCCCAGCATATTGACCTATTCACCCCACCCGAGTAACCCACCACAAAGAAAACTGTTGACCGAAAGCAGAAAGAGGATGCTGCCCTGGATAAGTGCGAGAGAGAAAGAAGCAGCGAGTGTGTACGAATGAGCGATGTCAACAAAACCCACGAAAAACAAAAAACACGCAGCCGAACCGGCTCAGAAAGTAACAATTTCGTGCACTGACAACACAGGAAAACATTTGAACTGCGGGAGAAAAAGTACCTTAGCTGAAAACACTGTACCGATGTTTGGGAACAGCATTAGACACACAGTGCACGAGAGAAAGAGAGAGCACGCTTTTGACTACGAATGCTTACAGTGCATTAGATGTACGCGCAAAGCGAACAGCCCGCGCAGTGCCAGTGGTGGAGATGGAATCTAAAGCAAGAGCCCTGGCGCATATAAAAGTCGGACGGAGCGCAACGATTGTCAGTCCCGTTTGAGCAGGCAAACAGTCAAGTCGTCCCAGTGGCGAGTCACACAAATTTACAGAGCGACTTTATGTGTTCCAAGCAAACGACGTAAAGTGAAAAGCAAATAAAAGACACAGTGAAATAAAAGTTACGCGAATTTAAACCCCGTTCAACGAAAAACATGGCCGTTGCTTTCTTCATTCCTGACCAGGCGATGCTGCTGCGAAAGGCCAACGAGCAGGAGCAGCAGATTCTCCGTAAGCGGGAGACTCATTGGAGGCTCATCGCTAGTGTTGTGCTGGACGCACTGCGGCAATACGTAGACCCAGCACCGAACTGCATGCGACGTTGTGGAAGCAAGGCCAAGCTTCGGAAGCCAATAAACTAGAAAAGTGACGAGAGTTCGAAGAAGATGCCGTTCAAGCAGCGAAACCGGCCAAACGAAACGTCCACCTGAGAGCAGCGCGACAAACGAGCCGACGGGAAAACGTTCACTTTTATTTCACCGGCCCAACAGCGAACAACCGGCGAACCAAAAGAACGCCGCACCAACCTCAACGCCGTCGATCCAAATAGTCGCAGTCTAAGTTTAAGTTCACCCTTTTATTTTTCCATAAGCACAGAATTAATATCAACACTGAAAATACTAATTGAACTCATCAAAGCGATTGTGATAACGTTTTGTTTTTAGCAAAAACAACGTGAGTGCATTTTCATTACAGTACACATTTGTAAAAATATTACATAAGTTTTGTAAACTAGATCTTAAGCACTTTATAGGCTAAAGCAGAAGAAGCTCAGAAATTGTATCAATTTTTGTCTGAAGAAAATAAAACTGAAATAAACATTGAAAAACTATTTGCGATTTTTGTAATTTGTTTGGCCAAATTTTTGTAGGGTAGAAGATGGAACTCTACATGTATGTATATTTTTATTTCAGGTCATTCTACTAAAAGGGAAAGTCCGCCAAGCAAAAATAAATAATAAATAACTCAATCTCTTGGCCATTCCAAACCAAAGTTTGGACCCAAGAACACAAGATGCTTAGCCTCTCTGATTCCCAGAATTGGAGCCTTTAAATAGGTGCGTTACATGGAATCACAAATATTAAAATGATTTCTTAGGAGGAGACTATAACGGGTGACAGTTCATTATCAGGAAAATGCACTTTATCTCGCCGAAGCTATTTACACTGAGGAGACTTGAGACTCAAGATGTCAGACATTGTTTTACCGTGCTAGAGGGTTGTCCTTATTGAACCTTTTCTTGGGTGAATGCTTATAGCTTCTAAATATACGCAGCTGAGTTTATTAATCAAACAATCTTTTTAGAAGTGCAACATAAGCATTGCTTTATTTAGCAAGAACATATGTAAAAAGGTTGTGTTTTGGACAGAAGCTGAACAAAATATAGTAAAACAATTTTGCAATTTAATATACTTCGTGTTAAGTTAAAAAAAACGAGAATATCTCATGTTGGCAGAAATCGTTGCGTGCGAATCGGAATTCTAAAGGATTATTTGAATAGGGAAACACTTTCTCACGGAGGACCAGCAATTATTTGATGATGCCCATTATAATTCTAATGTTATTCCTCATCTAAATGTAAACGACATTATAAGAGTAGATCCTATGTATTTATAGAAGAGCCCAAGGGAAGAAATTACTTTGTGGTTCTTATATAATTTATACGTGAATTAAAATTAAACGTGGAATAAAAAGAAATCAGCAACAATCTTCATTAAATTACTTATTAAACTATTAGAAAACGTAACCACGCCTTCATGACTTAAAAGATATGCACAAAATGGCCCGTATCGAACATATAGAATAAGATTACACGAATAAATTGAATTCATCAAATTAAATAGGTTGAAAAATGAAAACAAATGCAGTCTCAAGTTGTAAATTTAAAAAATAAATTGCATTATTCGAAGTCTCAATCACTCCACACTGTCGTTGTGGAGTGGAAGACAGAAGATGACTGTCGTTGTCTTTGTCCTTTCTTCTTTGAGGCACCACTTAAGAATTTTTGGATTGCCTCTACATTCAAAAATAATCAACATCTCCTTCGTTTGAAAGGCGATTCAGCGCGGATAACATGCGATATGATAATGATAATAAATTTGCATGCATCTTTTCGGGATAAAAGTAGCCTATAGTATCGTTTTGCTCGCTCTCACTGATACAGATTACGGGTTCCTAAATGTTGATGTGGGCGACAATGCACGTTCATCACAACAGAGCGCGTTGTACCGTGACGACAGTATTTCGTTCCGACAAATTAATAGGAAATAAGAGTCCTACCATAGGCTATAGTTGCAGATGGAGCATTTGCTCTGTGAGGCACTTATACTAGTGAATCCGTACCCGTTTAGAATGATTTCTACCGAAAGAAAGCTGTTTGGCCAACTACTGTCCACGCCCAGAGAGATAGTGGCGTGCTCCTTTGCAATACCAATGTCAAGATGCGGAATACTAAAATATGTAATGAATGTGCGCCAAATTTCCAACGTTGATCCATAACTCAGGCATGTTGTATTTTACACATTTTATCTTGAAAACTAGCTCCGAATACGAATCGCGTGGTTTCTGGGATACTTTTGGCTTTTTGGGGATTGCTTTATTGCATTGCTTATATGTAACAAAGTACAGAATTTGTATTTTACATTGTAATCGAAAGCATTCGGATGTATTATTTTATATGTGTTGGCATGTCCGTATACGCCGCTTTTTTCTTCTGTCTGTATGAATAATCCTTAGGTTCGATACATATCGAAACGATATCGAACTTGTACCACATACCATTATGTACTAGTAAATTAAACTATGAACTTTGTTGAATAGCTGGGTTTTCTTAATTAACTGTACAGGTAATAATTGTACATAATTACCCAGGTTATGTACAGATCTCTGTACAGGTAAGGAATAGAGAATTTTAAGATTTCGGCCATCCTAAAATGTAGCCAACTCCACGCATTCAGAAAATGTCAAAAAATAAAAGGAAATTAAATATAAGTGAGACGCCGCAATTTCCGGAATTCGGAAGACGAAAAATTTCCAATAAAAGTAATAAAAAAACGCATGACTTAAGAAAGCAATTTGGTAGTAAGCATTTCTAAAGTAATAGTAACTTTTTTGAAAAGATCGGCAAATTTGTACGGAGGCACCGACCAGAGTCTGCCTGGCGTTAGATGCGGCAAAAGATCTTGAACTGCAACATTGCCTAAAGAAGAATTTGCAGTTAATGAAACAAATAAAAAGACATTTATATCGGAATTCAGCAGAAACGGCAGTCCAATTAGAAAAGGAAACACAGAACATCTTCAACAAATTTAATTGAGAGACTCGGACCATCGCAAGCTGCGTGGCCAACTCCGAAAGACTGCAAGAAGAAAAGAGCAAAAAGAGATAAAAATCAGCACAAATGCGAGAACCAATGAGAGCGGAGAGATAACAGGACAAAAAAGGATCTCCTTTCATTTCTTAAGGAAGAGACAAATAAAGGCCATGCGGAATTGTTAAGTGCTCTTAGTTCAATGAAGTAACGTACTTCATATGTTCTTATTTAGCTGCATTTTGTTAAGTTATATACATACATATATACATATATATGTATATACGATATATGAGTTAAATTTTTTTTTGTTTTGGATTTCTTAACTGCAATAGTGCAATATTTCTTTATATTGCAGTAGTCGATAGCTTCTACCGGTGGAGCTTTTATTTTCATGGTTTGTATCAAGAGCGCCAATAAAGCCAGAACTACCATGTGAAGCCTCAAATGGCGATATTTTAAAAACCTCTGCTTGAGATGAGGCTCATTTTATGATATAGCGGCTAATATTTCTTCAAAATTTGGCGAGATTATTGACAGAACTTTACGCTGTAGATTTTTCAATTCCAAAGATATTTCCTAGTTGTCTGAATGTGTGGGTGTGTACCATGTACCATATGTAGATATGCACTACTTTTTCCGCAGCCAGCTGAGAGATAGGAAGTGAAGGACGATATAAGGAAGGAGCGTTTCATGAAATTTCCGCAAAGAATTTAAGACTTGACCGCTTAAAAGTGCTCTCGTTTGACTGTCTTTTGTATGCGGTTAGGCTATTCCACAAGCATGCCCCGTGGACAAAGGAATGACGAGATGTAGACAGAAATTTGCAACGGGATATACTCGTATAGTATGTGCAGACCTACCTGGCGAGTCGTACCCAATCTAGTAGATAAACAGCTCATATATAAGTGATTCTCTTGTAAAACAAAAGCAAGGTCCGATGATTCAAGAGCCCATTCAGTGAAATGTGGCATACTTGAAATGCCGACCGATATTAAATATGAATCTAGCACGAATTATTGTATGCCACCACTTATTTTTTATTAGATTCATGATCAAGATTGGAGAAAAGGTTGAAGTTACACGGCTACTCCGCTGTCTAGAAGAACTCCGAGGTTTACATAGAGTTCATGGAATCAATTGCAACACCGTTGAAAAATATTGATTGAAGACTTTCGCCAAGATCTATTATTTATCATGGCGATTGGGACACAATCTATAAATCTGAAGGTCGTCCGCATAAATATGATGCATCCAACAATATCAGTTAGGATATTGTAATATAAAATATTTAATAGTAGCTGGTTTAATACCAATTCTTGATGATTTCCGAAGGCACTAATTACTTTGAGGAGCATTTATGTTGTGAGCATACATATTGATCACATTTTTAACCATCCAATGCAGATTAGGATTTCATCTTGTCTATGAGGATTTAGTGATTCATGCTACCAAAAGCTTTCGGCTTTAGAACGGTTTAAAGGGAAATTTTAAAAATTAAGTGTATTAACCAGCTCATTAAAAAAACGCAGGTAATGAGCGTATTCGATGAGCAAGTGTGAGGATAGATCTTCATTTCCGATGAGGTAGATATTTTAAATCTATGTATTTGTGCATCTATTCTTGTATAGGTATCTCATATCATCATCGCATTCATACTATAGAATCATTTTCTGTTAGATCATTTCCTAGAAACTCTATTCTGAAACAAGTTCGTCTTCGTCCGACGTCATAGGAAGGTTGATTCACTTGGGGCATAAATGTTGTTAACAATGTCCAAGCATTCTACTATATTTCGGGAGACTCGCCCTTGCGACATAGTTGCTTAATTTTTATTCCCCGTAGCTCTCTGGTAGCTTCCGGTTGCCCGGGAACGCAAAAAGGAAGCCAATTTGAGGATTGTTGGAGTTGCCGTTGGCTTCTTATTAGCCTTTATTCGGGGCGCTACTTCATCTAGAAGATTGATGCAACAAGTTTTATACATCCTGAAATGTGTAAAAGTTTTATTCATCCTAAACAGTGGAGTAACTAGCAATGGTGGCACCCGGGACGGAAATAGCATTGCACACCTTAATTTGATTAATTTTAATTGCAATATTTTTGTTTCTTACCAAGATTACCATCCGCATAGTTTTTGAAAGTATGGTCTAATATTTATAAATACATTTATTATTTAAGTATCTACTCGTATATAAAATGATATTTAAAATAATATGCTAACTTAACTTTCGATTTAGTATGTATCATAAACTTATTGTATTAATTTTGAATTCGAATGTTGATAAAAGTAAATATTCCAGGTAAGTTCTTAAAATATTTTCCTGTTTCCAAGTTTTGGGCATCAATGCAATGGCCAATTTTTGCCTAAGTTCTGGTATAATCTTAATAAAAAAGTCCAATACATTTGAAGTATCATTTTGTTAAATATAAAATGAGATACAAATGATAAATATGTATTTATCCTTCTTTTATTAGGGTGCCGAAGAATCCGTGGACGAATGTCCATGGCAAAACTTTTGTCTAGATCTTCGTCGTGTACAAGGATAAAATATCAGTAAAATGGGATAATCGGGTGTGGCTATACTACTAAATATATTTCCTGAGTACATTGGAATAACTCTTCATTGATTTTCAATATCAACCTACAGAAGGAAAGTATATCTGATTGGGTAAGTCAACAGGATCTTCCATGGTACTCTGAATTTTGCACCATATACTTCGAGAACCGTTTAACGTGGGCGGAGCCGCGGGATGTAGCTAGTTATACCCTACACCCAAAGGGATAAGGGTATATTAACTGTGTTCATCTGTTTGTACCGAATTAAAGCGTGCGGTAGGTAAGTATACAAAAGTATATATATTTTTGATGAACGTCACTTCCTTATTACCTACTTTTATTAGCGAATATGAGTTTAAACGTGTTTTAGCTCAATTCTGTTTGGGTGCAAGCTGTTCTGTCAGCTTGCAGAGTGGAGTTTAAACTTTTAAATGTTAATTTAATTTTTATTCCCGGGTCCACTGGGTGAGACCAAAATATAGTCCTAAAAAGGGGCGTGGTATGCCTGGTGACTAAGACAACGACATATTATGTAATAATATATATTGGGCCCCCTTCCCCGCTCCACCCTAGCTAGGGCACTGTATATTTAACATACATATTTCCATATACATATTTATACATAATTATTGACTTCGTTGTATTTTCTGGTTTTTAGTTTCTTTTCTTTCATAGTTTAGTTTTCCTAAATTTAAAATTTCACAACTCTTATATAATAATGTCTTGTAGTTGAAAGCTTAAATTCATTTTATAAACTATAAAATCCTTGGTTTAGCTTAATTACACGCAAATAAATAAATTAATTACATAACAGATTAGATCACACATCAGAATCAGATACAATCTTAAAAACTTCTTCCAATTCAAATAAAAGATGTTGTTTAAAATGTAAAACATCAACCTAATTGTTGATTACCCTAAAATAATAAATGCGCTAAACAGCTTTTGTAGAATAATTGTAGGCAATTATCCTGGACTCCCGCAGCTAATCATTTGATATCTTTTTACCCCGAACCACATTAAAATCACTGACCTAAGCTAGGCTACATTGACGAAAGCAATCGAATGACAAAACACAACCAGCCATCTGACATGAACCAAGCGTAACTCATCAGATTTCCTTAAGGAACAACCCTCGCAAAGGTCGGAAATTCGGGCAAAAAATGCATTCGAGCAGAAAAACAAAATCCAATTCGACGTCTGGGGCTAAAAAGTGAACAAATCAACAAGCAAAAATGCGAAGCTAAGCTAATTATTTGATTAGCCGAGGCCAGAACCAGGGAACGACTAAAAATGGTAGAGAGGCGATTTCGCAGTGCAGCGGAACAAATTAGATCAGTCAAGAAATAATGGAGGCTTAATTTGATTAGGACTTCTTTTCCGAGATTCTAAGACATGATTTTGAAGCATTTCGCTGAGGCTGCTGTAGTGGAAAAATCCTCAGCATTGTTATTATAAAATTTGTTTTGTTAAAATTGTTGTCTTAATTTAATTTCTTTAAAATAAGTTGGAACGTTGAAAGCATTCATCAGGTTTTCAGAAATGGAAGAATTGTGTTTCTATACTGTTGTGTAAATTGCGGTGAATTTCTCAATATTTAAACTTTTTTGTCTTTTCGATAAGGTTCGGTACGGTTCTCATTGTATCCGGGGCGAAACTTAAATCAAATAATTTTCTTATCATCTCGATTCATTAGAAATTTTTGATTGATTATCTTCGGGCCGGCAAAAAATCTGACATATCCTCTCGGCAGAAGGGCAGACAAAGACAAACATTAATTATTGAGCTGGCATTGAAAGCAAACGCATGAATATTGAGCAGCGAGGGAAACCTATTTGGAGCGAAGCATACTAGACAGTCATCCGAAGGAAGCGTGGCAAATCCAGGCGCACAAGAAAGGCAACTGCCTCAGATTCGGTCTGCGAGCAACATATTAAAGTCATCACCAGACCTTAACGACCCTCACGGATGACGCATTACCGCAAAAGTCAAGTCAATGCAACAGAAACATCTTCGGAGGACTTCACGACTGGCAGGGGAAGAAAAAAGGCCTCATTAATAACTTGAGCAGCAATGAGAGCCGGGACCTCGGCCTTCTTGATTAAAAGCATATTAATTATGTTAGGTATTCATTTGTTGTTGTTGCGAAACAAGGACGCCAGTCCGTGTCGTCTTAAACTTGGACCCGCTGCCACGCGGGCAGGAAACGGCAAGGAACGTGATAACAGCGCGTGCTGTCTAAGGAGATCCCTGCAACAGGAAGTCGGCGCAGGAGGAGAAAGAGACAACTCAAAGACTGTAGGTGAATCGAGCAGAGGGTACGAGGTGTGAGCTGAAACATATCTCCAGTTCGATTTGATCTTGTTCCACGCAGTTTGATTGCGGCAGGCGAGGGGAACGACGACTTAACAATTAACAAGCTACAGCAAAAGTTAGGAAATTCGATACTCACACGTAAAGCGCTCCAAATAGAATTTGCTTAAAATAATATATTGTTGTAATAATATTACGCATTCTGCAGCTTCTATTCTGCAACCAAACAATTGAATGGAAGTGCTGCAAATAAACAACCCCACAAGAAGCACCGTGAAATGCTTCAATGCTCTTGCAGACATCGCATAGTCGTGGCTTTGAAGAAGTAATCAGGTTAGTTCAACGTTATCGTGGCTTAATAATGTCTGGATGGAGCACGTTTTACGAGGGCGGACTGAAACTTTCTTGGAGTGGACTTTATTCTCGGTGGTGTTTATAAATCGGACTCACGATCGAGTAACGAAGTAACACGCTGAGGGTAGTCACACGAAAAAGGGTCACATGTTGCATGGCGACCACATCGAGAAGATTCACAGCTGATCAATCCAGCCGGACTTTTAATTTATCCGAAAATCTGAATGCAGGAGTGTTTGCACTCAAGTCATCGTAGTTCATTTGACATAATCGGCTTTTAAGTTTTCGAAATTGTTTTTGCAAGTAACAAATAGTGCCGTTATGGCTCCGTAGAGGATCTTTCCCCCAACCACAGTTTGACAGTTTGAGTGGATGAAACCTCTGAATAAGAAAGCGTTACTTTCTCCATTCCACTTAATTGCTTCGCTTCAGTTAAGACCTCGTCTAGGAATTTTATTAGTCACATTGTTGAATATGACGCATAAGCAAATCAGGCGAGTTGTTCATGTTTCGACATGATTTCCATATGTACCTCAGCACTTGCATCCAGCGCATACTCCAGAGAGCCGTGCGCCGGTTCGAGTGCAATCCTCCTCGGTTGGAGCTCCTTCTCAACTTTCGAACTGCACTTTTCGCTGTGCATCGCACCAACTCTCGGCGAGTACGAATTCAATTATGCAAAAAAGTATTCCCGACTCTGCGAGAAGTGTTCCCGTGCTTTCTGCAGCACTGTTTTCCACAACTTTTTGCAACAAATATTTTTTCTGTGCAAATTCGACGGTAATCTTTGAAAATTAGGTGCTAACAAAACAATTTGCATTTTTAACTTAATGACAAGCTGATGAAGAAGCAACAGTTTCGGGTGCCTCCGGCGGCTGTCTTGAGCGGGCGGCGGGCGGCGGGCGGCTGGCGGTGTGGTGCCGGGTCCCGCCGCGCCAATTGGCGCCCGCCTTAATTTCATGCGCGCGTGTATTTAATTAAAGTTTTGCCGTAAAGCGCCATCCAGCGTGAACGGAAAGGAATCGAGCGCCGAACTCGAAACTTTTACGTTTGATTGCAGTGCTTAAATGCTTCCGTGTGGCGGGTTACGGGGTCGGGCTGCACGTAGGGCGAAATCAAAAAATGTTACCGAAAAACTTTCGCGGAACAAAACTAATTAACGAAACAGATAAAAGTTTTAAACGCTGGCAGCGCAGAAGAGGAGCTTAAAAATAACGGTAGGTGGAAAAAGTAGAACGTTCGACAAACAGACGTGACTTTTCGCAGTACTTTCCGCAGAAATAGTTGCCCAGAATTATTAACAATGAGGAAGGCGACGTGATTTTGATTGTGCAAGCAGAAGCCATGTCGGGAGCGTGAGGGGGGGGGGGGGGAGGCAGGTGGGACACACAGCAGATTCACCGGTAAATGCGGTGGTGCGATGAGCCACAAGGAAATGACGAGTGCCATCCGCGATGGGTGCGTGTGACGAGGGAGGATTATTTGCGGAATCAATTCGAAAGAAATGAAGTGATGCGCCACCGAGTGCCGAATTGCGGGCATACTGCTTGCGTAGTATGACCTCATGACCTCACAAGGGCAGAAAAGGTCATCGAAGCCATTCAATTAATAAAAATTGACCGAAATCAAGCCAAAAAAATAACCAGCAAAAAGTAATAAATTCTGAGTGCTTCGGAAGCATTCGTTCCGGGTTCCGGGCTCCGGAATACGGACATGTGGACACATTGCAAGTTGCTAACCCTTTGGCCAGTTAGCAACATAATTTCGAGTGTCGTTTAGGTTCATTACGTATCCATTACGTCGCTATTGTTTAATGGCAACTCGTGTGATTTATGCGCGAACCGGCGCAATCACCGAGCACTGGTGACTGGTCACTTCAGCCGAGCCTCATGCGCCGGGCACTAAATGGTGGGCCATCAAACGCACGCTAATCATAAAATATTTACGCCTGTGTGACCACATGCGGCAACAACACCAGGCGGCCGAAAGCGACCGAAAAGCGACCGAAAAGCGACCGTCCCGCAAGAGAACGCGCACCATAAAAAGGGTTACGCAAGCCACCTCGCGCCGGGCTGCCAGGATTGACTCGTGCTATTTATGAGGCATCGCAAATTTACTTGTCGTGTTTTTTGTGCTCTGCTCTCGTTGACGCCGAAGTGCATTAGAGACTTTTTCGCAAAACAAAGCATCCCGGCCACGAGCGCCTGTGTTCGTAACGTAATCAAAATCAATGTTGATGTGGAAGTGATTCTCCTCCGAAGCGTACGGAATCTCGATGTTACGCCACACAACTCAATAACTGCTATAATTCAATATTTGCTGATAGAAATCGTAGTTTTTGTGCCAAACCCAGACACATTCTGGCGCACTTCAACCCTTCGACCTGCTCAAGCATGAAGTGCGGCCGGGTTTCACGCACGCGGGCAGCGGAACGGGTGCTGCTCAACGCATCCAGAGTTTGCAAGTGCGAGCGGCGAGCGGCGAGCGGGGCGACCGTCGCTGGCTGTTGGCAGGATTTTAGCGAGATTTTTGTTTTCTAAAACGCCGATTTCCCTGACATTTTCCCCGTTTTTTGCGTCATAATTTATGAAAATTCAATTGTGATTGTTATGGCGGGTGCAGGGCAACACTGGCTGATAAGTAAACTGTTTTGATGGCTTCATTGTAGTGATGCGATGCATGCGTGAGTGTGTGGAGGAGCGGGATGTGTGCGTAACTTAATTTATATTCCATATTAACCACTAAAAGTGGCACTAAATCAAAGAACGTGCGAGCGCAAAGAGTGTGCCCAGAAAAGGGTGAAATTGTGAACATGAGCTGGTAGCTGCAGCCTCTGCGGGGCGGAAGGGTGGAGGACAGACTCACAGAATCACGGAGTCGCACAACAGAAGCATCTGAAGCTAAGGAAGTCTTTTCTGCAGTATGCAAAATACTTGTGACTCGCGACTAACTTCCGCTTCCGGAGCATCTTTCGACGGCTGTTCGCGGTTGAGTGCAGAATTAAATGCGTTCTTGTATTCGCTTAACAAGAGCGCCACAGCTTCAAGCAGTTGAGCAGCCGTGCGGCCAAACCGAGAGATCTTCCTTTAGCAATTACGAACTCCACAAAAGCCAGCGGTTGTTGTGGACCCGAATGTGAACTCACTGCTGCTGTAGCTGCTGTAGCTGCTGTAACAAGCCGCAACAGCGTCGCATCTGCAGCCAGCAGCGCCTCCTCCTCCTCCTCCTCCTCCACCGTTCCATCTGCTTCCATGTGCGAGCGCCATAAATCAGGCCGAACAAACAGAGCTGAACTTATTTTAAAATTTCGCAACTTGCTCAGCTCAACGCGAACGCGAAGGAAACGGAAGCGCACACATGCCGCGCTTGCGTCATTTCGGTTTGGCCCGGAGCAGGCGGAAAAGCAGCACAAAAACTGCTCCGTCGCGACTGCATTTGTAATTCGTGGCAATTGATTTGCGGAAAATGCAAAAAATCCCGAAAATTTGTCAGTTTAGAGCTATTAATCACATCGCCGTAGTCGCCGTAGTCGCTGTACTCGTGCCCCACGCATGATGCGCGCCGCATGTCCTCGTGTGTGTCTCCCCGTTCCGGCAACATATGAGTCGCGGCTCGGCTCGTTGTTGCGATGATTTATGGCTTCGTAAAGTGACAAGACGATTCGAGGAGATGCAGGATAATCATAAATTACGACACAAGCTAAATGAAAAACTTACTGACAATACTGTACAAGAGTATTCTTGCGGTGGGCGCCTGAGGAGCAGAGAGAGCAGAGTAGTTCTGGTTACTTTAAAGCAGCCACTCCTTGCTCCAGCCTCGTGGTCTTTGGGGCTGAGCTTCAATCCGAGGGCCATCCTGCAGCCACTCACTTCTGAGCCATTCCGCCGCCCGCTTCGAGAGCACGCTATAAAGTAGCTGAGATTTTATTGTTAACATAACAACTTCTCCGTTGTTTCCAGGAACTTTTTTCATAACTACTACTTGCTTTTATGCCGGCATAAAATTCATTTACGATGATCATTCAGATGCAGTCAATGAAATCGACGGAGTTCTACCCCGGTTTTATGGAGTTCGCAACTCGGCGAACTGCGCTGGCCCCGGTCACCGACTACTTTTTATTATTAATACTTGATAGCGAGATCTTAATTTTTTGCGCTCGAACTACGCTTGTTTTACGAGCCGCTTCCGTTTCATTTCTCTATTAAAGCGAGCGCCAGAACACAGCACCGCCGCATGGAGCGCTGGGCAGCGACCGGCGCCCGCCCGCATCATCAACTGGCCATTGTCCGCATGTCCTTGCGTAGCAGTCCTCCATTCGCAAGGGTCATCCTTCTGCTGCTAATGTCAATGACAGGGAGTCTCTCGGGATGAAAAACAACATATTTATTGGTTCACTTAAAAAAAATACTGCGAAAAGTGTTCAAAAGCTCTGCTCTTCGCTTCAGGCATTCCTTTCCTCTCGCCGCGAGGACTCAGTCGGGGAATAAATGAATTTTAAACGCAGCGCCGAATGCGTTCAATATTCCGCTGACTTCATGAGTAAGTAGAAAAACCTTTATGCTTCAAAAATAGAGCGCCATCAAATTTAAGTACATACGAGTATTTGTTATTGTTGATTATTCCTTATTGGGACTCTTTTCTCCGTGTGTTCTCCAGTTCTCCAGTTCTCCATGGATGACCGATAATCTGCTGCCCACGAATCCGGCAACGTGTCCTTCTCGTAGGCACGCCATAAATAATATTGAATGACACTAAAAACATGGCGACCTGATGGATTTTCAGATGTTTTATTGTGTTTGAATAGCGAGGGGGAGGGGCGCTTTTACGAGCTTTAAGCAGCATCTGTGGGCGAGCGTGAGTGTTTCTGTGTGCTCGTATGTGTGCTGGGATTTGAGCTGCAGTCCGTGTGTGTGGGTGGAAGGGGAGGGGGCGGTGGAGGGGGGGGGCAGCTGTGGTGTGAGTTTTCTTAACAACTATTAAGTAGTTGATTTGATTTCATTCGATTAGAGTTGCTTATAAAACGAAAAACTCAATGCGAGTTGGCAGCACTGGATGGCTATCGAAGGAAGTCGATTGACAGATGGAATGGGTATTTGAACAGTAAATTGAGTTAAGTGAGAATTCGCTCAAAGTCAGAGAACGCCGAAGAGTAGATGGGAGCAAGAAGAACATTTGATTGGATCTTCATCGAATCGAATCGTAGTACACACAATAAACAAGACACACACCAAGCAGAAGAAGAGACAGCACAAAGAAAGGAATGACTCGGGAGGGAGGGTGGTGGGGGGAGGCAGTGGAAACCAAGGAGATTGACAAGCTTTCTTAAAGCAGGACAAATTTAGGATAATATCCGCATTTGGTGATCATTAATTTATATGCAATCGAGAGGCGTTGCCAGGTCGCATTAAAGTCCACGAGGATCCTTTGAAAAAAAGCTTTTAATCAATTTCCGTTAGTTAATAATTTACGACTTCATAGAAATCACTAAACTAGCATCTCAAAGAACGGATAACTTTCGGTCTACGAGTACAGATGCACGCCATAATCACATTAAAGTGAAAGATATGCAAATGACGCTCACCACACACACACACACACACACACACACACACACACACAGCTACACGAACACACATGAGCTGTGGCTTGAGTAAAAATGCTCCGTCAACTTTAAAGTGTGGATGGAAGAAGTTTTACTCTATACTCAAGTCGAATGTAATGAAATCTTTTACGAAAAATTTTGCAAACATTACCGAAAGCATGAATACGCACACACACACACATACACAACTAAGAATAAAAAACATCTGCACGAGTACTTAAGATTCCGGAAGCGGAAGTGGCAGCGAATCGATGCAGGAGCGAAGGACGGCTGACAAAACTTTTTGCTGTGCAAAATAAAGTTTAAGTAATCACGTCGTAGCATGTTTTTAATGAACATAAAGGAACAACAACAATAGCAACAATAACAACAACAGGACACCGGAAATAAGTCATCAACAAATGCATGTATGGACGAGTAGTTAATTCAATGAAAGTCAAACTTAAGAAAGTGCAGCCAAGCGAAGCGGAAACAAGCGCAGGCCAGGAAGACGGCGACGAAATGACGAAGAAAAGCCGAACCACTGTCAAGTCAATTAAAATTTAAAGCCAAGTTGATGAGTTGGAAGGACGCAGGCGGACGCATTAGGACGAGATGCACACGAGGAGCTCAAGCAAGACTTCAGCAGCGCCAATTGTTGCTGCTGTCACCTGCATGAAAGCCGTCACGGTGCCATTGAAATCGCATCGAGTGCAAATATTTTATTGCCACAAACGTCTCGAGTCCTGACAACACTTTGCAATTAGATTATTTGAAAACTATTTATTTACGGTTGAGATTTGCGTAGACTCGACTGCCGGAGCTGCCACACTGCCGCACTGCCGCACTGCCGAGTCCTCCGCTGTGCTTGGCTGCAACTCAACAAAAATGGTGCTTACCAACCAATTCAATTAAATAATCAAACTCGCAAATAAAGGAGTCGTTGCTCTGCGGCGCGGAGTGCGTGGGCGGCAGACTGCGAAAGGCAGCTTAAGTCGTTGTTGATGCAGCTCAAGTGCTTGCAGCGTGTGGTTGCTCCTCCAGGCGACGCGGGGAGGGCACACCTATTGAGCCCTTGAGCACCCGGATACATCAACTCAATGCAAATGCAAATGAATATCGCAAATTTAATCAAGGAACACAATGACGCAGAGAAATGAACGGCACGAGTGCTGAAACAATGCGAAGAACTCGACACAACTCGATCCCTTTGCGGCAATAAAGCGGCTTGAGTACGACTCGTTTCTCGAGATACGAGCCCGAACATCGTTTAGCTGAGAGATAACAACTTTTTAAATTAGAAACAACATTTTATTGCTTCTACTTTGTTCCGCTGGCGGAGGCGAAAGACAGCCAAGCAGCATCTAAATCGAGTAGTAACACGCTCGGAATGTTGCGGCAGAAATGCCCGAAATGCTGCAGCTAGTAGCACGTTCCATAAATACTCGGTAACGATCTGGTCACCGCACCGTCCAGCACCCGCGGCCCACGTCCTCGGACACTTCGCAGTCCGAGCACATAAAATCTTAAAGGTCTCGACTCACATTAAGGATAATACTCGTATAATATTCGCACTCACTCCTGCGAGCTTCCTTCTTCTGGGTGTTGCTGCTGGTTTTGTTGTTGTTGCACCGCTTGGCCAAACCGCAGCCAGCGATACAGTTCATTGCTTGATGCCCACATTAAAATGACCAACTCCCGAGCTCATCCCGCACCCCGCACCCCGCACCCGGCAAACACGGTAATGGCACCTTTCTACACTGACTGCACCGACAGCAACAGCAACAGCAACAGCAACAGCCACAACATTAACAGCATCAAACTGCAGCAACGTTTTGATGGGCTTGTGATTTGCATATGACAATCGCAGTCTACGTTGTCGCTGTCGCTGTCGCTGCCGACGCCGACGCCGACGCCAACGCAACACTCGAATGTTGTTCATTTTAACAAAAATGGTGCTGCACTCTGCTGCTGTTGCTGTTGCTGTTGTCTCTGTCGTTATTGTGCTGGAAATGACCTGCAATTACGTTGTTGTAGCTGCTGCCATTGTGAAGCATCTCCTTCGCTTTGATGACTGCTACTTTGGCGAGAACTGAGTTGCTGTTGCTGTTGCCGATGCCGATGCCGATGCTGTGAGAAGTGCAACTTGTAGTTGTTACAAATACCGCTATCGGAAGGTTTGCACGTGCGTAGGTGAGGACGAAATGAGTCATATGTTTGCGCTTGTGTGTGTTTCTGTGCGAGATGTTTGTCTCCTGTTCTACATGCAAATTAAATTAAAGCTCATTAAGCCAGGAAGAGTGTTGGTGAGGAGGAGGGGGAGGAGGGGGGGAGGAGGGGAGGGGTGTGATTGCGGAGAACGACAAACAAAGGAATTGTCTCAGCAAAATGGAAAGGATTCGTCGCAGCCCAGTGTTCAATATTCGCTGGATTTAGCAGATTCTCGCGTCTTAATTATCGTTTCACAGAGTCGGTTCTTCGTCTTAATTAAATTAGTCCCTCATCCAAGCGGTTTCGCTCGACCTTCCCGTGCAGAAGAGGACGAATGCTATCTTTGTGAAGCCAGAACCAGTGCGCCATCAATGTAAGGCACTGACATTTGTTTGAATATGTTCGTTTTTTGCCGGCTGTAACTCCGAAATGCATTTTCCGTTGTGAACTCAACACAGCATCCGAACCTCGCGAACTGACGCTTGGAGCAGCTACAAGCGACCCCGACTACCATCTACGCTCTGCAGGTGTCAGCCACCAGGCGAGGGACGCTCCACAGGAGCCCCACAATTTTGACAGTTCCTTCCGCAGGCCTCCGACTCCCACTCCGACCTCGCCCGTAATCGTAACGTGTTGCAACCATTCGAGTCGGAGGCGAGCCGCGTCCGCAGCGAGAGGCGGGCATGGGTGGCGCTCGTTGCAGCTTCATTACGATTAAATGCAGGCTTTTTGTTTCGGAAAGCAGCACAACATCATTAAATGTGGTCAACACAAGCTGTGGCCGGTGGGCGGCAGCCGACCAGAGCCAGCAGCAGCAGCGAATTCGTGGAGTTTCATTACAATGCGAGCGAAATGCGAATTTGTTGCACGCGGTCGTTTTTGTGTACGGAGGGAATCAAATGTAATACACTTCCGTTTCCGGTTATGGCGTGTTTGCGAGATCGTATTTTGCATAAGTTGTTGAGTTACTGTTGCTGCTGTTGTTGTCGGCGCCGTAACGCCACAGGATGTGCTCTTTTAAAGCGACATTTGAGCGTCGGATGCAGAAGTCTTTCTAAATCGACTGTAAATAGTTAACCCATAACCATTCGGGCGAGGGACCCCACACGCGGCCCACTCTTGATTTCCGAACAGCATTGTTTCGGGTGCCATTGTTTTGCCACATTTAAACTGGAGTACAAGCAATAAACGCCAGGCTAAAGTTTTAGAGGCACTCCAAACATTTTAATGGTGATTTTGTTGCTTGTTTCTGTTCATTTGTGTTTCGATAAAAAGCGGGTCTGGTCGTTTTATTTGCATTTAATTAAAAACTTCAAAAAGCCGGACACGTGTCACGTGTACGGCCAGGATACGCGATAAATCACGCCAACGCGCTGCAATTTATCAGTGTCAACACTTGCGAGTGTCGCCGCAGAAAGGATTAAAGCTCGCATTTTACCCCAAAAGCATCAATTAATTTGGCTCTTCGATGTAAATATTCAGACAACACTGGACCGTGCTGGGCTTTCTCAAGACTGCTTAATGGCTGTTGACACACGCAGAGCACTTGGAAGCACTCACTGCTTGACCACGTGAACTCGGGGTTGCCTTCGGTCGGGCTGCTCTCTTGTCTTGCACTTTTCCCATTTAGTGTGCTAGTGTGCTTTGTTTTGCTAGTTCCATCAAAGTGTCGAAGTTCGGCAAAGCGGCAGAGTGTTCGCAAGAAGCCGGAGAACATCTGTTGTAGCTTCGGTGAGCTTTCAGAGGCTGAGCGGGATGCGCTGTGGTACATGTTGACTTTTCGCTAGACAATTAAACACGGAATCGCAATTTAGGCTTCATTTCCGTCCCTGACGCTCACCGATACTCGCTGACAATTCAACTTCTACTATTTACCAGAATCCTTGAAACTTTGCCGCAACATATTCAGCAACTCCGACAGTTCTTGCTAATTAGTTTACGCACACGTATTCCGAGGCAGTAATAACGAAACTACAACAAACACAAGGAATGTCAACACTTCTATCCTCAGAGCAAACAACAGCCAGGATATCAACTGCAGGATTAAATTGTTGGGTTTTAAATATCGTGTCACTTCAGGGGAAATGCCGAAAAAACAACATACAACATGCTCGATCTATCCTCTGGCAAAAATCATTAACACGCCGCAAGCTTAAGAATAACATTGCCAGAAGGTGCCACCCTCCGCCCCGCTGGCGATGCGGCGGTGAGGCAGACAAAATATGGGAGTCCTTTTTGCCGTTTTGTGTTCGCCGAAGCCTCTACAGGAAGTCACGCAGTTTGAGCGTACTGACGCATTTCTAACGTGCTGTGGATGTGGCCGCAGTGGTGCGAACTCGCTTGAGGATGTTCGAACAAGGTGGTAATGAAAAGTTTCCCAATAAATTGTTTTCCTTCAGAGACGTTGACAGTTTCTTAACGCTACATAATCAGAGAACAAATACGTTGGCCCTAAAGACAGCGAACACAATAAGTCGTTGTTGCGGCAGGGAACGAGGAGGTGAAGACGAAGGAGAAGGATATGGCTGTTGAGTCCTTCGCATCTTTGGAATCCTTGCGTAGCAGTGTTGTATAAGAGCGGAGTAGGAAAGGCTTCTAAAACCAAATCATTTCTGGGGCTCGGATCACATCCATTCGAACGATTTCCTGCTTGAACATCAGTGTTTCTAACTGTGAACAACTCTGCGGTGCCGCAAACAAAGTGTTTCTCAAAGCAGTGTCCTGGCAGGTGGGAGTCCAGCGCTATGAGTGCCCGATTGCTTGACAGGAGTCACTTCATGGAGTCTGTCCATCCTTCGGCATAGACGAACAACTGCAGCACAATTTCTTTGCTGCTTACGAAGTTTGTAAGGAATCATCGATGCTTACGAAGAACCTGCTTTACGGAGCGCAATCAAACGTTGTTCAACACTCTCGCGAAGAACCCCAACTCGAGTTCGGTCGCCTCGTCATTGGAACTTTGAAGCACTTTCTTAGCCTCCGCCGCGCCGCGCCGTCTTCCTGCTGCCGCTGTTCGCGCTTCATGATTCGATTGAAATGTCAACTTAAACCATTTCCTGCGACTGCATTTTCCGCAATGAAAAACTTTTCATTAACTGTTCTCTAAATTTTCGTTAAACGCTTGAGCAGCTTCATTGCCAGCCATTAAACTGCCAAATCAAGCTCTCCAGACCGAGCGCGCAGAGCCGCGCCTGAGGTTCAGCCTCGCAGATGAGGCCGAAAATGCAACAGACGTTTAACGCAGTGCCGCCATGACACCGGAAGCGCTTCGGCGTCTTAACGCTTGGCCGGCTGCTCACAAGACACAGAATTAATTGTTGAATAATTGAAATTTTATTTATATTAGTTTCCGTTCGGTCCGCACACCACATGCGCCAGGTCCGTCCCGCCGCTGTCCTGCTGCCGATTGCTGTCGGTGCCGTGCTGGAAGTCCTTCCGAGTGCGCCGTTTCTAATTTGGTTTCGTTTTCAGCTCCAGTGACTCGGATTCTGATTCTGACTCGGCTTTCTTTTCCTTTGGCTTCCTTTCTTCGGATTTAGTGGAATCAACGATTAGACGGCTTGTTTATGTTTGCCGTTTAAATTACGACTCGTTGGCGGTTTGTTGGCGCAAGGATAATGAAAGGTCGCCTTGAGTTTGAAGACGCTTTGTAAAAGTGCCCTGGAGCAGTGTTCGGAAATGGATTGGGATGTATAAATTCAATTAAAGGAAGAACCTGGGTTACAAGTAGAAAAGCGATACAAATTGACGACTCTCAGATACTATATCTCAATGTTTATTGTACTTGTGCATATGTATGTGTGTGTGTGTGTGTGTGTGTTTGACATGGCTTTTATCAATTCGGTCTTAAAGGACCAAAGGAATCGTGTGTTTCATTTTGTGTGGGAGGGAAGACGAGAAAAAGCGCACTACAAAGAATGGTGTACAAAGCTTCGATGGTTCCAATTTGAGTTCGTTTCAAGCAACACGTTCTGCCCTTTCAGGTCTGCGCTTTGCTTGTGCCTAATTCGGTCGTTGATTTTGTGGATTTTAAGACGAGTTGCTTGAGACGTTTGCTATTTATAAAGCTTAATTAAGAACTGGGAGACGTTGAATATGCTGCTAATGACGACGACGCATCGCAGCTCGGCGGGAGCTGGCGAAAGGCAGCCTTTAGAGCAATAATTTGTTTGTTTACGAACGCAGCAACAACAACTAAAGTCGCATAAAGGACATGCCTGAGTTATGCTCATGTGTTGCATGCGTGAGTATGGCGCAGCAGAAATAAAATCTGCCTCGCCGTTGGTTCATTTCGCTGCAATGCGACGCGTTCATCCGCACCGTGCGAGGATGGCGGACCATAAAAGCAAACGACCTGTGAAACGCTCAGTAAACACACGCTCGCCAACCGACTGTCAAACTGACATTAGCGAGCTGTCAAAGTGAGCAGCGAACATTCAAATTTTGTGGCCTCGCTCGTGATGTCGGCGGACTCAACGCACCGGAAGAGGATGATTGTCAGTGTTCTTGGTGCCCGAGAACGGAATCGGCAGCGCCCGGCGAAGGGCCCCCGCTGTTAGCGACCTGTGCGCGATCCTCTTCTGGCTGCCATGCGAAAATGCAAAATAAACAAACTTCCGGTCGTTATCCTGTAGCAGCTCCTTTCTGCGCGCAGAACGCAATGTGGCCGAACTGCTGGCGACGACGCGGATGATTCCGACGGCGGCGTTGACGGAGCTGCTGATTTTGATGACATTGACATGCGCTCACATTGATTGCCCATAAATAACGTATTTATGGTGACAGCAACGGCTGCCTTCGGAGTCCTGCGAGCAACCATTTCGGTGTCTCCGGCAGCATAAAAACTAATAAAATGCGTTGAAATATTTTCGGAAGAGACACACACACAAGCGAGTTAATGGACCACGTCGGCAGCCCAGCCGAATACGCAGAAGTAGGGCTTTTATGTACATATTCGCAACAGCGACATCATCAAATGTAATTTTATTATGATTTTGATGAGTGACGAGAAGCCAGAGCGATGCGTGCCGAATGTACGGAATCCAAGGTGGAAGTGTTGTTGTTGTTGTTGTTGTTGTTGTTGTTGTTGTTGTTGTTGTTGTTGTCGCACATTCGCTCCTTCTTAATCGCACACACTGAATTCGCCAACAATTTGTGTACAACTTGAGGTGGCTTCTTAGGCACAATCACAAGCTGTCAATCGCAATAACGGAGGTGACGAGAATCTGCGAGATGTGTTGAGGAGCGCAAGAAATAAACGCCAGCAAGTCTTCAGCGGAGTTCACGGGAGGGATCAAGAGATCAGGGTCTCTTTGTCTCGATCACGGGGAGAGAGGCGCGGCGAATTTTCGGATATGGTGCCGTGAACAAGGACTGGAGCAATAAATGCGGCTTAATTAGAAGCCATTGTCACGGGGTTTCAAGCAACTCAAGGACAGTAAACAGAACACTGGGTAAATGGGCCAGACTCGTAGACTGCAGCGGCGCGATCAGAAGATACTCGTACTTCTCGCATTCGGGACTTCATGGAAGCTGTATCAACCTTGAAAGTCTACCTGAAGGCCATCGAACCGCCATCGAACCGCCATCGAAGCACACGAAGCAGGCTCCTTTTGGAAGCGATTTGAAATGACTTCAACTTGAGCAGAACTGCTCACGATTTCATGCGCAATTGTATCTGGCAGCGCACTCGCTTCATTATCCTTCGCATTGTTCAGCTGAGGAAACTAATAAAAATCACTGTTCTTGTACTTTTTATGGCGAAACGACGTTGTTGCGAGAGGAAATCGAGTCCTCGAATCGTAAATAACCTGAAGATTGTTGCTTTGGTTACAGAGCGAGCACCACGTGGATTGGGAAAGAACACAAACACAGCAAAATGAGGCGTGGACCAGCCTGCGAAAGCGATCCTTTTTCCTGATCACAGGAAATCGTGACCTGCTAATGATTCTTAGTTCCGTCCAAGTTTAGGCTTTTGTTGCGTTTTTTATTTATCTTCTTCTTATTTGCAAGGATTGTCTGCCGAGACATGATTTCATCTGCTATAATAACGAACGATTCTTTGCTGTTGAAAGGAAGCTATTGAAATCCTGCCCGCCGTCGCTGAACTGCTTCTCTCTGCAGCCAGCTATAAAAGACGGCGTTTATTGGCGCGTTAATATTAATAACATAACGGTAAACATAATAAGTTCAGCAACAATGTTGTTGTTGTTGTTGTTGTTGTTGCAATTGTTATGTGCAATCATACGGCAAGAAATGAAACTCGTATAAAAATCAAAATAAAGGAAAAGAATGGAAAAGTACACAAAAGATGAAGTGAAGTGAATGAAGCGGAGTGGAGGGCGTCGCTTGGTGACATTTTCACTACTTTCGTTCTCTTCTTCTTCCTCCTCGTCTTCCTCCTCTTCTTCGCCTTGCTCCGTCCTGTCGGTGATAAAGCACGGTTCTCGCAGAAGCTCCTGGCGCAGCGTGGAAGGTGTGTTTGAGTAGTTTTAATGGTTTATTATTGTGATTGTTTGGAAAATAAAAGAAGTAGCGACTTCACTCCGAAGGATGTAAATGTCCTTCGCTGTTCGCTGCTGCTGCTGCTGCTGCTGCCACGCAATGTTGTGACATAAAAAGGAGTCACGAACGCTGCGGAGAGGAGCAGCAGAATGAAGTGCAAAATTATGATGGATGCGCTCGTGTAGTGCAACAGCAGCGGCAACAACAACCGCTGCAGCACCAACTGCGACATTTTTTATGCGACACGAAGAGATGCGCTCATAAAAAACTTGGTGAAATTACGGGCACACCGGAGTCGGAGCGAGGAAGGGAAACCCTCCCTTGATTGCAGTTTCTTTAATTAAATTAGTTATTTTATTTGGCTCCATAAAAGCGCGCAACAAAGATGGCGCTTGTCGAAAGGAGCAGAAGTCCTTGGCCTAGGATGGAAGTGTCGATCGATCCGCTATGATTGCAACGCTGATGACATCTTGACGAGGGATCTTGTAAACGCCGCGATGACGTTTCTGAAAGTGCTGTTGAAATCTCGACTCCTGTCTCTCGTCTTCGAAAATGACTTGCTTACGAAGTAAGAAAAAGAAATCAAATTTGGATTTAATTTGTTTTGAAGTCTGCTTTAGTAGCGCTTTCAGCAAAATGCACTCAACTCAATCTACTAACTGAACGAACTCAAGTAGCGCTTGTCACAAGTGATTCCCTCTCAAACGCAAATATTTTAGAAATATTGACAGGCCCTTCCAAGTTCTACATCGCCTATACTCATATACGCAGCTCCATGTACATCTGCAAGGATCTGAAAGTCCTTCGAGTGCGAGGCATCGCGTGCGTACGCTCGAGAAATGTTCAAAAGCCACTTAAAAGCCATAATAAATAAGTTTAAGGATTGTAAACGTCCTGAAAACTGCTCACCCTTTCCAACGAGATGCTAAACGCAGCTCGTCAATTACAGTTAAAACAACACAACAACAATAACAACAACAACAACAACAACAACAATGAGCTCAGAAGTGCAAGCAAACTTTCTCATTACGCGGAATTCGAGTTGAGTATGAATTCGTGGCGCGTCACGTGATGTGTCCCGCATAATAGCGTAATATTCCTGCTCTGGTCGTTGTTCTTCGCCTTTGTGCTCTGCACTCGAAGTAAAGAATGAACTAAAGGAGGCGTGACAGTCCAGTGAATTGGGTACATTAGGTGTATTATTGGACAGCGCCCTCTCCTGGGTGAGATACGTTCTGTCTGTCTATTTGCCGGCGGAGAGAACCACAGCTTCGTCCATTTGTACTCGTATGCACTGAAAACCTACATGTTTCCAAGCAGCCCATCGCGGACTCCATAGAAAATAAAAAACATGGCATTACTCTGTGAACAAGTAAGGCTCCAAAGTGTACCCACCCCACCCCACCCACCCCCACTTTGGAGGTGTTGGAAGTAGCCAAAGACGGCAACCAGCTTCGTACATCTGTACGAGACGCTTCAGACGAAGTGTCGACGGATGACTCATTCGGGTGCTAACCTAACCTACCCTAACTTAACCTACAGTACGGTTCGGATGGTTTGTTGTTTCTGTTTTTATCCTTTTCATTGCTTGGCTTCGTTCTACTTTGACAATACGTCATCAGAATTGCTTTAAAGGACACCAAACAAAGATTCCCTTTGAACTTTGTTAATAAGTTGTACCGGCTAACTTATCGTTTGTATTAATTTATGATCTTCCGAGAACTAATTAGATGTTAATCCGTTTTTGAATAGTAAACTGACATGCATTTTGTTTGTGGTTGTGTACAATTTGTGTCAACTATCGTGTCAGTTTGGGTTCTTTGGTGGGTTGTCTTGCGATATAAAAACCCGGACCTATAAAATCGCGGAGTGTATTCTCAAGAAGTGTGCAATCTGTGGCGGAACGAGTGCGAGTGCGTGATGCGAGTGCTTCCAGGAGTGGATTTCCTAATAATACGTATAATAAAAGCAATACTCGAAAGAATTCGTAACCTGATCGAGTGGCTCAGAGTTGACGAGATGTGTTAATTGACAACAATGGATGATCGGCGACTGGTTTCAATTGCTACTAACGACATCTCGAAGAGTTGCACAGTGGAACGGTTCGATTAAACTCTTTGATGACGAATTGTGTTAATGCTGCGTTTAAGATTACTTGGTTATTACCAATTACAATAATTCAAAGGTATTTAGTTCAAGTCACGAGGGCTTGAGGCATCTCTGGCAAGAGCGTGTGACACGTTTAAACTACACTCAACGCTATTGTTGTCGTTATTTTAAAGTTGTGCTGAATTCAGCACGCATCTTAGGCCACTGAATGACCTTCTGTTCCACTGCAGCGCCTTATCGCTTGTGCTGCCAACTTACACTTACACTGAGTTACATGGCACAACATCTGCACGGAAAAATAATGGTTAATGGTTTAAAAACCCGCATAATTCACGCAGTTCCTTGTAACTCACCCAAGAAGTCGGCCGCGTCGCGACGGTCGGTGGAGGGGTCGCTCGTGCGTTCGCTGCGGTGAATGTATGCAAAAACGAGAAGCTCGAGAAATAATTCACAGATTATCCACGCTAAGGATGTAAAACCGTATTTTTTATTGCGCCCTTCTTCGGAAATGGATTTGCTCAACACGCACGCTGAATGTGTTTATTATGTTGTCGCACAAACAACGGCGAGCTCCGTGGAATGTGGGCAATGAATGTGATGAATGGTTATTGATATTGTTGCTGTGGGACTGAATGGTGCTTCGAGGGTGTGGCTCGAGATGAAGGCCTCGTGAGACGTCGTCGGCGGGGGGCGGCTGATGTACGAGTGCAGTGTTGCTCGTCTCTAGCGCGGTGACGCCGAGAAGATCAACGTATTTACTTGCATAATTAAAGACAACTCTTCGTCTTCCATAATTAAAGACCACTCGGTCTTCGCTCTGGGTCCCGTCTCTGTGGCACTGCAATCGAGTGTCCACTAACTGCTCTGAAGAATTAGCTTGGAGAGGTGAGGCTATCAGCGAGCAGCGTCCGCGCGGTAGGAAGATGCGAATGAAACAAGGAGGGTGTCCATCTGGCTAAAGCATCCACCTCAACACCGCCATCAGCACTTCGCAGGACCATTCATTGTTCGTCCTTAGTTCTGCGCCAAGGCGCTGCTGCGGCTGTGGAGGTCTTTCGGTAATAATACAATAATTATGTGGAGGACGCAAGGTCGCGCGGATTCGAAGAATATTTCGTGGGTGTGTCGTCGAATATTTCATTATATTTAATTGGAATCGTGGCGCGAAGCTTCGTAGAGGACAAGCAGAGAGACTCGTGTTTCCGAAGAACGCCGTCCTGCGTGGTGAAAACTCACCTAAGAATTGCAATTATAAAATACGACTTGGAGGGTGTTGTGTGGGGCAGTTAGACTTGAGACGAACGCCACAGAAAGACTTCCGGAAGTGAGGGCTTCCGCAGCGCTGCTTCATACATTCGGAATCAGAGACGATTCGCCTTCCTGTTGTAGGTGTTTATATGCCTATGTATGTAATTGTAGAGGTACTGAGGAGAGGATAGTAAGATTTTTAATTGCTGCAGCATTGTTATTGTTTTGGATCGGACGCACTCACTGACGGATGGAGCAACAGGAAGAAATGCTGTCAGCGAGAAGATTAAGTTCCCGCGTCAAGCTATCATCCTCCGAGTCGGAAGAAGAACGTAAAACGCCTGCAGCCGTAGCAGAACAGCAGAAAAGTACGAAGGCGGGAGCCCAAGTAAAAAATCCTAACGGATTAAAAGTTAATTTTGGAGCAGGAATTAAAAATAATAGAAAAACAGCGGATTACATAAAAGTAATCATTTCAGGGAGTTGTAAAGCCGAAAGAAAGGCAAACAAGCGAAATGCTACTGGAGTGAAGCGTGCTCAGCCAACGCAGCATGGCGTACTACACTCGTACACTCGTACTTATGTACCGTTATTTGGAGAGCGCTGCAACACCTGCTGGCGGTGTTCATTGCAGCTGCTCCCAGGAGGTGGAATGATGGCATGTAAACACGGGCTATTCACTCAGTTTCCGCTAACAAATCATTGAGAACGATGTAAGTTTTTCATTACGGTTTTAAGTCACTCGAGATGAACGCACAAAGTAAATCATATTCTCAATATTTGTCTTTCTTAATTTATGTTTTATTTGGTTTTGTTTTTGAGTCTTCTACGCTTTTATTTTCTGTTAGTTTTAGTTGATTTGGAATGTCTAAATGACTATTAAAGCCAGCCTAAAGTGTGGCCCAATCTTTGCGATTCGCTGATTTCGTGGGCGAACTTAAACAGTCCGTGTTTTTGCAGCGACGACCGTCACGTCGTTGCCACGTGATTTGTGCGTCCAAAAGCCACCTGATTTCAATTCCGCTAACAAATCTAATTAAAATCGCACACAATAAAGTATACAGTTCCGAAATATTCGCTGTCACGGTGTTGGTTGGGCAAAAATGTGCCTCCCTGCACGGCTTCGCTTGCAACCGCAATTGGCAACACTAAATCTCCGCGCTGCGTGGTGACACGCGTAAATCTGCGCCTAGAATCCGCCGAGTGTGGCCAGCAGAGGCGCTGCTTGTGTCCGTTGTCCAGCAGAGGATGTGTGTTTATGGGCATCGCCGTTTTCCGTGCATAATCCTCCCGCACGGTTTGTCAACGCACTGATTTATGCCTCCGCGGAGAAGCACTTAACGCACTGGAAACCAGCGCACTCCGCAGCTTCGGGTGCATTTGTAAGTCTTTCGACTACATAAATTGTCCTTCGGGGATCGAGCGAAAATCGCGACAGCGAATCAAATCGGAATGAATTGCTTTTAAAGCTCTTTCGATTGTGCGAATGCGATTTGATTGGCGGCCGGGTGTGAGGCGGGGGACATTTCGCGGGAGCTGCTTGGATTTGCTCCCTTCCAACGCAAGAAGTCGATCGACCACCGATGAGTATTCCGGTTGGCCCGATTGTTCCAGCAGCAGCTGTTTTAAATACATACTTGCTCCTGGTGGTGCTCTAATCAGCGACAGTTTCGAAAAAGAGACATCGGCGGAAGAGGCAAGATGCTTCCTCAGCCTCTCCTTTCGCCTGGCGCACTTAGCGCAGCGGTGCACTCAACCGTGGACAATTTATGGGTTTCGAACATCGGCTTTCACTGCACCATTTGATAGGCCCGGCAATCATATTTCACTAGAATTATAAAGCAATGAACACAACACATTTCTTAAGGTTCGGATTCAATTTGCATAACGCCGAAATTACCCAGAGCGACCAGAAATTGAAGTGGTGATGCGGGTTCGGTGCTTCTGATGCCGACCTCCAGCGCTGCCCCACACACGAGGGTTGCTGAAACTTGACTCCGCTCGACGCTGACATGAAATCCAATAAGTGAAAATGTGTGGGCTTTAATTGATTCTGCTGCTTTCGTTTCATTTCGTTTCATTTCGTTCGGGCCCAAAGAACCCATTCACGCGAATTGTTTCGCACAGACAGGCAGCATCGTGGCCCTGCACGGCTTGGAGTTGCCACTCTTTAGTTTGAATGACATTCGCAAAATTAATGGCTCGGAGTCGCGTTGCGCAGCTCGCGCCAGTTGGACCAACAACACGGTCTCGACTTAATGTTGATTAAAATGTTTTTGCGGCACTTTTTCGCAGCGTCGTCGGCCGAGCACTTTGCGAGAGCGTGGAAAAATGTGGCTTTATTTCATTTGGGTTGGCAATATCCACTGCGGAATGCGAGCCCAGCAGGACGCAGACGAGCATGTGTTTGCGGGAGCAATTGTTGCATGCCCCTTCCTTTGCGGACGCGACCGAAGTAAGATTTCCCGGAAAAATTAGTGAACTTTTAAAACTGCCAGCAAAAGCTTACAAATGCGCGAATAATGTCGCACGAAAGTATTTCGCTTGGCAACCCGCTTTAGGGGGGGGGGCGGAGAGAGCGAGAGAGCGAGAGCGTGTGTGTGTGAGTGAGAGCGAACGGACTCTGTGCTGAGTTAAACACGGCCACGTCAAAAGCGAAAAAATGCGAGGAAAGTCATTTATCGACGTCGGCGCTGACAGCCAGATTCAAGTAGCGCCGGGGTGACAAGCGGGCGGTCAGTCGGACGGACTGACAGCCAGACAGCCAGACAGCCAGACAGCCGTGCTTCTGGAACGGACCTTCACATGACAACATTTTAATTAAAAAAGGATGCGCCTCATACGAAAAACGAATGTGTTCCGCAAATACTTTATGTTGCCCCATTTGCGCCGCGGTGTGGGCAGCACTCGCGCTGGCCACTGGCGGCCACGCAGGGCGCGATGGAGGACGGGTGCGATTTAATGAACTCGTCTCGCAGTTAGACGCGTTTTCTTGCGCCGCCATTATTTTATTTACAAAGAGGGCGCTCGCTATTGAGCAGTCACGGGATCGGTGTCGAAGTGTCCACCGCTTCCAGGCGAACAATGGCTCCACTCCAAACAAGGAAGGCAAACGGCCGTCCAGCGCTGCTGCCCGCTTGCATTGTTTGAATCATTTTAATTTTATTTATTGTTTGCTCGCCACTCGCCACTCGCCACTCGCCATACAATGCATCGCAAGTCGAGCGTCGTAGGTAGTCTCCAGTGACCGTCCCCAGGTCCACGCCGCGCCCGTCCGTGCACCCTCCGCCTCCACTGCGAGGTTGAGCCGCAGCAGCATTCAAATTAGATGAATTGCTTTTTGGTAAACTGAGCCTCAGTCGAGGAAGTCATTCAAGCTTACCCTTCAGTCATTCTCCCCCAATTGTAATGCCTTATAGGGCAGCCCCACCCGCCCCTCCGGAGGCAGAATGGCTGCCTTGTTCTCATCATGTCAATGTCTGCGGACATTTATTGTTTGAAAGCTATTACCCAACCCAACGAGGTGGCAACGCTCTTACATTGTTTTGTTGCACTTGATGACTGCTACGCCGGCGAATTCGGGCGAAGCGATGTAGTGAGCTGGGCGAAGTGGCGAGCGCGGCCGTGGAAAGGGATAAATTGCTGTAAAGTGATGCTTGTAATTCTGTGCATATAATTGAAGGATTCGATCGAAGTGGCACGCTTTGTTGAGGCCTTATTACAAGCTGCGGAGAGCGAGAGTAGTACGCTTAGGAGAGCCTCGATGCGTTGAAATCAAACACGGATTGGCGCGGTTCAGCCTGATACTCGTACACTCGTAAGTGCATTTCGTCCACTTCTGTCCCCCATCATGCAGGGTTTCCCCTTCACCAGATCACCATCTTAGTTACGTGATGTCCCTCGTCAAGACGTTTCGACGTTCTGTGTTTTATTTTGCCACCCAGGCACTGAACGCCAGAGAACCTGATCACACTCGTTCAGAGGTTTCCTTCTTTAAAAGGCTTTTAAAGTACAGTTTTTATGCTAACATTTGAGACAATTGTAGATGATCACAGTCTAGGAATGAACCATGGACGCGAGTTCGAAGACGAGTTAATAAAAAATATGTATTTAGTAATGCAAGGAGAATAAAAATCAGAAACATGGTCTTTCTGTCTCTTAAAAGACTTTCAAATCGTTGGTCTTTTATACTCGATCCGGTGGCCGCTCGGCAGCTTGAAGCTTCAAATTTGTCAAAGCTTGAAGTCCTCGCAGCAGTAACAACAATTAAAAATAATTTCTTCACACACATGTTCGCATTGTGGCAGCCACACATCGAAGGATATCGTTAAAATTTACGATCGAAATCATGCAGAAGGATTAAATAACTCTGCGCCGCAGGCATATAAAATAATAAAACCAACCAATAACTGTCCTTATAAATTTCCACACACACTGCGTTCGGTGTGTGGGTGCGTGTCTGTGTGTGCGCTTCATTTTGATCACAATTATCGCGAACGCGCGCCAGAAAGAAAATTAAGCTGCACACAGACACCCGCACAGCCGCTCACGGAAGAACGCAAATAAACATAAGATTTTATTACCTCCAAAGTGTGCGAAATGGGCGTGGGCCATCCCCAGAAAACTCCAAATGCATATGTGCTGCATGGCGAGCATGTGTGTGTGTGTGTGTGTGTGTGTGTGTGTGTGTGTGTGTGTGTGGGCGCCTGTTTTTCGGTGCGATTGTAAAATATTCACTAAATCTCTTGCATCCATAATCATAAACATTTATGGTGCAACAACAAAAACCACGCCATCAAGGACACCACCACCACCACCAGCAGACGTCAACATGACATAAGCTCGCGTTATTCACTCTTTACTCGTCACCGGATCTTCAAACTCGGCAGCCAGCAACCGAAAAGCGCAGGAAACACAGCCGCAAAAGCGAAATGAAAATCCTTCAAAGTAATTCCACCGGATTAAAGCGTTAAACGCAGCTGCTGCCTGCCCGCCCCGAGCCACGTTCAGTTTTTAAAGGAATTGATTAAAACTTGTCGAATAATTGTCGAGCATTCATACATTCGCGCGCGGCGAAAACGCATTCTTCGGCCGCCTAAGTAATTGTAAATATTGTATTCGGCGTTGTAAACAAGGATCAAAGGGGTAGGCATTTGAAATCCGCTCGCCAGCCAGATGACAGTGGAAGTATTCGGTGTAGTCGAGGTTTTCGTCTTGGATCACCCAAGGAAGCACTCTGAATGCGAGGCTGTCTGGTTGGCGGATGACCTCGATGGCTTGGCGGGAAAAAATGCCCGCTGCGCTCTAGTTGAAGCTTTCTTAGCCCGAAATGCTGAACCAGACTAATCTATCGGAGCTTATTGTCAAACAGTTTCCGGGCTTTCTTCCATTAGAAGCCCATTAAATAATCCTGCCTGCGGGACTTCTGGGAATTTGTTTTCGAATCTCTGCACATATGTGAAGAATTAGGAAACTGGTACCAGGCCACGCCTCCGCCACCCTCCCGCACCTGCAGCGTATCCCGTTTCATCTACATGTGTCGCCTTTGCGAAGACTATAAATATCCGGGCCGTGTTTGTTGTCATTTTAATGCAAATACAATCAGCCGCAAACAATGCATAAATTAGAAGCACTTCCGCGGGCTCAGCATTGGTACCAATTTGTTAATAGAGCCGCTTGAGCAACAACGCGACACAAGCGCAATATTTGGGCGAAAAGCGAGCGGAATGCTATATAAATCAAATAATTGAAAAATAATTTATTGCGCACCCTCCACGGAGCGCCCAAGCATTCACACATGAGGGCGCATGCTGCGTACGAGTGTCTGAGGGTTCCGATCCAATGCAATAACCGAGTACTCCCGGTTGTCGAGCTGGCTTAAAGTTGGCCGGAACAAACTAGAGACTTTCTGAGAACGGCTGCGGCGAAGTAGTGCCTGAACTGTCCGAATCCCGACTGACCGAGCCGCGTTCAGTGATTCTGAGTGCGACCCCATCGCGTTCTTTCATGTTACTGCTTCGCCAATCGTTTTCGAGAAGACGCGCAATTCGCGGTTCTCGAGTAACCGAGAAGTAACGGATTGCCTTCTACAAATGAAACACTCAGCGCTCTCTTTTTGGGGTAAAAAGTAGTTGTTGCTTCTGTAATTCGATACCTTTTCTAATTACGGCAGCGTCTCCTTTTCAGGGTGTTTTCGGTGTGCCAAAAGCGGATGGGACGAGTCGAGCCCAGAATTGCCTCGCTTTGATTAATATTTATTTGAAAGTTGACACTATTGATAACGTATGGTGCTTTAATAGCAGCCACACAGCAGTGGCACCAACAAACGAGTGTCACTGGCAATCGGGGTGACGCGCAGCACGTGAGGCAAGGATTCTTCTGCGATTCCGCTTTTTAATAGCTTCTGATGAGTGCAACTATCAGGTGGTCACAAGCACTTAGTCTCTCGACAGCCGGCTCAAGTTTTGACATCCGCTGCCATAGACAAATCTCGTGGTCGGGCTGTCGTAGTGACTTCTAGATGGGTGATTGCAGCAAAAGTTCACTTGCCCCGTGGACTAGTTTGATTTGGGCCCTCGCGGCGTGCGGTCCGTTCGATTGGCGCCGCGACAAGAGCTGTCGGCAAGTGTGACAGTTTAGCTGTCATTAGCGCTGTCAACAACGACTCCGCCCCACGCCGAGGTACGCATGTGGCAGCGCTTTTGACTGCTCTTTTATTGTCACATATGTCGCGTTTTTTGAGCTGCTTGGCTTTTACCAGCCGCCGCGTTTCGCCATTCATACGCATCGTTTCGCTTTGAGCGCCCAGGTTCGCCGTATGCGATGAATTTTTAATTTAAATGCACTGCTTGCGAAGCAATGGCAGTGCCCTACTTTGGCACCCAGGCAGCCGCAGCTCGCTCAGCGGACGCCGCGAAGTTTCATTACGCAATGAAATAAAATCGCGCTCATGTGGAAAATTTTCTAAAAGGTTTGCCGCCTCAACGCGTCTGCACTGTTTTTATTTGTGTAGCTAGATTTGCCCGTGACTTTGCTTCTGTTGCTGCATGTTTCAAGTGATTGTAATTGAATTTATAATCGGATTCTGCATTTTTAAATTGCTGAAATTAGTCGAGAACGTATCCGCGCTGCAATAATTCGGTGCGCTTGGCTACGCGGAATGGTGACAAGTGTTTCGAGTTGCGGCTGCGGAAGAGGGGGAACGTATCTGGAAGAAGCACAAAGAAGTCGGTCTTCGTTTTTCCTCTACATTTAATTTGAAGGACGTCTGATCCTTTAGCAAATGTGGAGGATTACGTAAAGGATACAATTTGTGGGCCTATAATGATCACGGTTGCAAGGAAACATTAATTTTGTGTTTATATTAAAGCAATAGCAACAATTTGTGTGAAAGTCCTGCGAGTTCGGAGACTATTTCGCAGGGAGGGCGGGCGGTCGGTGTACTTATTAATACAATTATAGAATTTAAACTCGACACATACCACAGCCACTCCTCGCGAACCGTTCGCAGGACGAAGCGACTCGATTCAACGAAAAGAAACAACAGAAAACTACGGCTAAAAAAGCATGAGTAAAAAATCGCATAAATATATTTTCGCCATATTTTATGGCTTCCACGATACCGCAAGCCATGGAACACTATAAAAGCTGTATAGGAAGCAAAGCGCACTAAAAGAAGAACCAGTTTTATCTGCAGCGTGGTGACGAAAGGAAGCTTTCTGTGTTCTTCTGCTTCTGTCGTTCTCGGTGTCTGTTTTCCGCGCGGACGGCTTCCACGGGCGTGGGGGTGGGGGTGGGTCAAGGGTACGTGAAGAGGTTTTAGTTTTGCGATTATTTTTATATTTTGTTGTTGTGTTGCTTCTTGCCTGTAGAACGTATTTTAATAATTCGCGTGACAAACGAGTATTTTATAGCTTCCGTTGACCTGGCCAAAGCCAAGGAAACCGGCGAGGCCCCACTCGGCGCGGCCGTCGGTGGTGGAGACGACCGAGCAGCCGATGGCAGCATTAGCAGCGGCGAGCAACCACAGCGACGTCGCAGCCAACGAAGTGATTGTCCTTTTCGGCTATAAAAGCAACTGTAAATATTTAATGTGCACACACACACGCGCACCACACACACTCTAGAAGTATATGAAACTAGCACCACAGACACCTACGGTGCTGGCTGGAGTGCCAGGGGAATGCACCCTCCTCCTCTGCGTCCACATCTGCTCCACTTCGGCAGGAGTTCTTCTGCTCCGTGCCGTTGTTTTGTTGTCGTTAATGTGAACTCGAATGACTTCCTTCGCGCTCGACAACAAGAAAGGCAACAACGAAAATATAATCCGTAATATAAAAAGGTATCCACACACATAGTTTTGCAGAAGCGTCCCCGAGGACAATAACACTGCAGCAGGATCGCAGCTTTATGATGGATGGACACACTCCGGCCGTTCCTAGGTACGTATGATTCGCATGGTGACATTAAAAGCGTCATCAAATCGCCTCGAAAACGCCAAACGAGAGAATGTGCTCGTGAAGAAGGGGCGCTTTATATCTCCACAAACGAATCCGTTCATTTGACTAGCTTCTCAATCAACAGAGTGTGATGGTCACTTTTTCAGTCTCCGGATGGATTAACGTGCATATCGCTGATGTCATGTTCGAAATCAGGGAAACCGGGAGGCCAAGGAATCAAGCGTGAACATTCAATTATTCAATTGCGCTTCCATCACAGGTCTCTCCATGGGTTCCCTTCGTCGCCACGGATCCCTTGGCACTGCCGTGGCGCAGAGCAGATCCCTCCTAATCCTAAAATGCGCCACAATCATTCAATACGACACCGCAAAACATGCCAAAGCACATCAAAGGATCCTTCCAGGTCGGGCGCTGCGCTGTTCCACTGAAAAGAATTTCTGCTGCGCGCAGCCATTCCTTTGATTCATCGAAGAATTCTGATGCGGATTTACACGGCTTCGTGCCGAACTCCGTGCAGACTGCCGAATCTGCTGCGACAGGAAGTGGCAGGAGGTCCGTGGGCGGAGACGGCGGGCGCGGGTGGCAGAGCAGTTTGCATTTAATACGCATCAAAGCGAGCATTATTATGATACGCTTTATTTTGTGGTTCAATAGGTTTTGCTGCACAGCGGCTGAACAAAGGCCAACAACACGGCGACGCCAATCCTTCTGCCAGCCACCTTCAGTGGAGCGCATAATGAGCAATCGCGAGATGCGGAAAGCTGCTTAACTAACGAGGTCGACTGCGCTTTCAGTTGACAAAGTAACGTCTTTGAGAATTGATTAAGGGAAATTATAAGTCCTCCAGTCGCCGGCGCTCGCTCCGCATCTTCACATAATGCAGAACTGCGCTTATCTTAAATATAGCCGGTGATATTTATCACCACCAAAACGACACTAATTGAAACAAACTTCGAAAGATTAACTCGCTCTGCTAAACGACTTCCACTCCGCAGATTACGAGTCTCCTTTTTCCGCAAGGAGTCTAGCAACTTAATCGCGTAAGTGGACATGTGAATGGCATGTGTGTGTGTGTGTATGTTTAGAACAAACTGCTGTGTAATAAATTGTACACTCATTGTTGGCAACAAGAAAAAGTAGTCCACATTTGTTATCCTTGTGTGTGGAGTCGCCACGTGGTTCGGGCGGCGCATCACTGGGCGTGGGGTCACGATTCGGGAGGGCAGAGAAAGGGCACAGATACAAGCGACATTATTAATTGCGGTCGTTTTTCCTGATGGTGTTTGCACAGCAGCTGGACGAAGACGGGTTCGCGCGGTGTGCAGAACTTCAGGACTCGTTCTCAGTGAACACTTTTTAAAAAGCCGAAAAGGGAAGATTTAGAAATAATTATTCCGAACATGACGCATAGAAACCTGCAACAAATACAACAACAACAACGGAGAAGAACAGATGCATCCCCAGTGATCGCATGCTGACCATCTTCAGTGGGACACAAGGCGGGATGCAGTCCGAACTCCTGTCACAATAAATACTCGTAGTTGAATAGCTTTGATTTCCTTCTTTATCATTGACGAAACATTACACAATACAAGAAGTCTTCTTTTCTCGTAGACTATGTGACTCTTGTCACTTGATCGGGAGGTTTTGTAATAATGATTTCTCCGGAATTCGAGTTAAAAAGTGTCAAGCACTTTTTATGTGTCTGGCTGATTGCTATCTCGCGACTCCTGCTGCTGCTGCTGCTGCTGCTGCTGTTGTTGTTCCGACCGCAGTCTGGTTGTAATTTATTTTTCTCATCCTTGCTCATTATATAGTATAATTCATTCCGAATTCGTTTATTCAGTTCATTGTTATTTATTTTGGGTGCTCGCCGCTTTTCACCGCTTCGTGGCGCACTTCCTCAGAGCAGACGTGAATTAGTGACGTCTAAAAAAACAGAGGACGACGATATTGAGACGCTTTCAATAAGAAGGATCCGAGGAGCCAGTTCAAGTAGTAGTTAAAACATAAATTCGAATCGTTGTTGTTGTCGTTCGTGTTGTGGTAGTTCTTGCTGTTGCTGATGCTGTTGTTGTCGCTGCTATTGCTACTGTTGTGTGAGCAAAATATTATTGCTTATCGCAGTTGGTATTGCATGCAAGTTGAACGCGACTACATTCAACGCAGAGCTGCCAACTTCATGCGAAACTCCATAAAAATGACCGGAATCCATGCCACATTACAGCAGCAACAACGCTACAACAACGAGCAACAACATTTGTGTTTATGCATTTCGATTGCTAAAGAGTGACACAGTGAAACTTTATAACTTTATTACAGTTGTTCTGTGTAGCTTAATTTTAACAAATTACGAAAATATGTGAGTCCTCGGTCAGGGAACTTTTGTGTGCAGCAAGGACGAAATTTTGCAGAGACTGAACGTGTGTGTGTGTGTGTGTGTGTGTGTGTGTGTGTGTGTGTGTGTGTAAGGAGCAGTTTTAGCTCGAGCTGAAGTTGGGCATATACACTCTACCATACTATGCTGTATATTCACGTACACAGAGTGTAGAACGTGTTGAGGCGGTTCCTGAGCCATTTAGGACGAATAATTGCTGGATCGAGTTACACGAATTGGCAGTGTTTCATTCGTTGGCCACTTTAGCTAATTTGGGTGATTTTTCCGCTCGAGGATTGCGACACACGACCGCTGCGAGCTCAGCGAGAAAGCTCAATGAATGTACTCAATACGGTAACTAAAATTTGCACGCATATTTATTAAGTGCTTGAAGAAGTTCAGCGATTCGGAAAGCTTTAAAATTTCACCCGACATCCGGGTGCTTTTGGACGTTTATTCTTCCGTTAGCTGGAGATCGTTTTTCCTCCTATTTTTAACACCAAAAATATTGTTTTTAATTAGTAGAGTACACAAACAAACAAGCATAATCCATCACCATCACCATCAACAGCAACAACAACAACAACAACAACAACAACTGCTAAAAAGCATTTAAATTAACCTTTAAAAATGTATCCCTTTTCCAAAAATCGCATCAATTAATTCGTGGAATTGCAGCCGCAGTCGGAAAAAACTAAGAAGCTTTGTTGTTTTTTCTTTGTTGTTGTTCTTAAAAAGCCCTTTAACAATATTCGTATTAATAATCCTTACACCGCAAGGATCAAAGCCAAAATCCGAAATCCGGAGGCAACAAGCAGCTCCAACAAAAGCACAGCAACAACAATGAATTCCTTTGTGAGCAAAGACGTTGCCACATCGCTCAACGCATCCTAAGCAAACACATTCGAGTGTGGAGCACTGCGAAAGGCATCGGGATGTCAAACACAAAAGCGTCGGGAAAACTTTGCTAGCTACGAAGCACGGGCTCCATTGAAGTGGAAGTCGTTAGGTTAGCCGCCGAGCGATTCGTGGCCACCCCACAAAGTGACGCTTTATTACTGGAATCACTCAAAAATAACTGCAGCCAGAGTAGCTTTCAATCTACTGAGTGGAGGAGCGCCGAATTTCGTGCGTCGAAAAGGGTGCTGCAAGGGTTGGTGGCTGGGTTGGTGGCTGGATTGGTGGCCGACCTGTCCATCAGAGCCACGGCTTATTGCGTGGCTTGCGCGAAAATTTAATTCACGCGGCAGATTTTCAATTTCGAAGCGCTTTGTTCGCGAACGCAACGCAAAGCTGCTTACGCGGTGGGGCCACGTCGCCGGCGCGATAGACGACGTGTGCGGAGGCGAACGTGTAATTAACAGTGCTGCGGTAGCCAGCTTATTGAATTTTAGGCAAATAAGCAATGAGCCGTTGGAAATCCGCTCAAAGCCGCTGTAATTGAGTTAGAAACACGGCAGGATGCGGAGGGCGAGAGGCCTGCCAAGTCGCAGCTTTGGCTGGAGTGCGAGTACAACGAAAGTTGAGCAATTCTGGTGCCTATTATTTGAAATATTCGAAAATCAAGTGACGCGCCACCGGAGTCGGAGGGCTGAGGAGTAGCCCGCACCCAGAGCAAGCCGCACTTCTTCTGCATCAGTGCACCACCCTCTTCAGCTCCAGCGAGCTGTCACTTCAACTGTTTCCAAAGCAGATACAACAACTGTTCGTACGACAGCAGAAACGAGTTCGCCGCAGAAGCATCTTGAAGCCCTTGAGAACGCATTCATTCGAATCTAATGAGTCGTATCGACTTCACGGAGTTCATTTCAGCCGGTTGTTGTTCATTAACGCGAGTGAATAAATCTGCTCCGAAAGAAACGCTCAATCGAGGCTCCAGTGGATGAGCTGCGAGCTGCCACCCTTCGTGAAGCCTTCCGTCTGAAGCAAACCTCTTCGATGGAGTCCATGAAATGCGAGCTGGGAGCAAGTGAGGCCCGGCAAACGGTTCCACTCTGCTCTGCATTCATTGTATTTATTTGCAGCACTGTTGCTCTGAGCAGACGGCCAACGAGGTGGCAACGCTTTCGCCTAAGTACGTACTTACAATCAATGCAGCAGCATTTTTGCAACTTTGCCATTTTTGTGTTTAAAATTCATTTTAATTACAACAACAAACGACGTCTGAATGAGCAACAACTGATTATCAAGAAAAACGAAGTTAAACGCAATCTCGCACCAAATGGAATTTAAGTCTTACCTTTTATTTGCATAAAACTTTGCATAATAGAGCCGCGTCCCCGCCCCGCCGGCGAGACCGTCAACCCTTCCGCCACCGCATGCAGGGCGTAAAATCCAAGAAATTATTCAAGCGCGCATAATTAATAACAAAGGATTTTCCAATTTCGGAATTTAATCCTGGCAACTCTGCCGATGCGCAGAAACGTGTAGATTTCTTTTTAATCTTCTTGATTAAAGATTTTGCAGCGTGAGTTCAGGAAACAGAAGCAGTTAGGTGAACACGGAGGAAGCTGGGGATGAGGGAATACAAGATAAAGATAGATAGAGAGACAGAGAGAGAGAGAGAGAGAGACATTTATGCGGATGTTGGGATCGTATCGCAGAGAGGTTCAGTGGTTAAAAATCAGGAGGTCTCAAGAAACGTATATCAGTGATCAATGATCGCTGACTTGAAGATCGCCCCATCTGATTTAGACGTGTTTTCCGCCTCGAATATCCAAAATTCTGCCGTTCTGCTCTCTTCTTTTCCACATCATTCATTCAACGTCTCAATGATAGCATTTCTGGGCAAAGAGCACCGTTCTTTCGCGTTCACCCCACGGAGTCGTTTCTCCTTCTTCTTTCCTCCGGGCATCGTTTTGCTTGTCTTCGCTGATCTGCTTCATTAAATTGGCATAACAAGTGTTCAGACATTCGTTTCCATTAAGAAACGAAAACAACAACAAGGAATATAGGTCGACACATGTGGGGGGGGGGGGGGGGGGTATACATAGTAGATAAGTGAATCCGGAACGTCCGCAAGTCAAACGCGTCAACTGTATGGCTCATTTTCCGGCCTTGGATCCGAGGAACGCACCCGCCGCTTTGACGGATGAACTCGCACACAGCAGACAGTTGTTGACACTGACACATAACATTTGTAATGTGGCACACATCCACATCCACACGTTCGTCGCCCGAACACACGATCTGCCCTGCTGGAAGACTCCGAAATTGCTTTATTTTCGCTTGAATAAACATGGCGACAAAAAGCGAAGCGTACCAACTCCCGAATGTATCGACTGATGAATCGCATTACAATTCGTCAAGTTGCGTTTCCGGCCACCGACAACGACGACGGCGACGATGAGCCGACACACGCGGTGACGTCCTGCCTGCTTCCCTGAAGAGGATTCGCCCGAAATCGCAAAAAACTGCGTCCGCAAAAGAACTGATAAAGTGCAATTTTTATGTAAAAAATTGAATAAACATTAGAGTGGCGGAGGGGAAGCACGCAGGGAGCGAGGCCCAGCGCCATGCGTTGACATTTGAATATATGACCGTCATTAGACGCTGCCACATGGTGGCGTATCCTGCGCCGGCGAATTTAATCAAATTTGATAAACATAAAATACTAAATAGATTAAGCGAAATAAATGAGCACAGAAATAATAAATGAAGAAGTGGCAGCAAATCGGCCGGGAGGGTGGCATGCAAACAAGCCAACACCATCGCAATGCTTTATTGCTGTAATAATATTGAGTGATAAGTTCTGACAGGACATTAACAAGTTCAGGAAACCGGATATGGTGCTGAGCAGCGAGTCAAATCAATTGCTGGCCTTCGTCTGTGCGGCTCTGGGAAGATTTTTTAGCAGGATGAATAAATGTCGCTGCTTGTTAACTTTCGCTACAGTGTAGTCCATCAAAGCGATTGCAGAGATCCTGACTGAAAGGCAGGAGCAGGCACAGCGGGTGGATGGAACGAATTCAGACACGAATGCATCACAATGATGCTTTTCTCCTTTGACACGCTACGATATCAGATGTATTGTTGTTGGCACGATAATTAAGGCTGATTGAGGCAAAGTGAGTGGAATGGAGAAGATACGGAAAGGAAGAGCAAAATAAATCAACGGACAACTAAATAAATTGAGTCTTTCGGAGGTCATTCGATTGAACTCTTTCGAATACTCGGAGTTTCAGTGTCACCAGGACCAGATGAACACCAGTAAAATGTAAACATCTGAGAACCTCAACGTTCCTATTACACAATCAACATCGGGACAGCAAATTAATTAAAGATTACTACTCTGTTGCTATCTTGAAGCCCTGTCGAACGCTTCATACCTAAAGCAGTTGGGAACATGTTGAATATTAATTAATACTTCCATGACTCATCGTCTACGTATTTATTCACCCCACCCCGCGCCCCCTCCCCCTCCCCCTCTTGCGCAACATTACCACATCCCTACAGTAAATAAATTGAACTTCACCCATAAAAATATCAAAAGTACTCAATTTTCTTGTCGTTTTCAAGCGTTCGAATAGCATTTACGATATGTTCTTGTTTTCTTACGCGTTATCATCATTATTGTTATCGTTATTATTATTATTATTAGTGTTGCTGTTATTGCTGTTATTGCTGTTGCTGTTGCTGTTGCTGTTGTTGTTGTTGCTTTCATGTCCTGCCACTGCTTCGTGTGCTTTAACGCGAATTACAGTCTTGGAAATCATATTTTTATTACGCCTACACATGTACGTATGTATGTGGGTATATGTAACAAGTATGTGTGTGTGTGTCATTTTGTGTTTGTTATTTTTATATTATCATTGTTATTGTTATTGCTACTTCTTGTAGACATTACGTCTGTGCGTGTTGAGTGCGGACAGTCGAAACACCCCACCCCGCCCATCGGCCTGCTCGCCCATTAGAGCCCTGAATGTTTCGTGTGTGTGTGCGTTAATTTAACTACCGTCAACAGAAAACTGATCGATGCGGACTGTATTTGAACACGTCTCCCGTGGACACTAAAAATATGAGTGATTCATATCGTGTTGGCCAGCGAATGAATTGGAGACGGACGTGCAGTCAATTAAAAGCCTGTTTTACAGCGCCTCGGGAAGATGGACCCTCGAAAGACGTCGATTCCCTACCATGTCGTTGCGACTGTCTACAATATTATTACCACTTCCTGCGACGCTTTGTTCTCATCTTAGACGAACGCATCATTAATAATCCCTTCCAATACGCGTTCATGGCGTGGCGAATGCTGCGAACAAAGTCCTCGTTTACGCCGCGCATCAAACGACGATTGCTTTGCGACAACTTAACTAAATCCTTTCTTCGCTGGAAGACTCTTGATGGCTTTCGATGCGTTCCTTTGTGTTCCACTTCACTCCTGTTTGTGTGCTGCCTTTGTTGGTGCTGCTCTACAATAAAGGAGCGCAATACTAACGAGCTTTACGACAGCCGCTCGATGCGCGTTTGTTTTCCGCTGCAGTTTAATGATGATCCTGTTGAGCCCCTGTCTGGCTGGCTGTTTGTTACACATTTTATTAGACTCGCACACACGTGCAGCTGTGTGTGAGTCTGCCCCATTCTCACAGCCACGGCGGCTTCGACTCGCTACTGCGCAGGCGCAACACTTCCATTCTTCCGTGCGCAGCGATTTCCTTGTTTCTCATGACAAAATATTTGTGCGGATCCTTTGTGATGCCACAATGTTGCAGCGCTGGCTGGTGTTGCTGTTGTTGTTGTTGTGTCAATTACTCGGCAACATTGTCGTTAATGCGCGTAGATGTGACAGACAGCAGGATCTTTATTGCCGAATTCATGCAGGTATAATTTAAATCTGAATTTATTGACACTCTAAGCCACCCGAAGAACAGGCGCGGCGTTTGACAGGGCGAGTGAAGCCAGACGCACAGCGAGAAAATGAGCTGCAGTGTGTCTGGAATCATATTTACAGGAATCCAGGACTCAGCAGAAGTAGTTCTCCACTGAAAGGCATTCAACCAGTTCGATTCCACGTGCTGCGAACTTCCGATTGTACTTCGAGGTGAGTCTCGTTCCTTTCCAGCCATGGACGAATTTCTCGCAGTGTCGTTTTTTGCCAGTGTCATCTTTTGAACATGCTGTGATTGACGCGCCTCAAATTCGTGCATCCATAAGAGACCAGCGAAGAGTCAATAACGACAACAACAGCAACGGCAACAGCAAGGACTGCAAGAATCGCTGCTTCCCTTTTGCCGAACTTCTTCTGCCAGAACAAAAGAAACCAATAAAAATTGCTACAAACTTAATAATTTTCTACCGCGCTGCTAATGGCGGTTCAGGGCCCTCCCCTAACACGGCGCCGGAGCCGGAGACGGAGACGGAGCCGGAACCCGCTCGATTTAACGAGATGATTTACAGTGCTGCTCTATTAAAACAATAAACAAAACAAACGAAGTAATTCGCACGGAAAATGCGACCCGCTGCTGCTGGGAACGCGAGCTCTGTGCCGAGGCACTCGGATTGCTAATCTGCAGATTTATATGCAGAGAAGTTGATCAATAAAATGCGAAAGACAAGAAGAACAAGAACAAGAACAAGAACAAGAACAAGAACAAGGAAACTCCGCTCGGCGCTGCGCTACGCTAGACGAGGCGGCGATGACGTCGTGCAGACCTCATCGTGGTTTTAATGGGGAGATTAGCGAACAAATGCGTACGAGCGAGTCACCAGGAGCAGGATCTGCTCGCTGCTGACCATTTGGCCACTGCGAGGCGGCAGTCTCTTTATTTGTCCAGGATGTTTGTGTGTGTGTGTGTGTGTGTGTGAGTGTGAGGACGCGATTTATGCAGAAAGTTACGCGACGACAGCATGTAAATAAAGCCCGAGTGTCCTGTTGACCAGCGCAGTGAAGGCTTCGGCGACCAACAGGCGACTAGGATTTGGGGTTTTAATGAAGCAGTCGCCGTAAAACGGGCCATAAAATTATGAATCTCCGAAGGACATAAAAGCACCGAACGCAGCGCACAAACGTGGTCATTCGGAGGTATTCTTGAAGCGCATTAAAAAGTTGCAGCACCGGAAAGCACTGCAACCCTGTAGCGAGTCTGCGGGCAGCACTTCTGCAATCGGGGACGGAATCAATGTAGTATATGGTGCATCTTCATCCAAGCCGTTGTCGGAAGCCAACGTAGCCAAAGGGCCCTGTCCAAGGACTGTTGAAGTCTGCTTCTGCTTATTTTTCGACGCCCTGACTGCTTGTATGTGTCCCTCATTCCGTCCTTGTTGTGCACACTTCACGGCTTGTCCTCAGTTCTCCACGCTCCGTTATCTGACGGACGCCAACGCCTGGAATGCGTTTCGGGCCCAACCCCTGCACTTTTTTCAATAGACAGAATTTAATGTACACCGCACCAAAGTGTCCAACCTCGAGATGAGTTTTAATTAAATCCGTTTAATTATAAAACTTCAATTAAGATGCAATGTTAGGCACATCAAAAACGACAACAACAACCACAGCAGCAGCACAGAAGCAGGGAAAGAGACCCCCGCTCAAAGGACTTTCAAGTGGGTCGCCGTATTGTAAAAACAGGCAGCGGTTGGAGCCCCAATGCACACATCTGCGGCGGAAATCCTCTTGAACTCAAGTCAGTCCAAGTTCTGCAAATAAAAATGGCAAACAAAACAAGAGGATGCGGCAAGATTTGCAAACCCTTCGCAGGAGGCGCGTCTCCGGAAATGCATTTACGCACTTTCTACATACGCATGCACTCACACACACACGCCGACACAGCGACTGGGCTCTACTCATTTCTTGTACTTGCGGTCATTGAACCACAAGTCATTCCTTGGCATCGCAGCAGCGCCAGATGCAAATCACCCTATCAAGTTCGATGCGGAGAACAACGGGACAATAGCGAAAAGTAAGGAGAACCATGCACGTGAACCCTACCGCGCAAAACTGTCATCGGCGGACGGAGCCCTTGCACTCGGCCCTTTCTGGTACTCGTGTTGGATGCGTGCGTTTCCTCTGCTGCGACGGCGCCCCCTCTGAGTTGCGCTCGGCACTGTTAATGTTAACATTGCTATGCATCATTTTCCACTAAGTTGTTGCGTCACCATCTTTATTATTATCTTTAGCGCTTGTTTGTGTTCGAGAGGGTTCTTTCTTCCGTGCGGCGTGACATCTGATTGCCTCGGGCCTCCCCGAGTACTGAGTGCATAATATTTCCAATTACTTGCAATTTTAATATTTCGCAGTAATTAAAATAAACGCATGGTTGGCATGGATGGCTGGCGAGTGGCCGATTACTGCAGCACAGTGTGCTCGAATGAGGGCCCATTAGTGGATTAATATGTCCTTAGATGCAATCTTTAAACTGGAATCAATTTCCTTTCTGTTGCTTCGGGCCCCCTCGAAGCCCGGTTAATTATTTCCGAAGACCTTTCATCTTGAGCTTGTGTGCTTCTATACTCTTGTCTATCCATTGAAAATCGCAAGACGGACGCAAAGCTCAAAGTTCTGAACTGAGCCTTTGAAAACTTTCAGGTTCGTTTCTCAAACCGAAATGTATTTTACTCTACTCTACTCTGCTCTTCTCTACTCTACTCTGCTCTACTCTACTCTACTCCATTTGCAAAAACTTGTTTGCATGAATTATAAAACCTTTTTAAAGATACTGAGGACTCATCGCTCCGCATTCATAATTAATTTATTAGACAAACTCATGTCAAGCTCATTACTTATCCAAATACGCTGTAAGTTCTCGACAGCTGAACATCGCTGCCCCAGCCATCATCATCAGTCTTGTCATCGCCGGCATCACCAGCGTTACCATCATCGACTTCATCGCTGTCGTCGGGTCCCAACTATCTTTCTGATGCATAGTTTATGCCAGCCTGCGGCGGCACTTAATTTAATTGACAATTCATTTGAAAGCGACTTTGGTGCTCGTGGATCCCGCAATGTACTTTCAATCCGCCCTCAGAAAACTCCACACGTTTAATCCTGTCGGAAAATAACCCAAAATACCCAAAAAGGCGAGGCGTTTTTTTTTCAGGAAAACTAAAGCGAGATTAATGTTTGCTTTGTTGTTGTTGTTGTTGCTTGCGGACGCGCAGCAGTACCCAGCCATTAGATACCCCAGGGATCGGTGTCATGGAAATGTTAGTCAAAAGTCACAAAAGAAGACAGAAAGAAAGACGAACAAGAAACAAAGCATACGAGTTGCAATTTTATGCTCGTTTCCACTTTATTTGCAAAGTAACAGCAACAGTAACAGTAACGGGAACAGCATCAGCGATGGCACAACAACAACCACCACACAACAGGTTATGCCTCCTTGTGAATCCTTGATTGAGCAGCACTGCCGATTCTCGGTGCTGCAGCGAGTTGAATGCGTAAATTGAAATTTCGAAGATAGCTTTGCACAGAGCGTTCGGCGCTTCAGTTTGCTTTGCGAAAATAGCCGCAGGATAACTGAGTGCAAAAATTCCATTTCGACTCCCAGCTCCACCGGATATCAGTTTAACTAATGAAATAACCACGACACACACAGCAACACACAACAAAGAACACACAAGTACGTATGAATGGAGAAGGTGTTTTGTTTACTTTGCTTGCGTTGCTGGCCTGGCTCTCAGATTAAATTAACTATAAAGCAACGAGTAATTAAAACAAATACAGGACCCAATTAATTAAGCCATCCGTCTTCATTGCGGGGTGAGCATGTGGACGCAGATCTCTGCTCTGAGAGCTGGACCTCCCTTCCTCTCCATTAGACAATCGATCCGAACCGCACAATTCTCGAACTTCCGGAGCTCCGTTTCCCTGGCCAGCCGCTCAAGTGTGAATAATGGCAGGGTACCAAATCTGTGGATCAACAAATGGAGCGTGTTCATCCCTGTTATTTAGATACCACGGAATAAATTCATTCCCTCGACTCCTTGCCATTAATATTATGCGTTCGACGAGAGATTAAAATAAGCATAAGCAACGTGATCATCGCCGTCGTTATCACCATCCAAAGCATCATCAAAACGGCATCGATGTCATCATCAATAGCAATCTAGCCAGCGTTTAATCGATTGACGCTCCAGTCTAACAAATGTTCGTGGCCCGCACCACCCCGCCAGCCGGGCTGCACGTAAAACAAAGCAAACTTTACAAATTTGCTGGCATAAATATGTGCTTTAATCCCGCAAATGTGCTGACAGCATCTGAGAAGTTTTCGTCTTTTGACAGTCATAATTTTTTATGTTATTGCCACTTCTCTCCGAGCATCGATAAGAAAATCTTGGTTGATGATGGCGCTAGTGACGATGATGATAGCGGCGTAAACGCTGTTGTTCCAGCATATTAACAGCTCGGAATAATGACCACTGAAGATGCGGAAGAATACTTGTGACATGTTTTTAATATAGCTATGATATTTTATTATTACTGCCGCTTGCATACTTCATTGAAATACGATACAAGTTGTAGCTGGCTAGGAGTAGTAGTGGAGAACCAGAGTAGTGGCGGCGTTTGTTTGTTTCCTTGTAGGGGCTAAATAATAGGACGAGATGTCGCTGGTACATCAATTTGCAGTAATCAGTTTGCGGTCAATAAAGCACTGTGTTCTCGTGTTTCACGTTGAAAGGTTATTTCGTGCTATCTCTGTATTTGCTTGGGAACATCTCGGTGAACTCATGAATCCAAGTATTCCCACTCACTCCCCTCGCAGAAGCGTTTATTGCAAATTAACTTCCATTAGCGACTTCTTCGGCTACACAGAGGTCCGTCATATCATTATTCGAGGCCCGTTTTCATTCAACTCCATTCACAACCTTCGTATATGTGTATCTTCCTCGAATCACAGACACGCCGCCCTCGAGATACGCGCCTATGGTATCTGCGATCAACCGCAATCGCAGCATTTCTGGTAGATCGTGAGAAAATCCTGTCCATTTCACGGAATTCGATGGAAAAGGATACATTTAATTGCTTCAGCTCTGAAGTGTTCGGCGGCTCTTGGGTGCGAATCAGCAGTGAGCACGAACGGTGCGTCGTCTTCCTTGATAATAATGACAGCGACCGTCTGGTGTTTGAATGCGGGTCGACCGTCCATCCGCATTTCGAGCAGAGTGCGTGCGATACGCACTCGGAGTGGTGCGAAAGAGGTTCGCTCTGAAGTGGGTGCTTTTGCGTAAAGCCGAAAGGGGTGCGTCTGCAGGCGATGATTTTAAACATATTCTTGCCGACTCGCAAAGATTGCCCTTGCCGCAGATCACGCCGAAGTCTGCGGATACGTTCGCCTTGTAAACTGTAATTGTTGCAACACGCATTCGAATCGGCAATCGGCAGTTGTCGGCACAATGTTTGCTGTTGTTCGGTTTGCCTTTTCTGGTTCACGTGGACTGCATAACCAAATAACGAACACTTGAAAAGTGTTTCCCGTGTTGTGTTTGTTGAGGACATGATAACATCAGCAACAAACGTTTAAATTGCAGCACGTGACTGCTGTGTATTTGCCCTGAGCACGTTGTTGAATGAGCTATTAGAGCACCCACCCTCCCGAGATGCGGCGTGACATATTGTCACCAACGACGGGCATACAATTTACAAGAGCAGAACTCTTCCCGTACGTTTTAAAGAACGCACTTTTAATGACTCTGCCGCCGCTCATTCGAGGTACGAAGACCGATCCAGCGAAGTACTTGTACAGTTGTAAAGTACTTTGTCAGGTATCACTTTATGCAGTAGATTTGATAGAGTTACCCATACTCTATCAAAAGCTGCTTTGTGTGTGTCTGGTGGGAGGTCCCTTCTATTTCCCTCCTTCGGAAATCCTCCTGACAGCATTTCATTAAAAAGTGCCTTTTATAGTCGATAGAATTAATGTCTTTCCAAGTCCCACTTATCGAAAAAACTAAATCGATTATTATATCAAAACTATTATGATAAAACATCATTATGTCACTTTTACAGCCCTTCACGAACATGAGACACTGGAGTTAATAGATAACGCTGAACGATCTTAATAACACTCGCTTTGTTTCAAGGGGCAGAAGCTCGGCTTCTAAGTAGTTGTCATTAATAGCAGTTTATCGCAAACACATTAAAAACTGCTGACCCTTGAAACCAACGCCGATGTCCTTAACTGTTGTCACTTTTTTATCAGTTTACAATTGGGACTGTTTATCACATGATCAGCGCACCGGAACGAATCCGTCAGTTTCGCATTCAGTGCTCAGCGGCGAGCACTCTTTCCTTGCCCTTCGCCCGCAGTGTTTACAACGCGAACCTACTGTTGGCAGCCCAAGAAGAATGCTGCTGGCGTATTTGTCAACTTTTTCTTACACGCAACTATTAACGATTTTCGCAGTTGTCCTTTTGGCAGTCGGGTTTCCCCCTCCTTCTCTCGAAACCAATAAAAATCGAACGCAAACCGATATTATGTCCAAATCACCCGCTGCGTTTTCAGTCGGATGTTTCGGGATGTTCGCCGCAGTGATGATGCCTCACTGCTTACTGGCGGCGACAAAGGCACACATCGAATGACAAAACAAGCAGTGACGAGTGCGGCAGGAATTGGAAATTGAAAAATGATCTGATTAGAACCGAGAAAAGCAAGAGCAAGCAAGAACAGCAAAGCAAGTCAGCATAATGGTATTTTTTCATCGGTGTGACGAATTCTTTTGTGGTGCAACAATTTTAAATCGATGGACACATTTCCACTGTTGTTGTCTTCGGTGTTGTCTTTTTTAAGGCAGGCCGACGGCGGCCAAGTGCAGGGATGTGTGCTGTCCCTGTCATCTATCATATTTTCAGTCCTGTCCAAAGGGGTAAAAACTGTGGTACATTGATTGAGGGTGTTTTTCGTTTTTGACAATCATTTTGATTGCATTGATTATGATGTATGAATCTGCTGAAAAGTGATTCGGCCCTTTGTTCCCGTTGTTGTTGGGTACAACGACGTTTTTTGGTCGGATCATTTTTCACAGCTAATGAAAACGAAAAATAGACAAAGACAAGTACAGCAAACGCAGACATGTCATGTTCGTATCCTAGCTATATTTTTGGAGAATCATTATCGAAATGACGTCCCTGCCGAGGACATTCATACGTGCACACACACAAGCGACACACATGCGGAAACTTGGCGTATTTTTTAAGTGAAAACGCAAATATCGGTCGGATTAAAAAATGATCCATCAAATGCTGTTCGTATCAATACACAATATATTGTATAAAAATTGATTTCATGAATATTCATAGCTGTTGGCCACTATTGTTTGTATTCCTGATGAGTCACTATCTTCGGGGAAAACGCGATATGAGAGGCAGTGGCAAAAATAAGGTTGCCAGTTGCAAAAATTTGTAGGGAGTGAAATGCAGCTGTGCGAAAACAGAGCCCAAATCGACACCCAGAAGCCGGCATCGGTAGAAGTTACAAGACTCTCGGCTCGAGCTAAGAGTCCTATTCTGCAGGAGTAGAACCGCTCGGCAGATGATCTGCTGGGCAGCGTCACTCTAACTTAACTGTTACTGTCAGAGTGTTACACTTCTATCAGTGCCAAAGAAGTTTAAAGAGAAAAATACATACTCGCTCTTTTAGGCATTTTCCACAAAGAACCGGCAACGCTGTCGCCGCGTATTGGCCGTCACTAATGTGTCATGTTTCGCGTGTTTGTTGCCACATTGGTTGAATGGCTGCCAATGGTGACTTCTTGAGAACTAATGAGCCAGAACGGAGTCAACGCGAGCGCGGTGTTCATGAACGGCTCTGGGAGCTCTTACGAGCAGCTCGGTAGCGTGTCTAGCAATCAGTGTAGTTGTCACTTTTGATTGTGTCAAGATGACTTTATAATTACATGTGCGAGAATGACGTACGGCTGCAGTGTGGGTGCTTAATGTCACTTGCTGAGTGTGATTGCGTAGAAGTGGAAAAGCGACGTATCGACGTCAAATCAGGCAATCGATACGTCGTCGACCGGAAACTCGGCGGTCGGACAGCGATTCGTGGAGTGTCGCCAATGTGGCCGTGGCTCCGTCCCCTAGCAATACACTACAATTACCCGAACTACGATCCTATTTGAAACGAAAAACGCAATTTGCATGTGCAGCTGCAGCTGCGAGAAAACGACACAACTGCGAAAAGTCGTGAAAAAACTATGAGAAACGTGCTAATTTGACAGTTAAAATAACAGTTCATATTTTTAAAATGCACTTCGAAAAGTTGTTGGTTTGCTGTGCAGTTTTTCTACCCTTTGACAGCTCAGCGGGGCAACTTGTTCACTCTTCCTCGACGTGTTCGTTCAACGCACGGATGTTCAATCAGCAAATCTTAATTTATTCAAAAATTACTTTAATTGGTTCTAATTAAACAAAGTCTTCTGTTGGTTTCTGGGCGAGGCAGCAAGAACAGCGACACCTGCCCGGTTCCCACCAGTTCAAAGTGTGATACTTGTGACCTGCTTTCGACGACATCCCGCTGGATTTCCTTTCGGGGGAGTTTCTGTTGCTGTCATAATAGGTATGTACATATATGCATGTACCATGTGTATTTTGGCTGGATTTGGGTCGCTATCGTTTCTCGTATCCTGGGAGTGGCCGTGTTTATTTTGTCAATAAACGATTACTCTGGTGGTAAAAAAGAGATCAAAATAATGGCCAACAAAATAGCGTTGCCCAAGAAAACAGCTTAGCACTGAAGCACCGCTTCATCGTAGACCACGCAAAACCGTTCAGGTCCGAAAAATGCCCAGAATTATCGTGACATGCAAGTGGTTGTCTATGAGCTCCTCAGTCTGTTCCGATTCCGTGTTTGTAGATACTCGTTTATTGGAAGAACTCGTTCACCCTCCGCACAGAAATTAACACAAATTAACTAACTTAGCATTCATTACGGAGTCGCGGCAGCAGGGTGTGTTTTCCTTCCACGCTTGGCGGTGAAACTTTCCTAATGAAAACAATCAAAAGTAATCAGCAATTACAGCATAACAATAAAAAATGCAGCGAGGAAACCCGAAGAATGCCTGCACCGAATTAAAGCGACAAAGGCGCTCGTCAGCGATGCCATATCTGGCTTTTTCCATGCACACTACTATACTTCACACATGTGTTGCGGACAACGGATTGCTTGTGTCAATAAAGTACAGTTATGTCAGCTCGGGACTCGAGGCCAGGATGTGTTGTGGCAAATAAAGGAGCAGTCGGCAGCAAGGGAGTCGAACACCTGAAAGCAATCGCGCTCGCTGGTGCTGATGTCGTGCATAATGACGGATAATTCAGAACGCAATTTGGTAATTGTTAAACAATCGCAGGTTATTCGGGTGCCGTTAGGTTTCCCGGCGTGCCGGCCAGTTCACGGCTGTCGATAGATGAGCTGATTGCGTGTTAACGCTACTTTTGACAGACGATGGATGTCGTTTAAGTTGGACACAACGACCCGCTGTTGCTGCTGCTGCTGCTGCTGCTGTTGTTCTTGCAATTATGTCGGACATATTGTGAAGGCAGATAATGACGGTGGGCGGAGGGCGGAAGACGGCGGGGGATGGGGAGGGGGAGGGGGACAAACATCGATCCCGGCTTGTGTGGTAATTATATGCGCGTTGATAAGGTTTGTTGCTTGCGGACGGGGTGGAAAATTGAATCTTGGAGTCGTTTCGTTTAATGCTTTTGTGTTGTTTTCTTTTAGTGTCTGCGATGGATTTGTGAGATTGGCTTCTTTTATTGCGGACATTTGAATTAGAGCTCGTCCCGGGGCCGGGCCCGGGCCCGGACTATCATCGAAAGCAGAAGATTTCTGATGTATGCTTTCAAGGTGTTTGATTCACGTCACTGAGTAAATATTATAACTCTTGTTCCTGTGAATACCTGCAGCAGGTTTGTTATTAGCATGATTTGTCCTTTAGTCTTGCTGCTTGTTTTCGTTAATTCCCGCACTCATCATCCACCAGCAGGTGACAAGACGGCTTCCATCATTTGCCTATTACGATATGACAGCATGACTCATTCACGATCGACAGTTTCTCACAGCCTTCCATCCGCAGTAAAGTTTACATAACCTAGTTTCTGAGTAGAAGTTCCCACACTTGGAAACCTCGGCTCCGCATCCAGCGCTTAGCTTTGAAAGAATGCGATCAATGCTGAAAACCATCCCGTGTCGCGATCTCGATCTCGCACAGTAATTCGTTGGAATAACAAAAGAATCCGAACGAATGCTACGTTTTGTAACAAATTTCCAACAGGTGTTCCTCAACAGGTCTGAAAGGGAGTCTCGATGCGACGCACAGGATTAAAATTATCGGGGACGAAATGTGTCAATTACAAGATCAACGAGAGGCAAGCTGAAGCAATCGTGACCCATTAGAATCACAAAGCGGCGCGGAGAGGGACGCCTTTCGAAAGCAATGTCGTCAATGCGGAACCTGTTCCATCGCTTGTAAAATGACAGTTTCGATTGCATAGAAATGAACGCTCTGCAGAGCTGCAAGCGACGCTGAGCTATCTGACAGCAGCAACTACGACGGAAATTGAAGCCGAAGCGATATCAAGGCGAGGGTTGTATCTGAGGTTGTGTTTGGCTTTTTATTCCGTCTGCATGTCTGCGAAAGTAAATAAAACGCATAAAGAGGATGTTCAATTTTACGAAATCGAATTTTTCCATCATAAGATGTAAGAACTGCCGGCAGGAGGAGGGGGGGGGGGGGAACCTGGTCGAAGTGAATCCGAGTGCGAGAAATCGTGCGCAACCCTCCGCATGCGAAGTGAAGCGTACTCAATGCGAACACCTGCATTTAGAGCATTATTGTAAATTTGGCTCAAGGAGAGCGGAGCGGACCGGCAGAGGCTGAGGTTGGGAAGATAAGCGACGGCAAGGACGTGCATCAGCTGAAAACCTTCATTAAAATGTCGAAAGCCCTTCTAACAAGCAGAGAAGAAGTGAAAACAACTTATGTGCTTGCATACCTAAATAAGTACTCGCTCGGGAGATGCGAGTGCGGACGGGGGATTGCAGGGAGATGCGAATCACCCTGTCGTGTTCACCAACTGCGAACGCAACAGTTCTCCCCGCTGGAACTTGAGCGATGCTCAAGAGAAATCGAAGCACATGCAAAACCAAGGAAGGGCAGAGTCTTCGTGTACCGTATGCGCAGAAAGGATTATGAGGGGTGTTGCGTACAGGGTGTGACACAGGACATGACAAGTGTAATACCGAGAAGACGCCAGATCAGCCTTCAGTTCCAGCACAGAGATCTTTCTTCGACACTGTATCGACCTCAAATACTCGTGTTATTTAATTATTCGATCTGAAATTCGGTCCAACACCGCGCTCGACTGCTCGCGGTGTACACTCACCCTGCACCTCGATGTGTGCTGTGGGCAAATAATCTGTTTTATTTCCTTCTTCTTCCACATCTTCTTCTTCTCTGCACTTCATTAGAAAATATTGTAAAATGAATTAAAAATGCAAACAATTGAATCACAAGCGTACAGAGCCAAAAAACCAACTACCGCTTCGAGGGAGCAACCAGTGATTCAAGTTCCATTCATCATCATCAGCATCAGCATCAGCATCAGCATCAGCATCAAAAACGACCACGACAACGACGACAATGAAAGCAACTTATGACTCACCAACCACCGCAGTCATCGTCCATTCTCAACTTAATCCCTAAACACTTGAGCCAACCTCCAGCTACTCGGTGCACGGCAGTCTCCAGGCACCCCTTCGGAGCCATCCTGGTGCAGTGCGCAAAATGCAAAAGAATTCCACACACCGGCTCGAAGCCTCTTCCCGGCTTTCGCTCGTAGTTCGCAGTGCGCTGTGGTTCCTCTTGATGGAAAATCAGTTGCAGGATTAACAGTGTTGAGTGAGCGCCGCGCAGTTGCTGCTGTTGGCCATGACAGAGGCAGAGGCTGCAGCAACATACAGCGTTTTGTCCTCCTCACAGCGCTATGGGAAAACGATTGATCGATTGGTTTGCGTTCCGTGTTTGAATGGAAAAGATGATGGCCGCAAAGGGGAAAGAACCAGCAAAGGACGAGGACTCAGCATCGGAATGTGCTGCGTAAGAGCAGCACAAATAAAATACCCTGAGGTCTGTGCACTGCATCAAGCTTCTAGGGAAAATAAAGCATGTAGCTTTACTGGGATTGAAAAAGAGGGCCCCCTCTTGTGACTTTCTTAAATCGTGTATTAATCCCCATCCATGTTTTTCGTTTCTCAAGCTTGCTTATGATAGCTTATGATATGCGTCGAAATGTGGTTCTGAAGGAATCGTTAAGTTGTTGGTAACAAATCAACTACAATACTATTGATTAGTAATTCTAATCTGTTGATTTTTACGAGTATCGAAGTTGGAAAGTTCGCAGCTCGGGGCTCGTTGCTTTTGTGCTCGTTATTCGACTGCTTCTCCCTGCAATCCTTGGCTTCCAACTGCGCCGAAGGATGCAAGTAATAAATTTTGCACTCCTTTTGCATCGCTGCACTTAAAACTCGAACACAAGCTGGAGCGATAAAACTAAGCGAAGGAAGTCGGTGAGTCATTTTCGCCACAATCGGCGAGGTGAATGCACTGGTGTCGTGTTGCACAAACGTTGGCGTACTTCTAAGTCTTCCCTCCTCGGATGTTTCACAGACCCATCCTCCTCATCCTCCCCGACGCGTTGTTATTCTGCTTCGGGAGAGATCACTTCGAATTTTCATTTGCTGCTTTGTTCTATCGATGCCAACTACAAGCAGAGGAAGGTTGCGGGTTTGAGGTGTTGTTGTAGTGAGCTGCTTTGCATAGAAGAGTGCCGGAGTTAATGGAGCGGCACCGGGAGAGAGGCATCGCCATTCGGAAGGGGTCCAGCAACAATAAACAGATTCCTTGAGTGGATTTAAGACGATATTGAAGCGCTTACGTTGATTCATTAAAAGGAAAGTATTTTAGTTGAGGCCCTGCCACTGAAAAATCACAAATGCAATGCATAAGATGTCCATAACAATTAGTAGCCGATTATGGTTAAAGTTTCCAAATTCACGCACATTCTGTTGAATAAATGTGCATAATAGATAACACGGATAATAAATAATAATTACAGCAATAAAGTAATAAAATTGTTGCGTGTGTGTGTGAAACGTGACTTCTTTCTGGCCGTAGAGCGCTCGGGTAAATGTTTGAAAAGCCTGCATGCGAGAGCTTTTGAATGTCTGCTGCTCCTGCCCTTGTAACGAGTTCCGTTACACATAACATCGCATCCTTGTCTGGAGCCAGCTCTGTTCTGCCTGAACACGGCTCTCTCCGTTGTAAAGCCATTGATGGAGCTGGTCAGATCTTCTGATTTATAACCGCACCGTATTTGAATAAAATTCAAATAAAGCGGTTCTGTAATGTGTTGCCAGACGAATTTGAGGCCATAAAATCACATCTTGCGACCATGAAATAAGAGCGAAATAATTGACAACTGCGCCAACAGCGAAGTGACAATCATAACAATAAAATTTACAATACTGGAATATTTTTATGGTTCCCTGTGTTAACTAACTTTCAGACGTAGCAAACAAAGCAGGAGGTCTCAGGATGCTACTTAAAAACGGGCATCCTTGAGAAGTAGTCAACCTAGAATCACCATGGTGACAAAGAACGGGAAATCAGCGAACACAACAATGACAACAATGACAACAATGACAACAACAAGTGTAACATGCATTATTTATTGAGATAATCATTTGGCAAGCGCCACATTCGGAAGGAGACGCGGAGAAACAAGCAGTTAATCAAATAAATAACGCTAGGAAGCACACTCACACACGCTCGCCCTTGCTCATAACTTAGACACGCATACACACATCCGAAAACTGTTTGCCAAGTTCAAAGGATGTTTTAGTCAAGCACGTTGATTTAGTGTGGCGCCCAGCAACATTCTGCACCGCTAGCACTCGACTGCTCGACTGCTCTTTCGGCGGGCCACAGATTTTCGGCCCGCCGCCGCCGCCGTCGCCACGCCTTAAAGCACGATAAAACCGCAAAGTCATAAAATTGCTTACGAGTATGTGCATTAAACGGCGTAAATTACAGCGCCGAATGTCGAGCGAAGCGGTTCCGGGATTTATGCGACCTCGCAGGATGCGCGATTCGAGGATACACGATCGCGAACGAAGCTCATTATCAGCAGTAACAGCGTACACTTTGTTAATACTCGTCCTTGGCAACAATCGTTACTCACGTCGGGACGGAGCAAGAGGAAAACAATTGATTCAGGCACAAAACCCTCTCCATATTAAATACTTAAATCTTAAAAATGTGCAAGCATTTCTTCTCGACTTTGCCTCAACATTCGATTACTTCAGAGTGATACACACAATATTCTCACACAGCAGTCTGTATTGCATAATCAAAGATTGTTTAGATCGTCGCTGATTCGTAGCTCCGCTCCGTGGCTCCAGGAATTGTTTGGCATTTCTACTCAACCGAAAGCCACGAAGGACTCATTTCCTTACCCCCGAAAAGTCAGCAGTCTTGAGGAGTTGTCATTCAAAAGCGCGGAATGGATAACAAAGAATGGCGCTCGGCAGAAAAAATTACTTCTCTATGAAGAGGGTGCAGAGGACGACGTGTTTCTTCATACAAATCAAAAGATTTAATTTCGATATCAATGGCAAAGCAGGAAAAACGAAGCCGTAAGTTTCGAATGAGAGGTCGAAGGACGAGCGAGCGGCGAGGGGAGGACGCAGAAACCAGAGAATCAGAAGCAATACAGAGGCTGAAGTTTAATCACTTGAAAAATATTCAAATGTTTTCGCTGCTTTTCAAGCTTGCGTATTTTATTTTGAGCGGCGTTTTCGGCGGTTGTTGATTCCCTCATTGTTGTTGTGTCTGAGTGGAATGTACTTTGCGCCGTGTTGCGTGTTGTTGTGCTTGTTGCGGGTATTATTATTATTTCTTTTGTTGCTGCTGTTGCTGTTGTTGTTGTTGTTGTTGTTGTTATTTGTTATTAATGTCTTCTATTAAATTCGAAAGAAATGCAAAGTTTTGAAGTGTAGATTCATATTTCCACCAACTGTTGTTGTACTCGGGTGTGTTTTTGTTGCCCTCGAATTCCTGGGCTCTGCGGTGTTCGAAGTGGTTCTGTGGATCGCACAGATAGCAGGCAGCTACAAGTGATTTAGAGATACAAATCGCAGGAAGTCCTCCAAGCGCTGAAGGACCCTCTGGGCGGCCGGGCGGCCGGGCGGCGGCATGCGGGTCGCATTTCGAAACTGTTTTGCATAATTCGGTCTATTTAATTCCTTCGCTTCTCGGAAATGATGACAACAAGTGCCACGGCGAGGACAGTCATGTGGCTCGCGATAAAAATGCGCAGCAAACCAAATCATAGCGTATAAATTACTGTAATTGCCAGTGCAGGGTGCATTCAGGTTCACCTTGCTCCCCATCCACTTGGCACCCTACAACCGAAGGTGTACGCTCTGTTCACCTTGGCACCCTGCTGCTAATGGCCAGGTATGCCCACAGAAGTATGACGGTACTCCTGATCGGTGACTGATGGAGTTCATACAGAGCAGATGATGGTTCTCTGGACCACCGCGTGAGTAATGAAATGAGGAAACTTGCTCACGGATACTAGTTCCATAAGGAGGCAATAATAACGCGCCTCTGAGTGCACGTGGTCGCGCCTGAAGGAAGCCTGCTCCCAACCAGAAAGCTTCCAGAAACCCAACCCGATCTCATTCTTTCGATATTATATTTTAACTGAAAGTGATATTATAAAAGATAGTTAATCATAAATGCATGAGATTTAACAACTTCCAACAAAAGCTTTTCAGTTGAGGTATGCAACGTGACATTTTCGAGGTGTAGGGTGTATATACGATTCGCCCAGACCGAAGGCCGAACACTTGTGCTTGTTTTACTTTTAATTTCACTGCTTGATGGGGCTCGAGTGTCCTTTTGTGAGCGGGCAATAAAAGGAAGTGAAAAGCGCGAAGTGCCGCCGACTCCGATGCAATGATATGGAAAAAATTAAAATCGTTGAGTCGCTGAGTCGCTGAGTCGCTGAGTCGCTGGGTTCGGTAGCGGGCACCGAGTGTCGTCAGAAGGTGAGGAGCTGCGTTGTGTCCTTCGAATGGCTCAAACGGGGGGTGCTTCCGCGTGATTTACACACGCAATTGAAGCGGAGATGAACGGCGTGATTATGCGAGGCAGCACATCTTCCAGGTGCATCAGTTTGACAAGAAATTGAAAAATGAATCCCGAGCTTTATCGGAGTATGTACAATGAAGCAGCAATTTATTGAGCACACCGCGGCGGTGCACCGCAGGAAGAAGCGACGTTATTTGAAGATTGTCAAAACGAAAATTGAAAAGCATCAGATGTCGAAAAAATTGCTTCAGTTACCGAAAAGCAAACAGAGTGGAGGCGAACAAAGCCATTCGGCACTCGGCACCCAGAGATGCCCCTCACCCCCACACCCCCGGCCCCTCGCACCGGAAGACCTTTTGTCATCACAGCAGAAAGTCAGTACAACGCTGAGAATCGCACTCGAACTTCCCGGAGTTGCTAATAAAATCTGCCAAAGTCCTCAAGTTTGCTGCGCTTTGTTTCTGCGATTTCTGAAGTGTACTGAAGTCGAGCGTAAAAGTTTCTCGTGTAACAAGATAAATATTTTTACAACATAAAAAATTGATTTCTTTCTTGCGTTGAGCACAAATGCTGCACACAGTGATGGCCATAAAAAACAGTCGCATACTCGTATAAAGAAAACGAAGACGATCAACTATAAACTATAAACTAGAAAGTATTATGAAGAAGCACGGAGAACATGCATTTCATGAAAGGGTTCCGTAAAAGTAAGCGATGTCTTGCGAAGTGCTCCGGCTGCAAGCAGTGCAATAAGCTTAAATCGTTCAATAAGTCATGGAGAGCACCGAAGTTTCTCCTAGCCGGTGTGGAGCAGCAGGAGTTCAGCACCCACCTAAATCAAAGCGCACGGAATCACATCTGTCCTTGCATCTGACAATCCTTCTGGCCCCATCCTCCGTCATCAGCAGGAAACACTTATCGAGCTGCACTGCGGGCGCCGGGCATGCGATCGAATCGAGGAGCTTTCCGACTTACTTACGGTGACATTCCCCGTACATCCCGCCCCGTGCATCCGCAACATCGATTGACTGACGCTGCAGGGACAACCGTTGCTCCTGCTGTGCAAGGACTTCTGTGCGGGGCAGTGTTACGAAATTTCTGGATTCTGTTCGTAGGGAGTCCCAGACGTAGCGGAGGAACTGTGCGATGGAGGGATTGCATATGAGGGAAGCACCGCAACCTACAACGGAGCGCGACCGGAGCTGCTGATGGCACGTGTACGAATGTTAAGCACCCTGTCAAGGAGAAATGTTGGAATTTTTGCCACTTCGAGAGGAAAACTCAACCAAGAATCCTGCGTTCCCGAGTCGTGTTGAGCAGAGGCACTCTTGCACCACGCTTCTCTAATGGGTCCCACCCACTCAAGGACGCTCGAAACTTTCCGGAACGATGAAGGAACTGCATGTTTGTCAAGCGATACCCTCCTGTACTATGACTTGTGGCAAATGTCAGGGTTACTCGCCACTCGCGATGCTAATTAATTGTCAGTCATCTCATTTGATTCGGTGAAGAGTGAGTTAAGGGCAAATGCTAACCCAGAAGTAATTGAAAATATTTATTCGAAATGAAAGTATTTAAATCTGGATCCCGTTAATTTGCTGTGTCTGCTGCGAAATCTGCAGGAGCGGCAAATTAAGACTCCCTCTAAAGCGGAGCATTAAGATTCGGAAAACGTTTTCATTTGCAATACAGCCGCCGAAGCCACCCGTTTATCAGCGACCATAAAAACCGGATTCCTACATTTAATGGTCAGTAACGGAAGCAGAGATAAAAGCTAAGACGCTGGCCGCTGGCCGCTTCAGAGCCGCGCGCATAAACGACGGATAACGAAGCATCAAATTCGGACAATTAAGTGCAACTTAATGGGTGATCAAAGCTGCTCCAGCTTCCCTCCCCACAAACAAACCTCCCGCCAACATGCAGGCGCAGTATTACGACTCTGATGAAGTGATGCATAATACAACAGCAACAATAAGAGCCGGAGTGGGAGGTGTGGGAGGTGTGGCCAGATGAGGCACTTTAACTTGACTAAATAGCCATTAAAGCCAGAATGGTGGAGGACGTGGATGACGATTGCTTCATCTAATCAGCCACAAATCGAATTTATGACACATCAAGAAGCGAAGGTAAAACACCTTGGTCGGTCGGGGAGCAAAAGGCTCCCCAAGGACCTTGGCCACGTCCTGACAGTGACGCGCAATGAAACAATAAAGTCCAAGCGCCCGAGAGTAGTAAATGTGCGATAAGCAAGCAAATGTGCAAATAAAATTCAGGATTCCGTTCAGCACACGATTCAGCAAGTGCCATTCTGCGGAGCAGGAAGATGCAATGCTAGACCCCCCTCCACCACCGCGCCCTCTGGAGCACGCCGAGTGCCGTGTTTATAATTGCGCGTGTGTGTGTTTATCAGGACACAACCCGAAGATTTTTTCCTTCCTTTCTTTCATATGCCGTCCATCCCCACTCTCTGCCGTCGGGCTTCACTGCTCGTTAGTATTTGTTTAATTTAAATGTCCTGCGACAAAATACAATTGCACTTCGAATCGCATGCAAGACTTTAAGCAAACCTGCAGACGTCCTGCTTTTATTGCTGTGCTCGTCATTTAATCTCTGTGCAGTTTAGTTTCTTTGCTGCTTTGTGAGACTCTGTGCCATTCGAAATTCCTCTGTCGTCCGCCGCTTTGCTGGAACTTTTGTTATTATTGTGCATTGGAAATTGAAATGCATTCGCAACGAAACGAGAAACTTGCTGCCCTGGAAATACTTTCGAATTAAAATAAATACAACAGCGCTTAAAGAGCGACAGTGGGCCGAGCGCTGTGAGAAGCCAGTCGACCGAATCTCGAGGAGGCGATTAAAGCTTCAGCGTCTTCTTATAGTTTGGAGAAGCAGCCCACCAAATTTTGTAGCATTTTCAAGAAGTTGCAGGATTCTTCGATCCACTGTGCGAACTTACTAAAATAAACTCCAATTATTGCTTTCGAAGCAGACATTCGTAGCTTCCCGTCCGTCTTTGGCCAGCTCTTCCCCGAGCTGATTTGCGGCTTTTGGGATCGCCGCTTCACCCTTCCGCCACTCGCCCGCCCTGCTTTCCTTCCTCCTTTCTTTATATGGTCTTAAAAAACTTCTTCACAAGTTGTTCTGTGGACATTTTCTGTGGTCCTGCTTCCGCTCCTCCGCTACTCTGCCCGGCTGAGGGACGTAGACTATACTGTCCGAAGAATCGCTGCTGTTGTACCGACTTTCATCGCTGTTGTCCCTCTTAAGGTCGGTTTCTTGTGTTGTGTGTTTCACTGCTCCGCAAAGAATTCGGAACTTTTATCCATAGCTTTCCGTCTGATGTGGGCCGTGGGCTGTGGGACCTGCTGCGGGTGTGGGGAGTGAGGAGTGGGTTCGGAATAAATTGCATATAATTGCTGTTGCTGGTGCACATTAAATGTGCCAGAAGAGATTTATACGCTGTCCGAGGAGCTCACAAAACAAAACGTATCAGTTTATTCAGCAACTGCAAAGAAATCGCAAGAATTCTTTTCATTCATTTGCTGATAAAAATGCCACAGAAAATTGAATGGGAAAACTAACAGGATCTTCCTAGCGAAACAAAGAAAATTTATGCGTCCAGAATTTATAGTTTCTTGCTGGCAGCTGGAAGTCCTGCGGTGCACAGCTTTCTCCTGAGTCCTTTATACGCGTTTATCTCCTCGGTCTTAAACAACAATTGCAACATAAATAAATAATAAATAATTAGATTTCTGCGGTTGAGTGCCCGAATCTGCCCTCACCCTCTTCTCACCATCGCCGCCAACAGCATCCTGTAGAACTGCGCCGTATAGCGGTCAAGTTGAGTGTGGTTTTGCAGTGTATTTCGATAACTTTATTTCAATCGCTGCATTTTTGTCATCATTTCCAATTCAAATGAACTCAAATCGCTGTTGGCGATACGCCGGGGAACGTCGCCTCAGGGCCAGGGGGATTATTCCCCCCCCCCCTCCCCTCCTGTAACTGCTTGTAACTGGCTGGGTTGGTGTGCGACTTAGCGTGGTGACAATTTTGACATTTGTAGTTGATTTATTGGCCGCCCCGTAAATCGCTTTGTAGTCGCTGCGGTCAGCCGAGAAAAGAACGAGTGTGTAGCAGTACAGAAGAAGGTAGAAGGGGTGGGGTGGGGGCGGGTTAGGTTGAAGACTTCTAAGATACTGCTACACAATGAAAAGCTTCTAGCTGCTCCGATACTTGTAATGGTAATTAAATTACAGTTTTGTATTCAATTTTCATCGAAAACAACATGATTTCCAAGCGCTTCTCCAGCCGAACACATGATATAGCAACACTGTTGCTAAATGCATAAAAAAGGGCCCATAAATAAGTTTTTCCTCTTTTATTAATAATAATGTTTCCACTTTTTATGATTTCTGCTCTTTACTTTAGTTGATTTTTATGCTTTTCGCTTTCATTGTTCCACCGTCCATTAAAGTCGCCTTTAATGCTCGCAATAAAAAGTGACTTTTTGATTCGGAAACATTTTTTGAAATTAAATTCCTCACCACAAACGTCAAACGAGCTGTCATTAAAACCGTCATACTTCCTTATGCGCTGACGTGCTGCACAAATCAATGAGAAGATTTAATCGAGGAAGATTTATTCATTTGCGGTCTTCTATGCGACTGAAGCATCGACATTGTCTTTTATAGTATAGCGATGGACTCTATACTCGTATTGGATTGGGTTGTTTTTAGGGCGAACTGTTGGTTCCGAAGTTTACGACACGTTGAATTTGATTCCAGAGTCGAAGGTTATTGAAGCTAATCACAAGAATGCTCTGCGTCGAGCCAAAGTGAAGAAACACATGTAATATAAACTACTTGTATATGTATACTCTGCTCTCTCCTTTGTTCCGAGGTCCTGGATTGCAACAAACGTTTTCAGTTCCGTTCTTTTTAAGCGCCAACATGAACGACAAAATTTGCTATTTACGATTATTATTTCTTTTCTAGTGAAATAACGAGGAAGAAGAGACCAGCGACAGCCACGTTTACGAGTAGAATACACTCCGTGGAACATTGTAAGAAATCGAATTTAATTGCAACAAAATAAAACAGAAATAAAAATTCCTCTACTTTTTTATTATTATTCCCAATCGACATGCACACTCAGCCTCACACTCGCGGCGCAAACAGGGTGACACAGAACCCTGGCTACTCAGCGTAGCACCGAGCCATTAGAAGCTAAATAAATTTCCCTATTTTCCGGAGCTCGTTCGAACAATGTTGCCCATTTTATTCAATCGCCGCAAATAAAATGAAGCGGGTCAATATTTTTATCGCCTCTTTGGATGCGCTTTACTAGTGTTTTAATGGCAGTTGAAGGTGGGTGAATGAGAAGAGGAGGAATATGAAACGCAATGAAAACAAACAGAAACAAGCTCTCTCTCTGAGATAAAAAACGACAGTCAATTCTGTGGTCGGTCAGGCACTTAATCGGTCTCCAATCAGCGAAGAAGTCTATTTTTGGAGTTATGATCGCTTTTATCGATCATAACTTTTATTTGGCATTGCAATCGTTTCGGTCTGAGGTTTCGCTTTTTGATCTTAAAAACATTTTGCTTTGCAGATGATCCGAGATGCTTTCTGTAGAGTTCTGTATTCTGCGCCTTTAAATAGAGTTTTAAGTGGAATTCAGTTCTACGTCGCTGTCGTCATAATCTGAGTTACCGTCATGGGCAACCAAAAGAGTGCGGTTGCAACTCACACAGTTTCTGTACGTATGAGACAGGGCACTACTCAATGGAAGAAATCAAGCAGAAGTCAACCGTAGAGAATTAATACCTGCTCGGAGTTATCAAAATGCACACCCATCAGCGGCAGTTTAAAAAAGATCCGCGCCATTAAATATATTTGTCATGTCCTTTTATGCAAAATACTGGTACCCGTGCATCACTCAAAACTTTGCGAATTTAGTTTCCGGCACTCGCCTTCCTCGTCATTCTGCGCTGCCAGCGATTTCGCAGAGTCACGTCTACGCTTCGAGCTATAAATATGCTGATTATCCTTTCGGCTGATTGTCTTCTGCCTTTTTTTGTTTCCGCGAGATTTCGCAATGTTGTTGTCATTCGGCGGAATCGAAAAAATGATTGATTACCACGTGACCCGGAACGTTCCCCTGCGAATGTCGCGCAATTAAATTAACTTCTGCAACAAGGACAATAAAGCGAAGCGATCCTTGCACAACTAAATGACTAAAATGAGCACCGCGCGATTTGACGGCAGCCACGACAGCGACGCAGCTTAAGGAGCGGCTCTGCAAATAAATTTCATCAAATGATATGCAGATTTTTGGACATTTTCCGGGGTGGCGCTGCTTGCTGAGTGAGTGACTGAGCTTGATTGGCTGTTTATATCATCTGCATGAGGAATTTCACGCGATTTTCGCGTGTTAATCGTCCAGGAAGGGTTCTGAGGGCAGGCAGCATTTTGGCAACATGCTGCTACAGTCGCTGCCGCTGCTGCTGCCGCTTCCGCTGGTGTTGTTCCGTTGTTGTTGCCCATTAATCTCTCGCTATATTTAGCATTTGTTTTTGTTGTCGAAGCCACTCCACTCCAACGGCTGCCCCACCCCGCAGCCGGCTTTCCACGCAGCATGACGCGCGCGTTTTCCGTGAAATTTCCGTCTTTGATTTTCGGAATATACATAGTTGGTTTTGCGGTTTCGACTCCGCTTTTCTCGCAAGGTTTTTCGCCAAGTTATGTAATTCGAGCGAAGCAATTAAAGACATTTGTTACGCTCCTTGTGTTGTTGTTTCTGTTGCTGCATAGTATAATAAATTACAAATAATTAAGTGAATGAAAACAGAAAGGATTCGACTGCTCGGAGCGACCGCAGCTCGACTTGGATTGGATTCTTTATATATTCTGCGGGGATTTGATGAAAAGAGTTTATAAATTATTTACTTCGCTCCTTGCCAGGGGATTAGAGCGCTTTCACCGTATAATCGACGTTTCTGTTAGCACGGATTTCGTTAGTTTCGAAACAGTTCAATTAAAGAGAGTTTATTCAGACGTCTTTTATGGTGGATTATTATGTGAATCACACTCCGAGTGGTTTTTTGAAGCTCTCCGAGTGCATTCAAGTATGTACTCTGTAACTCTATAAACCAGTTGTTGTTTTATCTCTCCGATCAGATCACTTACCATCGTATATATTATTAATCAATATCAACTGTTTTTCACCTGCAGTTTTCCTGCAGGCTTTGGGTGTCCTTTTTGGCTGCCTTTGGGTGTGGCAGAGAGTGGGAAACTCCCGCAGGACTTAATTAAGTTGTAGTTGTGCCAGCCTGTTACCTCGTTCATTATCCGGCAGCCAGTTTCAATTGGAAAATTGTTCTTGAGGGAAGTAATCAAAATAAACAACAACCGAGCCGGAAACATAACTTTTGGCTTCTGGAACAACTTTTTGACAGCTGACCCTCGTGTCAAGTGCGTACAAATGTCATGTTGAAAGTTTAAATGAAATGCGTGACAGCAGATTGAAGCGGTGTGGGTCGGTGTGGCAGCTCTCGCCGGTGTGTATGGGTTGTTGCTCTTCCTGCTGCGAAGGTGGCCGCAGCCGCTCGCAGGTGGACGGAAGGCAGCATTGTGCAGCTGTGCCTGTGCTGCTGTTCATTCGTAATTATCGAGGACACACGAAGTCCTGGCGACGGAAAGCACGCAGCCTCGTTACAGTTAACGATTGCGAGTTAATTAAGCGAGGTCATAGGTCATTAGGTGTGTCTGGAACTGGTTAAGACACAAACTCGCCTAAGAGTTAGAGCCAAGTGTGAAGCTATCTGCGAAAGTGACCTGTCTGACTGGCTGACTGGCTGACTGAGTTGGCCAGCGGCTGTTCCCCAAAGCTGACGGGCTCCAATGATTAATGAGTGAATTATGCGCGGAAAACAACACAGGAATACAAGGATCAGCGCGGCAAAAACACAGCAAAGTGCACGAACAAAGTATCCTTTGTCTGCGAAGGAACTAAAAAAGAATGCCAGAGGTTGCCAACAGCAGCTACGCGACAGCAATGATTATGCGAAAAAAGCAACCCGACCAAAATTATTATAAATTTTTACGCTGAACAAATACAGCGTCCGTTCGCCCGGAACTACTTCCGCGCCCCGCATGCTGCTTCACACGCCAAACATAGCTACAGTCTTCCCTCTCACGATGCAGACGCGTCATAAATCTTCACTTCGCCAAATTGAGTCGCCAGCCCCGCCCACCCAGCGAGTGGAACGGAGCGGGACTGCTTTCCCGCAACTCAACTCAACTGTGTTCAGCTGTCATATCCTTTCGTTTCCTTTTAACTCTTTCACTGCTGTGAGTTCTGTTTTCCTTTCTGTTCAGTTTTTTAGAGAACTCATTCAATGATTTCACATTTTTAATGCTACGCTTCCTAGTTGCATTGTTGTTGGTTTTGTTGCAACTGACAGACTCCAACAAAAAGAAATCATTTTGAACATTTGCTTTGCGTTGCTAATTAAAACCTTGTATTTGCATTTCTCCTAATTTGTTCGGAAAGCATTACAACTCAGCAGCCAGTGTTGCCACCGCCGCGTCGCCGAACAGGCCCAGGTTTCTGCGGGTAGAGTATGCTTTTGATATCCGGTTCGAATTCGCACTCGCAAATTTAAATATTCCGGCCGACTGCGAAGAAGAACTCTTTAAAGTTTGATTCGCTTTCCACTTTCCAACCGCAAACTGGTGAAGCAGCGACTGGTGTCGAAAGTCGAGCTGCCTGATAGCAGTGCTGAGGCGGTCGGCCGGTAATAAATTGCATCGAGTGAAGACTTCTAATTTACAACCTCTATAAAGCATCCTTCGACGGAGCTACAAAGTAGCAGCACTTTTTATCATCGTAATCGCACTATTTATTGCCATGATACATCATAATTTCAGCACCAGCAACAGCACAGTAACAGCAACAGTAACAGCAACAACACTCGAACATCCCTTATTCAAACATCTGGTTACATTCGAGCGAACCGGGCGAGAAGGACGAGCGCTGTCTTCACTTAACTGGAGTTTAGTTGGCAACCTTGAGCAACAAATGCACCGCAAGGTGGGGCAGAAGGCTGCCGTGATGAGTGCTGCACGTGCGGAATTTGCATCGCTCACAGTTAAGCGCATTAGAAGCGCAAAATACTACCAAAAACTTAACAAAATTAAGTTAATAAAAAACGCGGATGGCAACCTTGTCGCTTGTCCTGCGAACGAGTAAACGAGGAATCGAGAAGAAGCTCTGAAAATAGAGAAAGCAGCAGTTCTTTTTTACTACTTTGCCGTTGTTGTTGTTGCTGCTGCTGTTGCTGTTGTCTTGTTGCTGTTCTCGTTGTTCCTGCTTCTCGCATGTGTGGCACGTAGCGCACAGCAACAATTAAACAATTGTTGCCGGCAGAAGGTTGCCAACCTGACAGCGCACAACAAGTGCAAATCACGGTTATCGGATTAATTTATATATGAACCCTGATTATTGCCATACAGGGTGCAGACGCCTTGTTGAACACCGGTGGCGTTGTATTTATTTTTGCTCGTGCACCTTTTTTTATTGCCGTCGTCTGGTGCTGTGCTTTAATTTCGCCATAAAGTCGGATCTGAATTTGCATGATATGACCAAATATTTGGTCGCATAAATTATTGCGACGTCGAGTGTTTTTGGCAAATTAGACTTTGTCAGGCTTAGTAGCGAGACACAGCAGCACCGGGCACCGGGCACCAGGCACGGGCTCGAGCGATCGGGGCGGTGGTGCGCGGGTGCGGAGAGACGGAGAGACGGACGCAAGTCGCCGAACTGCGAATGAGTGGGGAGGAGGCAGCGGATAAGTGCGCTAATGTTTCTCTAAGCAGATTTGCCGCATATGTTAACAATTCCTGGATTTGAGCGGTTTACATTTCAGCAGCTTAGCCAGCGAATGTTTGAGCACCACCGTAAGTGAAAGACTACCGTGAAGGTAGGTTTAGCGAACCACTGGCCGAGGATGAATACCAATTTATAGAGCTCGTGAGCGTTATCAACTCCCCGAGTGGTGAAGAGAGTGGACAAAATAACGCGTTTCCGAAGCGTTCACATCAAAGTTCGGGCTTCTCCGAAATTTCATATTTTTCAGGCTAGAAACACGCAGCAGGACCCATTAAACACTTCCTGCAAGCGAGTGGTGTTTAGAAAAGTCCTGGAAGACAAACAATGCGCATTAATGGCAGCAATCAGTCACAACAACCACAAATTGTATAAAATAACATAATGTTTTCAATATTTCCGGCCAATGAACGATAGACATCGCTGGTACGATTCGCGGCTCCGAACTTTCCGTTAGCTTTCCCATAGATATACATCACTGTCAGTCAGGCCTCAACGACGCGGCAAATCCTTCCAATTTACAACCTGCTGCACTAATTTCTTCTAGCGTTTTTTCACTCATTTATGTAATTTTTCACTTTAGAGAATTAATGGCGATGGAACACCTCCTCGCCGGAGTGCGTTTAGCCGGGGAACACCAGCGGCAGTCATTATCGCACCTCCGCGCCGCGACCAGCTTATCGACGTGGTGAAATCTCTGAGAAACAAAGCAAGAACAAATACAGTTTTGACATGCTTTCCATTAGCACACAATTCATCATGCCAACAAAGGAGCGCAATAAATTGGCCGCATGTGTGCTCCGGCGTTTCCTGCAGCGCGAGAGGCGCGCGTTTCAGCGCCACAAACTAGGGGAAGTGACAGTCCGGAATTGCGATGGGGAACATCAGCTGCTGTTGTTGCTGTTGTTGCTTTTGTGCTGTTGCCGCTGATCTTATCTGCCCGAAATGCCTTGCATAGTGCCAGGCGCGCACAGGTGACCAAAGGTTTTTCGAAGCCGCTCCGAGGCCGAAGAGAACCGAAATGCACGGAGTGTTGCACAGAATGCAAGTTAATTAGTCAATTAGTCAAAAAGGGGCACTCTGTGCGTTGCTCGTCGACAGTAACACGGTGCATTTCATTTTCTTTTAATAGCGAACGAGCGGAGACGCTCAAATTTATGCAAGATGCAGGCCGCGATATCACTCCTACCTGTGGTATGTGTGCAGTCGCCGTGGGTGTCGTGGGTGCCGTGGGTGCCGTGAGTGCCGTGAGTGCCGTGAGTGCCGCTGGCCAGCATACATTTGCAGGTAATTAAGAGTTCACACCCTCCGCCAGTGCTCAATCAGTGTTGATTGACAGCGACTTCTAGGCGGCCCAGGCAGGAGGTGTCACGCTGCGGCCTTCATTTACATTTTCAGGTTTCCGTGTTCGTTTTCGCTCTCGTTTTCGGGCGTTTATAGTTCCCCGAAAACGATTTCGAATTTCACCGTTTTTATGGCTTTTAGACTGCTTCCCATAGGCAAGTGATGTGATGACGACGTTAATTTTGCATAATCCGGAAAGGTTTGCTTTTGTTGTGCTGTTAACAAGGGACGGACACGAACGGAGTCGGAGCGAGTGTTAAAATTTTTATGGCTTTTTAATTTATTCCTTTTCAGTGCGTTGAGCGCTGCTCCTTTAAGGAACAGTGCACCGTTTTAACGGCAAAATGGGTTTTACGACCAGAAGAAGTCGGCAAGATGAAATTGTAAAGAAAGGTTGAGGGTTCTAATTAAAAGCAACATGAAAATGATGATGTCACTTTTGATGCCGAACCCCTCCCGGTTTGATTGCATTTCCTGCGAGGGTGGCAAAGAAGGTCCTCGCTTACAGGACTCATTCTATTGCTGTGCAGTGCATTAAACTAAAGTCCCTCAAAACAACTCCAAAAATGTAAATAATAATATTAAAATCATAATTTATTAGGCGGTCCAACGGGATTCGGTGCTTCAGGATGAGAGCAAGACGACGGCCGGAGGCGTTGCGAGACTGCCTACTGTTTAAATAACATCGCAGTAAACAACAACAACCAGAAGAACAATTACAACAGTAACAACAACGCGACAAAACACACTTCAAGATGATTAAATGACGAACATCATATCGACATGAAAAGCAAATATTCTGTGGCAACGTGATATCGACGAACGCAAATAAACTCACACCAGTGCACTCAACCTTCCTTCCGGTCCGGCCCACACACACACACACACACACACACACACACACACACACACACAAAAACACACAAACACATCAGCCCAATGATACGCAAACACAATACATTCCTAATTATTAATTGTGGGCAATTTTTCTGAAGTCTCATTATGTTTGCTCGAATGAAACTGAAAAACTAATGAATTGGCAGGACATAAATTAGAAAGGGATTTCTTCTGCACGAGGATCTGCGGCGGCGTCGAGCCTGCAACGATAAACAGCCTCCGAAGCCAGCGACAGAAAACACAAAACACAAAACACAAAACAAAAACATCGTATTAAGCAAAGTCTTTGTTTTGCTCCGGACAAGTTTTGGGCAGAATCTGTGAAATTCATTCTGACAGACAGAAATCAGTCACAAAGGTCACGTGACTTACTCGTCGCAGCGTATTACAAGCCTGTTAATAAGCGTGGTTCCCGGGTTTAGTGGGAATTAAGGCACAATCTTGGCGTTTTTACATTTCGTACTCCCACGAAAATTAAGACCGCCGGGGGAGGAGAGTCCTTTTAAAGTGTGACACACGTCAAGCACTTCTAATGACAACTGATTAATAATGGAGGCCGCAAGGACCTGGAACCCAGAACAAGCGATGGAAAGCACGAGAGTTGAGTACGAGAGATAACATACATACCTCGTACTCGTCTCCCCGGCACTTAATGAAAGGAGCCTGAAGAGTGGCCCGGGTGCTGGGCTCCGGGCTCCGGGCTCCGGGCTCATCCAGCGGTCATTGGTCATTGATCACTGGGCACTGTTGACCAGCCGAACTGTCTCCGTCTCAGGTCAGTATTTCGCTGTCAAACTTTCACTTCCTTTCATGTCGATGCCTTTTGTGTGGCCAGGTTTTTCTAATTTATTGCAATTATGTGAGGCGCGTCATGCAGACACGTGCAGATCTAGCGATGGTCACTCTCGGACGGGGCAGCTGGGGCGCCGCAGAGCACAGTTTATAAACAAAGGACTAGGATGGGGAGGGTGGTCCTCACGAGCCGGCTGCTGTCGGTCCGTCGAAGGAGCGGGAAGCAAGGAAGCAGCAACAAAGTGACGAGAAACAGTGGCGATTTCTGCCATTCATCCACGCGTACAGCCGCACTCAAGTGAAGAAGCCAAAGGTACTCATCGATGTCCAGTGCCAAGGACGGCGAAGGAGGGGGCTGCAATCTGGCAGTGCTGTTATTGCTATTGTCGCTATTGTCGCTATTGTCATGGTTGTTGTCGCTGCCGTCGTTGTTGTCGCTGCCGTCGTTGTTGTCGTTGTTGTTGTTTATGTTGCTGTTGTTGTTGCCAGCAGATAATAACATTGTGTTTGTTAGCCTTCGTGTCCTCGCCACAGTTTCCATTAAAATGGCGATTATATCGCACACGAACAAGTGATCGATGGGCCTACGAGCGAGTGGCTTTTGTTGCTGCAGCGGATGTGCCACCATGTTTACATACACACACACCACTTAACGCACTTCAGCATTCATTTTGCCAATATAATTGATATCCTCGCTGCGTTTCTATTTAACCGAAAAATAGCTTGTAAGAGACAGCTTTGTTCTGTGGGTGTTGTTGTTGCTGTTGTTGCTGTTGCTGTTGCTGTTGCTGTAGTCGCTGTGGGTGTGGGTGTGGGTGTTAAAAATATTGTCTGTCAGTGTCAGACATGTCAGGCAGTTGAGCGTGCAGTGCAAATTTAATTTAGTTAATTGAAACAATTTGTTGCATATCGTGAGGCGCGCAGAAGTGGCGCGTCGCAGTGAGAAGCTGAATCGCAGATAAATTGATTTCGTGTTTTTGCACACAATGTTGCCACATTGTTGCAGTTCTCGCTGGGCGCTCATCTCGCTTCAAGCTTTCCATTAACGCCGACCTGAAAGAGTTACAACTCATTTTTTCGATGTCCCATGGTTGTTGTTGCTGCTGCCCGCCTCAGGACCTCAATCATCCGCTCGCCACTACACCGGCTTCCACAGGAACGACATTTTTAATTTACGCTTGATGGACAACGAATGTCAGGCGATTATGAAAATGTTTTTAAACACGTTGTAGAACGCAACTACGGCCGTTTAAAGCCCATTAAAGCCTTGTTGACCGCACGTGACCTCTGCGCAGTGGCGCTCCCTCCACCGCCCACCTGCCGGCCCCTGCACAGGAAGCGGTACACGCCGTCTTTGGTTTATTTGATTTAATTTGTTTAATTTTAATTTCCAAAAAGCATTCGTGCGTCAAAATGCAAATTCGCAATCCGTTTTCCAAACAGAGCCGAAACCAAAACCAACATGAAGCTGCAGCCGAACTCCTCGCAAAACATGCTGCACATCTTCCGTCGCTCTGTCGTTCTTCCCGTCCGCCCAGCCGACGGTGGGGGGGGGGAGGGCGCCGCTCCGTCCGTCTTCATGTGTTTGTCTTCCACTTTGCACTGCGTATCTACTTAAACAAGCGTACTATTTAACTAAACAACAGCAACAACAACTGCTGTGCTGCAACAACAGTCGCAGCAGCGACCGTTTTCAAAACAAACTCGAAACCTTCCCAACTCTGCAGAATTTCGCAATGACATGTTCTCGTATTTCCATTACAATGCATCGATGCGGAAGGGGAGAAGTGAAGGAATTTACGGCGGCCGATCCGGGAGGGGGAGGGGGTGGGGGCGGTGGCTGCCATAGGTAACTCGTAGGTGTCAGAGTGTGCAAGTGACACTCGGAATGACAGTTGTCTGTGCCCTATTGTTGCAAGGATTGTTGGGTTTTGTTATTGCTATTGTTCGTGTCCTCGCTGTTGTTGTTTTCATAGTCCAAGGTGCTTGTCGGAAAGTCCCTCAAGTTATTGTTGCACATGAATGCATCAATGTTGTTCAGGCCCAGTCCAGTAGCAATTGTAATGAGTTGTGTTGTTGTCGCTGTTGTTGTTGCCAATTCGTTGCAAGCGGGTGTCGAGTGGTTGTGTTTTCCAAGGAATATTCTAACAGAAATATTTTAATAAGGAACCGCACATTACGCATCCTCCCGAGCCACTCAGGCGGATGCTTTTCATCAGTTTGGGAGCACCCGGCACCCGGACTCTGCGCGTCGGTTCACGAGTGCTGCTCCACCCTGTTTTCGCACAACCAGAATTATTTGCAAATATGCTCCAGGGCTCTGAGATATGCGATTGTGTGGAGCCCCTCGTGTGTGTGTGTGTGTGTGTGTGTGTGTGCAGCGTAATGTGAATGCAAACAGTTTGCAACTAAAGCACTACCAACTCGCACCCGCACCCGCACCCACACGGGCACACGTATATTTCTTGCATTAGGTATGCATGAGTTCTTAAATAATGTTGATTTAGCATAAGCACTCGCAACGTGCAGCGCCGGTGTTGCAAGATGTGGATTGTAGTCGGCTGTGCGTGGAGCGGGCGGGGAGTGCGGAGGGGCGGAGGGGCGGACCAGTAATACGCTCTGACAGCCTTTGATGGGCCGGAAGTCGGGCGCTACGGAATTTTGATGGGAAACGTCGACAAAGATTTAGAACTCATCAAGGAGCTCGGCAGCTTCAAGGGCGGGCGTTGCTGTCGACTGCCGGGAGGCCGGGAGGAAAATAATTGAGGAAATCTGAAGGAGAATTCAAAAGAGCGATCGATGGATTCCCAGCCAGACTTCCCGTAGCTGGCTGCTCTTTGAGGAGTTGTTAGTTCAACCACACACACACCGAGAACAGGCAGGGATGTCCTTCGCCCTCTGCCGCAACATCGCCCGCCCAACTCTTTGCATTCGCATCCATTTCCTTGCACATACGCACATAAGCCGCAAAAAGAATGGTTGTCTTGAACTCCTCTTCAGGTTCTTCCGCGCTCGCCAAGGTACTAAAAATTAATGTAGCATGAGATCTGAGGCGATTGCGACTAAAAGCCTAAATCTGGCTCCGAACAAAGGCGAGTCGATATCACTCAACGCAGCTTGTTCTCGTCTCATTCTCGATTCATGAGCAACGCCTGCAAAAGTCCGCCAGTCGATAAGTATAAATATAAAAATAAAATTTGATGATCTCCGAACTGACGAGGATGACGCGTCACGAGAGACGAGAGGCCTCCACGCATGACTTCCTTCCGTCATGTCGGCTGTCCCCGAGTTCGGCTTTCAGACGAGGTCGAACATATTTGCTCCAGCTCGGAAGCACGCAGAAGCTGCACTCGGGGCGGGGTGCTCGCTGGTTCTCCACTGTAACAAGCACTGGAGTGGTTGATGCTCCTGCGGAAGTGCGAGTTCGCCGTTAGCCACAACAACATTTCGAGTAGACTTCATTTCATTCACATCTCGGAGCATTGATTTCTGTCCCACTTCAATTCCGCTACTTCGAGTTGGTGACAGGGCCAACACACTCCCCGTTCTGCAAACAGGGCAGCAGCACCCACCCGCGTACCGTTGAGCGGAAGCAAAACAATTGGCGAGGAAATAACAGTAAAATAGAATTACCACTCGTTAAGTTTTCGGCATAGTCAAGAAGTTTTCCATTCTTGATTAAATCTTTAAGTTCGTCACATTGTCTGAAGACGTCGGTGCGGAGGATATTGCTATCTGCGTTGTTGTTGCTCTGCCGACCAACGACTTGCCATGGCTACTGCTTAGTCAAGGGCCGGAAATGACGAAATTGTAATGCTTATTGGAACGCAGAAAGTTTTCGTCAACGAAATTAAAGCCAATGAGGCTCGCTCGACATTGTTTATATTACAAGATGAGGTGCGTCGAGTTCATGCGTCTCACATGAGTTAGTCTATCGAATTGCTACTCGTTTTCAGGCACAAGAATTCTACGCTTTTAAAGCGTTTTCTCTGTCGGATGGAAATGCGACTTTATTAAAATTACTGAGAAGAAGCGAAGCGCTCCGTTCGCAATCTTTGTTGATAACCTCACTTTTCATCCACCAGACTCTTTCGCTATCCGACGGCACTCCAGACTCACTTCGTGGCATGCCCTAGGACAGGACACATCTACCGATAAGTTCCATCACCGAAATCTGCCGGAAATAAGATTTCCCCGACTTCGGCTCCCAAGTTAATGGTTAATACAAGCCCAATCCCATTAAGCAACTAATCTGTGACTTGCACAAATTTAATAACACATACAACTCGCATTTAATTATTCAAAGCATACTCAATCCCTGGCAGACGCCAAAGAAACAACAGCTACAACAAATAACTGGGTAGAACTTCCGCAGCGTTCAGGATGCGCTGGAATTAAAAACATTTTGTTTTCAGCGCTCGTCAACTTATCAACCTTGTTTGCTGCAACATGTCTAAATTATTTATTAGCCTCCATGCTGCGCCTCGTGTTAATGCGCCTCGGTTGTCGCTTTCCTGCCAGGTTGTGCGCTGGTTCTGACTGCGTCGTTGTTGTTCGTGACGCTGCTGCTCGCCGTGCTCGCCGTGTCTTCATTAGAATTGGCTCATAAAATGTTCGTCAACTTTTCGCATCCGATAATCTTGCACAACTTCGTTTCGGGTTGGTCTCTGCCGAAATGTGGCTCCGGAATCAAACAAACAGAAATAAGCTCGAGCATTTCATCAAAAAGGACTCAAGCATCTGATTACATGCGTTGCAAGCATATCATGTGTATACGAGACGCCGCCAGCAAAGTTCCTGGCTCAAGTTGCAGCATTAAGGCGGCATTTTGTGGTTTTCGGTAGACTTCATTGTGACTCCCGACCTGGCCACCACCCACCACATGCGACGTGCTCGTTGTCATGGCGCTCTTCCAGCCAAGCGTTTCTTTCGCACGTTGCCTTAATGCCACTTTACGGAATGACATTTAATATGCAAAGTTCTCCGGTTGATGAGGTTTTTCATGACTTTTGTTGATTTTATGTGCTGCTCCTGCTCCTGCAAGCGCAGGGACTCGTTCGGCGCAACTCTAACTATCACCAAGTCGAGCGCCGAACGCAGCTTCTCCGGAATTCGGGGCAAAGAGTTAAGCGGTGCGAAAAGTGGTCCAGGTTCATTCAAATCTGCAGGTGGAGATAATCGGAAGAGTATTTCAGCACTAGCTCATGGCATGGCGAAATGAGTATATAGGATTATTCTTGCGTCTTAATTTTGGATCATTTCTTATATTGTATGACGGGACTCATGCACATGACTCCAAAAGGGGAACCGCTGTGTTCTGTAGCAGCACGGTTTGTCCCACTGTACACAGTCTAATCATACACAAAATATGGCTTCGCTGCCTTGTTTTTGCTAATATTGGGCGCTATAAATACTGAATAAAGACAACTCGGGACACAACACAGTCACAAAACAAACAACAAACTCACTTGAATTCCTTTCCTGTCTCAAGGAAGCTGCACTTCAATTCTGTGTGGAGCTCTTAAAATACGATGGTTTACGATATTGCTTGGCTGCTGTGGGTACTCGTGCTTCAGCGATAACAAAAGGGGCTCGAATGGATGTCCTGCAAACACGATCTCGGTGCAGCCACCACAAACAAAAAGAGCACACTTCACAACAGCTTCTAAGTTTTACACAAGAACCTCGGAATCGTAAACATTAATGACTGTTTTAGAATGTGCCGGGCAGAGCGGATTGCGAGCGCCCGAAATTCCAGTGTTTGGATGTGGTTTTCGCAGCAGCAGAAGCGTCCTTCGCATACACGAAATTAGCCCCACAAACGCACGCACGCACGCACGGACCCACGTACAGGACTCTCGAATCTGGCGCTGAAATTTCATCGGATTCCACGTCCGCGTCGTTTGCGCCATGCTGGTCCACCGGAGCTCGTCACCGGGCTTTCGTTAAATACGCTAATAGCTTAAATGGCTTAGAGTAGTTCGCCAAAGCTACTTTTCAATCGCGAAAATTGACACTTTGGGGTTGGTCGGAGGTCGCATGATAGCACGGCGTGACTGTGATTGAGACGGCGATGGGGCAGCTTTTCTATTTGCCAGGCTAAGCACGCAGTTACTATCGTAAAATTTAATATTTTCGCTCTTTGCCGGCAGAACGCACTAAATGCCAATTTATTAGCTTGTACTTATGGTAATGAGGAACTTCCCCCTCGGCGCTGGGCGGCACACAATCGCCAGGTCAGGCGGACGGCGATAGGGCGCAGTTCAAGGCCTGAATTCGGGACTGTATAGCGTCTAACATATTTTTCTAATACTGCCCCAATTTATAGCCAAAAGGAAAATCGTAAATTCTTCCTAATTTCGATTTCGAGGTGAGCCACAAAGCTTTGATGTGACAATAATAATAAATAAGATATGATATGTAATAATGTAATGAAATGTGACCATGTAATGCAAGTTATGCCAAGTATTTTACTCGGCATTCCTTCGATTTCGAAGATCGCTTTACATTATATTCGTACTCTTGTACACGAGACACACTCCATCAATTTAAGTCCCCAAATAAGGTTCGGATTATCGAGCAACTCATCGGTTTCTACAATTCTCTTGTGTGTTAAGGAAATAATCTCGCCAACGAGAGCTAATATCAATCACAGAACTGTTTTTCTTTCCCCACATATCAATCCATTATGTTGCCCCGGCGATCTACACTATAACCATTAATTAATCCGAAAATAAACGAAAATAGAAACACCCATAACAAATCGCGAGTATCGAAAATTCCATCGCGAGAGAGCGAACTGATCCGGGCAGCCCCGACTAGACGCTCGCACAGAAGGGGGTCGCTTGGGTCGGTCTATCGATCGCGTCGCTCGTATCTACTTAATGAATCTCCGAAGACAAATCGTCTGCACACCAGTTTCCACATCTGCGGCGGCAGCCGTATGACAATCAAGCAGCCAGACGTCATCCATTCAAAGGAAAGCTTCACAAGAAGACGCCTCGGTGCAGCGGCAGCCACCTCGGGCTACATCGGTGTCACATGTCATACCCGAAAAAGCATACAATACAGGCCTACATAATAAGGCGATCCGAATCTGAAACACGAAGAAATGCTTGCCTAATGATACGTCAAACCCTGCTGGGAGCCAGATCGCAGACGGAGAAGCAGAGGGGGAGAAGAAGAAATTGACAGCTTCGTTGTTTGCAACGCCCATTGCGTTAAACAATCCATTAATTTTAATAACGTTTCAACGCGGAGGATTGAAGAATTGCGTGCACAAAATACTTTCTTTACTTACTTGAGTTTCTTCAAATCCCATTTCTTATGTTCTTCCACACACATGGAGTTGTTGTTGTTCCTCGGGTACTCGGCTTTTGCGGTTGCCACACATGTGTGCGCGTGTTAAACGTGACTTTTTCGTAACCCTTTCCGCGTTTTCCCAACTGAAAGGTAACCGACATTTTCCGTCTTTCACATGAGATGCGAGGGTATTTGGACCTCATTTTTTGTATTATGAACGTTTTATTGCTTTATTGATGCGTCCCATCAAAGTCCCTGAGTCGCCTCCTCCGGCTCTTTCTGGCGCGATGATGGATTGCACTTGATAGAGAACATTGCGTTGATGAAGAACACAAACAAATTTGAACGAGGTGATATGTTTTACCTCGGCTTGTTTGGCTTCCCATGACTTGACGTAAATATGTGAAAGTGTTTCTTCGGCTTTGGGGAATTAAGGCATTTATGCTGGTTGAGTTGTTAACGCGCCGGCCGTAAGCGGGGTGGAGAAGGGATGACGATCGAGTGTCGAGTGTCGAGTGTCGAGTGTCGTCTGTGCCTGGGAAAAGGGATATTTGACCACAGTGCTTCCAGGATATTGAATGGAACGCAGTTGATAGAGCTTCGAAAAGGTGGGGAAGCTGCTTTAGTACACAACTTAGAACCGGATTGAATACTGATGTATTTGTGGACGACGATACACGTGAAATCTTAAGAGTAAGTCAAATAAAATCCATCGATCGATCGATTGGAAGTAGTAACTTCTTTTAAGAATCTTCGACTGCCACAGACATCATTTATTTCATTCGAGTTTATTAATTATTAATCCTGAATTGATTGCTTTGTTAACGTATGGAGAAACAATTAAGAGTCGGGAAATTAAGGACTACCTGCCAGCACATTAGCTCTGTCCGGGAACGTGACCAATTCGTTTATCGAAGTAATCAATAATGGGAAGATTTCATGGGTTGGCTTGAAAATTGAAAAAATTAAGCGTTTGGCGTTGTTGAGTTGAGCACGATTGGAGGCAGGCCGGAAGACCGAGGAATGGTTCAGATGAATTCCTGCTAAGGTCGGGCACAGCAACCATCCAGCTACTCCGGTAGATGGAACAATTAGAGTGCTGGCGGGACCCGAGTCTTTGGGAGTAGGGTCGCTTAGGACGCTTTGTCTAACTGCTTCCCCTCCTTTCAAAAGACTGGAAAAGAAAATTAACTTCGGGAAAATCAGAGAAATCGGTAAAAACTGCATTTAATTGATTTTTAACAAATGGCATTTAAATTTAAAGAGCGTGAAAAGCGGGCATTTTTCATTTACCAACTGAAATTTTAGGGACCGAGTAGCAAAGCTCAAGAATCTGTGGTCAAGTTTTAATTGAATTCTGCGTAGAACTGGACTCAAATGCTGCCAAATCCCTGCTGAACACCGCGGGGCGCTTCGAACCCAGTGCAACGCCGACAACAACAACTATAGGTACAACATCATGTGGCATTTGACAAAAATCACTTATGGAACTTTCAATTGTCATGTTTGCTAAATATTTTGATTCGGTTTGAAGTGAGCCATTGCTGCCCCATCCAGTGGGCTCGTGAATGGGGGCCAAGCCACTTGAGTTCCATCAAGCCTCGTGTCCACTGCCTTTTGCTGCTGTTAAATACGCTTTTAATTGAGAAATTTTAATTGATTTGCATGCTTGCTGCACGGACTGAGAGAGCCCTTTAAATACAGTGTTCGTCAAAAGCGGCTGCAGTGGATCCAGTCGTTCGAACGCAGTTGCTTGTACGAAAAGCCGAATCGTTTCTTGTCGCAGAGTGTCGAGTGTAGAGTTGAGCTCCTTACAAGCCCTGTCCACTGCATTAACCACTCGGATGCCTCAGCAGCGGGTTCTTACGAGTGTGTGTCGGAAATTAAAATCCTTTGAAATAATTCAAGAACAATTGTTTACAGTGCTCTTTGTTGACCAAATCCCTGGACAACACTTCGGACATTCAAAGAAAGCCGAACAATGAACGATATAATTGAACACATGACTGTTGGTCGTTCTGTTGGACTGAAGAACGGAGGCTTTTGTGCTCGTGTTACTCTCCACGTTGTTGCTGTGAGGGCGGCCATTGCATTGTTGCGATGACAGTGAAAAACAGTTTCTTGTGTACATAGCATTTGTATTACATTCAGTGTTGCTAACGCATGTTTGAGCTGACTTTGAGCCGTGTGTTTTAAGCCGTCGCTTTTGCTTAATGCAGTCACCGCATGTGACTCAATCTGCTTTTATTACACGCATCAACACTGCTGAAGGTACTAAATACTAAAGTGCAACCTCTGGAACGTTCTTCGATTAAAATGGAATACTTTTCTAGAGCTCACTAAGTTTCTTATGGCTACAATAAACTAATAAAAATTGTTTGTCCCTTTCTATTTGTGGCCCCCACATTGATCACGGTGCAGGGCTTCCGGTTCCTCCACGAGACTCATCCAACTTATTTGCCAAGGAATTTAAATTGATTTCCGTGGACTCGACGCTTTTCCTGCAGCGCTTCTCTTAATTGCAGTGCCGCGCTTTAGGTCTTAATGCGTTGCCATAAAAATCTGCATAATGCACGAAAGGGACCGAGGTGTTGCCATATCGACGGGCAGCCAGACAGCGTGGAATGCAATAAAACGCATTGCTGCCACCTCGCTTTGTTGGTTGCGTTAAATGTTAATTTGAATTTACGTTTATGATGCTACGCAGCGTTCGATGCAACAGAAACAATAACAGGCGAACATTAGCTGTCAAAATGACATTCCCTGACATTGTCTTTACTGTGTTTAGTGTTGTAATTATTGACAGTTGGATTTGTAGTGCCGAAGTGGAAGACTCGTAAAATTTTATGCTGATGGTGTTGTTTTTGTGTGCGCGCAATGGAAACGTCCGAAGCAAGGCCATAAATTTTGAGCTATGACGGCGGGAACGCGTCACAACATCACGTCGTCGCTCCGCACCCCGCACCCCGCACTCCACCCGGACAGGTGACAATGAGTCATGCTGCGTTAATGTTCATGCACTAAATCAACTTTAAGTCTCTTAATAATTTCCAAATATTTATTCACAACTCTTCTGCACTTGATTAACAGCGGCTCATAAAAATCCCAGGTTGTAGATCTTGGAGCAGCAGGAGCTCGGAGGAGCCATAAAGCATTAGACGAGCATAAAGCAAGAAAGGCAATCATAAAAGTGAGTCCGATAAAAGTCCGCTTCCTGACGCTCTCGGCCCGGCGCTCGTGTTGTTGCCATCAACTGGAATTAATTCGTTGGGGTTAATAAATCGCGCCGCATTAAAAATTCCCAACTCCACGTGAAGAACCGGCGAAATTACAACTTCGCTTCAACTACTTCAAGTGCTTCATTTAATCAGTTAATCATCCGACACCGCATCCAGTTCGTCCTTGCAGATGATGAATTCCGTATGAAAGACGCGTTCCTCGGCTCCCCGGCATGGAGCATCGTCATCAGGAGATCCAGCTCCACACCTGCAGCCGCGTCCCAAGCTTATTCTCACAGGACTTCTTTCATGTTTAATTTAAATTGACTTCCTTCGCCTCCCCCCCTGCGCCATCGAAAAACAAACACAGCAAAAAACTTTTGCTAAACTAATCAAAAAGCCATGAAAAATGGCAAAGTTTTTACTTCTTCTGAGACGGTGCGGCGGTGGGACGAAGAGGCGGGCGGAATAATTCGCCCAAAAGCAACGAAATTTTAGCTGATGAATTCTTAAACAAGTCTCCTGCCCGTCTTGTTGTTTTAGCGAATTTACCCGCAAAGCGCAGCGGAATGCAGCTCGTAAAACAAACAAGGAACAAGTACGTCTTTCCTCCCTGGAGCGCATTATGCTCCCGAGTGCAGTGCGGGGTGGCTGAATTATATTTAAAATGCATTCTCGGAATACTTAATGAGCCAGAATGCATGGCGGGCCAAGCGCAGAACTGCCGGCTGTTGCTTGTGTGGGAAGCGGTGGCAACTCGCAAAAGAAAAGCCAAGAACCTCCGACAAATTTTGTGCTTCCATTTCTTCCAAGTTCTTACACGGTGCATCTTCGGGGTATAAATTCTCTAATTTAGCTTAAGTAACGAAGAAGGCCGCATAATAGTGGGTTTAAACGTGTATCCGTAAGGAAGGAAGCGGCTTCCGCATTGCATCGCATTTCTTAGCTACTTCTCTATTCCACAAAACTGCACCAGTCCAACCAACGAGCTGGAGATAGCGTAAGTACCTGGATCCAAGAAGCGTTTGAAGCCTCATCATTTCGTGTAAAGTATGATAAAGTTAATGTCACAGTTGCGCACAATTCGGAGGGCATAAATTTAATTTTCAAAGCGATATTTAGTACATCACTCTTTAGAGGAATCCTTTGAACTTTTTTATGTTCCTAAGTAAATTTTTGCAACTCGAAATAAATATTAAATACGTGTACAGAAGCTTTACAGGGGGGAGAGGGGAGGCCAACCTAAAAAGTGGAAAGAAATCATTTCTTTTCCCAGAATTCACCGGTTCGGGTTGTTTTTTCAGTCTCTCGCTTTTTGCGTCTGCTGCATGCAATCAATTCGCACAGCTGGAAGTAACAGCAAAAGGAAACAAGTTTAGAAAGTTTTAGACGGAAGGAAAAACCATTGACAGCTAAATTGACAGTTAAGTGAAATGATTTTTTGTGTGAAACTTTAAAGAACCTGCAAGAATGGAAGCAGTTCTGAATGTTCTGAATGTAACCGGATGCGACTACGGAAAAACCGTATTTTTTACCTCAAAAGAGACCAAAGGACGAGTTATGACGAAGTACCGAAAGTGAGCGAACTGATTCCTTGTGCTGATGCTTAATATTAGCTAATGAAATATACTGCCTTAACTGCTCTTCGTAGCGATTTTACCCATTTTATCCATTACAGATTTCGAGAAGCTCGCGTTCTTTGGGTCCATTGATAACGCTCCTGCTCAGGTATTCAATTGTGAGTTTATAGCTACTCGAAAAGATTATTTGGCCATCAGTAATAATCAATTCCTTTTCTCTAGCAAGCCTCCTCTTGAGCGAAGACAAACGACGGACTTAATCAGTACTTCTTTTCGCCTTCGGACGCAGAATGAAAACAGGTGCTGCTGTGAGCAAGGAATGGAAATGAGCACCTAACAGAAGATAGCCAGAGTGTTTCTGTGCCACCTGCGCTGTCATTGACACACAGCGAGTTGGTGTCGCCTGTTGAGCCCGTTTAACGAGGGCGAGTCTGTGGCGTAGTTGTTCCTTTGTTTCTCCACAACCCGCTGGTCGTTCAGAAAGTCGACTTCGATTCTACGGCACCCATCTACGTTGACAAGAAAGCGGCGATTTTTTCTTTCGCAGAAATCCCTTGCCGTGCGTGCTTCGGCAAAGTGGCAGCTCGTACCGTAGCCGCAGCAGGATTGAAATGCAACAACTGTCACTGCGAGCAAATGACTTCAGTGAGACGTGTGAGAGGGCCGCGCAAGGGTTGAATGACCTGACATAATGCGGAGTAATTAAAAGAGGAAGGAGTTGTGTACATTAGAAAGAGGTGAGCTTGTGGCTGAAGGTTGCGGTGAGGGACCGGGCGGTGCAGCAGTCGCATCGAAAAGAAGCCGGGGTCGGTAATCGAAAGGGGCGGAGGAGGTTGTTGATCCACTAGAGAGCTATTAATTGAATGGCCGCAAGTTAGAAAGAAAAGAGTTAAGTGAAATGTGCGGAGAAGATTTCAATAGAGTTTGAAACTCAAGTGGTTCATATGAGGCAACATGAGTTAATTGGTGGATCCAATGACTTTGGACGCAGGTTGTAACTTAATGCTGTTTTGCTTCCGAGACTCCACGAAGTTCTTAAATATAATAGTTCGACTGGCAACAGTTTCTTGCCGTTTCTTCTCTGTATCACAAAAAACAGCAACAACTGCTAATTAGGCCTAAATTACCCGTCATCAAGTAAACGAGAGCGATTGTTGGCCCATAATGCCAACCCAATTGGACTTAATTACGAGTTGCTCGTGTTTGTTTTCGCGTACTTCTTCTTCTGCGTCGAATGTCAACACAAATCACGGCAGTTGCGATGATTGCGGTTTCGAATTCAATAGAGCGGGGACGCGCCGCAAAACTATGAGCGCAGAACTCGAAGGACACGACTGTGAAATTGAACACCACTCTGCAAATCTGCGCCGACCTCTGTGGATAATTTAAAGCGAACAAAGCCGGGCAGCGACGCCCGACAAACGCCCACTTTAGGAACGACGGCGGTCAGTGAAGCTTCTACAGTGGGCCACACTGAATGGAACACCGCCACACCGCCACCGCCACACCGCCACCGCTGCTTTCGGTGTTCGTGATGTTGCTGCTCGTGGACTGTGAATTGAGTAATTCTGCGAATCGCAGTTGGATAACTGTAACGAAACTACGGCTGTGGACAGACGAGTGGGTCGGGAGGGCTGGCAGAGTGGTAATTGTCAATAATGGCCGACGCTAATAGTGGCGAAAATTAAGTCACATTTTATTAACAACATAATTGCGGCCGACTGCAAAGCAGTCAATAATTATGCGGCACCGGGGCGGGGCGGCACAAGATAAGAAGCCAATCCAGGAATTAGCATGCCTCTTATGCAATCTAATAATAGCGCTTCTTTCAGACTCCGGACTCCGTGAACTCAAGCAATAGTGCGCCTTTAGCGTCATTGATAACAGAGAGCGACATCAGAAATGAAACGCCAAGGAGTCCATCATAGTGGCATGTCCACAGTCATCACCAACTATCGCTTCAGTAGTTTCGCAGGCGGACAGCAGCAGCGGGTGGCGCACGGCGGACCCAACGGAGTTAATTTAACTTTATCCTCATCCTCGTTTTAATCCTAATCCTAATCCTTGTCGCATATGTCGCCGAGTTATTTTATGAAGTGTTTGTCGTAAACTTCAACGAGATCCTTGAAATGTTCGGCTCGTATGCAAATAAACGGGACAAAAGGATCCAGCGCACAGGATACACATGCAAAGTTATCTGAATGTCCTTTCCGATGCTGTACTGAACTGTACTCTGCTCCTGCTGCACTGTGCTCTATCTGCCCGTTTCTAGCTCAGCTTTGTTGCAAGGAAATGGCGAGGAAAAACTCATAAATTTACATATAAATTTTATAAAGTTGGAAGTTTGTATATATTTATCCGAAGTACTTGCACTAAATTGAATTCGGTTGCTGCTGCTGCTGTTGTTGCTGCTGTTGTTGCTGTTGCTGTTGCTGTTGCTGTTGCTGTTGCTGTTGCTGTTGCTGTTGCTGTTACCGTGTTGATCCCTGCGAGCGGCGAAGCAATCTCGAGCTCAGTTCTGCAGTTCGTTCGTACGATTTTTGCGAATGCAAATTAGCTCAGGATGAGTGAATTGAGCAAGTATTTCTGATTGTTGTTGTCGCTCGTCGCTGTTGTTGTTGTAGCAGTGATGTCAGTATGGTGAGATACTCGAAGTTTGATAAGCGACGGCCGCTTGGCAACACTGTGTATGTTGTTCGTTGCTCGCTTACATATGCAATCAAAAGTTGATACATCTACGAGCATGCTTAGATAAATATTTGCAGACGTCCTGACACGACAGAGTTGCTGGCACGCGGCAGCGGTGAAGATGTGGTTGCCAGGTGGCGGCCGCAGCACTGCGATGTGACTGCGAGGTTCGGAGGTTGCCCTCCGCTCCGCCCCTGCACGCATCATAATTTCTTATCAACTCCGGATCGTTCGTCTGCAACCCATCAGCGAGTGTCCAGGCGACTCTGGAGACTACTCGACAATCGATGAAGCTGCAATGTACCTAGTAGCAGCCACGATGACAGCCCTCTGCTTGCCGGAGGGAGGAGGGACGTCTGGAGGCACCCACCCACTGCATTTTATTGTTATTCATTAATTTTAATGTTTACACAGACCTCAATGATGCCGTCTTTTCGAACACCACGAGACGCACACAAAAGTAAGGTGGTGAACCCTTTTCCATTTATAGCAACAACAACCAGTAGCTAATGGTCTTTTGGTGTGGATAACAGGGTGTTTCCAGAATGTTGCTGCTTGTTTCTGTTGTTCTGCATTAAATTCGATTAACGCAATTTTATACGATTTTCAGCAAACAGCGGAACTTCAGGCGAGGACTTCCACATCCAGAACGGACCCAATTGTGTGCGTTTGCTTTTATGTGTATTTGGCTAAGTGATTACCCTTTCATTGCCATTATGGTCGGTGTTGTTGTTTTGCATACACTTCGAGTGGCACCTCTTTGTTTTGATGGTTAATTAAAGGTGAAGAGGTAGCGAAATGAATGACTTTTCCGCTGCTTTCCCTGATAACGAAACGCTGGAAAGGACTCGGACAGCGCAACAACTATATGGATGTTTTGGGTTCTCCGAAATCAGCATTTAAAAGCAATCAATCATGATGTCGGGTTCTGAACGCATTTCAAAGGTTGACTGTAGAGGAAGAGGTTGAAGCCGCCTGTTGTCTGTATTTTTTATATCGATTTACCATAAAGTGCTTTTGTAGGACTCTGATGTATCTGACAATCAGATAAACAATAGTAATCGATGGATAGATTGGAATTTCACAGACCCAACAACATACCATTGCACTAACAAAAGGAGGATGCAAGTTGGGAAGAGACTGGAAATTGTATCGCAATCAATGTTGTCAGAGGACCTCAAGTACATATTAACAATAATAGTAGTAACAAAATATGGATACGCATCAGTTTTAAAACAAGTTCGACAGTATGTTTACACAGTTTTAAATAGAATAACTGTTCTGTAATCTTGGTCAAAATGTGGGCGTTATAGATCGCCACGTTCCTAAGAACTAATATGAAATATCTGTGGTTTTAATCTAGTCTTCCGATCAATAAGAATACAGAAGTATATAAGGACGGAACGTGGAATGTTTTGTTCAATGGAATACGTATAATGTTCTTCCAGAGAGAGAGAGAGAGAGAGAGAGAGAGAGAGAGAGAGAGAGAGAGAAAGAGATAGAGAGATAGAGAGATAGAGCGATAGAGCGAGAGAGAGGCTAATCGATTCGAATTATTAAATTGGTTCGAATCAATAAACTATTCGGGGTGCTTCCATTGAGGAAGAGCTCTTAATCATGGGGTTGCCATATGCTCTCGATAAAATAACAAATATTTACAATAATTACTAACGTTCCTTTATTACCGACTCGATCTGTGATAAGATCGATATTTAGCGCCCTCTACCGGCGAGATCCTGTGCGTAGGTTGTCCGTTTCAATTACTTTCGCCGGCTCGATGCATTGCGCAATTGAAAAAATGGTGGAGGGGAGCAGCGAGGACGTCCCTGGAACGCACATGGTCGGAAAGAGTGCACTCTGACTGCATGAATAGATGCAAGTTACACAAAATTGACATATGAATGCTTTGTGTCATCTTGCGTGCCCGCATCTACAGCAGGAAGCCATCGGCGAACCGGCCAACCGGCCAACCGTTCCCCAGCCACCCGCAACAATGGCCACAACGCACGACCTGCTGTTAGTCGCAGCCAAATTATTACCGCAACGCGCGATGCAACGCACGAGATTAAAATGAAGCAGGACCCGGCAGGACATTCTACGAAGGTGTCCCGTCATCTGTCACGGAAGTGTTTGTATGAAAAATACCTGTAGCAGGGAGGGCAGCACCGCGGCACCCAGCCCCCGCTGCACCTTCCAGAACTAACATATGGTTGGCAACTTCGTCGTTCATGCGTGAAACTTGGAAAATTAGAAAAATTGTGGGACTTTCATTTTGTTCTTGTAAATTGATGGTTTCTACCGGTGGTTTGTTGGGCGAACTGACTGCGGGGAGTGAGTAGCTCAGCGCTGTCCAAAACAATTACATGCTAAGCTTAACTTGCCGGAGTTGGCTACGCTTCTGAGTTGCTTTGCTTTCGTGCTGCGGCAGAGCGCGGCTGGGAGAGTGGAAGGGTGCTCCAGGGGCTCGGAGGCTAGCAGAAGGATTCCGTCTGGATTCTGTGTTGATTTATGAATTCTTAATGCAAGTGGATAGAAAATCGTTAGTTTTTAGTTTTTAATAGAGAAGGAGGAAGGCGAAACGTTCTCGAAACCTGAAGTGAGATACTCTTCTGATTCCTTGATTAGTTGAAACTTTCGACTGCACTCGTCGGAGTACGAAACCAAATCGAAGCAACTAAAACCTAGAAATACGGCATGACAGCAGAATGTTTCCCATAAAATTTTCAATTTAAAAATCCATAAAACCCACGGTTTATCATTATCAACGCTTATCTGACGCTTCGTACGAGTTGCCAAGATTGATTTGACGTGTGGAACATTCGGACGGCTCCGAAAATATTCACCCCGAGTGCAGCAGCAGTCCAGCGGAAGTCTGAAGTTTTCAACAATTGTTTCTAAATCATTTGACAGGCAGAAACGCGGAGATTCGAACGGTTTCTAATGCGTCTTAATCGTTGGCATTTCTACAAGTTGAGCCAGCTGGTGGCTGCTGCTGCTGCTGCTGCTGTCGTTGCTGCACTATCGAGTCGCCAGCGCAACCAGCGCAACAGACGCTCAGCATTCGACGCGGATTACATGGCCGCTTGTCAGAAGTTGCAGCATGTTGCATCGAGAGACGAATTAAAATTAAAAGTTTAAAAAGAGTGCCGTCGTTTGTTTGGAAATCACGAGGTTTCCTCTTCACGTGTGACAGCGGCCAGGGCGGGCGGGAAGCAGCACTCGAGCTGCTGGTGGCTGTTGCGAGAGGAACGCGTGGCGCCACTCCGCACAGGAAGCCGCCCGAGTGCAGTGCACGCATGCCTGTCAGAAGGAGGAAGGGAGCTCGGCGAGTTTCAAGTGGAAACAATTTGAAAATGCTACGTCAATTAATCCGCCAACGATGTTTAATGTCTGCGAATTCTAAAATGCAATCACTAAATGCGCAGAAGTTGTATTTGCCGCACATGGAGGCCATCAAAAGGGTCTTCGAAAGTACGCACGGTACGCTCAGCATATCTTATCCATCAAAGTGACGGCACTGAAGTTGTTTGGCGAAACAAGCGCAAGAACTCGGTCCCACCAGGCCTGAACGCATGTAACGGGAAGCATGTCCTTGGAGCTGACATCTGCGGCGTCGGTGGGCCAACATGTCGCCGAATTTTACGACTTCGGTCGATTGGGTCCTGCAGCAGACTTCCGTCTCCCGTCGTCTCGGAATCCCCGCGAATCCGTCGCATGCAAACTACGTGTAATTATAAATTTAGTACGGTTTAGCGACAGTCGGAATTCGTTCACGCACACAAACACAACACACAACACACACCCACCGCTGCAGACACTCGCTCTGAGGCACAACTCTTTGCTGAGGTCGTCGCCGTCTGCGTTGCCAACTGCTCGAGTCATAAAGTTTCTGCTGTCAACTGCAAGTCATCAATATTTCAATTTAGAGTCCATAAACAATGGCACGCATGGTGCATTTGTGTGCGGTCACACACACAAGCTCACACGCCGCGCTTGTGTGCGTGTGTGTGTGCACGCATCCAATCTCCACTTAAGCATTAATTGCGCCATTCTTTCTGTCCGTCGAATGACAGCGATTAGTTCAGCACGAATGGCTAAAATCAACGAACGCTAGTTTACGATGTTGCCAACTGTCTAAAACAATGACAGTTACGTTGCCAACTACAATCAACACCCCCCCCCCCCTTCCCACCCACCGCTTCCACCTGATGCTTTCGTGCTGCTTGAAGCGGCGGGTCGAGTGTGCGCCGCACTCAAGTAGTCATCATTTCAATAATCTTAATGCTCCGTCGTTATGCAGCACTGGGCTTGTTTATTTTAATGGATTCTTACGCTTTTGTCAACACATTAATTAACCCCGTCCTCCTCCTCCTCCTCCTCCTCCTCCTCCTCCTCCTGTTCTTCCTCCTGATGTTGCAACGATGATGTCGGGGTGGCTTATCTATCGATTAACGTCGGCATTCGATGAAGAGAGTAGGTACCCAGTAGGTTCTCTGTGAAAATTGGATTCCTGCTGAAATTACTATCATTGCGAAGGTAGCAAATCACAGTTCTGTCAACGTCTTCGGACGTCAGGATGTTGCTCGAAATCCGTGTGCGATTTCGACTTGAATCTGAATTATGCTCATCCGAAGTGTCAACATGTTCCAAAAGTTCAAATCTCTGCTACAAATCGGATGTAACAGCGAGTAGACGGAAAATCGGAGCTGCACCCGGAAAACTCATTAAAAACTCGTGGCGACTGATAATAAGGGGCGGGGCATTGCTGCTTCTTTGTTGTTGTAGTAGGAAATGTAAACTGTTTCATGGGGTGTAGCGAAGTCTGATCTTAATAACCAGTCGCCGCCAGTCTCCCGTGCGTGTGTGTGTGTGTGTGTGTGTGTGTGTGTGTGTGTGTGTGCGAGCGTGTGTTAATTTGTTGAAGCATACTAAAACTACAAACGAACACACAACTGATGAAAACAGAGCCGCTCCTCCCCTTTCCGCCTTCCCTTCCAGCCTTGTTTCCAAACTAATTGTCATTCTTTTTAATTTTTATGATCTCGTAAAACAAGCTGATGTACATGTGTGTGAGTGTGTGCGTGTGTGCGTGTGTGAATAAGTCGTAAAAACCTCCTCAAGTCCTTAAAATGAAATTGAAATAAAATAAAACAAATAAAATTAAATGCTCTGATATGAAGGACCTCCACCGACGACAACAGCGAACAACAGGACAATAAGCGTTCCTTTAAGTTGCCACCCCGCCCCTGCCCCCCCCCTCTCACGCACATACGCACGCGTCCCCCGCGTCCGCTGTTACTGCGTTACTGGCGACAGCGTCGTCCGGTCGCTTCGTTACGCGCTCCGCACTAATCGAGGCGTAAACGGAACCGAAGCCGAAACCGTTTCGCCGTCTTGCGCCCCCTCCCTGCTCTTTCCTCCCTCCTCTTTCCACTCTTCCTACCAACCAGTTTGCGGGCCATAATTAAAACAAAAACAAGCAATTTTGTGAAGTTGTTAAAATGATTTTAACGGTCCCCAGCCACTCATTCCCCCCGACACCCTCCCGACAGGGGTGGCCCACTTCAGACACTTGGTTTTTTAGGGCAAACTTTTCTGATGTATTCAAAATAAGAGATGAGCGCTTCACACACACACGCACACGCACACGCACACCCGCAGAAACACACATCGTCTTGTGCCGTGTCGTGTCATGTTGTCGTTACGTCGGCTTGCTGTCCGCACCCGCCACCTGCGAAGTGTTCCGGGATTATTTGAACATCGAGCTTAGTTTTCTCGCAAGAAGAAGTTTCCTGCTGGCTGGCAACAGCGGCATGTCACTCGCAGGAGGACGCAGGGACGTGTTGTTCGTACGTGAGTGCGCGAACACGGCGAAGGTGTGCGCTGAGCTCGTGCTTCTGCGAGACCTGCGGCAAGGAAGCAGCCGAGAGGAACCTGTTGACTGCCTCACAAATTCGGCGTTATTATCGCCTTGTTTTGCAGCTCAGTGCCTCTGAACTGAAGCACGTTCCTCGGTCCACGTTATAGGAGATGATTGCCACACAGAGATTGCAGCAAGAATGGGTGGGCCGTCGTAACTACCTGCGGACTCACAGGCTGCCTCAGATGTCTATTATCGGCGCCTAGAAGTCGGCATCCGCCAAAAACCTGCGAAAAGTGTGCTTCATTTAATGCGGAGAAGGCGATTTCGGCTGTAGTCCGCAAGATCCGCTTCCAGCTAACAGCCGCTGCAGCGTGCACACGCTTTGCTCCCGCACGCTTTATTCGGCGAAGTGTTAATGGTGCCACAGCAACGTTGGAATGCCATTAAAGCGGTGCTGCTGCATCGCTGATGTAGCAGGCGGGCAGCGAGAAGGCTCTCCCTCCAACGGCACCACGCCCGGCTGAGGAACTACCGAGCAGTACACACGTTGGACTGCGAAAGACGTCTCGTATGTGAGCGTGTCCTGGCTGCCAGTGACGTCATCATCCCTAATGTACTCGTGCATGAAGTTGGCTGCACAGCAATTTTTGACTAATGATGGCATAAAAGACGTTGTGGACAAGAAGCCGAAAGGCTTAAGCGTCACACAGACACGCTCTTTAGTCCAACAGGCGGGGGCGCAGCGAGCAGTGAGCGGGACGGACTCAGCAGCAGCAGACGAGTGTGTGTGATCTGTCAGCAATTAATTCTGCTCCGGCGTTGCCATTGTTTCCAGTCGAACGCTTCCCCTTCCGCGTCCACGTACGGGATTTCTTAAAACTCCTTGAGTCAAATTTTCATAAAGCATTAAGAAACAAACGGAGACACACACACACACACACACACACACACACACACACACACACACACATGTGCACTCCTCGCACTTGTCACTTTCATTCTGACAATTCAGTTGTTATCCTTAAGTAACCGCTCATGCATGTGAAGGCGAAGCGCTGAGACAAAAAGCGAAGCAGTGGCAGCCAAAAGTCGACAAGTGTTGGCTTGGAAGCAATTAATTATGGTGTCATGTGAGTCGGTGACAGTTTGACTAACGGAGATGCAAAATATGTGTACTGAAGATAGAGAGAAAGCAAGACAGAGCTTATGAATGACATTACTATACACAATACCCCGTAATGTGGGAAAGGAAAAAAGTGGAGAGGAAGGACTCATTTCGTGTTTATAGGGAGCCACCAGAATGGACATCGATTGCATCGAGAACTGTTCCGATGCTTTTAGTCGAAGTTGAAGACGGGTCGCGATGGAGGGAGCGTGGCGGAGGGAAGGGAATCACACTGGTTGCGAGGGGACTTCAACTGCGATATTTTAAATTGAGTTGTCTTTCCTTTCATCCGCAGTCCAGCCTTGACATTATCCCTGCGATGTGCTCCCCTCCTTGTCCTTGGGCGATTCCATGATCAAGAACAAAGTTTAAGGGAAATAAAATGCAAGCATCGACCAAAGCGGGTGTCCTTGGAACAATATGCCAACCCACTCGGATTCGACCTTAACACTGAAACTCTATCGCGGCTGGCGACAAGCAGGACCGCGAAGCAGGGGCAGAAACGCAGGCGGAACCACGCAAGGACAAGCAGTATGGGAGCAGCCGGGATGTGGGTGACTGCTGCTCCCTCGAAGGTTGCATCGCATAGCAACGGTAGCAGCAGGGAACCGCTTCTGGCGGATGCCGTTCAAGTTGAAGGAGAAACCATCCAAGGAACAGCAGCGACTTCGAAGCAAGGATGGCAAATTGGAGCCAAAGAAAAGCGGGTTGGAGGGTTAAGGTTAAGGTTATGTCCGAATATTAAAAAGAAAAAGGATCTTTGGACGATGCTTTCCCTGTACTTCGTAGCAACTATGACAAAACTTCCTGGAAAAATGGTGAATTTGAAAATTTATTTAAATTAGTCGAAATTAAAAACCCATTACTAAAAGTTATCGAAGTGTTGAAAGCGTATCGCTTTGATTCAGAAAATATGTAAGTACGAATAATCAGTGCAGACTTTTTTCGAGACTGTCGAATGATTTCGAAAGTTTCGAAAATCGCTGTTTATTCTCAGTTCCCCTTCAGTTGTGGTGCTCCGTGCAACCCAAGTTTTCATTACATTCCCGATTTCCGATTTCCGATTTCCGGCATCTCAGCGCATTCTCTCGAAGCAGTGTTCGAATTCGGCTGCCTGCAAATCCGCCGCGCCCCCTCCAGCTCAGCGCTCCCGCCTCAGTGCAAACTGTTCACTGTTCACTTCTCCTCCGGTTTCCGAAGCACTCTTCTTCGCGCCGCTTGCATGAACTGCAGCACATTTCACTCGGGCGCTCTTCGAAACTTTCACCCTCGAACTTGCCGCTCTCCCGCTCTCGGGTGCAAGTGACTTCGTTGCGTTCACGTTGCCAACGCTACGTAGTTCAGGGGTGGTTGGCTACGTGTTGACTCCGAGCACAGCGGAGGGTGGCTTTCGTTGCGCTGTGCTCGCTGTTGCTTCTGGTTGCATGCGAAGCGTTCGCGTTGGGAACTTTTATAAATGTCGCCGACGGAAGGACTCGCCAGTCAGTCTTTCAAGAACCTTTGAAACACAAACAACAGCGCCGTGCACAGCCGAAGCACATCGCCACGACTTCCTGTTCGACTTTCACGCAGCAACATTTACGTCAGTCACGTGCTTAAATTCGTCAGATTCCGGGTGCAAGTTTTGGCGCCAACTTGTACAGTTAATTCGCAGTTAATTTTGTTAAGGCTAAAAGTGGTAAAAACTACAGAGATACAAAGGTTCATACGCCGGAAAGTGAAAGAACAAACAATCTTTTGTGAGAGAAAGTGACACTCAAAAATTGAACTTGAGATAAATTTGAGAACTTCGCAAATCAAAGACATGGCGATCGCTTACTTTATACCCGACCAGTCGAAACTTCTTCGACGCAGCAGTGACGGCAGCAGTGAACACAACGCCAACGTGGCCAATAATAACAGCAGCGCGGCCCCCGGCAGCAGCAGCAGCAGCGGCCAACCTGCGCGATCGACGGCACCCACAGCGGCTGCGACTGGCGATTACAATGGCAATGGCAACAACAGCAGCAGCAGCAGCAGCAGCAGCAGCAGCGGCAGCGGCCACAGCAACAACTTCCGTGCCAACATAACGATACCACTGAATCCGTTCGCACCGCGCCACGCCTCCAACGTGGGCTGCTGGCACTTGATATCGCAGGTGTTCTGCTACGCTCTGCGCTTCTATCACGAGAGCAGCAGCAGCAACGGCAGCAGCAGCGGTCCGCTCATTCAAATCACAGTCGAGATCAGAGGCGGCGGCACTGGAAGTGCGTCGGCAACAACGGAGACAACGGACACACCGCAGCAGCCGCCTGCCTCGCAAGTGCCGCCGAAAAGAAAAGACTAAGTTCGAGGAGTGGGAAGTGCGGAGGTCCTCGGGATGTGTAAAGCCAAGTGTTCCGCAGGACCAGAAGCAGCTCAATCAAAGCGCAATGTGATGCCCGACCGAAAGCGTTCAGCAGCAGCGAAATAGGATTCTAAAACATGACTTTTACTTGCACAGAAGTGATAATGAAATGTATTGGAATTCATCTTAGAGCCTCTTTTATCGTTAAGTCAATTTTAAGAACGTAGCAGTTTCGATGAGAAGATTTTTTAAGTTGCCGCTTTAAAAAGCACCGCAGCGTTTTTGTAGAAAACCGCGAGTTTCAGCAACGCGATGGTTTCAAATCAAATCAAATCAACCGACATTTACACGGACAACTTCAGAGCCATGCAAGAGGTTTTCGTGTTTGACCCGCTGTGAACAACTCCGCAGGTTTTCCTATGATTTCCCTTAATTTTATACAGAGAATTTAGACTTGAGTGGAGGGAAAGACTTTTGGCCACACAGAAACCATCCTAAACGACGTAACTTTCGCATACTCAACAGAAAGGATAACTAATCGATTTCTCCACCTCGCATAATCGCTGGATAGGAAATCTGCGTTCTCTTGTTAGATTTTTAACTCTAAACTAAGTATCTACATATATGTATCTGCAAAATATTCACACTCACAACTAAAAATATTTCGTGTATTTACCTTGCGATAGCGACGCCAGGTACAGTGAAGCCTCGCGCGCTCACTGGAAGCACTCCGCCGACTACAAAGCAAACTACATGTTACTGTCAATGTCAATATTTATCTAGATGTCATACTTATACAACTACAAGCTACTCAGCACACTACAAAGACGACAAAATATTGTACAAAATACTGTAAGCATACATGAAATATTGTCTAACGGTTAATCTAGCCATAGCATTAAACACTAAATAAGAGCCTACCAACGAATATTTAAACTAACCACTCACCCAGAACAAGCAACCACATCTTTTGTACTAACCTAAAATACAACGAGTTGTAAACATTTTAAACTTAGTGAAATTATAATTTGACTTGTAATAATTTAAGAATAAATTTAAACCTTTTGAGAACTTTTCCCGAAAAGTCTTGGTGTGTTATTTATTGTGAGTACTTCGTCGCCTTGAACTGGTTGTTTCTTTCTCCGGCGCTCTTCCGCCGGAAATGCGGATCTGTTTTCTTCGGAAATGTTGTTTATTTGTGCGAAAGGAACATCAATAAACCTGGTTAGTTACCGTTAAATAAAGGAAATCCAATTAATAACCCTGTTGAATAAATGCAAATATTTTTGCAATAGTTCCAGTATTTTAATCTACAAGGTTATTAAATTCTACAAATAACACTAGTGTAGTGTAGTTTTCAAAACCGAGTGAAAAAGTGTAAATTTAGCGAGATGTAAGAAAAACATTTTTTAAGTAAGAAATGTTTACGTTGAAGAAGATCTGATATAAAAATTTTAAATTTTAAATTAAACCTGTGCAGATTTTTTCGAAATGACAACTTTTAAAAATATTTCAGAGCACTTTCAACACTACCATTTATTATAAAAGAGTTTTTATTATAAAAGAGATACAATACTGTCTAGCATTTTAATATTTGATTAATGTTTATAGATAAGATTAATATTTAAATTCAAATATACTCCAAATATTAAAATCCGGAACTAGAACAGTGATCATCTAAGTAAGTTACTCTATTTTAATACTTTTCTACACCCGAATATTATTTTTCATTTTCAGAATTTCTTCTTAAATGATTTCAATTACCTTAGAATGAGAATCAATTTTAACTTCAAAATATTTACGAGCATTTGATATATTATTTGCATAAAGAATTTCTTGATTTATTTTGGATTTACACGTATTCAACGAAAACAATTAACGAGTACTTCATAAAAATTGCAATACTTTTGGATTGTTGTTTTACTGAAAAATTGTAAAAGTGTGATTTTAAATCCATTCCGCTGTGCCAGAAAATCTGAATATGAGAGCTAATAATGCATTCTTGCTGCCGCGTGATGAAGATCGAGAAGATCGATTAAGGTTTCGCTAAGTTAAGGTACATATTTAGTTGGAGTTATTATTAAAACAGATCGTATCAGACAGTATCTTATTTCACGTTACATAATATTCTGAAAATGTTGTATAAAATTTAAAATAAAAGGAATTGCTTCTAGAAAATTATTTGAAAAAGTGTAGAGAAGTGTGTTACTAAAGGTAAATCTATTAATTTACTAATTTTTCAATAAAATTAATTCGTATAGTAATGTTAAGTAATTCGTCTTTGGGTAATTGAAAATGTTTATGGCACTTAAAAGACGTTTTGCTCTTGGATGGCGATAGTATAACACGAATTCAATTTAAGGATTCTATCAAACAGTTTAAAATAATTTAGAAGAAGTACGAAAAAATCCAAATTAAATAAGTCCCAATCTCGAAGCGTATCGTAACTTCTTATAACGCCATGAGAGACAACATTTGGCAATTCTATTTGAATTATTTGTTGTTTTCGAATTGATTTTTATTTATGAACATGCAGCATATTACAAGTTTCGAGGAACAGAGCGTTTATAGTTAGGTTAAGTATATTTATAGTTATGTAGGTACATATGTGTAATACACCGTGCCCATATAAAATAAGGTCATTGATTCCTCATTTCAAGAATTAGCGAGAAAAGTGTGAATAAAATATAGGAATTCATCGCATTTAAATTAATGTTTATTGAATAATTTATGTAAAATTCAGTTCTTCAATTAATTATTACAGTTACTTATAAATAAAAATTAAAAAATTCATAATACGAGTAGAAATACATGCATATAAGAATTATATACATAAACAATAATTATTTTCTTTAAATAAAATAGACAAAAAAAAATTAATTTTTAATGTGAAGACCAAACTGCAACGATGATCTAAAATGGGTTAATTCTCCTCTGACGACATGACAATGCAATCTGTCAACTATTTGTTCAGAGTCCTGGGTCTTTAATAGGTTTATGAACCTTATTTTCTAATGCGTTAGTAGTCTCTTATCATTTGTCCTTATTTGCTTTTCACCGAATTCTAAACGTGTAAAACTACAAATAAAATTCGCTTGGGTTAATTGGAATATTTATTTTCTGTTTGCTGGCCTCTTATCTTCTGTGTTGTCCTTCTTCCGTGGTATTGTTTGGTGACATCTTTTTCTGTTCTGCTTAACCCTTTGGACACAGTATGGATATGGTCACAGCTGACGCTGCTACTTCAACCAGAGCTGATATGATATACAATAAAATTAATAAAATTTCTACAATGTGCACAAATTTACGTGCATTTGACTGCTTTTTAATTTTTTTAAATATTTTTAAGACCGCGTCGAATCAAATTAAATAGCGTAAAAAACGAATCAAAAACTTTGGAAAAATCAAAATCCCGGTAAAGTAATTCGCGTAAAAATATAATTAAAATGAACTCTCAAGTCTTAACTAATGAGATTTGGTTATTCTTTCTTTCAGTTACATTTTGGCAATCTAGATATCTTGGCTGGTATTCTAAAATGGCACCAGTTAATGAACTCTGTGTGATTTCATCTTCGAAGAAATGTTGCACGAATATCTGTGGATCCAAAAGCACTTACACGTCTATTGATTTTTTTAGAAATTGAAATAGACTTTTAGAATAGAAATTAAAGATTTCTAGTTAAGTTAATTGAATCCGAGAAGGTAATTATACTATTAACATAGTTGAATTCGCAACAAGTTCGGTTCCTGAGTGGTTCGTGCTGGAGATAGTTTGATCTACAGAAACTCAGTTGTAGAAGCTTCTGGCTGGTGTCTTCTGGCTACACGGCGAGCTACGTTAATATTGATATTACACAGAAGATTAGGGGTTGTCAGTATGACCATAAAGTAGTTTAAGGACAAAAATTGCATTCAGCATAATTCTCCGATGAGGTAAAGAATGAAAAGTAATAATTTGCAATCGGCAATTATAAGATGGTAGGTTGTGCAACTGTTCCGGTAGATATTGCGTAAGCAAAAGAGTAGAAATTGTTTTGGACTGACTCGATTTGAGATATATAACAGTTGCAGTTAGGACACCACACAGGCGAGGCGTATCCGAATATAGAGCGGACCAAAGAGGTATATGGAATCTGCGTTACATGCGGCTCTATAAATTCTTTAGCCCACCGTTTAATAAATCCCAATATGCTGTAATCATTATTAGTTATACAGTTGATGTGCATATGAAATCTGAGTTTTTGGTCCATAGTAATACCTTGAAAATTAAGAATAATAAAGGTCCTAAGTGGCTACCTTGAGGGACGCTAGAATAAGAAAGTATTTTGTGACTAAGTGTTTATAGTGATTTGTCAGTCGTCGTCAGTAGTATTTATCTGCTCCTTAACTTCGTCCCTGCTCAAGCTTATATGTATATTTATTTATTATATTATTACTATATTTGTTTATTCTTAGAATTACTATAGAAATTACGGTTAAAATGAGTCCATCGGCTATAAAGGTAGTCCATTACGCATCATTACTTGACGAGCTGAAGGCAGAAACCGCAAAAGAACGGAACTGCTCACACTTCGACGGTGTCATGATCAAAATTCACGAATTCGTCGATAAGATCTGGTTCCGCTTTTGCCAGCCTCTCTTGCTGCTTCCTAAACTTATAGCTTCGCTTTGAGGAAGCTAGATTCTATTTGGAAGGGTTCAAAAGATGGCGCATCGCTGGGAAAAGTGTACCATTGAGGAGACTACTTAAAGGAGTCTACTATAGCATTGCATGGCTGGATTTTAGCTGAAGAGAGCCTATCAGCTGCATCTGGTTCTGTTCCAGGATTGTGAACATTTTCCTGCTTTCAAATTGTATTTGAAGATCTTCACTGCTTTCATTAATATCCTCATAAAATCGTAACGGCGTGTATAGAAAACATATTTATCATTTCAGAATGTTTGGCAGAGTGCTTAATCAGAATCCTTACCATTCTGACGGTGTCGATATCACAACTACATATCTCAAGGAGTAACTTTCTTTACTTTTCACTCTTCATCTTCAATGTATTCAGCGTCTTTCTAGATAATTTCTTACCATTGATCAAAGCCACTTTTTAATTTTCTATGATTGGGTGTCACATTCGTGTTTTTGTACTAATTGTTCCACCTGACTTTAATTTGCTGAACTTTCAACTGCTGAACTTTAATTGGTCACTTTCCCGAATCATCTGGGACAATTTTTTAATAACGTACTCAACATCTGCCGCCTCGTCGAATTCCAGTCGCATTGCACTGCGCTACTGAGTGCTTGACCACACTCAGTCCACACTCTTCGAAATATGCAACAAAAGGTCAACAACAAATTAAATTCGACGCTTTCGAAATTCCTAAAATACTCGAAGGCGTCACTTTTCCAACTTTTCCAACACTTATGAGGCTTTCCTTATCTGTCCCAAAATATCTGCCATCCCAGGAGCCCGGGAAGGACGAATATCTGCGAATAACTGCAACCGACAGCGGACACTCAACGTCGGAGTGACAAAATCGAGCCGATTTAAAATTTAGATAAGCGAAAATTAGTGCTTATGAGGACCAATTACGGCACAGGACGGATTGCCCACTGGTTATGCGCAGCGCAGAGCCCGGCGCTGTGGGCCAGTGGTGCCTTATCAGCGCGAACTTATCGGCTGTCACAGATGTTTGCGTTTTGCTCAAATTCGACTCGATTCGGGGTTTGTTTGTTCCGCTGGGTGTCGGGACCTGGAGTACACGGCGAAGGACACGATGACTTAACATATTAGTTTTTATTTTGGTGTTTTTCATGTTGCGCAGTCATTCCGCTGCGGTTGCAAATAACAATTAAGTGTGGCCCTTAATTTAACCCTTTTTCATGCTCGTTGACTTAAGGAATGGCGTTTGTGTACCGTTTGTGGCTTTGACATATTGGCTTGGCTTCGTTATCGCTTGATCTTGCGGTGATGCAGGATATCGAAATGATATTTGTCAATAAACATGACTGACAGGAGGAGTGGAAATAAACTGCGCTTAAGCGAGTACTCAAAGTGACCCGTAAATGACTCGGCAACGCTTAAATTGATATAAAAAGGAGAATTAAACGTGAGTGATTGACAAATAAAACGAATTATTAGGTGATGTGTGCATTTCGGAGTGTTCTATGGAGTAATTGGAAATAAATGGGTTCCGAAGTGATGCTGCATCCCGCAACTCGCTGTCTCATTCCGAGCCTAAGAACTGCTGGCAAGTTATGGAGATTTGTGGGTGTTCGTAGGGGCTTCAAATGTCGTGCACCGGCGAAAAGGGGTGCTGAGAAGAGCAACGCTTATGCGAGTACATTAAAACTCTTAAAAATGTCTGCCATTTAAGTGGAAGTGCGTGCGGAACACTGTATTTCCACTTCGGACATGCAAGGCTCCTTCTATGTCCCCCTTCTATGGTCCGCCTTCTATGGTCCCCCTTTCAAATCTTTCAGTATTTCTCAAAATTGAATTTTGGCGACACAAAATCTCCGAAGTTGCAATCCCTGGCATCCTCTTGGCTCCAGCGTCCATCTTAATGGACTTAATTTATGCACACAAACTCCACGCCGCTTTGAGCAATGTTCGACGCACGCTGAAGTAACCACATCAGTCAGCTTGAGCGGCAACAAGGACCCACCGGACTAAAAGGATTAAATGCACTTGCGACGCACGGATGGAACTCCGCTCGGCGACACTAATTAATATCGCACACCCCGCCGCAAAGTGCACCAGCCAAGTGGGCCGGAGGAAGTCCACAGAAAGACGACGAAATGTGATTTCAAATCAACTCCACTCATCCTGCGTCCTGCGTCCTGCGAAATTGTCAATTTGGTCGCACTGCCGGAAGGACGCCGGGGCGAGGGGCGAGTCGATGCGGCGCGGTGCGGGCACAACGGCGAACAAGCACTCGGCCACTGCATTATCTTAATTAAACTGCAAAAGGCACTGAATGCTGCACCGAATGCAGAGCGCGGAGTGCGGAGTGACCGCAAGTCGCAAATCCGTGCAGTGATCGGAAGGGCGCCCCTTTCGCACTCTTGTCGTTGCGGCGCGGTGCGGCGTGGCGTGGCGTGGCGTGGCGTGGTTCCCCTGACTTTATGATGGAAACCAATCCAACGTCGATTCCGAGTTATTGTTCTTTGATCGAAGAAGTTTCTAAATTAATTTGAAATAACATGAAATAATTTTTCCACACACGAACATCCAGAACATGAAAATATCGCCGCAGTTGGTTTCACCCTGCCAAAGAGTCTATTGAAGAGTCGCAACTCCTGAGCACTCCACCCGAGCCACAGATGAAGAGCAGCTCTGCAGAACTTCTCCAGTTTATTGCACCCTACAAATGAACAAATACACGGATTCTAAAGAAGACAAATAACAGCGCAGCAGGATATTGACAACAACACGTTTTCTCTAACAGCAACAGCAACAAAGACAGCAACAGCAACAGCAACAAAGATAACAACAACAACAACAACAAAGTCGGACACAAAAAGAGCCAAAATAAAACCTTCATCAAAAAATAAACTACTTCCTGGCCAAGAAGCTTGATATTTTGTACAGAATGCATTCGCAGTCGATAATAAAGTTAAATTATCAATGAACAGTGTTGCCAACTGGCTAGCAGTCGACATGCAACGTGCTGCGGCAACAACAACAGCGGCTCAATTAATCATAAACACAATACAGAGACACGCAGACCAGCAACAATAAAACCCAACAGAATGAAATCGAGCGACCTGCAAGAGTCCGAAGACGAGGCACAGAGTCAGAGTCAGAGTCAGAAGAATGATTTGCACTCGAACTCGTATTTGTAAAAGAAATGCTTCGGTTCTTTGGCAGCAAATAAATCATTAATTTTTTAGTGAAATGCAAAGGCCCCAGCAGCAGCGAGTTGCCGTGGGGCGGCAGTCACTGCATTTCGGTGGGCGTTGACAGAGGTTTTTCTACATTTAAACGAGACGTAAAAGGTTCTCGCTTAATTGCGTCGCCGCGTTTCGAAATGTCCGCTTCGAACATATCAATGTTCGGCTCAGCGCAACTGATCCAGCGTGCTGATAAACCATTTGATGGAATGGAAACGATTAATTTCGGTCAGAAGAACACACGAATTTGAGGAACCTTTTGTAATTACGCAGACACTCGATGCCATGGAATGTGGCTTGAATACTGAATGAGGTCCACAACTGAAAGGCAGGTTCAGTCTCTCGAAACTCAAGAAGGATCTTAGTTAGTGTACCTCTCAAGAGTAGATCACAGGTCCTTGGAGGTACAGAGGTACAGTGGGCAGTCTTCTCCGGCGGCACTCTCCGGAGTTTGCTTCCGCGTAACACCCTCCTCGCCCCGCTCATTTCCGCGTCAGTATCCGCTACACGCAACTCTTGCCACTTTGTGGGCGCGACTTTAATTAATTTTTAAATTCGACTCCCATCCTTCGCATTTAGTAGATTGCTGTGTTGTATCACTTCTCAGTCGCCTGTTGACCATTTATTTCGACTCGTAACGGCGACGCTCAATCATTTATCAATGGCAACGCTGTGTGACATGAACGGAAAGCGGAAGTTCGCCATTTGCAACGCATACGGGGCGCTGAACGCCACAGGATAATGACTTCTTTCTGTTCGCTGGGTTGGTGCACACTTCTGGCCGCTTCTGTCGTTGCTGCTGCTAACCTTAATGCTGCTTTTGCCCAATCACACCTACTGGCTGCTCTGGTCCGGATGGACGTAAGCCTCGTCTGAGCGGGGCTTCTTCGCTGAGTGATGGACAATAATTAATGGATGCAGGAGCATGCGATGCGCAGGATCTGCTCCTCATTAAGGTGAAGCGTGTGCTCGGAAGAGTGTGAAATGACGCCGAAAAGAGCATCGCCAACACCGGCACGAAGACCAACACTTGGCGGAACCAAGCAGAAGACAGAAACTGATAAGCGGAATGAATGAATGAACGAATGAATGCATGAAGTAAGCAGCACATTCGCCTGGGGGGACATTTTTACAAATCGGATTGTTTCCTGTTTAGTTTCTCTGCACCTAAAACGAGTGTCACATTCCTCAAAGCGCTTGCAGTGTTGGTGTGCCGTAACAGCAGCGCGAATTTTAAAGCGCCAATCGTAAGTAAACATGCCGACCTCATGAAGAACGAGCCTTTGCTAGTTAAATGGTTGCTCAGGCCAACTGCGAATGAAGTAATTTTTCCCAAGTGTGCTAACTTTCGCCGAGCTACGAGTAAATCCAGTGACTCACCTCTTAGGTACGTGGATGTCTTTGTTGACTCCGCTGGTGTTGATTTCTTCTTCTAAACACTGCTGACCCAGTTTCGTAGACGGACGGAGTTTTCGTTTAGCAGCTCGCATTTTCACAAGAACCAGAACAACATCAAACAGCGAAAGTAAAAGTGAAACGCAATACGTTGCCTACTCGTAGGCGACAAGTCATTGACGTTGCCCCGCTTGCTGCCCTACTCTGGTGCGCCGCATGTTGTTGCATGTTACGATTCCCTTCTTTTGTTTTGATTTCGCCTTCTCCAGCTCGTCCACTCCGCTCCACTTTCGCCGTGGAGCACTAATTGGACAAGTTAACTGCGAATATTATGTGTAATTAAATGTTCAATATTCGGACAGCGCAGTGGACAGAGCCGCGTGCGTGTCAGGTGACGAGTTCTGCATGTCAGGTGCGAGTTACCTGTCCAGGAAGCTAACGACGCCAGCCGGGGTGTTTACGACGGAAAATACGCGATGTTAATGCCACAACGATGTGGAATCTGATGGAAGGACTTCTGTACAAATGACTGTAATAAACAAGATGGCGAATTAAGATTGGCGTCGCTAGACACGAGAACTAACAACATGTTAATAAATGACAGTACATGAGACAAATGTTGCCAGTTCATGAAAATCCATTAGTTTAGCAGGCCCGCTCTTTGGAGAGATGCGGTTGATTGATGATAGGGACCCAGAATAGAATCAGAAGGATCAGAAACAATTTGGCGAATTTTCTGTCTCTATTTATTAGTACTTTAATCTTTCGTCTGAGTTTTCGTATACAGCACTTTGTATGTGTTTTTCTAGGATTGGACATTCACGCTTTGAACCTTATCACGTGTTTCGCTTTACATTTGTACGCTCCTCAGCTTTTACAAATAAGGATCTTAAGAGCGCAGAGAATCCGGCGTCGGATGGACAGACAGACAGACAGACAGACAGGCACACAGATAGATGCTGTCAGTACGACGCTAACAACAACAATGCCGGGGCCCCGAAATCGAAATCAAAGCGCAACCAATTGCGGGTACTCGTCGCTTCTATTGTCTGAGTTACTGGCGATGCTTAACGCCAGATTAACACCGCGTGTTTGGCGGCATTCCAGGAGCAGCCAGCACGTGACACAAGCAACGGGATTAGAGTCGACCTTCAGCAGCGACAACACAACATCGGTGTTTCTCAGCCTCTAATGAAGATCGACGCATTGATGGCGACTCACAAATTACTGAAATCCGATTACTTTTGCTCAACATGAGTATCTATGGCATTCACACTTCATTAGCGATAATTTGTGAGAGCGGGTAACGTGTTCCTGTGCCAGTGGTCAGCCGGCAAGTCACTCGGCAGTCCGACAACTTAATTACGTCACTTGGACCGCGGACGGACTCCACGAGACCGGCGAGCATTGTGACAAATGAATTTTCGAATGATGTGGAAATCAATCGTTCGATTTCCATGGCAACTTGAATGGTTGTTATTCTTGGCGCACTCAGAGCTCTCCATTCAAATGTCCGGTATCAATTGATTAGATTGATTAGTGTGACGCGTGTCTGTGTGTCAGCGTCGCTATGCAAATCCATGGTGACGAATTGTTTGGTCAGGACCTCACTGCAGCCGTGCAAACTGAGTGCAGAAGTACCAGTGCAGGGTTCAATGGTCAACTAGGTGCTTACGAGGCAACCAGACGCTTTCAGACGAGGGCGATATTCTTATAATGCAGTCCATTTTTGGCATTTTCACATTAATTCATAAATCGTGTGCTGTAACTCATTAGTCAAGCTACGGCTACTTGAGAACAACTGAGACTGTACTGTGCACTTTAGTCCACAGCAAACTTCAGTACACTTTCACTTTCACTGAACTGCACTGCACAAGCAACTGAATCGGATCCGTATTCCCTTTACTGTATTCCTTTAAAATACGTCGAATGTTTCAGGTTAAGGTATCTATGATGTGTGTGACAAAACGTTGAGGAAGTAATTTAAAAGCGGAGCATCATAGCCCATTGCAGATAATGAATAAGCCGATGAACGGTCCAAGCGATGTTATGATTTTCTGTGTCGCTATTGAAATGGTGGTTTATTCACGCGATATAGGAACCAGCTTAGCTTGATTACAGATGAATTATCTTGAGAACTCTGAGGACCGTTCTCTGGTGTGCTTATTGCTTATTCCCAGTTCACATTCTATGCTAATCAGAAAAATCGTAGATTCCTGGTACTTAAAAGGACGCTTGAAGTCAATTTCTGCCCGAGTAAGCGCAATAAAGCTCTCACGCTCGTCCAGCTTATGACTGAGTCAAAATTGAATAAACGTAATAATAATAAAAAAGAAAATAAACACAATAACAATAATTGTTCGGAGGTTGTTCGAAACGAGTAACAAGTCAATAAATGAAACCTTCCAACAACTGCAATCAATCTAAGCATCACAAACAAATCAAAACAAATCAGGGGCCAAAGGTGCAGCATCCATAGAAGTTACCCTCCGGTGCACCCATGAAATGCAGAAGCACTTCACAATAACTGCAGTTGCACCCATAAGCCCAAAAAAATTCCCATGAATTCCGCAAGAAAACTTAACTTTTTTACGAATTTCGAGTGGCTCCGGCATCACTCTCTGAAAACGAGAAAAAACATTGTTAACGACCCTCTGAGAGAATCACAAAACAACAGAACCCTTAGCAAAAAGCAAACAGGCGGAAGCAAAAACATTTTCAAATTTAAAGCGAAACAATACAATTTAGCGTAATAAGAAAATCAACACTTTGTTGCACTGGAAACAAATGTGTGGCAGCTTTTGTTGCCCTGCCACTTTAACCCTTCCCCGCTGCTGCCGCCGCTGCTACCGCCGCTGCTGGCGAAGCACTCATGCGTCAGCCAGAGAGTAAATAAATCATTTCTCTTCGATTAATTCGCCTGCTGACATGTGTGAGTGTGTGTGAGTGTGTGCGCGAGTGTGTGCGAGTGCGTTCGGCTTGCTAGGGCTGTGGTCCAAACCTCGAAAACCAAAATAAACTGGCAAATCGCCGAGCGCAACCTCTAAATAAGGGTTTCGTATGCGCCAGCACTTTCGCGGCGTACAAAATGCGATTTTATGATCCTCCTTTCTAACCCTTTCGCCACGCTGCTCGCTCGCAGCAATAAATTTGGAGGATGTCCCGCTCCGGAGAAATCCGGCGTGTTTCTTTAAAATTTTAAATGTTTTACAAGGTTTTTAACGCGCTCGTACAACGTGGCACATTCAATTATTATATAAAATGTTGCTGATACTTTTACAGGCCATTGAACGCAACATAATGCGTCGCAATTGCCACTTAAGAAGCTCGATTGAACAGGATATTGATTAATTTTATTTTGATATTTTCGATCAATATTGAAGCAGCAAAATGGTGAACACATGCCAGGCGAAGGGACAAACGCTGCGCTTCTTACGAGTCCTCTTATGGTATCTGAGGATATTGCGAGTATGGGAAACGTTGAAGCTTCCTTCTTCTTCGGTTGAAGCACAAGCTATCACCGATTCCTAGAACTACTGTTTCAATCGCTTTAACTGTAGTAACGTAACGAGCGTCTTGGCAGGGCCGTTAATTAATCAGAATTTGCGCAAATCCCGAATTCCCACAAAGCGCCAATGCAAATATTTGTATTTTGTCATTACCAAATGTCAGCGGCGAACAAAAGGGTTAATGAGACAAACGAAAAGGAGTAGGATTCGAAAGCAAAAAGCCTAATAAATGACATCGAAAACGTCACGTGAGGCACCATGAGAACCGAAGCGTATGCAAAATTTGGAGAAAAGGAGTCTGGAAGCGAATTCCGCGGAGAATCATTAATTACGCACCGAGTCGCAGAAGCGTAAAGAGCGCAAGCACCTCAACACAAGGAATGGCTGCCGTAACTACGGCTTTAGAAATTAAAAGGAAAAGCCAAAACAGGTATGCAAATGAACACGAACTGTCAGAAGCCAATTTAACAAAATACCGAAACCAGCAGAAAAACCGAGCGATGTGCACAAAAAATCACATAATTTTCCAATTAAAAATTCATCGAAGCGACATTCACGTGATGCAAGATTCCAGATTTCAGATTTCAGATTTCGGATGTCGGATGTCGGATTCCATCAGTCATTACGTGACGATCAACGCGCTGACATGTTGATGCGGAAATTAATGACTAAGAAGCAAAACGCTCTCTCGTGTCTATTGTTTTGATCGCAAGGGACGCGCCGAATGCAAATATGAATGCGATAACGACTTCGGGTAGCTGGGACCGAACTGCGAACCATTCAGACCCCACTTAAAGTCAACGAGTGATGTTGAGCCAGTCGAACAAGCAACAAATGATTGTTTGTTGTCGTAGTTGTCGGAGGTAGTTTTTTCTTCGCGGCGCCGGTATGCAAATCCGCCAGGATACCTCATAAAATATGCAAAACCAAATCACCACACAAACACACGGGCATACTCAATTAACCCCTGTCAGTCAGTGTGTTGTTGCCACCAGCCCAGCGGCGGCTTACTTTCTTTTCTGCTTTGCTTTTTCATTTTTGTGGCGAGTTGTAGTCACCTTTTTTGACGTTACTCGGATATGTTGATGCGATTCGACGCGCTGTTTTGATTGCAACACCGTCATTAGGATCGCTCAATTATTCCATCAATATGCGGGAAATCGAATCGAATAACGCACCGCAAAAAAGAATGACTAATTTCCATGAATGTTTAAGAAGCTCCCGGAAAAGCGCATACAGTGGGTTAAATTATGCTGTGGGAAAGGATTCGATGTGAAAACAAACACTGCTGAAGTAAAGAAGAGATTCTAAGAACTTCCCTATCGAGGGGCAGCAAAGTTCGATTCCTTTTTCAGACATTCAAGAGTTGACACACATGTGAAAAGTGTTAATGAATTGGAATAACGCGATAGCTCTCAACTCTTTCATCACTCTATCCTCCTCTGTGTACTCGTAGTTTGTTCTCCGATCCGTTCTCCTTTTCCAATCTGAATACAACTGTTCCAAACAAAAACTATGCATCGAAATTCCGAGCTCCTTGCGACCGGAAGAAGCAATGATTCCCAAAATACACCATCGATCAAGTTGTGAATTTTAACGATGTTGAACTCAGGAGGACGGGTGGAATAATCTGCATGCCGCCCTCTCACCGAGGAAACTAATCAGAGTGGTAAACATTGCAACACACCGAAAAAAGAAATTGAAATAAACAGTTTTAAAGAAAATACAGAAAATATTTCTTCGGTCCTCAACAGCGCTCTACGTTTTTCGAGGGAAAACAAATAAATGCAAAATAACAAATCCCATCAAGTTTGGCGAAAATTCTGGTGAATAGCGTGTATCTCCCTGTCAGTCGATGCGTCTGTCGTCGTCGTTGGCAACATTTTTATACAAACCAGTCCCGGGGGATGTCGGTGGGTTTAAGTGTCTAATTTAAATGCATGCGCTACCGAAGTCGACAAAGATTGATGGAGTTTCCAAGAATAAAATAAACTTGCAGTAGAGGAAAAGCTTGTGAACTTCATTCGGTCAATGGAAGATATATTAATGCAAGGACTTCTGAGAAGTCCTGGACGAGTGAACGTGCTGTGTACTAATTTTGCTCCCGCACAAAAAATTATGCAGCGCTGACCAAGACAAAAATTGGATGAGAAATCGTTCTCCTGACAAAATGAATTGATAATGAATACTAGAAATAAAAATCGGCATAATGCGGCACAAAAACAGCTTATGAAAGGCTACGAAGACTGCAGAGCGTGCCGAGCATTACAAGTGAAATGTCCTAAAGGATCTAGATTCTCTCTTTATGGCGAGGTGGTTCCTACGCCTTTCGCAGGCGGCATTTTAACCCTTTGATAACATGTCATGGCCCGCCGTTTGTCAAATAATTGGCGAAACACTCTTTCAGTGTGTATCAAATTTCGCTAACGACGGCTTTCTTTGTTGTGAATTTCCGACTTTGAAACCTCTGATTGCTTCAAATGAGTTCGCCGACACTTGGGGCCCAAACGTCTGAAACCGTATCTGTTTAGAAAACTTAATAGGGCGAAAATAACGTCCCCGACTTGTATTGTAAACTTTAAAATGTCATTGAGAGTGCAACAATGGATGCAGCGGCTTTTGAGGGCAGCAAATTGTTTCCTGACATATTTATTGGGCGAGCACAAATCAGAGACAATCGAAAAAGGACCACAACGATTCTACTGAGCACACTCAGCTTAGCAGAAGCACCGCAAGAAAGAGTGAACGCAGAATTACTACAATGAAAATGCAAACATGACCCTGTCTAAAATTAGAGCACACTACAACTCAATTGAGTGTCCTGCGAGTCCTTTCATCAACATTAATGTTGAGAGCGCAACGAATTGATAATTTTTCGTCGGTTCATTTCGTCTCTGTTCCTCGTCTCCCCCCTCGCAGAACGGTGCTACAACGAATGATAAATTGGCGGCGCACTGTTGTTGTTGTTGGTGTTGTTATCCTTTTACGCTCGGGCTGTAATAATGTTTATTATTTCCGTTCTCATTTCGCTTGTATCATTTTTCTGTGTGCGTCCAGCTCATGTTATCGGCGAATGCCTCCGCTCTGGCTACGTTTCCACATTAGAAGACATGAAATGACATCCGTTTAGAGTAGTTTTTCCCGGTTAGTGTTGCCAGTTGATTGTTTTCCAGTTCCCAATCAAAGGCATTGTACGGACCAACACAACAGGATGTGGTTCAGCGCCGAAGAATGGAAAATGCGTGTTTCATGGGCATAAATTCATTCTCAAACAAGTTTACCTCAATTGGACTCAGAACCGTCACAACCCTTGCGACTGTCCAGCTTTAGTTTATTTTGATAGGCATCATTTACAAATTTACGATAATGCTTTTGAGGATCACACCGCTAAGCGATGTCGGAGTGTCGAATAATGATGTGATTAGAATGATTTGTAGAGACCATATTTTCCGACTTCAAAGCGGAAGTCGTTCAGCAGTTTTCCCGACGGATTCAGGTGGCGGTGCACAAAAGCTGGTGTTCAGCGTAAAAGCCACATCTTGCCTCTAGTTTTTTATGTAAGTAAATTCAGCATCTCTTTCGCCTGAATTGGGAATCTCTGCTTGATTTACAATTCTCGATATGACGACGCAGTCTTTATTAATCAATGCTAATCTCTCGAATACGATCAGCATAAACTTAAATTTATTATGGTTTATTAACTACATTACGAGGAAAAGAACATAAACAGCCACCCCGACTCACAAATCATGGGTCCGGAGGTTGCTTTTTAATGCAATAATATTTGGCAGCGCGATGTTTTATCAAGATCAGAGCTGCGACAACATTATTGAAAGAAAAGAAAAAGTCATAAACAAAAAATGAATGGATGACACTTGTAAAAAGGGCGGCGTATTTTTATTTTCTCATGGCGAGATAACGACGAAAACGCTACCGACGCAGAGGCAAAGCTGTGGTACCCTAATGGAACTCACCAGACCGAAACTGAGCCATTCCTACTGCTCAAGTATCAGAGGGTTAAAAAACTTATGATTGCTGATATTGAGAAGCAGATAAGCTCAAGGGTTTCAGTCATGTATGTAAATGATATACGTAGTTATGATCTCGGCAATCATCTGACTTTCAACAGGGCCTTTAATGGGCCCTTCCCTGTCGGTTGTTTTCCTTATTAAACTGAAACGGAAACCTCTTCTTCATTCACCCTCTCAGACTAAGTGTTGTTGGCTTTATTAACTAAACGCGGAGATCCTTTCACTCACTGCCACTGTTTATCGCCTTAAAGGGTTTTCAGGTGACAAAACAGATGGATAGCCGCTGCGATCCGGTGTTGTTTTTCTTACCTAAGCTGAAGCACTTTCCCCGAGAAATTTTCTTGAACCGATTTTGAAGTCAATAGCATTTTCCACACGATAGTTCCGGTTCAGGTGATGTCTTCATGTCCAGACATTGTTGGGATTTCAGAAGCCGTATAGTAAGACGTTTGATTCCAAAGTCCGAAAGCATTTTCATCTCGATTTCTCCACGCTAGGATGGAATCTCCCCCAAAACTATGTCTCCGAGGCTAAATCCTGACTTAAAACTAAAACAACTCGGGTGTTCTGGAGCCCTGAAATTACAAGGGTAATTCGTACTTCAACCTCAGTTCTGTCAAGCTTCATTTGTCTGCTTTTAACTTTTATTGCAACTTTTATACGGGCTGCCTTGCCCTCCATGACTACGATTAACTCGAACAATTGGCTCATTGTTAACCCTGTCGCTTCCGTCTCCTTCCAGAGCCTTAAGAAATGGAAATTAATTGCTTATCTTCGTGTTGTGATCGGTTAAAAAGCAAACCCGAAGTTTTCACATCATTAATCTTTATAAACCAGGATCGCAGTCACTTGCAACGCTATCCACTGACGAATTAGATCCGTGCAGTGGCCAAGTGAGAGCGGGTTGTTTAGAGCCCGCATAAAGGTTTTTAGCGACTGGAGTCGGTGGACGGCAACCCGATTTCAATTAATTGGATGAAAATCCACTACGCTGCAGTGAAGTAGACCGGAGCGCAGATCTCAGTGGTGGAAGGAGCTGACAACATATCAAATTCGGTCATTAGGAAATACTTAGGAGAAGCATGCAGTGCAAAACTATAAATCTACGAAATTCTAAGCCAGAAATTTAATTGGCTTCTGTCCTCTGCTCGCTGCGCGGCTCAGGCGTGAACATGTCCTTTTCATTAGGAAAGTCAGTCATTAGCTAAATGTGGGAAACGCATTTTGGAGCAGCTAAAATCATTAATAAGTATTATGAACGAAAGCGTAACGAATGACGTCATGAGGCGACGTGGAACGCTGGCTAACACACGCTAACTGATTCTAACTCGGCGGCCTCTGAACAAGCCAGAGTAACAAATGGAGTTCGACGAGCAAGTGAGGGGTTTGAATACAATTGACACGCAAAGTCGCAAGCAGAACCTTGGAATTCGGTTCATCAGGGCAACTTCGAAAGGATTATTTCTGTAATGAGCCACATGTGAGCGAAACAAAGCTCGGCAGATTTTATTAATAGATTGAGTCATATACTCACATGGATGTGGACACTGTTATTCATTTGAAGAGTCGAAGTGTTGCAAAGCAGATAGCCGCCATTGAGTGCCTAGAAAATGCTGCCATGTGCTCACTTCTTCTTCTGCTTGTGAGAAGAGGATTCTTCACGCTTCTTTGTGTTCGCTTCAGTGGCGAACTTTTTAATAAAGTTCCCACTTCCTTTAAATAAGAAAAAATAATAAATATATTCATGGAAACCCATAAATTTCGCCGTTTTCACACCATTGAACTAAGAAACCGGTTGCTTCTAAGGAAGGATGTTCAAAAACTGCCCAAAGTAATAATTTCCGCTCAATGTGACCGCTGGTCATAAATATTCAGATCTCAGTGAACAATGCAAAACTCAACACAAGCTTCCGGGACATGAGCAAAAGCAAACCGAATGGCAACTTGCCGAGTTTCCACAGCGTCCTGGATTGGAAGGTTTTCTTAACACTGCAGAAGCTGTCCGTAATTAGTGCGAAAACAGCATCAATCAAAATAATATTCCGACGGCTTGCATTTGTAACAGGCTCATCACAAGGAGAACAGAAATAACACAAGTAATGCGGCAATTTTTTGGTCCTAAATGGACCCTTCCTTGCCAGTGAATGGGCCGGTTTTCCTTGGCTCGATAATCATCTCCTGCTTCGCCGCGCTGATGCTCATTAACACATTAAATTTGCATACAAAAAACATTTTGACAAAATGTCGCTCTTAATTGCAGTCCCGCAGGAAGGCGACGAAAGCGGCAGGAAATATTGTACGAGCCACAAAAAATGGCCCAGAGTGCATTTGGACAGTTTTTCGCCTCGGACATAAATTCTCAATTATCTGCTTCGTTGGACGAGCTTCTTATTGCGTTCCGATTCTCCGCCCGGATCTAACGGCGTTAATGAATGTTTAAGTATCTGCTTGCCCGCGGCGAAAGGGTTGACAGTAATGGACCGCATTACAAACTGTTGAGCCATTTAATTCAATGTTCATGGTGCTCGTATTTCACCAAAGATTTATTTCTTTAAGCATGCGCGGAGGTACCTAGACCATGATTCGGCGAAAGTGCTGAAAGGGTTGACTCTGCACTCGTGTTCGACAGAGCGGACGGAGCATGTTCATTTCACTCCGAGCATATTTCGGCGCAGGATGCTGGAGTGATTCCTGGACGTCTTTTCGAGTGTTGTGTAAGCCGAAGACTGAAACGGCGCTGCGTCGTTGTTTGCATACCTGAAGAGTTCTTTTTGATGAGCTGGCATAGTTTAATTTTTCACTACTTTTTGTTCTATTACTCGTACAATATCCACGTTATTCCCATCGTCCATATCAATGCACGTGCACAAGCCCAAAGAAAGCAGATCCGACTTTATTGGCCGCAATCAGGGCCATTGACCACTCCGTCCCTTCAGTCCACCAGCGACTTGTCCAGCTTATCATGCTCGTTACCTCCTCATCATCACCGCAGCAGCCTGATGACGCCACGACGTTGTTTTTATTTGTTTCGCTCTCGTGATTGCTGCGCTTTCATTTTACAGCGTCGTTTAATGTTTTCCGAATCCATGTCGTTGGCGCAGCAGAATGGCTGGTGACTAATAGCCATCTAGTGCCAACATCACCTCAAGTCCACTGCCATTAAATTGACAGACACTAGTGTGTGTGTGTGTGTGTGTGTGTGTGTGTGCGTGTGCGCGTGTGTGCTGTGCGAGTGCAATGATTGCTTGCAAAGAAATTTACTATATTTTTATAGATCTTGATGACGCTGCAATCGTCAACGACATCCACCTGTCAGAATGCGTTACGATGCTATAATCCTATCCATTCCGCTTAATTCCACCGTTATCCGGCATCCCCTTCCCCACCTCGCCGCCCCCCACCACAGCACCACACAGCGACAGCAGGAGCACCACATAAACATAAAAATTGGATTTTCAGAGTTTTATTGTGCAGATGCGTAGCGTATCCACTGCGTAGTGTATATTTTACGGTTTTATTTCGCAGATTTGATAGCGAGGTGTAATTCCACAGCTTGAATGCCGTTATAATACTGCTTTAAGCTTCCCTAAAAACTTGAACGTCCACTCCGACATCTTTAATTTCTGCGCCGAGGCAACGCTTTTGAACTTGTTCTTTGAAGCGCTCGTTAACCTTGTGACCGCAATTAAAATGTTTTCTAGAGTTCATTACCAGAGTGCCACAAGAAGTGTGAAGGTGCAAGGGGGGAGGGAGAGAGAAGAGAAGCGGGGCTGAAGAAGATTGTAAATGCAAGCATATAAACCAAATCGAGCTAGATGGTGTCAAAGGGGACATTTTATATATAAGAAAAATAGGCAGCTCCTTGAAAAGATACTCCTTGAAATTTAGTATTCTGACACTCTTTTACTGACCAATTTCCAATCTTTATCGTCTTACTGGAGCCTGTAAAAATAAATTATCTGGCAACGCATAAAATTCTTATATGAAGTTCATAACTCCTTTGATGAATGCAAACGTGCATCACTAAACGAATCGAGGAACTGAGAGTGCGAACAACGCAGGGTTAATAGCACAAACTCGAAATTTGGTGCCTTTGCCGATATAAATGAGTCTTTATAAGAGGTGGACCGTGGTACCTGACGTCCATCGAAACTTCACTCTTCGCCTCTTCTCTCTTTCCTCATTGTGGCCTCGGCTGCCAACTCCACTTTCCGACACAAGCAACACCCGAGTTCATGCTCCAAGCTCTTTTCTTAGAAAGTCGTAAATGTGTTCAATCTACGAGTCGTAAATTCAACAGTAATAATATCGGCTATTCACTGGAAACAACAGTTACACGTATAATCGTAGTTGTATTATTATAACAGCCACGCTAATAAACAAGGAAAGCGCATTCCTTGAATTATTAGTGAAATTATGAACTCCCGATCTAATTAAATACGAAGGCTGGGTGTATTTCAGTCGCAGGGGAAGGAAGTGCATATTAAATCTAAAATAAAAGCTGCCATTCCCGACGCCTCGCTCCATTTATAACTGTTACATTCCTTTGCAAAAGCAATTAATTTTCGTTAATTGAACTGTCGCGCCCTGTCGCCCCCTCTTAACCGGGACAAACTAGTGTCCCCCAACAATCGTGCACTAATCATTATCTTAATATTTTCTAAAATTATATCAGAATATAGCTGATACCCTCACGCCAAAAGTTTCTCTCTCCGGTCGTCCTTACAAAAGACAGCGATTTTGACACGTGATCAGGCAGACCCCTCCCCCCTCCCCCCTGCCGCAGTCCGCAGCACTACATTTTCGAATTTTTAACACAACTTTTAAAATACTTGGACTTATTTGCTGTACTCAGAACTCCGATTTATATAAATGACTTCGGCGATGTCAGATAATTAAGTGTCAACTTTGACATTTTACGCGGATGAGGATAAGGATAGAGTTGTCAAGACAAACGTTGCCAACTCCAGCTGAGGATGTAGCCGCTGAATGAAGAAGAGAAATTAAAATCTTAGAACGTTTGAATTAGGGCGGCGTACAGCACGGAAGGGGGCGCATTCGAGGGCTGCCTTGGTTCCGAAATCGGTGACAGTTCGCCGAGGAATGTAATCCACAGCTCTGGTTCACACATGTTGCACGTGGTGTGGAGACGTGCTCCATCTTCGGCTCGTCGCGTGCCATTGATATGGGTTCAGGTGTCATTTATTTGACATACAGGCTGGTTCTAAAATTCAATTACAAGCGAAAAAGACTATTTTTAGGAAGAGATAGTTTTGAAATATCCCGCTTTCATGCTGGTTTTTTCCGTTTATCAGTTGTTGGTACATATTTTCAATTTTATCCACCACGAAATCTAAGCCGAAGATTATAAGAGCTGCTCGGGACAGTTTGCCGATAGCTTAAGTTAGAATAGACGTAATATAGAACAGACGGAACACTTTCCCGAAACTTTTCATGTTCGCTACTCCCTCCACGACGGTATTTCATGTTTCTCACGATTTCAAAAGTGTTCTGTGAAGAAAAAACGGAGCAACAATTTTTGCAAACGATTAATCATCAAATCTTATGAACAAACATTAATACATCTACAGGGACTTCCTTTTTAGGCACAAAGGGCCGCTTTTGTTGCTTTATTATTCAAAACTTTTCCCATTAAAATTGAAAAAGTCACCTATTAAAAGTTGTTTCTTGTGCAACAGCGAATAAGGACGAAGATTAATGAGCTTCGATTAATCAACGGTTGCTGATCATCTTCTGCGCATCCGCATCCACCAGACCCTGTTTGGCCAGCTCTATGGTCAGCTGCTGGGCAACGCAACTCACACAGCGTTCCAATTCGACGGCATTTGGACATACGGTACCTTCGTCTTTACTCTTCCTCAGCCGCGAACTGGCGATCCTTCTACGATCGCCTGCCGGTTTTCCATTTAGTGATGAGACTTGGAACTTTTAGCGACGAGAGTTCCTTCACGATACGCTGCTCGTTTGACCTCAGCTAAGTCCTGTATTGTTGCATTTCTAACTAATTGCTGAAGAGTCTGGAAGGGGTTCTGAAGAGGCTGAAGAGGCATTAGTAGACAAGACAAAGTCTTTTGAAGCAGCGTAGAGAATTCAAGTTTTCTGAGGCATCAACTCAAAGTGACAGTTTGATGAACTGCTAGCTTTAGAAGCTAGCTGGCTTGTGATTAATGGTCAAGTGCTAAAACACATCTTTCGTCGACGAATTCATGGCGTTTCCAATTGAAAGCTCTTCAAAAGGTTTCATGCGATGTGTATAAAATGCTGTTTCTAAGTCTTTCAGATGGCGTCATTAAATTTTGAAATCGTTCATCCATATCGAAATGAGCAGTCGAACTCAATGTCAAAGTCAAGTGCTAATATTTATTAAGTTGATGCCTTCAAGTAATTTTAACATGGGATTTAATATCTGATGCTTTCAACTATTTTCAGTTAATCTCAATGTCAATTACTTGAAATAGAAAATAATTATAAAAGCAGCTGTTGACACTTTTGCTTCTGTCCCCAAATCTTCCCTGACGCCAGCTTGACGGCGACGTCTCCTAAATTAAGCTATTTTGATGAATTAAAGCTCCAAGTCAGCGGAGCTGAGACTGTAGAGCTGCGAAGATTTGTAGCTGCCACGGATTGCTTCTATTGACAGCCGTCAAACGACGTGTGTAAAATAATGCGCGATTTCACACCAGATGCGGGGTGGAGGAATCTGTGCCATCTACAAAAATCAAGGCCCCAAGAACGTGATCTCCGCCGCCGACACGCAGCTCTGAGCGGAGTGCAATGTTGCATGTGTCACTTGTCAGCGTGCGTCATATCTCTCATGTCAAACAGCGCAAATCCCAAGACATCCATAACAGGAGTGCTTTCGTTGTTGCTGGTTGCTTGCTCCTGCTCGTCCTCAGCGGACCCTCTCTCATTTTCGTCACCACCTGAATGCGGTGTGGCTTGCATTTGAAATGTGATCCGCGCCGTGGAGACGACGGAAAGAAGCCACAGGAAAAACTGCATTCTCCGATTTTCCACTTCAAAGTCATCGATTCCAACCGAGAACCGAGCCGCCCGAACGTTCCACCGCAAAACAAACAAATGCGGCAAAGAAGTTGTTTCTGGGGAGTGTTTTTCGAGTCGAAGTCTCCCCCTTCTTTGCATCACGTGCTGGAATACGTCGGAAATCTGCCTTTAATTAGCGTGAAAGTAGTCGGCGGGCCCAAGAAGAGTCATTCTGCAAGTCGAAAGTCGAAAAGTTCGACCGTGCCGACACACGGCGAAAGGGGAGACGTCGACTTTTAATCTAAACTTTTGATTTCAGTGCCCTTTTAGTGCAAATGGGAAAAGTAAACAAACTGAATCCATTGTTGTTTGGATTAAATTTGGGTCTCCCCTCCCTCTCCATCTCTCACCCTTACTGCCTCTTTCCACATTAACTTACGCTGAATACACTTGACAATGTTGACAGTTGGCCGTGTTGTGCGCTGCAGATGACTGTCATGGAGCTGTGAGGGCGTTCTTTCCGGGGACGGCGGCGGATAGGTGGCTAGGTGCATGTCACTGTGTTCATCCCATGTTTGCGGTTATTAATAGTTTTCTCGAAATTTCAAGTGTTTTAATTATTTGCTTCTTGTTTAAGTGAACGCTAGCCAGTGTTTATTACATCATAAAGGCAAATAAACAGTCATCATTTCATCATTCATACCAGAAATACTTAAGTACGTATGCTACACATATCATAACAATTATCGTAATATTAATATTTTATTAGAGATAATAAATATTAAGATATCACTTGCTTTATGCACAATCTAGATTTCGACAGTTAATCAGGAGAATCCACCCCTCATTTTAAGTTGTGTTTTAATTAAAACTGTTCACATTCCATCATCGCCAAAATATATCAAGTCCCCTTCCAAGCAATACTGAGACTTCACCACACGTCGACCTTCCACACGTTCCCGGGTGCTCGAGTTTTTTACAACCGGCACCAGTTTCGTTGCGTCGTCTTTCCACTACTCCGTGCTCATCACACATGCATTTCCACTTCGGATCGTAAAAATAAACAACTTCCTCAATGAGTTGCACCCCACCCCTCTCCCCACGTGCACCGAGAAGGCGATCAACTAATGTTGCCATCCAACAACTTATTAAAATGCGCTCAGTTGTCAGATTTTTTATCTTCCCGAAAATCTCCCAAACAAACTGCATTCAATTAATACGTAGTATTGTATAAGTAATTCCTCAACATCCCGGCGAATGGAGCGGGGATGGACGGGAACACAAGCGCCTTATCAGCAACATATCGGAAAATGTGTGCACTCGATGTTGGACACACCATTTTTTACGAATTCTAAATTTCCTCATGTGAATGTGCGATTAACAAAACACATCCATTAAGTTGCACGTTTTTCACTGCATCGCCTCCCCGAAATATGTTCGTAATGCAACCGCACCCTCGGTCCGAGCCGGTGCACATTCCGGAGCACAGATGTGCTCACACCGCGCACAGAACTAGGGACCAACCGGGTAGGTTCGCCTGGCTCCAGAGAGCACATAAATTTCGGTTGGCTTGCGTTGTTTCGGGCCATAAATAATTGCCTTTCAGGAGCACCTTTCTTTCGGCGGGCCGGACTTCCCCGCGCATCGCCCCGCTTCGATTCTATGCGTGATTCTAGGCAGTGTTCTATGCGTGTGAATGGAGAAATAAGCAACTGGAGAACGGGCAATAAACGTCCAATAAAAATATAATTATTAGTTCTTGTACACACCTACGGTCTCTCCTTTCCCAGTGCATTAATCAGGCTGTGGTGAGTTGGCTTCTGTGGTGAACTCGCTCACCTTCTCGAAGCCAGTGCATTTGTATGGCCATAAATTTTGGTTAAGTGTTGCTTTTGTGTGGGAAGTTGGGGAGATTTGTCTTATTTTTAGCTTATTGATTAGAGTGTATTTAAAGTATTTCCCGGGAGAATTCAATGAAGCAAGCGATAACAAAGTGCCGTAGTTACGTGAAGTATGTTGATAATAATGACAATGGTTGGGAGGATGATTTGTTTGGATGGCTTCCATATTTTCGGAACTGAGCTGCTGAAACATTCACAAGATGCTCCCGAAAATAATTGAGGATCTGATTACACTGTGGTTAGTGTGGTTTTCCTACCGAGCTCCCTAATTATGTTAATTAGCTTAAGAAACACTGTTCCCGAAAGTCGCACCAACTTGGATAAAAAACAGTTCTTCATTCACGGTTCTGGCAAAACTTGTCCCACTGCAAAAAAGTGTTGCCGATGCAGCAACTGAATGTGTCTTGTGTAATGATGCACTTTAATGTCTGCGTTTATCTCTCGTCTCATGTCGGCGATGTTGTGGTGAGAATTACATTAAAGCGAACACATTTGAAAATGTGGTCAGCATCAACAGCATCAAATGCACTGAGAAAAACTATCGAGGACGTTAGTTTCCAAAATTAGATTAGGTAAGAATGAAGATAAGAGTGTAAAACATTTGCTAGCTCTGTTGCTATTTATTGCTTGAAGTTATATATTTTACATACGCGTACTTAATATTAGGCGTGGAAATATTAATTTAAGTGTTGGTGGTTTCTTTTTAGAGTGTAGGCCGGCACCTGGACCATGTGTGATGCGCTCTCAAAAGCCATCCGAATGGCGCTGCCACAAAAAAGTGTTAAAAACGCAGATTTACCACAAATTGGGTGAAAATTGCACAAGATTTATTACTACTTTTCGATTTCCGCTGCGTTAATATAAACATCCGATCCACTATTTTTCGGTCGAAGCGCAAGATTGCATCTTCCTTTATTCCCGTTTATTTCTCACACATGAGCCTTTTTCCCTGTTAAGCGCATGTGAGACACATGAAAACCTTGTGCCACTTCACCCCGTGCACCTTTCACCAAGCAACATGTAGCAATATAAAGCGATTGTCGTTGGTTGTTCCTTTAATACTCTGCTACTAATTCATCATTTTGTGTGTTTAATTCAACGATTGCCTAAGCCCCGGGGACCCCAAGTAGAACAACCTCAGAAAAGGGTTGCATCCTCTTCGCTTTCATTTGCATTTTGCTGCCTCGATTCGCTGTGGTCGAAGCTTTCGTAAATAATCTTGAAATTGAAAAATAAATAGAAAAGAGCGCTGACCACTTGGCATGTCCGAGAAAGAAGCAGGAATCTTGCTGGTTCCAGCATTCGACTATTCTGCACGATTATTTTTATATTCTCAAAATTACTTACGGTTAATAAATCATCCTGGCTGTCAAAATAAATGAATAAATTTCGGGTGCTACGCATCCCAAGGAAGAGGGCAGCGTATTACGAAGGATCTGACTGAGCCAGGATCCACTTCAGAACCATTTAAATTAAGCACTGCTGAGTATGGTACAAAAATAGCACAAAACGAAAAGGCTGTCTTCTAAGGAAGATCTCAATCAGAAGTTGGGGACAAGGAAAGGTATTCGGTAGAGAAGACGGATTAATATTCGGTACTAATAAAAGTGTTTAAGGACGAAATTACTACAGCTACGTATTTACGATAGAAAGAATGGACGAATCGTTCCAAATAAATAAATACAATATATACAAATCCATTTGTACATTTAAATCAAAGAGTGTTTCGGAGACTGGCTTCTCTTGGAACCGAGCACCTGTTTAGTATACAGATTAAATGCGGTGGACTGTTTGTCTATCTATGTTTAGTGTTCTATCTCCATGCTTTGGTACTGATTTTTAAATAACAGCAGATCTGTAAATAATCTTAAATGATGGCGACCCTTCTGATGGCTACAGGATTATTCCAGGCATCTCAACAACGACAGCATTTATAATTTCTCGATTTACAACATTTACATTTTTTTATTACATTTCCGAATAATATTTATTCGCACTCGAAACTCGCCGGACCACCGACCAATCGATGATAACAGCATGGGCAAGCATTATCTTGAACTCCCCAAAGGCTAACTTCTCACAACAGCTTTCTTGCGGAATAAGCAAGGAAATGATTGATAACACTTGCGGACATTAAACAGTTAATCTCACAAGGGGACCGAAAAAGGGTTCACTAAGATTCGCCACGGTTCGAAGACGGCCGAGGAAGCTGAACGCCGAAGGAAGGATGTGTGCTGAGGTCCGTAAAAATACAAATACTCAGACTGTACATTGTGGCATTACAATTGTGGCACATTTCGCAAAGACGGGTAAAGCAATAAACGAGGTTTTTGGTACGAAATGAGATAAATGTAATCAGACGGTGTAACAAATTGACTCCGTTGGCTGGCAAGAAAGAATGCAAAAATTAATTTCCGATTAGAAGAAATTGATTGATTGATTGATTGATTGACTGGCGTTGACTTCGATGCTTAATTGGAGTCGATAATGTTGAATCCGCAGTACGAGAGCCGTGGTATTAACTTTGGTGGCAACAATTAAGCAGTCCGTCGCCAAGCACCGTCTAAAATCATCTAAAAACCTATAATTTGCTGCCCCATCGGCGCTGCTGTTAATTGCAGGTCTCAGCGTAAGCCAGGTGGTTAAGCAGACAGTCAACAGCGACAACTGAAACCCTCAAACAATCCAAGCCATTATAATTACACACGTTATTAAATTACCCGGGAACTACTTAAGAAATCCCAAAATATATGGTAGCTTTGCATGTTGATGGATTCGTTATCTGCAGGTCGGCTTTATCATTACGAGCCAACACACACAATGCGAGCACAAGCAACACAATCCGCGGCGGACAGAAGACACCAAATCTGGAAATTACAAACGCCATTAGAACCTCGACAGACACGTTACGAATCTATTTGTTGTTGGAGTCGGGCGAATGCAATCAGAATGCAAGATTGTTGAAGCACAGCAGCGGACCGACGAAAGGAGGAATTAAATCCGAGATTGGACGGTGCAAGACGCAAGTCAAGTGCTCCGATTGCCGGTCTGCGTGAGTCGCTGGATTCGTGCTATCATCAACCGAGCCATTCGTCGTCGTCAAGATCAACAGCAATAGCAATAGCAATAGCAACAGCAAGATCATCGCCAACTCCTCGTCGTCAGCAAGTCGCAAAGTCATGTCGCGTCTGGTCTGGTCGGGGTCTAGCTGGGTTGGATGGATGATTGGATGAATGGATGGTTCGTCTCGGTTGCTCCGCTGCTCTGCAGACGCTGTCTCCGATCGCAATTATTGTACGCGGTCCGAACCGCTGCATTACATCGTTATTACTTGCGTCTCCCAGCCGGGTTACGAGTGCTTGGTACTGCGGCACTTCTGAACCTTCATTAGCGCAATCATCTAGTTTAACGCATTCCCACTTTTCTCCTTCTCTTCCGCCGTGTCATTATCTCATTCAGCCGCTGAAAACCACGCTAATTTATAATAAATAACAATTTTTAATTAAATCAACTCGTCAGTGGCTGGCACTTTTGGAGTTTTTCTGAAGAACTCTCTTCGTCTTTTGAGACTCCATTCAATTTTTTAGCGACGTTGTTAGATCTCGCCTCCTTACAGAATCTGCTTTGTAGGCGGGTTGGTTGGATGCCATTCTGTAGCGAGGACATCCCGATTATTCGATTATGTGTAGCTTGCGATAATAGCAACGCTACTGTTGAGTAGTTGGCCCATGCAAATTTCAATGGATTGTGCTCTATTTTTGTCACTCTCTAGTGGATCCTTCGATTCTTATTATATGTGGCATCAAGTATTGAAAAGCTATCTGTTTCTGGGATGGCGTTTCTGATATCACTGAGAGATAATCTCTTTAATCAATAGTTTTCTAGAATACTAGTCAGGCAAGTATTGAATGTTAGCGTTACGCGAAGGTTCGAAACGACGATCCGCCATAAAAAATCCAATAAACCCCACACAATGTCTTTATACGTAAGTCATTTTTAAACCAGCCAAAAGCATTACGTCATCAAAAGTTGAGTAGATACTAAATACAAGCACACAAATAGAGTTCAACAAACCTCCGCCGCCGCAGCAGCAACAACAAATCGACGTAATTTAGTGAAAATCAAAAACCCGAAGCAAGTCAAACCATATTCTTTCGTTGCTGCGAGGATAACCGCTGAACAAAGTCAACAAAGCAGCTATCTGGATATCAAAGGAAAGCAGCACCGCAGGTCTTCGGCTCGTAATACGAAGCGGGATACAAGCACACGATGAGCGTGTCATGCGGGGCGCGGGGCGCGGAGGAACGGACGAGCGGTGCGAGCGAGAGTAAGTGCAAGGATATGTTTTCATTTTACCTGCAACAAAAGAAATGCCACAGTGTGATGTCCGGATATCAGTCTTCGTCGTCGTCGTCATCGTCGTACTCGTCGACATCAGCAGTTGGCATGACAAATATTTTCCTGCTTTCATGTGCCCGGGGAGGAAAGCAGCAGCGCTGCATGGAATCCGAGCAAACGTTTGAGTGAGTAACTCATATCCACGGAGATGCTACGAGAAACGTACGTAAGATATACCGTGATAGAAGGAACCCTACCGCATTCCTCGCTGAAATCAATATGTGTCAACTTCTACGTAACCCTGCACCTTCGTGGCTGTTCCCCGCATGGCTTGTCGTTGTCGCTCCTAATATTTGTGGTCCTCTCTATAGAAAACTTAACCGATGTGTGGAAATCAATTTCGTTTCTCAAAAGGACACAATTCTTTAAAAAATGCTCAAAGGTTCAGCGACGGCCAGCAACAACGAAGCTAGGGAGGGTTCGGAAAGAGAGATCGTCGCCTTTTCAATTTTACACGGATAATTTTCTTGTTTGACAAAAGGGACCCTTCCGCCGATTGAAGGAAAATCGCCACATGATAAATTATGTGGCAGCAAACAAACAAAGCGAGGAAGTTAAAAATTGAGAAATTTTAAACGGTTACAGGAGAACAATGTAATTACCGAATTATGTCCGGTCTTGCGGGGTAAGTGTCCATGCATCGCCAGTTGCTTCGTGACCGAAAAGCATCCCACATCCAGCGGCAGACTATATTTCTGGCTACAAACTGAATCTCCAGAAGGAAAGAAATGTGCGAGGGTGTGCAATTGGCTCCGGAAAGGGTGAAAAGTGACCACTTCGTATGGTGCGAAACCATTTCTAAGAACCACAATGAAAGACGACGTTATCTTTTATTACTATGACTTTAGATAAACGGGAATAGGTTTTTGAGCAGCACTTCCATCGTCCAGAAAGACACAGCAACGATCTCGTCTGTGAGACTTCGAGGACTTTTTCGCAAGAGGAGAGTCCTTGAAACAGATGCAGATTTTTCAGAGTACTCGTAGCTGCTTGCTTAGCTGCTGATGACAGCTGCGACAGCCTTTTGTCCTGCGATTTGCATTCCCAACTCCACTCAGACACGTTGCTAGCCGTTACAGACGTTGTATACGTCGCTGTCTGGGGGCCTTCTCTACCACATGCCACTAACCAACCTCTGATGCTGTCATTACAGCATCCAGTTCTATATGTTGTACTTATACTCAATACTTCGGAAGGGTGTCGCCTTTTTGGGCCACGCCCGGTTATGCTAATTTCTATTCAATCTATTCCATGTATTTGCGGCTGGAGCACTTTTCCACAAAAGCCCAATCGTCACCCGTCCCCTGAAATACTCTCGAGCGCCTTCCCAGTCTCCAGCAAATATTGTTTATTTAACGGTAAATTAATTGTGGCATCATATTTCGTATGGCTGAGTAACTGTATTTACACAAGATTACTTAACGCAATTTGTATTTACGTTGCTAATTGAAGCAGAACGCTTGGCAACACTGGCAACACTGATTGCTAGTACGATTGGCATTGTTGTTGCCGACGCTGCTGTCATTGCCAATTGTGCGAGAGCCCCTCCGGCCGCCTGCCTGTCTAACTGTGCACATGGCTGTCCGTCCGTCGCCTGTCTTCGCGTCGCCTTAGTAATGTTATGGTAATTTGTCAGTTATTGTTTTAGCGCTATAGGCTGCTTTTTCTCACTCCTCGCGGGATTTAGTTTTCAGTTCCAACCACTTGAGACACGTCATTGCTTGATGTCATCCAGCCAGATTTTAACAGGAACCCATCCTTTGCACAACCCGTTTCTGTCAGATGGAAGCATCTCCGTTAAGGCAAATAATTGGCCTCGATTTGATTTTAAGTTTTGTTCGCAAATAATTAGAAAAGTTGTGTCACAAAATTGCAGTTACAATGAATTTAATGAAGTCTTCGAATGTCGGAAAAACTGATTATGATGATAATCATCATTGCAGCGTTTAGTGTTTCAAACGAGCTCTGGCCGAGTTGAGTTTACGTACTTGTTGATAACTCAATTGAAATGCATTTGGAATTGTCAATCAGAAAGTAGAAGCTCTCCAAAGAGTGTTCATCTATTATTGACCCCGAGTTGAATACAATCTATCCACGTATCTCCCAAGAGCCATTATTGAGCAATGAGGAGTTATTTCGAGGTCTCACATATCTTTCATCATTCGAACTTTGTGCCCTGGAGTACGCGCTCCGAATGTCTTAACTTCGCGGGAAAATATACAGCAATTACTCAGCATAAAATTGTTAAAAGCTGTTGAGTAATTTTCCTATAATTATAGCAAAACCGTTGCATAATTAACTGCGACAGTTGGCCGCGTAATTTAACGCTAGGAATTGCTAAATGTCGCTAAATAATTCGCGTATTAATTGCGACAACACAATCGAAACACAACCTCCATGCAGGAAGGCGACGCCTGAGTCCATGTGAAGCGGCCGCGAAGGAGTGAAGCTCGTTGAATGGATGAAATAGAACAATTTACTAGGCTAGGTATGCGGCCATACGGCCCCCAGCGCCGGCCGAGCAATTATTCTGGACAGCTCATAAAACACCAGAGACTCAGCTATTTTCTAGGAACCACAATAGGCGAATTTGCATTTTAACGGCTCCGCTCTGTGTTCGCATAGATCGAGTTTACTTGAATATGTACTCGTATTTTATAGAAAATGCACTTCAAGCAACGTGACTACACGTCAAGTCCTGAAATTATCTAAATATTTGCGACACTCAGTGACTAGCACATGACGCACTCTCTCTCTGCCCACCAGCCGGTTGCTAATCCCTGGACCGTGGCTAAATGGTGCCCTTGTATCAGCCGGGAAGCATTTAGGAGTGCGCAGTAGAGTCCTTTTTAATTAAAACTCGCGTTTTCCAGCTCTATTTGCGCTTGACACATACGTCACCATCGGAACGGGCAGCCCCGTATGGTGGTCTTCGCTATCAGTGAGCACGAATGGCTCGGGTCCCCCATGTACTCGGCTGCTTATCACCACAGGATATGAATATATGCACAGTGCTGAGTGCCGAACACCTGAGCTGAAAACCGAATAATACGACCGATATGTTTGAAATTATAAAGTGATATCCTCATTACGGAATTATGAGGGTAGCATTAGAAGGTCACAATATAGAGCTGTGAAAGAAAGGCAACAGCATTAATCCATGTTGACAAAAGGACTCGATCCAAGGGATGCACTGAAAGTTATACCAACTGGTGAGGTGGTCATGTGAGCTTGCGGTGTATCTTCAGCGATAACCCGTTCTTGTTTTCAAATTCTTTTATCTACCTCGAAAGTATAGAATAAATTCTCTGTGAAGTCGCCCGAAGTAGCGTCTGCTATACAACTAAAATAAGAAAAATTCAATGAAAACAAATTAAGAAGTAAACAACTAAAATTTAGTTGAAGTATGAAAGGGCAAATCAATAGCGGACTTGAAAGGAAATCAAGCTGTCTTCTTTCAGTGTACCGCCAGGATATTAATGACACGGACTTTCCTACTACTCATCCTGTCATATATACGATATTTTCCAAGGCTTTACCACTTATTCTACTGACAACTACCACCCTCACGACGACGCTTCGACATACGGCCCATCCCACGAGCTGTTGCTATTATTAGTGTATTTACAATATTTTACCCAACCATCGTAATCATCGAACGACTTCGATGAACCAACTGTACCCACCACGAAGCAAGTTACGTTTTGCACGAGTAGCTAAACGAAGCCAAGGAACGAGCGGCCGCTGAACAACCCCTATTTTGTTATTCAAGGACTCTGCGCCGAGTTGTACAGTACTCGGCGTATTCGAAACAGTGTCCTCGCTACTGTCATATCTGTCTATGATGACAGCAACTTTCGTTGTCGTTGTCAACGGTGACAGTCGAGGGTATTGATGGAAACACTTCGCGTCCTCTGCTGCTGCTGCTGCTCGAACTGACCATCTGTCGTAAAAGTTCCGGGCATTGCACGGAATGCACTTCGCACGAGATACTCCGACTAACACAACAAACCAGCCGACAACAACAAACGAATCGGCACTCACTCACACTCTGAAGTGGTTGGAAGGCAGAAAAAAGGCCAGAAAGCGGTGGACTCTGGTGTAGTAGAGGAAGTAGAGCCGGGAACAAGTGCGTGTGTTGCAAGGAACACGTGCAACCATATCTACATGTCACTCGTGCTCCTGCTTGTTGTTCCTGGAAGCTCGGGCGGAGAGACACGCAGAGCGACCAACTGAAGTATGCAAAATAGCCACAAATCCTTCAGATGTGTGGCTAACACTTTGAAATACTCTCCTTTGACTCTAAAGTAACATCGCTACTGCGATGTTTGTGTGGCCGAGCGGAACTTCTTTCTGCCCCACCGAACATGCTATCGAGAGGAATGACGAATTTTTTCTAATTGCACGAAATCCAAGCAACTCGACCACAGGAAAGGGGCAAACAAGGTGAAGTCGGAAGCAAGTCGGGCAACAGCAAATTCCACTCCTCTCCACATGTCAATGCTTCATCACTTCAGCACTTCAGCGATCGATGGTCATTAGAAAACATGTCCGACCATCCATCCAGTCCACCCGTTAAAAGTCGTCCTTTCAACTGAAGTGGGACCTCTTTGATGAAGTAATCATTTCCATTTGATTGCACAAACAAGTACAAAAGCAGCCCAAAAAAACAACACTGCGAGAGGGGGACAACCGCCTTTACGAGGTCGGCTCCACTGCCCACTGTTAAGGATCACTATTGTGTTGTTTAACATTTTCTGCTTGAATGCACTCTATTAATACAACAACGACTGCAGCAGCAACAACTGTAGCAACAGTAGAACTGCAGTCACAAGTTGCACTTGAAAGGGTCTGAAAACAAAGCAATACGCAAAAAAGAAGTGAAAATTGTTTTTTTCACCACTGTTTATTGGGAACGTCAGAGTAAGCGTCATATTTAATTTCTGTATGTTGCCAAATATCTTCGTTGTTGTTGTTGCCAAATGGCACAGAACAAAGAATATTAATGATTTTTCCCTTGAATTGCAGTTGCAACCGAAACGGACAAGAGACCCAACAACAATTGCGGTCAAGCTGCAAAAAGTTGCTGTAGCGAAATGTTGTAAAAAAATCAGGACGTTGAGCCCCTGGCCTCACCGGGGGAGGTATGTAGTTCGGTGACACCGCCGTCGCAGGTCATTTTTTACCGGCGAAGAGGGATTTAATGCGGCATTCGGGCCCGCACAGTGGTCAATCATGACATGCATTCAAGTGTGTTTTCCATGTTTTTGTTTCTATTTTTTAGGGTTGGCAGCATTCTATGCATTTGTTGCCGAGTTCATTTGTTTGTACAGTGATTTGCAGAAAATTTGCTCTGCGAAGTTTTCCCATAAAAACTAAATGAATGCATAAAGTTTTTCTAGTTCAATGCATTTTTAATGGAATCATAAAAAACGCTGATTCTGAAATTCATTGCACAAAAAGATCAGACTTTGTTTTGTAAAACTGAGAGCAGCAGATTGCGTTTCTGTCCCACAGGAAAGTGTCATTAATCATAAAAATTACAGGGTTCGGGTCAAGCATCAGAGCAGATACTTTCAGTACACTATGTACCATATACATGCGACACACTCCAGAGGACATCGCAGGAAAACTTCAAACTACACATCTAGATCCTGGTAAGAAAAGGAGAATCTTTCTTGATCTTGTATCTCAAATATATAACTAGCACCCGTAACATCGTCGATTAAAGTAGGTTCGGACAATTTCTGGTATCATCTCTGGTATACATTTCAGCGATTCGACCCGACCGTTTAAACGAAATGAGTTGTGTTTGAATTACAGCTTAATTCTCAATTAATGATGGAAGTTCAACATTCAGCATTTCGTGCGGCTGGTATTCGGGGCTCCATGGTTCGACGATGGACGTAGGAATGGATAAACGTTGTCCGGTAAATAATGCAAATGAGGCGATTATTTTTTCGTTTCGGTTTCTTCCCATACCCAGTAATTAGAGTCAATAATTAATTTCAATTCAATTATCATTATTAAACAACATCAAGTTGACGTCAAAGCACTGGAAACGTAATTAATTTCATCCACAATCCGAACAGCACAAACACTCGTAACAAGATTAATTGTATTGTACTTTATGACCAAATCACAAAGAATATGTTCGGATCTTTCGTCATTTCGCTTATCAGAGATCTTCAAGTCATAAAAATACTGTTCCCAAAGACTTCTAGGAACAACTTGCCGCTAGGAAAGAGTTCCCGAAAAAGCCCACCATAAAAGGTCTTTACAATTACGAGTAAATAACGACGAATTTATCACGAACGTCAAAAGTCTGGCGCTGAATTATATTCATGGAAAATAATTGGTAATAAATGCATACAAAGTGAAATAGAGGACAATTAGGCCGCTAACGAGACATTCATGGAGACCTTAAAAGGGTAAAAAACAGAAATGGAACATTAAAAGAGTCGACGGCGAACGGATTCCACACACGCGTCAATTTATCAAAACTCGAGCTGCTGCACTTGTCCATCATAAAACGCAGAGATACGCGAGCACTTAGGGCAGCAACAGAGGTACAGTTAAGACACTTCCAAGACATGTGCTGATTCCCGAAACAATTTAAAGTGTTTCATAAACATTAGAGCGAGAAGTGTTTTAAGCGTTTCATACTGCTTAATAAAGCGTCGAAGCTGTAGAATCGGATCGCGCCAGATTCCCCGGAAAGCATCTGAGTGAAATGCAAAAATTCCGAGGAATTTCTTACGGCTTCCAAAAACAACATTATTAATGACAACCATAATAATGCATGTTTGAGCCAGAGATGGGTACCTTTTTATGGGGAAGAGCTAAAAAGTTGTCATGAAGATGTATTTCCGAGACGTTAGCCGTTTTACCGTGGTGCCGTTTACGAGGTGCCCTCGGAATGCAACACATTTGCTATCGAACGATGTGCGTTAATTGCTGGGTCTTGTATCCACGAATTAGGTACACGCATCTACATACATACTCGTACTGCATTTGTTTCCACATGTTCTCTAAAAACCAATTAAATGGGACGACGTGATGCTATTTGGGCTGCGCTATCGGGAAATCTTTTCTGTGTGTCTTGTTCTGAGCCATAGATTTATGATTACCGCTTGATTGGAGTAGCTGAAAAATGAACCAGGTGGACCTGAAATTAATCTTTGGGAATGTTTTAAAGACATTCATAAAATATAGAGATCATTTGTCAGAAATAATTAAAAACTAGAAAAAGTGTTGCCCAGCTTACGTAAGCTACACTCTTATATGTGTACATACATACGCCTATATAGCATATACATATAGTGTGACAGACACTCGAATGGAGAATTCTTAGAGCAGCTGATGCAGAGCACTATTGGAACTTATTGGAAGACAATATTCACGCGTTGACCTTTCAGATTTATTCTTAATTCTATTCTTAATTCTTAGTATGGATTCCTTCAAATATATTGCAAAGGTTCTTGAGATCCCAGTTGAGCAGTAGTAGTGTTGAATCCGCGGACTCCCCCCAGAAGGTGAATAATACCACAGCTAACCCAAACACTGCTCTGTGCCGTGTTCTATTAATATTGATACAGCAACAGAGCCATGTTGATATTTGAAAAAGGGGGCTTTTACTTTTGCCTGTAGAGGTCAAAGCTATTATTTCTTCAAGTACGTACAAGCACTTTGTATTATCTTAGCACAAAAAGCCAACTCATACTGTTCACCAGCGACTCCGAACAACAGCAGCGACTCGTGATTGCGACACTGAAACTTTCGACTGCATCCACGCAGCTGAGTTACTCGTGGAACTCGTAAACATGGGCAATCGCAGTTGTTGTTGTATTGTTGTTGTATTGCTGTTGTATTGTTGTTGTATTGTTGTTGTACAGAAGCTCAAAAGCGTGGATTGAAAAGACGATATCGAGTTCAATAAGCAGCTTGGAGCGTTGTTTCTGCTACTGACGATTATGCTGCGAATCGCGCAGCTGTTGATGGCGATGCTTGTAGTCGTAATGTTTGCACTGATGATGAGGATGCCCGTAAACACGTGCATTAAATAAACATTCATTAAACAGACAGATCGCCTTGACGCGTAGTGCATTAAAAAACATTAAAAAATAAAAATTAATAATAAGTGTTCACAGTTTCGATCTCCACCGAATAATAGCAGTACATTTTTTTGCATAACTTATGGCGGGGTTGAACGAATTTCTCGGTTTTGTGCAGATCTCAGAGATGACTGGATTATGTTCTCAGATGACAATTAATTCACTTGTACAAATTATCAAACTAATTACACGGTGATAAAAAAATGCAAGTGAAAACGAAGCGAAGCATTACAAAACCGGACTCCAGCCTTGTTGAGAAGGTGACCTCAGCTTCGGCTACGAAGATTAATCATGTAATTTGCTGTTAACATGTCACTGAAGTTTCTTTCGAATACTTAGCGTTAATAGTGCAGGGTAATTAGAATCGTATTCTAAATAGAGAAACTTCAGTTCAATTAATCAGTACAGTTTCATTTCATTGCAAATCGTTAACTCTTCTCCACGTGTATTCCTTAGGTGGAACCTGGAAAGAGGACCCTTCGAATTACTCTCATTCCACATGCTCTCAATTCATCTTAAATTCCATCCTTCCTTCCCAGCCTCCTTTGAGCGATAGCTTGTTGATGTTAAGGATATCTAAACGAATCTGATATCGACCAGAATCCTGGATTAAAAGTAGTTCCTACTGATCGCACCCTCGAATAACGGACGGAGTAAAGTGCCGCCAACTCCAACTCGTCCAACACCATTTCCACATCCTTATTTTCACGATTAGTAGGCGCCCCCGTACTCCGACCCGTTCTGTTTGGGCTTCGCGATGATTCCTTGATTTCTTCCCCGTTTCAAGCGATGCTACTCTTAATCTCAGGTCTTTGATTTTTTGATTTTTTGATTTTTAGATTTTTTTCACTTTTAACCCTTTCTTTTCCAGGCCCTTTTCACGAATGCAAATCAGTTTCATGTATGTGTGTGTGTGTGTAGCGTGACATATGTATGCTAATCGCCAGCGGCGTCCTGTGCAGCAGCGTTACTCGCTCCTGGAACTGTTTTTGTTTCGTTGCAGTTCAGTGATTTCGATGGAACCCAAGTTTTCGCTGCATGCAGGATATCATTAAAAAGTCCGGATCTCTCCAGCCAGCCCATGCTTCCTTAACTGATTCTGAACAGTTATTTATTTTTTCAATTTGTTTATAATTCGCAGTTAGTTTGGCGTTTGAGGTTACGCTTCGTGTATGCAAACAATTGTCAAAGGATAATAACTAGGATAACGCAGACGTCTGCTATGAATATTCGAATTGAGTTTTTCGCTCTTTTTGCATGACTGTCATCCGTAACACACACACACACACACACACACGCTTGCTTTCGGCAGTTTCATGAATATGTTACAACATTTTAAAAGTCCTTAAATCCCGTCAGGCGTAAAAATCAAACCCAAGATTTGCATAATTTGATTTTTTTTTATATTTCTATGGTTTTCGTATTCTCGTGCTTTTCTCCTTTTCCTCAGCACCGTTCAGCCATCGGCATTTCAGGAGTTTTTTCCAAAATATTGCTGATGTCAACACGAACTCCAACAAAAGAGTGACTGTGGCTTTCATGAAAAACGCGAAACTTTTGAAACTTTTTTCTCTCGATCGCTTCTCAGGTTGTCAATGAAAATTGACGCAAACACTCGATTGTTCTCAGAGAGTGGAGTCACGAGAAAAAAATTCAGATTCATAGAATCAAAAGGAAAGTTTACTAGAAGTTGTTGTTTGATGTCAAGTATTGATCCCTTCAATCCGATTTTACCTGTAAATAAGTGATTTCAACCTGAGTAATCAATCTGAACGTGAAAAAATAATACTTGAGCGAATAAACGGTGCGTTGATGGGAATGATTATGAACAGATTTGCATATAATACACACTTCTGCTATATTCTCCTGTATATAGTATATACTCCTGTGTATAGTATATGTATGTGCAAGTAAATAGTATTTCCGGCTAAAGTATGCTTTACTTTCACCAGCTTGAAGCTGGCTCTTTGAACGACGATATGAATTTTGTTCTAATTAAACTGCTTTTGATTGTGTTTACGAGTGTCGGCGGCGCTAATTTAGATAAATGGATTAGGATATCATTGGATATCCGCAACGAACGCAGCCACCGCACCCTCGCACTTGGCGGGTTTTGGGCTCCTCAAGCAGGGCCGGCGGAGCTGATGCCGTCGTCAGACAGAACCCACTGCAGCAAAACAAATCCGATTACCTTAACTCAGGCCCGGTCCACTCATCAGTGTCTCAAACAAGTGTGTGTGCGTTGTCATCGATTGTGTGCGTGAAGTTCTGTAATTTGATTTTCCATTCAAACCCCGCTCATCTTCGTTCAGATTCCTTGAGCATTCATATCACTTCTGGACTCACTCAAGTGTCAAAGTAATTTTGTGTGAGTGGCGAGTGAGGTGGACGGTCCGAGTTTTTGTCTGCATTGTAAAGTCAGGAAATCGACAGCAACATATTCTCTGCGCTATGCTATATCACAATCGATTTCGTCAATGCTTTTCAAAAGCTCACTTCTTATCATTGATATACGAGGGTAGTCGCAGAAGCACCCGCACCTGACGTACCGTAGGCGGCTGTTGCTTCAAAAATTACTACAGTAGGAAGTAGCATCCTTGAAAAGCTTAAATTTGGAAGTCTGAAGGCAGCGAAGACTACTGCGATCCGGTCCTTCATGTTTAGAAAGAGACAATAGTCCGCAGGTTCAAATGCAACCGCCCTCTACACAGCGAGGCGGGTACTTCTAGGAGCACCCTCGTAGAAACGCATGTGGGAGCTCCAATCAGTTATGCGATTCCCGGACCCGGTGGCAATTTCATAGAACGACATTCGATACTCGAGACGGCATACTAAAGGAATTTTTATGAAAAGCTAAACAAGATGCAAGACTCGTGCACAGGACATCGCTTTTTAATATAAGAGCACTGGTTTGGCGTTTGTACATTTATAGGCATCTGCAGAAAGTGGCTTGCTTGCTAAAATGGATCCTGGTTGATTAATGAGCACTTCGAGGAGTCAAGAGGAGTTGAAGGCTTTAAATTAAGGCTTGCCATACGATACGATAGCTTATGATAGACGACCAACGGCTCCTTTAAGCTTGATAAAGCTCTTGCTTAATTTATTATCTCACCAGGAGCCTGCACCATTCTCGATTCCAGTGACAAGTGATGATTAATGGAATTGGCTTCGGTATCAATTTGTTGCACTTCACTGAAGCAACCCTGCAGCAGCTGCAACTGCAACAACTACAAGAAGAGTGAAGCACTTAGGCAAATAATATGCACAATCATGTTTGTGTTGAGACAAAGTTGGATTCCTCAAATTACAACCGGACCCACCCACGCACCTGCTCCAGGACTCTAATCAGGACGTCCTCCTCCCAGTCTCTCTCTCTCTTCCTGCGCATATGAAGGATAATCTGTCATTTCTGTCGCATGAGTAAATAAATTTTGCATCCATCTATAAACGTAATTATCTCTTGTTCTTGCCACTCTATGAGAGTGCATTTCAAAGCATGACTGTCTACCTCATAGACGTGTGTGTGTGTGTGTGTGTATTTTAATTACCCTCGAAACCCAGTGGGAAGTAATCAATGCACAACAAGCTTACTATACACAACCACTCATCGACATGAAGGATTGCAAGAGTTTGTCGAATGATTTGCGTTGGATATCAATAGAGTTGCGTACTCACCAGTTACCTCCTCCTCATGACGTTTATGAGCTACAAACTATGACGCTTATGGCTTGCGATCTGGAGTGCCGTAAAGATTAAATCCTTGTAGATTCTCAACTTCAGCGGAGAGAAAACCGCGATTATTTAGAAGCAAATCTCTTGAATTGGTTACACTCGCGATATACGTTTTCAAATGTGCACATTGAACCTAATAAAGTGTACATAATATTACAATAAATTAGTTAGGTAAAAGAGGGCAGGCCACACCCACTTCTCTCATGATATTCACAAACAAACGGATGGACAGGAGCGAAATGACTTCATCCGAGGATCTCGAATCTCACGACTTTGCTTCCATTTGTGCATGAATATTTGCTTATGAATGCTTTAGTAATCTCCGGGAATTATTCAGATGTGCGAGACGCCGCCCATTTGCGAGTCCATTTACAACCTTTAATCAACTCTTTTATTTACCATCGTAAACCGATCCTTTTTTACTTTCACAGAAATTCGCCCATTCTTCGCGTCCTGCTCTCTCTTTCTTTTTCTCTCCCTCTGTCTCTCTATCCATCTCTACAATCTTCGGTTTTGCTTTATAATTCCATAAAATCTTCTAGAAGTGTATAAATTTTTATCATATCGTAAAACTACGAGTGCAAATCTCGTAATGTCATTAAAACATTTTCAACTGTAATTAAAACCATTAAAATGAGCATTAATTTCGTCCCAGAAATAAGTAAGTGTGGAAGATTCTTTGGAGTAACTTCATTCGAATAACGGCAGCTAAAATTCGCGACCCCCTCTCAACCACCTTCCCCCTCCCCCCTGTCGGCTCGCGCCCCACATGCACCGTCCGAGAAGAGAACCTGTCATAAACCGTTTCTGCGATAAGTTTTAATCATCATAAAAACGCGAAATCATTCATTCGTGCAAATATCAAAAATGTTGAAAAAACGACAGCGGTGATAACAACAACAACACCAACAACAACTGAAAATATCAAAACATCATAGCATAGTAAAAAACGCCACAAAAATAGTAAGCTACTCCCATACTTGCAACCCGGCCGTCAAAAAGGACGAAAAGCGAAAAGTATAGTGAAATGAAAATTCAATGAAACCAGAACGTCATAACAACAACTGCAACAAAAAGATGAAGTCGAAGGCGAAGAAGGGACCAGGATTTCGTAAAATTGTAAAGAATTTTTGCATCGTCAGCAAACACAAACGGAGCAACTCTGGCGAAAAGAGAAAACAATACATCGCTTAGTGAAAAGTGTCAAAGTCAGCAGTGCTTCGTCATGTGTGAGCTTCCCCGCTCTTTCCACGTTGGCAACACTGGGCTCTAAAGCGACTCTAAAGCGGCCCAGACATTAATTATTGTCATTAAAAGTGGAACAAATGAACGAGCCAAGAAGCGAAGCTTTCATTCTCTGTTGCTTTTAAGATTGTCTGACGTAACGTGGAAAAACTGTTCACCAAAACTCCTAAACAACTTAAATTCCAGAACTCGACACGGCTTTCAGCATCAAATTATAAGAACAGTTGGAGGCGTGAAAGGTGACAGAAATGAGGCACAACATTGAATAAACTTAACTATTTATACAATAGTATAGTATAAACTACACCCTTTCAGGAGTGTAGGTAATAATTTACTTGAAAAAGTACTGCATTTCTTAGCTACTTAATCACAATTTGAAGCGCGAAATAAAGATGCAATATCTACCAACATTTCTTGAGTTTGAAAAGGTATCCTTTGAGTATCCCTTAAAATTCGATCGTTGCCTATCTCCGAATAACGATCAAAAGATTTCGAATAATAAATGAATTCCCTCCACTCCGCTTGGACATCTACGGGCCATCAAATATAAGCTGGTGAATTAAATTAAGTTGAGACATGACAGAGTGTTGAGGAACTCAGATAAATTCAACGCCATTCAACGCAAATGCCTTTGGAACTTTGTGGAAAGGATCGATTCTATTATTGAGTCCAGCTTAAGCGGATCGACATCGTAACAAAGAAAGTTTTGCGACCTCTTTTTTATGTGTACAAGTTGTTTGCTCTGCTCTTATCTGTGATGCACTGTCACAAACTCGTGGAGAACTTAAATTAAGGACGACTTTTTACATACTCACACATTCACACACACACACACACACACACACACACAGACACACACACAGACACACACACACATACGTATACATGAACATGAAATACATGCAGTTATCCTGCTCAACGCAATCAAACCGAACAACAAAATAATGTCCTTTAAAGTCCCGAGAGGAAATTAAAAACCGAGCAATCAAGGTACGTTATGAAAAAAACAAAGCGAAGGAGAGAAAAAAGACGAGACCCATAAAAGTAGCAACATTGATACGATGAAAGCGTCGAAATTGTGTTTCGCTGGAATTTCGAGAGGGCGCCGGACATGCTTCGCACGGTGAACGGGATGCTTATCAGAGATTGCAAGCGTTAATCCGGCAGAGCGATGAAGTAGTTTAAATGTGCCAACCGTCACTTTAGGATTACGTCGGAGCTGAGCTGCTTCTTCCTCTACGATGGGTCCTAAATGCTCCTTACAGGCCAGCAGGGTAGCAGGTGAGAGTGCGAGTGACACGGTGAAAACGTGGAATGTAGTATATCGCCAAGTGAAATCGGACGGAAGTCATTTCGTCACTTTTGGAAAGTGGTTGTTGTGTCGATTTGAACGAAACAAAGCAGAATTAAACGCGGTTTGATGAGTTTTTGTGACGGCGGAGAGGTCAGCAAACCTTCCACGTGAAGTTGGCCACAGACGATCCAAAAACTTTTGCGCTTGCTTTCGATGCAAAGATTGAACTTCATTTATAATTTTTCACATTTTGGTACTGTTGTTTATGAACGTCACAGATGAAAAATCGCGGGTTCTTGTTCTGAGGCCCAGCAGACGCCGCAAAGGAGTCGGGCGGTTGATTGTCCGCGTATCTAAAGAGTATCAAATACACAAAAAACCGAGTGCCGTAAGTCAGGCGAACGTGTTTTTTGCACGAGTGCGGGTCACATTTAAGCTTTCTTCCGCCGGTGTTTTATTAGCTTTTGTAATCTTTTTGTACTCTCGGACAAACACTGAGTTGGCAGACATCATTCAACGCGGACTCGACGATTTAATTTGCGCCTCCCTCCTCTGGTGCAACTCTCAACTGGAGTCTTTGTGTGCGTGGAGAGCTAATTATTTTAAAATGCGGCAACCCTATTAGCGGTTGTACTGAATCCGGTGCGCTTCGAAGCGATGCTTTTTTCCAACTTGAAATCGTCTGCGTTGCTATGTACAATAATTGATGCTGACACTCATTTTTATCACAATATGAAAGGAAAAAGTAAAGGATTGTTTGAGCTGCATGATTACTGAACACTCTTAAAGAAATCCTTGCATTTCCCTAACATTTGGGAGCTTCCTCCGAATGATCTGAATGACCAAATACGAAGCTGTAGAGTGCCAATGCGCGCGCTTCGATAATTTCAGAGGGGACAAGGAATTCTCCAGTTCTACTTCAAGCTCCATGCCTGTAAAGGGCGAGCCTCAAAAGTTTAGTTGAGCGAGAGCACCCCGACTTTTATGCAGTTGACACTTTTGCGCCTCGTACCCTTCCTCTTCACGCGTTTAAAAGGAGTTAATTTTTACGCCGTCAAACAACTGAAACGCTGTTGTATTCGATTGAAAGAACATGCAAAAGTAATTTCCTACTTTAAATTGGTTGCAGGTGTAAAAGAACCCACAAAAGTTGCTTGTAACCGTACTCAAGGGCTAGCAACTGTTTCATTAGAATGTTTCGTGAGCCGCGAGGCGTCTGAAGAAAAACATGAAAAATTAAGCGACCACTCATGGGCTCCACCTACACCGTGGAGCATCCAAACGAGTATCTGGACTCAAATATACTGCATTTCTAGATACTTAGCTGTGACTCGAATACAAATTTTCATATGAGTATTCGAAGTGTCGAAATGAAACGATTACGATTAGATTCACACGCCTCTGAGACATGGCAGCAAGACGTATCCACGTATCTCTACAATCGATCTGCGTCTCCGCAGCCACGTTACTCGTGTATCGCCTTCGAATAATGTTTGCTATAAAAATCAATTAGTAACGCAAACAAATGCCCAACACTACCACCGAAAGCCCATGATTCTACGAAGAACTCTTACGAATGCCCAACAGTATCTACCTCTGGATCTGTAACTCGAGTACTATACTTCCGAGATGTATCTGTGGCACGTTTCGTGTTCGGAATTTATTGGCTCCCTCCACACTTTTTCGTAAGAATGCAGTTAATGAGCATTATTAATATTTCCTCCATAATTTCTTTAAAACAAGCTGAGTACACAGACATCTGGAGAACGTTCGGAGTTCTTTTTGAGGTGTTGTTGATTTGATGTGTAATCGTTTCCAGATCATCACGTTACACACGCTCTTTGTTCCCGAAAATCATCGATCAGTTCTGAGTGGATCGATGTAGCTGCTGATAAGCGTGTCGTTCCAAGATTAACGATTGCCTCGGTCGGCACAAGTTGAAGATGGCATTCGAAACCCTCCCACAATCCGAAGATGGGCCGGACAAAGTTTCACCATTGCCCGCAAGTTAAATCCGGAACCAAATCTAGTTCTCGTAAAGAGCTGGGACTCTTCTTATACCTAATAATCTACGAGTACTATAATATATATGTATACATATGTATATCTACGAGTACCAATTGTCGTAGTATTCAATCCAAGACAATTTCAATTGCAATTTAGTCAAGACTCAATCAAGCACGCTAAGACTTAATCTTTTATTGTGCCTCAATGATAAATTCAAACAATACGACATACATTTTTCAATTAACAAATACATTAAAAGCAGAGAAAAAGAAACAGAAGGTAGCACATCGATTAATTTGAGCATAATTAAGAAGAGATTAAGAATTAGGAAGGAACTTAAAAACAAATTACATACAATTACAAAAGAATAAGAATATTAAGCTAACAAGATTGTTTTGTATTGTGCTGAGCACTCAATTAAACACCTAAGAAACACCACTCCGCAAAATCCGTCTCAAGGACAACGGTAATGAGTTCCAAAGTCTGATAGTGCTAATGAAGGAAAATCGATTACTGTTGAGGTATTTGTATCTCTTGTATTTTCCGATAATGTTCCGAAATTCCAATGCATCCTCGCAGCCAGTACAACTCTTTCGAGTCGCTTTATAGACCGCACAAGATCATGAAGTCCTATTCCATGCACTGTTATTATGCTTGGATCGAAGATTTGGGTACAATTCCCCAAAAGTGGACTTTGCGAGTAGGTTCGTAGTAATTTGGCCCATCTACGTTAGAGCTACGTTATTAGCAGCACATGTATACATGTATGTCTGTGTTAAATAATACTGCAATGTCTCCAACGGTTATTGGTATTTGCTCTATCTGCAGACAGAGATTCTAGTTAATCTTATTTGACTTGTACTTTATGCGGAGACTTGAAGCATCTAACGTAGTTATATGCGTGTGTTTGTGTGCGTCAAGTATAATTATAGTGTTAGCGATAATTATCTCTTCTTTATGTCGCTTTACCTTAATCACATGTTGATCGTTTTATTATCTAATAATAAACCTCAATTAAATTGCTGCATTTCATGTCACAGATGGATTTCGTTGTCGTCCGTGGAAAAGGCTTTAAGATGTGTTGAAATATCAGAACGGTTGAGGAATTGAACCATAAAAGCCGAAACTCACATAATGGACTTTCCATGTTTTACTTTGTTGAAGACAGAAAAGGTTTATTTACACAAGCCGCATGTCACCGAAGCGTCGCGACGTGCTTTAAGCCAATTTTTCACCTATCATCAACACAAATATTTATGAAAAACTGTTGAGTTTTTCACAACTACTTTTTATGTTGTCCACTTCATCCATTCCACGTTGACGCGTCATGGACGAGGGGACACGCATGCAGCGCAGGATATGCGCACACTTTGTGAAAGGACGAAAGTGACAGCGCACAACCAACTTTCTGTTTGCTTTGGCTCCCAAAATAACAAGTCTGAAAGTATGCATGGCAAAGTTGCACATAATTTCCCATGTTTTCGTCCATTATTAGAGCTCTTTGGGTGCGTCTCATTGACAGCTGCATAAATTAGACGAATGAGTGAATGACTAGCAAGATCTGGAAATGAAAATGAATGAAGGTTTCTTTCAGAAAATGAGAGATTTAATTAAGTTGGCTGTTCCTAATGGCCCGTTGTTGTACCCGAAACGATTTCTTTCCGAGTGAGATTACGGAGAGTATTTCGAAGTGAATCAAAGCCACTTGCAATTCATCATGTTGGCCACTTGTCTGTCCTGCCTTCAAGTCATCTTGGACTGATTTTAAAGATGATTGATTACCCTGACCTGGCAATGCTGGAAGTCTTTCCTTGGCTCTGGCCTCGCAAGTGTTGTAATGATAAACATTTTCTGCTCCCTCGTCCCTTGCGTTGTCAAAGACAACTAATTTTCTGCACAAAAATCTCTCTCTAATTAAATGAGGATATTCATGTCCGAAGTCGCATAAATGCCGAGGCCTACCAATTTAGCTGCCTACGTGCCAGGCCCATTAATAGCATCTATGGTAGCTGGCGGGTTTCTGCCGCATCATGCAAAATAAAATGTTGGCTCATTAATTTTAAGCCGATTCGATTGCCCTCGAGTGTTGGTCATGTGACTGCGTCCTGTACAGCTGTTGAATTATTTACAACGAGCTCGAGAGTTGCTAACAGTCCAAATTAAGTCAATAAGTCAGCAATAAATTGCTCTGGAACAAGTGTATTTTCCGACAAGCGTCGAAATATACGGGTAGAGTGTAAAAAAGTAGTAGCTGAACGATTGATGGGATTCGTTATCTCGTGGTTCGTTGGTTGGTGGGAAACTTTTTGAACAAGTCGTGGTCTCCGCCCGTAGATGTCGAGAAGGTGCTAATAGATGTGAGTGTCCGCCCTTCAGTCGCGTTTTTCAACGTGATACGTCACAAAAAGACGTCACTTTGTGGGGTAACAACCTCCTCTGCTAGGGAAACTCGTTGATTCTGCAAAATTAAAATGATAATGAAATGAAAATTAAACAATGATGAAATTAAATTGTTGGTTCGTTAATTTTGAATCATCTGTTCGTGGTTGTCCATTGAAGAGGAACCTCATGCGGCCCTTGTGTGGCACAGCGGCCCTCGGACGGGACTAAATATGAGGCTACGTAAGTTTTAGTCAGTTCGGGTTGCTGTCATCAACACGCGAGGCACGTTGGGTTGCTGGACTCAACAGAATTGCCATTAATTCTAGGCAACGACGTCAGATTGACAGGAGAATGACAAGTGCAGTGACAACAACTGCATCTGCCGCGTCAACCACAACTAGAAGACGTGTAAAACACCAGCATTTTAAAATTGCGAATGCGTTGCCAACGGTGTTGTTCGCCGTTTGTCTAAACTAAACAAGAAATAGTTGTAAAAGCCATCGAAGATTGCAGAGAAGTGGCAACGCTTGCGCTCGCCCAAGCCCCATGCCGGGATGCCTCCTGACAGCCGAATGCAGCACACAAGATATACTGCAACTTCACGTGTAGGCGCTCTCGGCTGAGAGGTAGGTGCAACAGCGACAATAACTATAAAACTAAGTAGCAACAACAACTGATTGCGATCGGCGCGGACCTTTTCTCAATCTCCGAGGCGCTAATTGTTATTCCATCGGCATCCCCGGGCTTTCCTACTGCCCAGCATTGATGTCTTGGCCGGCCTCACCTCTCGCGTTGCCTTTCGGACGCAACATGTTGCTACAACTTAATTGTCGACACGGTGTCTTTTCTCTTTCGTTTTTTCGTTTTGCAGCAGCAGATTTGCTGGTTTTACTATATCTGGCATCGTGGCGAGTGATCGAGGAGTGGTTTCGCGACCGAACAGCTGCCACAACTTTGAAGCTGGCGAGCGCTTCTATTTTACACTAAACAAAGCCAGGAATCCCGAAAAACTGAAGGAAAACCCAGTCTCCGTGACCGCAATTATCATGGGCCACGCCCGCTTGAAGTGGCCACTGACATTTGACTTGACATTTGCACTGCTCAGCGCATTTGTGCCACAACTAATAGCACCACAAAACACTTGAAGCCTTTGCTAACTTGCCACTTTTTTTACGAGAAACGCAGCAGGGGACGTTTTCTGCCTGGTTTTTCCCTGAACGCGTGCATTCTTAGTTTGTTTATTGTTGATTATCAGCTCTGCTCTTGCGACATGTTTTCTATTCATCTCGTGCGTGATTGTCTCGTGTCGTCGCGAGATTCCCCCAAAACAGGGGCGCGCTTCTTACTTGGACAGTTCGTCTATTTATGGTCCCCGCTCCAAGCGTTGCTGAACGCACCGCGAATACGCAAGAAGTTTTGCGGTTGGCACTGAGGCACTGAGGCATGCAGCAGATATTCCCGCTTTGCTGCGATGTGACACTTCCACATGTTACTCTAGCAGACTTGTGACGTTCCCCCATGTTTCAAAATAACTTTTCAGATATTTCTTGGAGAAGAGCCGGAGCCGGATCGCGCACGTGTGGCGCGCGCTAAGCTACGCAGGCTCACTCACAACGCATCACACTGATCTCTGGAAACGCGCACTCACGCTCCGCCGTCGTCGCACTTCAGATCTCCTCCCCGCGGCCCCCTGCCCACCGGCCACCCAAACTAGACACTTCAGAGCTATTTTTGCATCAGCGACTCTAGCGAACATCCGATGTGGGGAGCTGGTTACTGGTGTGCCGCCATCTAGTTGTCATTTAGGTGCGGTGTATCTGTGACATCTGCCGCAGGATTTCAGCATGCAAGCAGCAGTCCAACCGTGACTGCACAACTTGGGCGAATGACTTCTGTTCGAAGCGTAAGCAATCGTCTCTGCTCCAGCAAATGGTTGGGAGACAAGTTAGCCGCCCCCTCTTGGCTGCTAACTTGTTGCCCTCATCCTCCCGAGAGCCAGTGATATGAAATGCCAACCAGGTCACAACCAGCAACGTAGTCCACTAGATCCCGGTGAACAAAATTAATTGAGCAACATGTCTATTGGGAAAGTTAATAACAATGTAATAAGCTGCCACTTAGCCGGGACACACCAGATCCTGCCTACGAGTTCCGCGGTTTGCCCCTGACCCCCTCCAGTTGACCGAGCATAACACCACTTGTCTGGGCTGCCGACTTCATTGAACTCCCTTGAACTCAGGTCAAACTTTCTTGTGTTAGGAGCTACGAAAGAGTTGTGAAAAGAGGAGTTCTAAACGATACTTGAGAAGCTAGAAGCTAGAAGCTGGGAAAATCCGTAGGAATCGAACGGACCATAGTCTTGGATTGATTCTCAAGATTACTCCGGTCCAGTTTCGCCTTCCTCTTGACTGGAGCTAATAACTTGTTAATGAATATTTACTGCGGCATTAAAGCTTCGAGCATAGTCCACAGGTGCTTGCAACATCGACGCCAGCGCAAACCAACGAAACACAGTCGCACAAGCGCGAGCAGCGCAGCAACATAACGGTTACTACTTGAGCGCGACTCACAGAATACGAAATTTGATTACGAAAGCAGGCAGAACCGCCGAAGAGATCAGAGCAAGCAAACGCCATGCCCGCAAGCAGGGTGCAGCACAACGATCGGCTCCCGAGGGACCAATGCGGGGTGGGGCGGGTGGCGCTGCTGGGGCCCCTTCAATAGGCACCTCGCAACCCAACCAACCGCAGGCCAGGGAATAAATTAGAACCCACGCAAACGTATGAGCGTAGCGGGTTACGTGAGTATTGATGAAGACCATGCATCAAATATTGTTGACGTTGATTGAAGTGGTTACTGCAGAACCAAGTAATCGGGTAGCGAGTTACAATAAACTGCACAAATTGGGACTGATAAAACAATTAGAATTTTCGATCACAAGTCTCGGCCCAGATCCACAAGACCACAAGAAACGTCTATTTTGAAGCAAACAATTACGACTTCAGTTGAATGTCGAAGACTGAACGCAAGAGTACCCGGTTTTGCGGAGGACTGCTCTGCGGGTTGATAAAACGCTCACCTCGCTGTGTTGCATGCGAAGTGGGCCAAACGTAAAAAGACCCAAAACAAAAACCAAAGATTCTGAAACGAACGCATAACGTGAGCGGAATCGCGAAGACTCCGATTCGCGTTGCGGCTACTGGCAGCGGCGCCGGCAGCGGCAGCGGCAGCGTCTAAATCGACAAGGACAACAACTTTCGCATACAAATCGAGCTGCGACTGCAGAAGCGTGCTGCTTCCCTTGCCGCTGCTCTCGTGGCAGCGTGGTCGTGGTCGCTTGGCCAACACAACTGCCTTGGAGGTAGTTTCGAGGTTATGGTTTACGTGCCTCGCCTGCGCCGTTGCCGAGGCTGTTCAGAGATCGATGCTGAAGAAAGGGCAGCCAAAGTAATCGATTTTAGAATGCACGCAACTAGGAGCAGGCAGCAACACCTCCCCCATGAGACCAGAACCCCAGCCAGTGCACTCGTTGTTTCATCGACGGGACTGATTTTCTGCATGCATCTGAACCTTTCATAGGAGTTGCTGGTTCTGGTGTCTAGTAGTTCCGAGATCTTGTTTACGTTCTCGTCGTTGTTTTTGTCATTTTGGTTGTTACCCAATTCTGCTGTCTTAACTGGTCGTTGAATTCGCGCGCTCAAAAAGTTGTGCATGCAAACGAGACGCGATTTCATCAACAAGCAGCCGCCAGCCCCCAGCCGCCAGCCGCCATCGTCATCTCGAACCCAACGAATTGGAACAGGTTCTTGAGCACTTGCGTGTCCAACACAACCGGCTTAATTGCGACTCAGCACAAAAATCGACGCTCTTTACGACGAGATTCTGTTAATCGGTTTAGAACGCTTTAATTCGCAACGCAGTTTATTTACGTGCATACGTATTATGGACCATAACTGTAATATCTCCGAAACGACCGACTCTATTCCATTCACAGACTAAATTGTTTAAGAAATCCTTAGAAACGGGTGCTTCTGGCGCACTTTCTTCCAAACGGGATCAGATCAATATATGTAAGATCTCGCAACTCAGTTACTGGCTTCCAATCGAACCGTGAATGAAATTTAACCACATGAAATGGCCAACAAAAATGCTTGCACCTCGATTGCAAACCACCCACAACTATTTCGATTATTTATATAATTCCATTGAAACATCGATCGATGTGTCTTAGTATCGATTTGACGCATTCAAAGTTACGGCGATTTAAAAAATTGTAATGCAATAACCATAAAATGATCCCAAGCAACCCAACATTGAGTCGAAAAAATCCATCCATTTCAAAATATCGATGAAATCCAAGAGATTATATTAGCAAAGGCTCAAAAATAAACCGGTGCTGTTCTTCAACTTTTCAATTAACTTTTCTTTTGTTATTTCTAATAGCTTCAACTCAAGTTGCGTTGTAGCTCGACCAGATCTCGCCATTTAAGCCCGTTTAATATTTAATTTGCGGCTAGTTGAAGTATTTGCGCCGAAGCATATAATAAATAATCAGCGACGTCTGCTGCTTAAGAATCAGTTAGATGTGGCATTAAATGTCGCAGAAGCGGCAGAGTGCTCGGAGGACCCTCACACCAGAGCTCAGCCCACAGAAGAGCACGCACAAAAGCGACTTAATCACGCAGCCAGAAACAACGGACTCAACGATGAGCAGACACAAAGGACTCACGAGGTTGGAGCAGTGGCTACGCTTGTGTGTGCAGTGGCACGAACACGCTTAACTGCGTCGATGGCTCATCTCCGATCGCAGCAAGTCGCATAACTGATCAGCAATCGAGAAGCAAAAACCGAAGCCGAGATGACGAGCTGCGAGCAGAATACGAATTGTGCCAATTAATATCAATAACTCAGTAAATTAGATAATGCCGATGCTCTGTTAGTGAAATTGCACACATTATATGCAATGAAACCACAAGGAAACAAAGCCACAAGCACTGCCTCACCGAATCCGGCACCACTTGATCGCACCCGTGCCACAGCGCACGCGATCACATCATCGTCTTTCCCCCTTTCCCTGGCCCCAGACCAGGGTGGATTGGTGCGATTGTGGGTTCGGTCCTTCGTTCGGATTTCTGTTACTCCAGCGGAAAGTCTGCTGAGTTCCCCGGAGCTCCTGTTGAACCGGTAGTTGAGCTGGCCAACGGAAAGCGGACAGGAAGCGATTGATCGTTACTGCGGGGCAATTAAAAGAGAGAGCGACGATACAGAACTGTAAAAATAGAGCTTTCGAGTCCTGGATCTGTGGGCTACAGCCACATAGCCAAACAAAAATATGAACTTCAATTCTTCGACGAGCAAACATTTATTCGGCTCAAGTGCACGAGCAGAAATCAATATTTTCGGTCCCACCTCCGTTCCGCTCCTGTGGCGGAAATTTATCAATTACAGATCCTGCATGCAGCTCATATTTTACGGCATAAGAAGCACATCAACAACACCAGCAGTAGCAGTCCTAACCACCAGCAACCATATCTATTAAAGCAGCAACAGATCAGCAGCCACCAACGGCTCTCGATCTGCGGCATGCATCGCCTGATTGCACCCCCGCACACCCCCGCACCACGCCAGCCAACATCCAGCGCAGTCAGAACACCAGTCGCAAACCCAGCAACTGCATCGGTGGAGAACCAGGAAAACCGGAAAAACCACGGAAAAACGATCGAGCCCAGCGTTGCAACTTTTGCTGCTGCACTGACTGTACTGCATGCATGCCGTATGCCGCACGCCGCCTGTCGATGGGGCATGATCTGGCAAGCTGCAGCTGTGATATGCCGCACAACTGGTCTCTAGTGCCCCCATCCAAAAAAACAACAACACCAGCAAAATAAGAACGCGCTACACTGCTGAACTCTGAGGAACCACCTTCTGTGCAACTTTTATTTTTTGCAGCAGCCGCCGGTCGTCATGCGGCGACGCAGGTGGGGCGGAAACGCAAGCGAAAGCTTGTGCGAACGCAGCAAGCACCCTGCACTTAGTGCGGCTCCAACTCAAGTCACAACACACATCCAAGGAAAATTTGTGGATTTGTGGCTATCGCGGTATAAATCCGCGATAGCCAGTTAAAGTCAGTGAAGGACAACACATCTGTCTGAGCTGCTACGAAGATGTCAGAATGGAGACCAGGAACTGAAACACAAGTCTACTTTATTTTTCATATCGGGGCTATTTTTTGTGTCGGCTTTAGACCCTACACCCGAAGGTGACGGACATAAGTGCGGTAAGTAGGATGCATGTCTGTCCCAGAAATTAAACATGATTGTGCTAGAGTAGTGATACTGGAGGCTGTGAATAAGCAGCATGCACCACCTACGGAAACATCGACGAAAGCTATGAGGACAAAACTAAACACTTAACATAATCGTAGTGTGCATCAGAAGAATTATCTATGAATTTAATATACATTATAATATCATATGTATAATACTTTATGTACAGTACTTTATATTATTATATACAATATACAATATTATTATATGTACATAAAATGTCGTAAGTCAAACTAATTAAGCTTTGTGAGGGTTTGTAGGGTATTTAAGCTTCGGCAATCGACGTTTCGAATCATGCGAAATCGCAAGTGATCGCTGAAGATGGTTTGTGGTACGACTAATGGCACGGAACTTGCGCTGGAGTTGTCTCTTTCACTCACTCTCCATGTGGTTAGCGGCACGACTTCCACGACACGACTTCGTCCGGGAACAAGTTGATGAATACATTTGTTTGTATTTTCTCGTTGCTCCTCATCCGTTTTCGCTTTGTATTTCTACGTCTCCACTGGATTTTCCTCTTCTGCATTCAAAGCAGAAGAGTATCTGCTGGAAAACATGCAGAACTGGTTTGACCAGAAGAGCCAGAATCATAATTCTACGATATCAACTTGCAACAACCTCGCGACGACGCCGCGCCTCAGACGTACCACGCCACAGCAAGCACAGCTGCAGCTGATTGCAACCGAACCAAGTGAACCGAACCCAACCGAACTCAAATGAACGCACTCCTCCAGCCAGAAAGAGACAAAACAACAACAAACAGTAACGTATTGAAGCGAAATCGTAACGAAACCCAAGAAGAGGCATTAAATTGATATGAAAAGAAAAAACAGGTCATTGCCTTGATGGATACGATCGACGATCGTATATTTAGGTACGTACGACGTCTGCAGCGATAAAGATTTAAGCAAACACACGAGTAAATAAGCATTCAAGCAACTCCAGCGGACGGACTGCTGGAGCAAAGACACTGCGACGCGTAGTAAAATCAAATGCGAAACTAAGCGAAGGAGCTGCACTAACCAGAGCATTACGGACAACCACAAATCAAGTAACAAGAATTATGCAGATATAACGAGGAGGAAGATGGGAGAATAGCCAATAAGAAGCCATTTTGGGCTCATAACACTTAGCGGTCGATGCGATGCGATAGAAGTCAATTATTCCGCACTGAGCGGAGACTTTTTCCACAGCCACGCAAAACGCAGAACTTCTAGCGTTCTTCCAGAAGAACTACCATAGATATCCCTTCGGATGTGTTTTAGGAATTAGGAATAATACAAGTTTAGAGGAAATTCAAAGAGACTTCGGCTTAAGGCACGAAATAATGATCTTAATTGAACCAAAAAAGGACTGTTGAGTGGCGAGAAAGGCAGTCTAGCAAGGGGGGGGGGGCGGGTGGGCGGGTGGTGTTTCCGATTTCACCCGCACCATTCGCCAAAACAACCTCGCAGCTCGTGGATCGTTTCTTCTTCAATTTGTGTTGGCCTGCCGCTGAACACGGTCTCAAATTTCTGCTGTAATCAGCGAGTTGAGTGTAAACACACAACATAAACATCTTGTTCGCTTACGGTTAATGCTAAGTTGGAATATACATATGTACGAGTATATGTACCTACGTATGTGTTTGTGTTTGTGTCGATCCAGCTACAAACACCCCACACGGATTGGCCTGTCCGCGGATTCGGGTGACGATAACCATACCCCACATTCTAGAAGGAGGCTCGCCATTTTGTGGGACGAGGAGTGATCTAATGCCAAAATAAGTACCATATCTCGCTGCAAACAGATTTGCTATACGTGTCTGTTAGATGTAGATGCATGATGTACTGACGTATGAAAAACCTATTGAAAACAAATTCTCTCTTAGCTGCTGATCTTGCTTTTAGTTTCATCATCATGTGCTGCCCGCCAGAAGAAGACACGCTTTTCGACGATGGACGATAGAAGTCCATCGTGTGCTGTGTGCTGCGATACTGCACTTGTATTAGATGCTCGTTCTCCTGGTTGCGGGTACGAATTACTAAGGTGACTACGACCATCGTCCGCAAGCATCGCGGGCTTCTCGCAGCTCTTCAGTGGAGGATCCTGTGGCACAAGTAGCTAGACGAACGGCTTCAGAGTGGCTTCGTCGATGATGATCGCCAACATCACACACTCTCACCATCATCATCCTCATCGTCACCGTGCAAGCAGAATAACGTTCTTCTTCTTTCAGCTTGGAACCACTTCGTTACTTTGTATCTACAACGCATGCCGATACAGGTTTCGGCTTTGGGTTCATGTTGGTGGGTTTTTCGTCTTTGATTTGTATCTCTATGCAGCTCAATCGCGAACACCTGTGTCCGTTTTTCATATGAATTGATGTGTCTTGTGTAGTTTCTGTTTGCCGGTTCTTAATCTGCTTTTATTGGATTTCGTCTTGCCTACCAACACGAGCGACTCGCAAACGCGTTGCCAAGGGGCTGTGTGTCTCTCAGAAACCTACAAGAACACAAAATCGGTGCAGCGACTCATTTTCTGTGGCTTTTTAACATTTTTTAATTGTCGCTACTTTTTATACACAGTATTTCACCCGTTTTCTCGAAATCTTATCGCTGTGTGTCTCCGCAGGCCGTGTTTATCAACGCGCGGTGGCCTCGCTTCTCATGCGAGTCCGTGCATGTTCGCTTTTATGCTTGGTCAGTTCGGTCGCCTGCACATGCACATTATATACTCGTACACTTGTGCGCTCAGCGCTCCACCAGCTAAGAGGATGAGTGGCCACAATGATCGCCCTGTGCCTCGAGGCGTTTATCTCGAGTTCGCTCTCTGCATTTGATTTTATGCTAAATACTTGTTGATAGTGTTGCCGTTGCTGTTGCTGCAGTTGTGGCCACAAGCAGCCAATCGAGCGTCCTTTCGTTGGGTGCGCAAGTTAACCTGATTAATTATGCGAGTCGCGTATCCACAGATTTGATATTAATAGACTTTGGCTTGCCAAAACCCAGTAGGTGTTTTTATCCAGCGACATTCATTCGTGCACTCATTTGTACCAGGCACATTCGCTGAACGCAATACACACCGAAGTCCTTCAAACCTCTTAGCGTGTAGTTTCAATTGCTTGCGAGCCGATTTGTGCCCGACTTATGAACCTCAGGCAGGGCGGCAACCCGGCAACCCGGCAGCCCGGCAGCCCGGCAGCCCGGTGTGTTCCATCCAAGGACAACATGAAGTCGTACAATAAGGACATCCTCCTCCTACACGTTTGATGCAGCCAAACTCATGGCTGTTTTGCTGCCTGGCATCTCAGACTTTCAAATCCATCAAAGCTACTCGCTGTTTGTCCTTGTATTAATCTCTGCACGGGCGAATCTTGCGCTCGTTAATGCAGCCACTTCGCGAACGTCGCTCGGATCGCTTAGCCAGCTGCAAGGGCCAACTTCGCCCAGCCCAAGGAATTAGAATTTAATTGGTTTTGATTTCTGCATTATTCAGCAGCGTTTCGGACAAAAACACATTCAATGAAACGATCGAGCCCTGAAAGCTGATACTGCAACCACATCTGCGCCGCCACAGAGCTTTAGACGCGCCCCTCGCCTGCCGCCCTCAAACAGAACCCCCCACGACAGCACAATAAAGAACTCCAACGAGTTGGACGCAGCTCGGCTTGTAAGTGCTTAAGACGCAGTTAAAGCGGTCGACCAGCGCTCGACAAACTTTTCCGATCCACGTTGAAAAGCGAGCATGATCGCGCTCGCAGTTTGAGAGCCGTTGTACTTCTCAGTCGTTCTGACTAGGAACCTTCAATATAGCAACAGCAACAGCAACAGCAACAGCCACAGCAACAACCACAACAAAAACCACAACAAAAACCACAAGCACAATAACAAAAAGAACTCGTTAACTTTTTTCAACTGCGTTCAATTGGTGGTGGCTCTAAAATGCTCCAAAGCTGCCTCAGAAACAGAAACCAGTTTCAGCTGCATTCAAAGGATCGGGCTCGAACGTCTTCTCGCTGACTGCCACAGCTGCGACGTTTAATTTGGCTGAAAAGCAGCATCATCGTAGTGGTTGTTGTTGTTGTCGTTGTTGCAGTTGTTGTTATGATTACTCTGTGCAGCTACTGTGCATTTTAACGACCGTTGGCTCGGTTCTTATGTTGGCTTTGTTGTTTCATTCCTCTCGGTTGCTAGCCAGAGAGCTCCTCGTCGCTGTGCTCCTTCCAAGACGTGGCCCGCTCACTGTCAATGTCGCCGCTATTTTTTATGAACCACGAGCGGGCGCACGAGTACCAACTGCGGGCTGGTGCTGGGCCGTGGGCCAGGGTGCCGGGGTCGCATAATCGCTTAGCGTGATTCATTGTCGTGCAGCGCATTATTCAGAATTGCGCGCTCGGTGCTCTGACGAACCAGTAAATGAACGACCGGCGGACGGACGGAACATGCTTGTTTATTGCCAGGGCTCTGGCATGGCTCTGCTATGGCTTGAAGCTGGCCTGATCAGCAGAGTGGTCAGTGCTGAGTTTCCACTATAGCTGCTAATGACCAGCATTCATGAGCAGACCGCAGATAGAACTGCGGCTGAAAAGTTTGCCCTCTTCTCGTCTCCCGTCCATCCGATCCCAGAATCCTCTTCCTTGGCTCACACGCTAGACTGCAAGATGCGCTCAGCAATGTCGCCTGCACGAGGAGATCGTCCGGAGCTTTGGCATTCACCCAAACTCAGCAACACGATCAATCTTGGGCTTAACATACGTCAATTGTGGTTGCCCATAGCATTGGTGCGCCCAAAGGCGTGACACTATTCGGCCAGAACTGCAACAGCCGAATCACGTGTCCGATATCAAAATCAGGGACTCGACTTAGAAACGGTGACGAAGTGAAACACAAGTGTCAGAAGTGTTCTTCAATAGGGCTCGTAGTAATTGACTTTAATTGAAGACCCACGAAATCAGGAACGCAACAGGAGATGATCATAGAATGGAGTATATCGTCAAGGATCGAAACGTGTGTTCGTTCCACGCCGAGCAGTGTCTCCAGAGTTCTACCGGAGATCCTCTCAACCCAGCACCGCACTTCTTTCGAGGAATTACGAGATGCCTTTGTAGCAGGAGCTTGGTTCCTCCTTTCGTTATGCCTGACCTACCGTTTCAGCATTGGTTCAAGTGATCGCCTTAAAATGGAGAAATTAAGAAAGCGTTTGTCAGCCGGAAGGTTGTACGGTACAACAGCAGGCCCATTATTTGTACAGATGTCGATACTGATATAAACTACTTCTATATTCAACTATACGTGAATATGCAGCATTTAAAGCGGCTTTAAGTTGGAAATGTATTATTTACTATGTATATCCTTTCCAATTTTACTTTAGTTATGAAAACGTCGATCCAAGAATGATATACCAGAAGATAATTATTATCTTTCCACAAATATACGTTTTTCATATAACGTAACCTGTAGTTGCATTTAAATACGTTCCACGTAATGCAAAGATTTCTGTGCCATTAACTTTAGAAAAGAAATAAATATTAAAATAAATATGTATAAAATATTGATGAAGTACTCGTAATAAATTGAAATTGAAGCTTGTAATGAAAACACTCGAAGTATTTACAGAATAAACAAGTGTAAATGATTATAATGCATGACGTAGTTTTTAGATTAAAGATTACTTAAGATTTATACAGATAATAAATTTACAAGGGCTACAAGCAACCAGAGTTCGCTGCGATTAAATGGTAACTTTTAGATAATGATTAAAATAAAATTTATTGTCTATTAATCAATTAACAGCCGTGCCTAAATCCGCATAATAAATGAAAGATTAAATCGAACACAAGGCACATTACGAGCCATCACAAGATGTGTGGAGAAATTGCCATAAAAAATTCAATTGATATAAATTTTTACGGCTTCCTTAATAATTAATAGCGACACACAAATAATAACAACCATTACTGTAGGTGAAGTCGAACCTGGCTCAGGATGTCCACAATTTATTAGCTCTTCACCATTCACACGATCTGCTGCTCAGCCCCTCAAAGCAAATACTCGGGCCGCGTATTCTTCATGCACATTCTTTTTATGGACGGAGATAAGAATACGTGTGTGAGCAAAAATAGAGGAAGAGGGCCGATTTGTATGCACGTGAAGCAGTCACGGGTATCAAATCGGCGGCTAGGCACGTCCAAGGCACCAACCAAGGTTGACAAATGATCAGTCGAACTAAGTCTCGACTTCTCACTTACCAAATAACTTTCCGTAGTTCGGTTATTTTCTAAGCCCGAACGCGACGTGTGTAAGTTTTCTTTGCCTGAGATTAAGTTGTTTATTTATTTATTTATACATTAGATACAATACATATATGTATGTACATATATTATACAAATTTAATTGAAACACATTACATTCATTTTAAGTTTTCGTTTTGAAGATATGCCCAGTAAGAGTGTTATATTCTGCCTGGCCGAATCTTAGACAAAAAACTATCTTATTATTATATTAATTATATTAATTAATTATTAAAATTTATTTATTTAAATTTTAATTTATTTAGAGATCTCATTGCATAACAATAACATTATAAAGTGAAATACAAACTGAAACTAGAGGAAATATGTGGTTATAAGGAAAGGGTATAATACAGTGGCGCAGCTAGGGGGACGGAGATAACAATCCCCCCCCCCCCCGGGCACAATTTCTGGGGCGGCAGTTTTAGAAATCCAGTATTGACTTATTGAATTCTAGGAATTTTTGGGGCTGCAGGTTGATTAACCATCCCGGGCTCCATGAGTCCTAGCTACACCACTGTATAAAAAGTAGGCGTGGTCGTTACCTTTTTTTAAAACAAAATAACTAGCTTAGTTGTTTTATTATTGTGTTCAAATTTAATCTTTATTTACGTGGTAATAAACTTGTTTTCATATACTCTTTAAGTAGTGTAAAAGTGGGCGGACCGCGCCCAGATATAACATTTCTAATAGGCGTGAAAAATAGGCGTGGTCGTTGACCGATTTTGCTCATTGTCAATTCCAACCTGCACACCAGAACACACAATGCTTCTGCAATTTCATCACGATATCTCCACCGGTTCTCCTGTGATCGTGAGTTCAACAGACAGACAGACAGACGCACATGGCTAAATCGACTCAGGAGGTCACGCTGACCAAGAATATACATATGTATATACTTTTCTGGACCTATCGTCTCTATTTCCATGCGTTACACATTTCGTGACAAAGTGAATATACACTTAACCTTAAGCTGTATGGCATAACTAGCCAGTGGCCCATCGTACAAAATTTACAAATTAGACTGAAAGCAGCCATGAGAGTTTTAGTTTTAATGCCCATGAGCTTCACTTTCATGACAGTAAAACTAAAACGGTAAAAAATAGACGACGTCTACATAGATCGCAAAAATATGACAAATACAAATAATAAAATATCGAGCGCTAATATTAAATAATTACCAATTATTTAATATTAATTGAAGGAGGAAACTCTACCATCAAGCATACGATTTTCTGTAACGAAAAAGGCTCCAAAAAAGACGACCCACTAAACAAATGGATCTACGATGGAGGTCAAACAAAGACAGCTCGAGGAAACAAAAGCCAGCCCAGTACCTCAAAAGGGACCGAGCCTAGATCCAAAGCCGTAACTTAAGAACTGCGAGTAGCGAAGTCGCTACCGGTTCTGAGCTCTTCTATAAACGTTCGTCGTAAACGTTCTAAAGCCAAAAACATTTACTCGCATAAGACATAAAACGACAGCAGAAAAGACACATTTACACATACACTGCACTCGTCCAGCAGATCGCAGAGTTGCTGGACCACGCTCGTGAAGCGAAGAGCTTATGGTTTGTGCGGATCGAAGAAGTCTGCAAACAGGATTTGCTGGCCACGCTAAAGATAACATCCAAATATACTGGGTGTTTTGAGGCCGCTGTGCAACGGTAAGTTCAGTTGCCCGAAAAGGAAGCTTGGATGCTCCGCTCAACATGAGGCCCTCAAGCATTTGATCGCCAAAGTTATTGAGTTATTGGAACAAGAACCACATACGTACTTCTTGTATGTATTCTAAACTTGCATGCATACGAAAATAGAACCAACAGCTGCGACATGCTGCCTTTGCACAAACTTCACACTACAGAGTCTACTTCGGAGCGCTACGTTCGATGACTTCCACTCATTTATCGAACCTTCACTTCGACTTTTCCCGTGCTAACTGCTGCCTGTCTTTCATTGAATCCTGTTTACCGACTCCGTTTCTCCGTCTTTTCTGGCACCGATGCCAAGAGTGCGACATGCGAGCCTCCTCCGGCCCCTCGAACCTTACGTTCTGTACACTTTGCTTTATTGCGAGCAAATACACGCATTTGGAAGCCTCGTGTTAGCGAAGGTTCTTTATTCTTTTTATGCCTCTGTCAGTCAGTGACTCCGTGGTAGTTGAAGCCCTGCTTGGTCCCTATTTTAATTTTACTGCACAGATGTTGTTGCTTCGTGTTCAAACCTTCTACTTTGCTTTTTGCCCTGTAAATCTTAAATCCTAGCAAATACGAGTACTCACAGAAACCAAGCGACATAAAATGCGACTACACGACACGAAATAAACGAAAAGAGAGCTCCATAGACACCAATGAACTCATGGAGTCAACGAACTCATCCTTCACGATCAACACCATCAGCAGTTACTCCGGCTCTGTGCCGAGTGTTCGGAGTTTAGTTCTGTTCCTCCTCTTTGCCTGGGGCTGTGGCGACCACAAGGATGAGGAGCGCGAGGATGTTGGTCGTAGTCGTCGTAGTCGTCGTCGTCGTCGACGCCGTCGTTGTCGTTGTCGTCTTCGTTATCGTAGCCTCGTTCATTGGAACCCTCTTCAGTGTAGCTGCTACGACTATCAACGGTGATCGTGCCACTTTGCCTCGGTAGCGTGGTTGTCGTGGTAATAAAGTCCACGTTTCAGGCTCGTAGTTGCAGTGAGTGGCTTTTAAGAGCTAACATTTATTACTTGATGCTAAAATTAAAGTTGAAAAACCTTTGGATACGTTGCAGCGAGTCCACGATGGGGCAATCCTGAAGTGGCTTTAATATTCATAAAGATTTCGGCTTAAAACGGTGAATTCACAATGATCAAACTCTGACACACGGGTCACCGTCCGCTGCCAGGGAAAGCATTCTAAAAGATCTACACATTCAACCAAACGAACGAAGGGTAACTTCAACGGTTGTGCCTGCCCCTTCTTGCACTTTCTAGGGCCACGTTCAGAAAGTATGCATAAGAACTGGTGTTGCATGGAGTCAAGCAAGTCTGGAGGGAGTCTGCAGACAAATGCTGGTGATGGATTACCCAAAACTGAACTATCGACAGGTGAAACTTGTCAATGCATGTCCAAAATAGACAAACGGTCCCAGTGATGTCTTTGTATCATTCCAGACGCATAAGAAATCTGGGCTCCAGAAGTCTGCATGAAGATCCTTATCTGCAGAAGATCTGGTAGTCAAGTCGGGCAGCGGGGACGCACTCGATCTAAGCCCTGTGCGCACACAACAGGCACACGAATGATGAAACTCACTCTTCGACATACACGCACATGCGCACACTCTGAAAGTGTGCAGGGCACAAGTAGAATGGAACTCCTCTACCTGAACCACTTCGAATTGGGGTGCACAATGTTAGGGTACTCTCCGAACCACAGAGATCTTCTGCTGTACCTACGTCTGTATATATGGCTCGCTGTTGTTGCTGTCGATTATACTCAGCATAATTATTTTAATTGTTTATTCTTTTAGCCTTGCTGCCCAAATAAGCGAGGGCGATTTTCCACTACAACTTTGACTTCTTTGTCAATATTAGTAATAAGGGGTCATGGTACATGGTATAATAATCGCCCTGTGGAAGTGTGTATCTTTTTAATTTGTTGCTTCCCTGTTACATATTTTACTCACCTACTTACTTACATACTTTCGAGTAATACAGCCATTTGATGGACCTGTTTTTAAGTGAATCTTGGATTCTACTAAGTTCGAAGTAAGAGACGACGAAACCTTCTGCTTTCTTCTAGAAGTTTCGAAAAATTTGGATGCAGGAAGCGGACAGATACAGACGAGTATGTATGTGGTCTGTATGCAAACACACAGAGATGCCTTATGTACACTTTATAATATAAAATCTGCAATTTCTATAACGATAAAAGTTGTGTTTAGGTTTGAAGAATACTCTGCGAATGGTGTTTCAAAGACCCTCTGTTCTTGCCTTGTGTTCATCTGCCCTTTCCGCGAGGATAGCCAACTACCACACCGATTTGGAACAAGGCTACTAAACGGAGTTGCAAATCTGAGTCAGCAGCAAACAGATCCACGTTGAATATGGAGCTCTAATGACGGGATAACAATAAATGGTACCTGTTTGCCAGCATTGCCGGCACAGCAATTTTCTTGCCTGAAATAATGCACAAGAATAATAATCTGTATTAATATATGTATATGTATATGCATATATAAACGTATATATACTTGTATAAATATAAGTTCATTTATATAAGTAAGAACAAAACACATACTCGTTCGTGGTTTCTTTACCGTCTGCTGATTTGTGATCGATCACAGAATAAGGTTCGAGGGCAATGCACCAGCCTGCGTTCGTGAAAAGGGAGAGGAAGCATGAAGCAGATTAACTATTGTAAAGAGATCGTATCGCAGATAATAGCAACAAATTGGGTTTAGAGATTGTGTACCTGATTATCACGATTGCGAGACACAATAAAGACATTCGAATCAATTTTGCAGATACGTCTTTAGAAGCTCTGTATTGAACATGATGTAAATCGCAATAGAGTCCAATCCAACTCAGAGCTCCAACATTCATAAATCTCAGCACCCCTTCTCTCTTCTCAGACATTCTAGTCACTGACAATTATGAGCTTTATGTCAGATTCGGTCCCAAAGGATAGGTAACCAAAGCGATATCCAGATGTATATAGTATACCTTATACATTTTAGAAATGCACGTATATCAACGCGTACGCTTTCCCGTCAACATAATCTTACATACGGACAGATTTGCATAGCATTTTAATTAAAAACTGGTTAAATTTGCTGCAGCAATTTGAAGCTCCGAAGCAACCAAGTACGCCCATAGTCACCTGCGCACCGTAAATTAAAGTAAACGTGTACAACTTTTAATCAAGACTTGAGGCATTAATAATATGACTCACACTACAGATAGAGTTCGAGGATCAAGATGCCCAAGCAAGCCAACGAATGGATTATCTCGATCAGGCTAAAGGTTTGAACCAGTGGACGCAGAGGTGCACAAATCTGCAGGCACGAAGTAGAACAAGCTTAATGCAATGTGTGTGCCTTCCGTGGCTTTGTTCCCCTCTACAGACCATAATTGGAAACAATAGCGTGGAACCTGTTGTTGTGCCATTCAAACACACGCGGACGGCCCAATCACCGGATGATGGACGGTGGAGTGGATTGACCAAAAGCTGTACGCACGACTGCGATGAGTGCAGATACTGGTAATTTGTCTCGCTGGATTGTTAGTCGATCAGTCAGTTAGTAAGTCAAACGTTGTATCTGCGATCCGATCAGTTTCCATGTTTGTAAATGATCTGGTTTTGAAGTCGAAGCATTGGTCTTTACTTTTAATGTACCATAAACCGCTCGGCTCCATCTCTGAAGATCGCTTTTACTCTTACTTGTGGCGGAACACAGCCCCAGTAAGCGTGTATTTGTTTAAACAAACACACACACACAGCCTCAGATGTCTTTAATTGTTGGTGCTTCTAGAATTAAACGACTGGCCACAGGAAATGGTTCATGATTAAAGGACAGAAGTTGGCCCCAAGTAGAGTTAACAATTACCTCCAAATACCGATTTTACTTCCGAAGACGTCTAAAGAACTTTTCGTAGAATCATAGAAGCCTAAAAATAAGTTTCTTTATGCATTCATTTAACTATAACAAATACAACACTGATATAACTGATAAGTACATATGGTACATCAACGCAACTGAAACTCGATAGATACTACAACGGTTCAATAAAATATAATTCATAATAAATCAGTTCTAACAGTTTTCTCAGTTCTCAATTCTCAGTTCAGTTGGACTTAAAGTTATTGGTACAGGTGTAGAATCGTGCATCATGGCTGGTCATCCAACATAGGAAACCAACGCCCTGCTCTGGAGTGCAGTGGAAGAAACGACAAATGTACCCAGACCCCACTTGTTTCGAAAACAACGAAATATGTTGCTCTAATTCCAGGAGCAGTGGACAGAAATGCGCCCAAGTTTGGAGAATATTTTGTGTTATTTGTTTACATTGGGACGCGTTTGTAAACAAACGGGACGCGGCGACGCTTAATCCCGCTTAATGGATCGTTCCGATGCCGCCCAAAATCGACAACTAACTCGTCATTTATTCAATTTAGTAGTCACTCGGAATGCCTTCATTTGGTTGTTGTTGTTGGTGTGCTTCTGAACGCTTTGTTAAACTGATATAATTTCCCACATTTCACATTTCATGGTGTAAACAAAACCTCACTCAGCCGTTTGCTATCGCTGGCGAACATACGATCTTGCCGCTTGATCGCGAAGCGTGATCGCACAAATTTAATGACAAATTAACCCAGAACAGTACCGAACTAGAGCAGGGGCATAGTGCCTCGGTGCTAGTGATCGAGCATCAGAGCTCAGCTACCAGGCGCTTTTTAGGAACTGCTACAGTTGGCTGGCACTGGGACGTTGACATTCCGTGGGGCGTGCGGAGTTTTTAATGTGACGACTATTATTGTTCCGTGGAGAAGGGGTTCGTGTGTCGTAAGTTTTAGCTTAGCATCGACACTCAATTAGAAGCCATCAGCAACGTGCGCGTAGCGAGTAGCGGTCAAACTACTTGCTATCTGGAATCGAACTTCATTATTGGTTCTATGAAAACAACATAAAAGTGAGCATCGCTAACTTCAACGAATTTCTGTAGACGAGATAATGAATGTCCACAAATCGTTGTTGACACCCGGCCCAAAATTAAGGGACTTACCAAGTGGAAATTTTGTATTATATTACACACTGAACTGTTAGGAAAAATGTTTGAAGCCTTTTAAGTGGCTGGCACTGAAGCAGACGGTTTTACGCACAAGGAACCTAAACACAAACCTTATTCACATATTGGACACAAGTGTTGCAGCTCCATTTTATTATATCTCAGTGTCACTTCAGGGGGCCACAAGAGGACTGTCCATAAACTCTAAGTGTGGAATATAAATCACTACATCGGAGCCTGATATGGAGTTACTGCTGAGTAAGTGTTTAACATGTGTTGGACTCTAACTTTAAAGACATAAAATGACCACTTCAACGACGGGTTCTCTGGTACGCAAAAACTGTTAGTGAAACGTAGGCATGCAGTTCATAGGCCACACAACAACATATGTATGTCTAACGTGACACATCTTGTGACCTTCGTAGTGCGGAAACTGAAGTGCTATCCAAACGAGGAACTATCGCACTCGCATTTCACATGCACGTGCGTACCGAGAATCCACAAAGATCGAAATTCGATACCCGAATAAGCAAACTATGCTGTATTAGCAGTTTTCAGATGAAGTACAAGAGTTTTCATACTCAAAACACATTCACTTTTACAGAACAAAATCTTGCAGAGCCGTCTTTCTTGCCAAGCAAAGTCCACGCTCCGCGCGCCGAAGAGTTTTCCAGCTAAGGCGTGGCCCAGAACAAATTATCTCCTTGCCACGGTCGCTGATCATATCAGCGGAAAAACATGCCCTCACATGGAAGAATCGTATATACATACATATATACGAGTATTATTAATTGTCTGGCTAAAATTCTCTGTCAGACGTAGAAATCTGACAGTTGAAACTTTTCGGCTCTTCCCCCACATTTTAACTCAAGTTGTTGACTATAAAACAACATAATTTAACAAGTCGACGAACATGTGTTCTGCGGCACCTTGAGTTGCCATTTGATGAGCACGACAGAGCATTTTTCAATTGCGCGATCAGACGCTTGAGTGATCACGCTTCGAGGAGGAACTTTTCTTAGTGAAATTTTAAATTAAATTTCGACTCGTAGGTGATTTTGTGGGGGACACGACCGCAAGTTCGACTGACGGTTAACAGGGGAGGGAAGCGCTCGCAGTCCAGAAGTAAGGGCGTGTCCGGAGTCCGGACTACACGCTTTTTAGACAACTGTTCTCACGTCGAGATTCTTTAATGCTTCATTGACAATCTTTTGAAGTGTGTTGCTTTCATAAGTTTCCGTCTTTAGCAGATTTTGGAAATGAAAAAAGTAGCTACGAGTAGCGCGAACTGCAGAGTCGCTGATGTGCTGGAGACGGGGAAGATTTTTACGGAAATCCAAGTGTAATCAAAAGAAATGTAAAGGAAAACACGGCGGCTCTTTTACATGGTGTATAAGTTCACATTTGCTACATTTCCACTGTCGGCGCTTTTAAAGAAATTTTAGAGTCAATAAGAGATTCGATATTCTTAGAATATCTGGACGGATGGAGAAAAGATATCGAGCAGTTGAGCTGTTTTGTAAGCAATGAACAACAGTAGGCCGGCTGGGAAAGTAAAAGCAGACTCTTGGCTCTGAAAAGATGTGGAATATAAAGTTTGTCGACGTCCATTCTGAAGATCGGATCCATGGAGAGTATGTACAGCAAGCCACATTAATCAATTTTATGCGTGCTTAAAAACCTTCTTCTTGTCCGAAAACCCTGTCTAAGAGCAGGCGAAGTATGAGTAATAAAATTGAAGCAGCATCTAAAAGTTACAATGATTAAACACCACGAAAATAGGCTCCCAACCCAAGACAGGCTGCCTCCATACCTGCTGCTGCTCGTGTCTCTCCCCGCAAGACGGTGATCGGTTCTGAGAGGGGAGGGGGCAGGCGGTGGGGAGGGCAAGCTTGCAGCGCATGCTGTAGGGCTGGGTTCGTGGATTTCGATGTGATGCTGCCTCGGGCTGCAGATCCCAGTATGGAGCATGCTGCGCATTCGCTTCTTTTATTATTGCTTTCGGTGCCCTCCCTCTTGTTTTATATGCATACGTATACGAACCCACACGTACACGTGTAGCTGTGTTGGTATTTTCAGTTCATTGCCTTGCGTGTGGATCGCTGCAGAACAAGAAGCAGCGACGACGAAATGATCGAGTCTGCCTTTTGAATAAAACAAACGATTATGGCTTGTTGCATGCTTGTGTGTGTGCGAGTCACGTGAGCGAGTGTGTATGAGCATATTTACTCATATTTATTAATACAACAACGTCGTGCTAAGCAACGTTTCCCAAGCGTCGCCGGAGTGTCTGGCTCGGTTATACGCTTGTTCGATCGATCGAACGACCCGATCTTAGGACGCAAATGTATGTAGTTCCATGTAATGTGAAGCAGCAACAACCAAAACAAAGCCAACAACAAAAACAGCACCAGCACCAGCACCAGCAACGGCGACAGCGACAGCCAAGGATGCTGTTATCTCTCGTGTTCACTCTCTTCCTCTCTGTCGGCTGCTGTCTATGCGTCGCGAATAAATTTAACCTTTTTCGAACAAAGAACACTTCTTCTACCTCGGAGCTGCTCTAAGGCAGATTTCATGTAGAAGTTAAAAAAGTATTAAATTTCATTTTAGTTTGTTTTTCGTAAAGTAAATTTCAGCAAAGGGAAATATAAACTGTGCATTTACATATATGCCTTTTCTCAATGACACCGATAAAAGCGATGTTTATGGAAGATTAAATTTAATACATAAACATAAAAACATAGCAGCTAAGGGCTTTTTAATGGCTTGCTGTCTCAGACGTTATCCGAGCGATCGTTACGAAGACTGCTTTCGAAAAATATTCGATTATCGACTGTCAGATCCGTTCTATTTTCGAATAATCGAATCTTCTCTAATCTGCGAATGTACTTTTTATTGATTACTTTCAAAATGTGAGGCCATCGCTGGTAGCTGACTTTATAGTTGGGTACCATGGCCATGTAGTTTGTGTTGTATGTCATCAGGATAAATCGACTCTGCTCAAGAGGTTTTTATACCTGCCCCGCCCCCTTCTGTGCACTGCAAACGGAAGGGCAAACTATCCCATCCCCCTAAAATCGGGGACACAGTCCTCGGTGCTGCTATGGACTATGTATGTATGTTTCTGCTTCTCTCGTCGCCGCTTTCGTTTTTGGTCACCACGAATTTATCAAGTGAAGCACATCACTTTCGATGCCAGCATCATTGAACAACAGCTAATCCAATTAGTCCCGGCCGTGCACCTGTTCCAAGTGAGCAAATGGTACACGGATGATGGAGGCATTGTCTGCGCAGAGCCTGCATCGCGTCTTAAATAAACATGAACGGATCCACTTCGATCGAATGGAATCAGTGATGCATTGCAATTCCTTGATATCTGATACGAGTGCACTCGGGACGATGGTTGCTTGTTTCTGTTTCATAGTGATGCCAAATTTCAATGACACGAAGGATTAAAATAAGGGACGAGCAAAAGCAACAAAAGGGTCCTTTTATGCGGAGCGCTTGTTGTTTCCAACAATAATCCTAACTCAAAAATGCGCTCGGCTGCGGAACCTTACTGGCGTTTAAAAAGGTTTGGAGTTGAGAAAAATTCGGTATATAATACTATAGAATAATAGCAACAGGTTGCTCTGTAGGCAAATCATGTGCGCCGCTTTGTTCCAGAGAAGCCATTATTCGCGTTCGGGGCCTACGTTCGAATCACCTACACAAATAAGAAGGAAAACGAGGGACGCGTTCGCTACCTGGACCTCAAGTCTCAGCGAAGTCCTCCAAGTGGATTCATGGTCTTCGTAAAACGGTGTTCTAATCATATGCTACAGAAGCTAAGTAAATGGGCGTCCGTCAACCCTTTCGTAATGCTACACTAATAATAGAGTGTGACAGATCATTGTCACGATCGCTGTCGAATGTGTTACGCCGAAAGAGTGCGTTGAATGGAGTGCGTTCCCGCCAATAGAAGTGGCTGCTTTCTTTTGCATTCCACTTTTACTCGCATAGATGTCAATCACGCGCTCTATCGTGGGAACCGAGGGACTTCCTCAAACAGGACTCCCCTCTTTTTGCAAACTTGTTACTTCAGTCGAAGTTTTAATGCGAAAGTGCGCAACAAATGCGCAACATGTTAGACAGCAGCTGATTAAGTTGCTTCGAATGTTGGTTTGGTCTCCATCAAATTCGGGGGGTTCGATTGGTGCTTTTATAGTTGAAGCCTTCAAATGGGTCTCATTTAAACTGTGCCCTGATTGGGCTGCCTTATAAGTGTTCATATGGAAGGACAACAACTATACATATTAGCCAGATATTTTTTAACAGATAGTTTTGCGCAATTTATCACTGCACTTCAAGTAATTTTTTATTTTCTAGTTACCGACTGGGACGCATGTGGTGTTTATCTTGACTGCGGCGTAATCAAGTGTGTCAGAAGCTTGATTGAATATTTCTGAGTAGACAGAGCGACAAACGTGCACAATGCTGCCCACCAAAGAAATCTGCAGCAACTGGTTCATGAGCCAGCTCTGGTTCCGTTCAGCTGCGGGCAGATTAAAATGTCTCTATTTGAATCGGAGTGCTTCGCTTTTCCGTTACTCCAGATCGACTGCTTGGCTTTTGTTCAAGTGCTTGGTTTCCCCTGCTTGGCTCTCGCTCTTAGTCGGTGCTGGCTATTGTTATTGTTGTACTCTGTACGCAGCCACTGATGTGTGTAGCTGATGGATGATTCGTTCTTACTTTTTGGCTAAGTTGCTTTCTGCCATTCTGCCTGCGGTCAGTTTTGTTGTTGCTTCGTTGTGGCTCAGATGAAACACACGCTCGTGTGTTGGCGAATTAAGGAGTTTTAGTCATTTTTCGACAGGCCATTTTTTATTGTTCTCCCCCATGGACCGAAATGTGTGCCACGACAGTTTTGCCGGATTAAGGCTTTTATCGCCGCCGAACTGGTTGTCTTGTCGCCGTTTTTAATTGATTTATTTCGCTGGGACTTATTGCCTTTCCCTACACATTTCCGCAAATGGTCTCGCTGTGTTTTGTGCTCACCGATTTTATCGGCGATAACTTTTGACAACTCCACCAGCAGGGCTCTCATGATTTTTTAGGTCAACCAATAAATCAATCTTTTTCTTTAACCGAGTCATCCAGAAGGTTCAATAAATTAACAGTTTTTAGCTCTGAGACCAGCTCACGCCAGTCGCGGTCGCTGTCCCATTAATTAGGTGCTCCTTCCCCTCACAGCAGCGCTGCAACCACGTCAAGGAGTTTGTCACCAAATCGAACCCAGCCACGACCCCAGAACCCCTCCCTATGTCTGTACGTTGCATTTGCTGCACGTTGCTGGTCGCCCTCGGAACTCGTTTCTATTTCACGGCTTTTAGGCTCCCGAAGTGCTACTGTGTTGCTCCTGTCTCTTTGGCTCCGTCTGAAGTCCGTCGTCTTCGCTGTTGCTCTACTCGCAGCACCGTAATTTATGTCTTTCCGAGCAACAGCAACATAAGCAGCAAGCGAAGCCGCGGCGTACCCAGCGGCTCCAAGCCAGTGCGCAGGTGTGCTTCAAGTGTTCCTTGATAATAATACGTTTTCGTCTTACGAATTGTTCGAAGTGTCCGGAAACCAGTTTGTGGCTATTGATCTGTTTCTCAGTTCGCTCCATTGCTGCTTTCGTTACGTTTGCGCCTCAGTTTGGGAGCCTCGCTCATGAGTTGTGTGCAATGAAATAGAAATCTCGTTTCTATGTCCGCGGGTTCTGTCCGTCCGAAGTGCTCGAACTACTGCGGAGACCGATTTTCGCCTCGACCTTTTCTACGATATTCCTAATTGAGTGGAAGGCTTTCTGTGTGCTCCTGCGTTTTTAGAGCTTGTTACGGAGTGCTGCAACACTTCAAATCTTGCAACAGTTCGAAAGATTCGAGTTCTTTATGCGATTCTTATACATAACGTAAGATAGCCTATGTTCCGACTTTGATTCTCCATTGAATATGTTCACCGTGTCCTTTACCACTGTATCCGAACCGAAAAATAGCTTTAATTTCCTCGTACAGATGGTTTTCGCAGAATAAGTTTATCAAATAGCTAAATGAATAAATAATATAATAAATGGACGAACATTAACAAATAATTATAGCATAAAAAAGACAAGTTATAAGATCATAAAAGCAATTGAGAATCGTTGGCGTCCACTCTTAAGCCACACTGCTTGCTTTTGGGTTTAGCAACATGGCAGCAACAACAAAAACGCTGCCAAGAGACTTGCGCAGGCGAGTAAACTTCTTTTTATATTGTTTTTCAACAGTAACCAATAATAATTGCATCAGCATCTCCTGTCGCTGCTGTTGCAAGAGGTGTTTGCTGCTAATCGAAGGCCAGATGCTTTTATACTCTCCGTCCGAGCGAGAGACATCCTCCTCTGTCACTCTGAGGCTTAAGAGATCAACGGAAGCCCCTTCAAACCGCTATTCTGGATACATTGACACAACCCCTACGACCCTAAAATCCTCAACATTTAAGTTATCTGCCGCGACACTGCGGCAACCAGTTCTGAGAACATGACAAATCATTTCGCTGTGTTCTCCGTTTTTTCCTTTCTTGCAAACAAATTCGAAAATAAAGTCAATTGAAACACTTGGTCGTGTTATTATCTGGGCTGGGCGGCTTGAGTCGCGAACCGACAACATGCAGCAGAACAACAACGGCAACAGTGATTGCTCCCAATTTGACGCATTCGCAATGAGAACCAGCCACGAGTAACACCTGCAAACTATAAAAATGCAAGAAGCGAAAAACAACAGTGAAAATATTAAAACTACAGCAGCGACGTCGCGGCGCGGCACGGCGCGTGGCCGCAACACTTGGCCAACACGCGGTCCTAATTGAAAATGTTAAAAGAATTGAGTGCAAAGGCGAACAGTAAGTATCACCAACAACAAGACAAGAGCCAACTGCCACTGCACCAGCAGCAGCAGCAGCAGCAGCAGCAGCGGCCACAACAACAACAGCAACTCTTGGAAAATGTTGATCATAAAATTCGGTCCAAACAGAAAGAAACTTAAAAGTCAAAAATATCTGGTAGTTTTCTGCTGTTGCAAGAGGGAGAGGCCAAATATGTATGTACATATGTTGCTGTCGGTAGCACGCGCTTCGGACGAATTTCTGTAGCGCCCTCCGCCCACCTCTCCCGCCCACAATGCCCACCAGCTGCCAACAGTTAGTAAAAACAAACTGTAAATAATTTACAAGCACTTCTGTGGGCTCGAACACTAAAATAATTTTACTGATTTAATAAAAATAAAATACACATTTAAATTTGAAGTGGAAGCAATAATTACTTTTACATTTCCTAAAATTAAAAGGCTCTTAAAAGTGTTAATATTAAGTGTCCGTTATGAGTAAGTGAAGTGAATTCTACAGAAAAACTTTCTTCCAAACCGTTGGTGCTGCCGCGCATGCGTCTTCGTGCGGCCAGCAAGCAGCTTCGGATACTGGAAACGCACTGACAGCAGCAGCACCGCAGCCGTTCCTCCGAGAGCTGCTTTTAATTAAGGTTGGAAAAGCTTCCTGGTGCTTCCTGATGCTTCTCCGGCTGCTGCTAGCGTTCACTTTGTTGTTGCGCTAAGTAACACAGAAGCCGCTTCCAAGAGCAACCATTAAAATCAAATCTTGCAGTTAGCATCTCTACCTCATTGTTGTTGTAGTTCACCTTGTTGTTGTTGTGGTGTTTTATTGTTCTTGATAATAACGCATAACAGCCACGTCTGCAGCGGCGTTGGTTGTTGCCATCTGCCCACTGGAGACCCTTTCTACCCATCGTTGTTGTTGCTCAAAGTGACTTCGCAAGTAATTACTAGTTGCTTCGCATTCTCTGGCGGTGACCAACGACGCCAAGCTGCTGATCAAATCCGAAGTCAGCGATTTGGACCCAAGCGAAGCACCTTCTTACCACTAACGGTTGTGCACGATTCTTGACATCAACGTTCGCATGTCACACTGAGAGAAATTATAAAGTGAAAATTTATCAAACAAACCAAGAAAACACATGCACCAAAAAAGCGAAAATCAAACAATTTTTAGCGTTGTTGTTGTTAGAATTTGTTTGGAAGTCATACGAGTGCCCATTAATAAAGCCCTTAAATCCTTGCTTGTCACTTTTTACCTTCGGACTTCTGCAAAACCTAAACTTGTTGGATCTCTGAGGTTGATGTCAGGAATCAATATCATATTTTTTCCAGTACATCTCAGCGCGTGACTTCCAACAGCATCCAGATCTCGTTCCGAAGCCAAATGCTGCCAACTTCAGCTGACATGATGGATTAACTTATCCATCCATAAACAAAAAATCACCACAGAAACTTTCGACTCGATGGCACGAGCTCAAGGAAAACCTTAAAATGTAGCAACAACAACAACAACAACTAAGAACTCTGCTATAACTTTATAACCGCCCGCTGCTGCGTTCCTCTGGAACGCCCACTTTTATGATGGTTTAGCAGTTGCTGCGGGGCAACTCAGTGCACTTGAAAGCCATAAAAATGGGCGATGAGTTGAAGTGCGACGCGTTGCGTTGCTGACCTCAGCTTAAATTATGTTAACAAGTCTGAAATTTAAGCTGGGGTCTTAGCAACAATAACAACAACAACAACAACAACGACGAAAATAATAACAACAACAACAATACTAATAACAACATGATGCCACAATAACATGGGACAGCAGTTAAAATTTCTCCAAGAACGTGAACGAAGTGGACATAAAATAAAAACAGTTTTTCTAACGGATAAATCACCAGGTTGTTGTTGCTGCTAGGCTGCCGCTGTTATTGTTTCATACGGTGACTAAGAGAAACGAACTGGATTCTGGATTTTCGGAAGTCATGTTAGCTTGTTGGCACGGTGAAGCTTCTTGTTTGTCTTTCAACTTGGCCAACGCTCCACTCTTGGCACGCGCTGAGCTGCGTTTTCAGCAGCAAGCCTTCTCCACTTTTTACTTCACCAACTACTTCACTTTACTACTCCAAAACACTTCACCGTTTTAGTAATGATGGTGAATGACATGGCAGGAAAACCACCTAATGCGACATGATGCAACTCTTAGGTCTACTAAGTTTTTGGGTTTGGGACCATTGCTTCGGTTCCTTCATACACACAAGATTTCTAGTCTACGTATTCGTAACTTCTTCAATTCCACTTTTAATCGCTGTACTTGAAAGAGAAATTACACTTGTACTTCTATCCTATCATCCGTGACTATCTTTGTTGTGAACAAAATCATGAAGCTTGAAATAAATATAGTATATAGTAGTAGAAGCTTTCAAGTATAATACTTTTTCGGGTACTTCTGGGACTAACCTCTAATTGTTACTCTTATCGAAAAAGACATTAAAATATGTAGCATATTTGTACGATTTTTGCTCGTATTGTACAATATAATAATAAAGTACAAAGTAATCCTTTAGAGTGTTTTGACGTACTTTCTAAACATCTCCCAATTAGGATTAACTGCAAACTGCCAAAACCAGCTGCTCTTTGTTTTGAAAAGCAATTAACACACCATTAATGGGAGTTAGAAATCCCTTCCTCTGAAAACGTACATCGCTCCAATAGTAGAAGAGAACTCTTGCTGCAACCAAGTTACTTGCAAACAATTGCTAATTATTTATTAAATACACCTGTCAAAAGATATTCTACATTAGTGCTAGATTTACAGCCTTATCATGTATTTTTAATCGCAAACGCGACTCAAATGCAGTGCGTTTCAAATGGAATGATCTAACTTTTTCGAGTAGACTGCGTTTGAGTTTTGAGGAGAAACACAAAGAAACAAAGTACGTAGTCTTACAGACTTCCCCTGTTTGCAGAGTTACCATGTATGAAGCATTTTTAGCATTTTTACAAGTATTTTTTAGGAATCCCAATGAATTAGTGGTATAATTGATGTATGGCAACAATTTGAAAAACAAAGGCAAATCTGATAATTCGCACGCAATGTTTAAATATTGAAATTGTGTTTAATATCGTGTGCTCTTTATGTGAGAGTGAATGTACCAGCAATATTCCTCGTGCGACTACCAGCGCAGCGTCATAGCATGGAACAAAATACCGGGATACTCAGAAGAGGGACAATTCGGAAATTTTACTTATGCCGCAGCTTCAGTAACTCTAATATTATTTGTTACTTATGTATGTGCATTATTTGATTTTATATAATGAACAAGTTTATGACGAACTATGCATGAAAAAAGAAGTTTTTCTGGATCTTTTGGAGAAGGTAGCGCCGTGCATAAAAAAAATTGTATGAGCCACTGTTCAGAATCACACCAAACGCGAGGACTTTGCAATCGTCTGGTTTGAGAGACTATTTCCACGAAATAGCTCATCCATCATGCCGCAAATACGTAGTGAAGTCTGCAAAGCATGTAAATTACCAACAAAACTGCGTTTGCGTTTGGTTTCGATTTTCGATTCCGTTTGAGAGGTTTACAGATTTTTCTCTGTCAATTCTTTGAAAAATACGAAAACCACAAAACAAAACGCGAAATAAACGCAACGCGAAAAAATACATGATAAGGCTGTTATTTTGATTGCGTATAGTTATCGATTTAGAGCCCGTCGAAAATTGAAATTCTTACTCTATAGTTTCTAAACAATTAAAGATAGCGACATACGATGGATAGCGTTATAAAAGAATTTGAAACACCTTTTATTTATGTTAAATAAAATGTCGAAAAACCAACATTTTTGGAAAAAATTACGTTTTATAATTTTATTACTTGTTTTCATACTTCTATAGTCATGAACATTCCAGTGCTATTCCATGAGAATTTAAGAGAACCGTCGTTAAACGCGTAAATTAAATGCAATTTTCCGACGGCATTCCTGCCTCAGTTTTTTATGAATTAGTTTTTAATATTTAATAATTTTAAACTGAAACTTCGCCTGTGGCACTTTCCTCACATACATATCTGTTTTAAAAAAATTGCAAATATAACAACATTTCCTCCAACATATTTCCTCCTTTGCCCCTAATACTGAAATAAATTAATTAGGTTCCTTTTTGTCCATATTCTATCCTGATACGTTTAAGAGCTTACAGACAGCTTTTAACAACACTGGGATATTCAAGGAAGTATTTTTATACTTAAATGGAAGCACTGCAATATTCCAGAAAGTGTTTTGTGCTTACTTTATTTCACGATTTAAAATGCTTTTTCTTCTAATCTCCTGCAGCGATACTGATGGAAAGAATATGTTTAGAAAACTAATGGCCCGTACTTTTTTTAAAAATGTAGCAAATTATATAGATTAATAATACATTTTTTTAGGAAAAATTAAAAAGTGGGAGAAAAAAGTAATAAAATTATAACCAGTAAGAAAGCTATATTCGGCCTGGCCGAATCTTAGATACCCTACACCTAAAAGTTTTAAAAAAAGTGCCGAAGCTAGGATGGGGCGGGGGTGGCGATCCACTCTGGGCGACACAATGTCGGGGGCGGCAGTTGTGGAAATCAAGTATTGACTTATTGCATTCTAGGCATTTTTGGGGCTACAAGTTGATTAACCGTCCCGGGGTCCATGAGACCTAGCTACGCCTCTGTATAAATAGTAGGCGTGGTCATTACCTTTTTCAAAACAAAATAACTAGCTTAGTTGTTTTATAATTGTGTTCATTTAAACTTTATTTCCGTGGTAATAAACTTTTTTTCATACTGCTATACTGTATATGTAGTATAAAAGTGGGCGGACCGCACCCAGTTTTGATGTAATAATGTTTTTTTGTAAAACAAGTTGTTATCTAAAGTTTTATTCAGGAAGTTTATATATTTAACAATATAACCCTCTTTTGCCTGTGTAACCTTAAAGTGGGCGGATCACGCCCATATTTGGCACATTCACGGATAATGCTACTCTATACCCAGGAATGTTGTAATAGCTCAAAAACGAACGCTGATATCACATTTTTAATAAAAAATAGGCGTGGCCGTGGACCGATTTTGCCCATTTTCAATACCAACCAGCCCACCACATAAAACAATATATCTGCAAAGTTTCATCACGATATCTTCATTGGTTCTCCTGTGATCGTGATTTCAACAGACAGACAGACAGACAGACAGACGGACGGACATGGCTAAATCGACTCAGGAGGTCACGCTGATCAAGAATATATATACTTTTCTATACCTATCGTCTCTAGTTCTATGCGTTACACATTTCGTTACAAAGTGAATATCACTTAACCTTAAGGTGTAGGGTATAAAAAATCGTTTTTCTCCAAAAGTATTGGTTTTCCGACAAAATCAAAATCGTTTATAACGGTACCAATTCTATCGGAATATCTTCAATAGTTTAGGAGATATGGGTTCTAGAATTTCAATTTGCGACAAGCTATAACTCTATAACTACACGAGAGCAAAAGTTGTTGTAAGCAGCATCAGTAAGAACAAAATTGGAAGTATTGTCCTGCGGAAAGTTGTTCTGAACTCGCTATTAAATACTACTAAGAAGTGCTTCAAATCATTGCTGTCATTTCTAGCTTTAAATTACAATTTACAATTAACAATTTAAATTTAAACATTTCACAGCATCGGAAAACAAAACGACAAAAAAACCAGTATTGGCCGAATCTTAGATACCCTACACCTAAAACTTTTGAAAAAATTTAATTGAACGAAATTGTTTTAACTACTTAAATTTTAATTTATTTATAGTAGAAACATACAGTACAGTGGCGTAACTAGGGTGGGGCGGAGTTGACGGTCCGCCCCTGGCGGCACAATTTAGGAGGCGGCAGTTATGAAAATCAAATATTGACTTAGCTACCTAGCTACGCCACTGTATAAATAGTAGGCGTGGTCGTTATATGTTTTCAAAACAAAATAACTATCTTAGTAGTTTTATTATTATGTTAAAATTTTAACTTTATTTACGTGGTAATAAACTTGTTTTCATATACTCTTTAAGTAGTGTAAAAGTGAGCGGACTGCACCCAGTTTTGGTGTTATAATGTTTTATTTGAAAAGAAGTTGATATACAGGGTGTTTCGCATAAGAGGGATCAAAAGACTAGGGCGTGTAGGGTTGGTCGAGACAAGAAAAAAATCGTATGGGAAGAGGGGTCAATTTCCCCCCGTTTAGGCGGGGGGGGGGGTGGGGAAATGGCCCCGTTAGGCCATTTCAAAAAAATCCGACTTAACATCGAAAAAAATAATATTAAAAAATAATGGTTAAACCTAGATAACTTTTGCTTGCTGATTTTCAAAGCCAAATATCCGCTTCTTAATATCCTTTTTAAATTAGGTTCCTGTGTCAAACAGTTTTTGAGAAAATGAATGCCAAAGTTAACATTTGAAAAAAAAAATCCGAAAAAAAATTTTTGATCGCAATCGGCTAATGCTACTCTATACCCAGGAATGAAATTTTGTTGTAACACCTCAAAAACGAACGCTGATATCACATTTGTAATAAAAAATAGGCGTGGTCGTTGACCGATTTTGGCCATTTACCAACCTGCACACCATACAAAGAATATTTCTGCAAAATTTGATTATAATATCTTCACCAGTTCTCCTGTAATCGTGATTTAAACAGAGAGACAGACAGACAGACAGACAGACAGACAAACGGACGAACGGACATGGCTAAATCGACTCAGGCGGTGACGCTGATCTAGAATATACATATATACTTTTCTATACCTATCGTCTCTATTTCTATGCGTTACACATTTCGTTACAAAGTGAATATCACTTAACCTTAAGGTGTAGCGTATAAAAAACACATCAATGTAGGCGATGTTCTACGATGTGATCGATTACAAAATCACTGTAATCAAATGTTCATTATCAAATCTGTGACCGGCTCGTGTGCGAGTCGTCCATCATAACAACAGCTCCGTCATCAACTTGGTTGAAAGCCACAAATATTCAAATCGACTAGGAGCTGGCAAATTAGTGAAGTATGCATGTACATATGTACATATGTACATACATATATCTATTTGTAAGCAACCGTCACACGTTGTGAGCTAAATGTTCCGTTAGTTACACTTTCGATATTAAAAAATGCTTTTCCCTTTTATTTGACTGCTTGACTGTTGAGTCAATGTTCCTAAATTATTTATTTAAAAGATTTTTCAAATTTCCCCTCTTCAAATCGATGAAAACGCACCCCCGGAGCGCTTTAATTGCAGTCATTGCTTTTATTGTATGTAGTTGTTGTAGCTGTTATGAGGCCTAATTTTTCAGCGAAAGTAGGTCATACTTGTTGTTTTAGTGTTTTGTGTCGATTTTTGTTTTTCGTTGTTTACTGTTGCTGTCCTTATCTTATGCGTCATCTGAAAAATTGCTGAAGATGACATTGCTTATTGCTTATTGAATATCTAAAGCAACTACAGAAATGGAGACATCAGTCAGTGTTTAGAAATGTGTTAATAGTTCTTCGAAGCTTTTCAATTTATCAAGCGGAAGCAGAAGTAGAGAATTAACTAATCGGTAACTTGTCAAAAAGTGGCGGTCATAAAAGTTTGAGTTACTGCATATTTTCAACACTGCATTATTCGTTCATTAATGAGTCTGTTCCAAGAGCTGTTTTCGTAAGTAAGTAGCGCTATTGTTGTCTTTGTTGCACTTGGCGTTTGTGACATTCATGGAAACAAGCTCTAATTTTAAGTGCTTCAATGTTGCGCAATTTTTTATTTGAAACTGATAAATAAAATACGAGGCATAAGTTTATTATTATGTATACGATTATATTTGTGTGTACGAGAATTTATCTCCTCGGACACTACTACGACGGACATTTAGTACCTTCAAGTATTGTGACAATGATTGTGTCTCTTCTTCGAGGTTCGAAGAGGTAAGACGTCCATAAATTGAGCTCCTATCATATCTGATGGTTGTAAGATTTGTGTTAAAGTTTTAGCTGGTGTAACGATTACTTTCCTGGAACGATGCACATAACTCGTTAAATTATGAAACGAAATATCGTACGACGTATTCGACAGTCGGTCTACTTAATCGCCGTCGTTTTTGTCAATTTTAGCCGTTGAGCGGAGTCGCCGATACTCTGCGCATAAGATTCGCCAACTCAGCTGAAATGGATGTCTCCACCTTCTTGTTGTTGTTTTTATTGCTGTTGCTGTTGCTGTTGATGTTTATATTCCCGCTGTTTTTGTTGTTGATAAACTGAAACCTTAGACTCTATTAAAACAACAAATGAGGAGAAGGAAGGAACTGGCCAGAGATGCCAATGTTACCAGGCCATGAGTCATCATCAAACAACGAAGGCAAATTGTAGTTGCAGAGGTAGTTGTTGTTGTTGTTGTTGTTGTTGTTGTGTTTGACTTTAAATTTTCTGCACTTCCCATAACTTTATCTTCTCTTTGTTTACTTTCAATATACACACATTTTTTGTGTACCCCTTTTTTGTAGTAGTAATCTGTGCCATTCAGAGCCAATGTTGGGGCCATGGTTGGTCGACTACCTGCGCCGGGCATCAGACAGCCGCCAGAGGCAATCAGCTCGAGAGACTCGGCCTGTCTCGAAGCTCAAGACTTGAGCCCTGCTTCTGGTCGAACCTTTGCTTTGAACGAACTTAGCGGCGCGGCGAATCGGCTAAAAAAAGGAAAGTCGCCAATTCGGGTGGTTCGACGTAGATGACTCATCCCTGGAGCCGGCTAACAGGTAGGGTAGAACGCCACATCAAGCCGAGTTTTGTTGTTGGCTTATTTAAGGCCTTAGACAAACTTCGTTGGGTGCGAAGTTGTTGTTGCTTTGTAGCCAACACCGCGAAGTAGATTTATTTGAAGAACTATAAATTTAAATTGATATACATACCTTAAAAAACAAAAAGCTAAAATACATAATGACAAAACAGCAACCAGAAAACAGAAATGGTCCATTTGCGGCTGCTAATTTGGATGAAATCGTGTCAGTGGTACAGCGGTCTAGCGAAGGCATGTGACTCACGCCGAGACAGTGTTCTGGCTTTTGGAGGACTCTTTAAAAACTTTGTCAAAACCTCTTCTAACGCGATCATCAAATGTATCGCATGCGAGCTTCTATAGCCTGCGAGTTCTTTTCGAAAAAGTGGGACATTGAACTTGACTTGATTTCGGTGTAAAACTTTTCGTCATTACAGAAACAATCGCATGCGAGTTTCGACGCCTAGTTTTTAGCACACGCAATATTTTTACCATGTTTTATTAATCTAACAAAAATAGCCGCAAATGTGTACAATTTCTTCACCAAATTATTCAATTCACAGAACAATTAAGCCGCAGAACCGGCAGAGTGCCAGGCGCATGGAGCAAAATAGAAATTCATTCAATGCCAATGCGATGCGTGCAACACATGTTCGACGACGCCATTTTTTTCGCACTGAATGCAGCAGAAGCAACAAGAACATCCCCATCTAATAACCGTCTTCATCACCCTGGGGGCCATTGGCTTTGGGCCAAATAACGAATTAGCGGGGACTCCCCACGCGCTCAGCCCTCCGCGTGCTGTAAAGAGTGAAACGGCTCCCCCTGCTGGTTCCTCGTTCTCCGCAGCATCTAATATTTGGTTGCAATTTGTTTTGGTGCGAGTTTAGTTTTATTTCTGGCCGCTTTGCGGCACCACATCCGAAGTTCTACGCTTCGGGAACTCGTGCCCTGGATGCCAGGAACGCTTCTGAGGTTTTTGGCCCCTCGCGGAATGCTTTGTGCTAGATTTTTGTTTCCTATCGCAAAAAGGGGGGAAATGTATGCATTTGGCTTGCAATTATTGCGATTTCGTTGACGGATTCATTGTGGATGGTGTGCTTGCAACAGCAAATCAGTTTCAAGTGCAAGCAACGAATGCTGCGAACTTCAGCATATCGGACGGATGTTTCTTATGGTGACTGCGTATAAATGATTATTCTTCACTTTTAGCTAAAATCTTCCGATTCGGGGAAACTGAAACATGCAGCCGATGAATGATAGGATAAAACATTCGGAGTTGGTACTGGATTCACTTTCAAATGCAAATAAGAACTAAAAAATGCATCCCACTCGTATCTTCTTAAATATGTGTTATCACATTTATAGTTCTTCTGATCGATACATTTTCCAACTGAAAACTTCTTCAGACGTAAAACTTAACAGCGTAAAAATAACAAATACTCACTAACGCATTAATAGTACGTACCAGTAGATCACCAATTTATTCATCGCAGATTCTTTGCTTAGGCAGTAGGCATCGAATCGATTGAAAAACGGTCGTCAATCAATAAATATTATTTATTAACTTGAATTTATAAAGAAAAACTTACAAATTCGTCTTCTTCAAAGTGCAGCTCGATGATCTTCCACCGCAAGCTCGCCGAATCACGAAGGAAGGACTTTTTGCAAAATCTGTCGGGGAAAAAGGTGAGTGAGCACGACTTTTTCATTTCATATCTTCATTAAGTTTCTTGTTTTTCTTGATGGATCGTCGTTTCCAGCGACCTAATTTAAGCTTTCCTATTTCGAAACTACATATTTGCTATCTAATCCTTTATTGGTGCTAATGTGTCCTCGTCATCTTCTTGTGACGGAGCTTTCGAGAATGCTTATAGGATTATCTCAATTCGTAGTTGCGCAATTCGAATGTGGTTATTACAACAGCCAGTAACTAGAACAACAAATTCACGTAACACTTTTGCGACTCGCTGCATAAAATTGCTAATTCATTGCAAATTGAAAATCGCACAGCGCAGCAGCAGCTGCAACAAGTGATTCAGCAACGTCTCGTGCCAAGGATGTCAACTTCTTGGGCTGGTCGCAGGTTGTCGCTGCTCGGTCGGCAGAGAAGGCGTTAGTTAGAAAACATATTCACCAACCTGCTTGCCGGGCGGCGTTGTTCATTACAATCGCTTCCTAAAATAATAACAGCAGTTTTGAAAAACGTGGCAAAACGCAGTCGACATGTTGGTGAAATAAACCGGACCGCCTTACCTTTGCTAAAGAGGCTTCAATTTGGCCAAATTCGGAGCTTCTAATTTCTATCGATGGCTCATAGAATCGCTGCACTCAGCGGAGTGGCTGCTTCATCTTTAATATGTGAATAATGTATCCACACATAAATTTGGCGTTTCTGTTGGAAAACTTTGTTCAACAACGGCGATCGGCGCAACGAATTATGCACTAATCAGGTAGTGATATGTGACAAAGATGTCAATAATTAGGACACGCGTGCTACGCAAACAACGCTTCGTGGACGAGGTCCGCAGCCGCAGAGTAATTGTGACCTTTTTCTGGCTGACTCAGCCATGTCTTCACACATATACATGAGATTAAGTAGTGCCTGACCCAAATTTTGTTTGCGCCCCTCTGGAATCACGTAGCTCGCATGCGCCTACGTAGCTTCGAAAGCACAACAAATCAAAGAGCATGATCGTTTTATAAATAAAAGAATAAGCAGCATCTTGATTCGCTGAATGGGACAGCAGAATTATTCACTTAACTGATATTTAAACGCATTGCTCGAGCGCTTCTTTGAGCTAAACGCTCTATCAGTTCTGAAGATCTCTCGGTCAGCATTTCAAGCGAGTCTGGCGATTGCGTTACGAGCGCAACTGAACTCAAGTTGTCGCTGGCCGCAGCTTACGAAATGGCTTCAGTGCCGATGTTGAGGCAGGCAGAACGTCGAGTTGCAAATAAAAAGGGTTTCTGCAGTTTTCTGGAAATTTCATTAAGATTGCTATCGATCGGAGTTATTTTAAATGTCGAGAGGAAGCAATTTATTAATTAATAAACCTTGAGGATAACCGGCCAGGAGCAAAATAGGACCAATCTGCCTGACTAGAAATATCTTCTTATTATTAATCAGATGTTAATTAATATAATTTACAATATAATTAACATTATTCGCTACAAATCGTTGGTTGCGAAAATAACACAAGTGCTTACTTATTATACCCTACACACGAAGTGATGTATATTCAATTTGTGATTCCGGTATATAAAAGTATTTTCTTGATCAGCCTCACCTCCTGAGTCGATTTACCCCTGTCCGTCCGTCCGTCCTTCCGTCCGTCCTTCCGTCTGTGGAAATTACGATTACAAGAGAAGGAATAGAAATGTCTTCATCAAATGTGCACAAATAATTTCTATTATGAGAAACTCATTGGGATTGAAAATGGAAAAATTCGGACTAGCAATTTATCGATAACGCTGATCCGTTAAAATAGTAGAAGTCAACTATAAATTTATGCTGCGGGTGTAGGGTATATGAACTTCGGCCAGGCCGAAGTTAACACTCTTTCTGCTTTTCCCTTGTTTCAAACACTTTATCTCAACACTTTATCTTATAAATTATCTTGATTTTGAAGATATGAACTCTGTCTGTAAACCATTCTTATAAAATATTCACTGGCTGCTTTTTTATTGAGTACAAATTGATAAATAGTGAAGCTTGAATTGATAACTACTTTTCCTTCAGAAGAATAATGCGAGCTCAAGCCATTAAGCGCACTTTTTCTAAAAAATAAAGACATAATCGTTTATATATTGTACTATACTTATATGTATATGTATATTTAAACAGGCCAACATACGCATACATATACATGTGCGCCTTTATACAAATAGCTGCAGCTAAATAAAATAACTTCTTATCGAAACCCACTGAATAAGCGTCGTCGTCGTCCGTACGGTGGCGATGTGCCTAGAACTAGTTTTCTTCTTGCAAGCTGAACGTCGGCGTCGCGGACGGACATAATTGGACACCTGCATGGTTTCGAATCACAACAAAAACGTGATACAACACACTTAAGTCTAGCAGAAGAGTAGAAGTAGATACAAAGGCTGCAGACTGAAGCACCTACAAGAAAAGAACTGGAGCCAAAACAAAGAGCGCAGAAGGAAAAAGCGTCCAAAGAAGTTGATAAAATTCGAAACTCAGCAAACACAGAAAGAGTCTTGAAAAACGATAATGGAAAGAAAATCCAAATCAATTTCACCAAGATTACAGCAACAACTCGTTTAAAGTGAACAAAAATAGGGAAAATTTCCTCATGTGTCTCTGGTGTTGTTTTAGGTTTTAAGTGGTTCCAGCAGCAGCACCAGCACCGGCACCGCTATCAACAACAACAACAACAACAACAGCAATAAAGAAAACAAACAGCAACGCCTCGAATGTGTATCGTTGTTGTTGTTTTTCGAAAGCCAGGCTTTTATTTCTAAGAAATTTAAAACTTTTCGTTAAAAATTTAGGCAGGTAGACGGGCAGCGACACAGGCTCCAGACACGGCCACAGCAACAGAAAGGTCTCGGTCTGTAGAGCGACACTCAAAATGGCGAGGTCATCAATGCGAAGGAGTAGCGGAGCCCAAATCGAAGGGCGATTCAAGGATCGGAAGAAAGAAATCTGAAAATTACTGCCGAAGCCTGTGCAATACATGGCTTAATTTACGATCAGCCCCGGAGACAGAAATCTAGCCAAGAGCTCCTTTGATGCATGGCACAAACATGTCCCTGTCTGTGTATACTTGTATGTGAGCATGTGGATGTGTGCCAGAAAGCAGTAAGAAGAGAACAATAAAATAATCAGTCAAATCTTAAAATAAAATTATAGACGAGCGGAATAATAATGAGTTGAGATCCATAAGAGAAATGAAGGTCCCTCTTTTCAAGTGGTCTTTGATGGCATTTTTACTCGGACAAACTCCGAGATCGCGAGAAATATGTGATTTTTAAAATATATGCATACATATGTATATTCAATTACACTGTCTACAAAAAATACCTGGTTGAATAATTTTCTGAAATTATTGCTAATTTCACGATGATTTCGATTCACGATGATATATTTATATGATATATTCCATAGGTTATGATTGGATATCATAGGTTTTCGAAATACCGAGTTAGGGGTAAGAAGCGATTTTGAAATATCCAACCCTTTTTTGGGGAATGGCCTCCGTTTAGGATTTATGGGCGGAAGGTCGAAGACGATCACCCAATGAAAAGTCTACATATATTTCCTAAAGCAAATAAGATACAGTTACGTGCGAGATGTCGTTGGAAAGGTACTTTCAATATCTTAATTTTACCCACTGTCGTAAAGTTTAGAAGTTATGAGTACTTTTATGTAAATATGATCATTTTTCCTTGAAAGTGGGTTGTTTTTCTCGGAAGTGGGTTCATGAAGGTACTCCAAAAAGTATATGTGGTAGAAGCCTAGTTTTAAGCCTACCTTTAAAACGGTATATAATACTTTACACTTAATTTTTGTATGAATAATGTAAAGGGGTGTGAAGTCATAATCGTTGCCTTCATTTTCGCTTAAATGTTAGTTACATATTTTACGTACATACTCGTATGTACATATGTATGTCTAACGCCGGCTACGCAGTAGAATAGTATTTTTAGACCAATTTTTTGGTTCGTACATGCACTTAAGACTAATTTTCAATAAATGTGGTCAAAACTGTTAGAGATAACCCAACATATTATATACCGTTGGAAAGGAAAAATGATAGAATTTCAAATAACACCTTCCAACTTGTACCTTAATTGTTATAAGAGAGAAAAAACATTAATTCAACCTCCACCATTTTTTTCATAAAACTAAATTATATCCATAATTATGTGAAAAATCATAGAAAAAAGGCATTTTAGATAAAAGATACATCCTAAACTAACCTTTCACACGGTACACATGCGCCATATACAAACCTCATATTTCAGTAGATATCGCTCTGAAAATTTGAAATTTTCGACATTTAAACGCTCACAACTCATAAAAAAAGCCACGCCCCAAAAAAAGATGTTAGATTTTAGGGGCTAGGGCGGAGGTAGCTATCTGGCTGCTCCACCCCCCCCCCCCTAATCACAATTTATACCGAATTAGTTAACTCAATTTAACAATAAATACTCTTCGCATTACGCCACCGCGGCCTGCGATTAGTCGTCCGATTCATGGCACCCGCTCAACCACTCATGCTACGTGGCCAGATCACTGGACTCGTGGCCATATCGTTCGTCTCTCGGACGGATCATTGATCTAACTGAGACCCAAGTTAGAATCAGTTTGAACACGTTTACTGCGGAAACTCTTCATCAGTTGATACTGAAACATTTTATTTTGCATAGTAACAGATGTGGACTCGATCTTAAATACCTCGACCCATCAACAATGCATAAATTAAACGCTTTGATCTGTAGGAATTTAGGGGTAGCTGAAGCTCGAGTAGCGAAGTTCATTTATCAGACCCTCTTAACAAAACGTGACAAAGTGTTTAATTTTTTTGAGGATGACATTATTTCCTGTCTACTCATCTACTGCGTCTTTTATAAAGAACAAAGCAAACCCCAAATTAAGGGTGCTTACTTTCGCAGAGCACCCTAAGTAAACGATGCCTGGGTAAATATATTGAGCATGAATATATTAGGCGACAACAAGCGAAATAAATGATCCCATCGTGATCGCAAAAAGTGTCTTAATGCATGTGCAGATCATTAGAAGACCATCGCAGAGACTCACATCACGTGTTTACCATTTGCATGACAGCGATTCCCCGCAGAGGTTTGATTTCACAGGTAGAGCTGAAAGTACGCTGTGATCGCGTAAACAGTGAGCACAAGAAATGCGTGTTCGATCAAAAAGTTCCTTTGGACTTTCAAGCCCTAAAAACGCCAATCGTTAGTGCAAGTACGTTTTTGCAGTATTTATTGTTTCAGAAAGGGCCTCAAAAGGGGCAGCGGCAGTGACGGCATTAATGCTGATCTCGCTGCGATAGTATGGCTCATGAATTGCATCATAAGCACATTATCGTGATCGTGTTGTTTTTTCTTCTCGGAAGCTCTTCAGCAATTTAGCAGGGTAAAAATACAAGTAATGCATAGCATTTTCAATACCACGGCATCACTTCTACGAGGGACAAATATTAACACGAGTCTTCGGGACTTTTTGTGGAACTTTTTATGTCTAACACCAAAAGAAAATTAATCTGAAAGTCATTAAGGGGACATTAATCACTAAACAAAGGTTTCTAAAGAAAGTCACTTAACTATCAAAAAAATTATCTGCATAGTTTAAGAAATTTAGTTGGCAACACTATTTGCCGTTATAACTTGCCCGTATTATATAAATAATAACTTGCCCTTATAATAAATTAGCAATTATCATTGTCATTATCATAATCATTATCATTATTGTTGCAATGCTCATTATCCTTATCATCGCCATTATCATTATCATCGTCATTATCATCATATTCATTATTATTGTCACTACCATTATTATTGTTATCATTATAATTATCATTATTTCAATCTAATGATAATCATTATCATTGTTATTATAATTATCATTGTCATTGTAATTATGACCAGGATGGAAACAAGGTTCTGAAAGGGGAGGACTTTCTTAGTGAGTGCAAGCTACATATAACGGTGCCAGTGACGATGGTCCCGAGAGGCATTCTTTACCAGCCCACTCGCAAACAAACATAAATGGTAATTATGCCCATCATTTTCATTGTCATTGCCATTATCATTGTCATCATCATTATTATTATAATTGTAATTATATTATAATAACTATTGTTATTACCATTATCATTGTTATTTTCATTACCATTGTCATTATCATTATCATTATTATGATCGAATTCATTATCATTGCCCTGGGGGCCAACGGGTATTGGCATACCAGGTAAAGTTACTGATTGCCTTCAACTAGGCGAAGGCCAGTGCGATCCTGGTCCCTGGCTCTACCAAGTCGACTCGCACCTCCACGTGGTGGCCCCTGGAAGGTCAGAAAGCACCCGCTTTCCTGACTAACTGACGCGAGCGGCGCCCTGGAAACAGGCGAATACGACCTGGACTTGACTGGACTCACGAATTGTACATACTTTTTGGAAGTGTCGACATCAAGGAGGCATTCCGTTACTTCAGTTCTCCAGAGCTAAACTGAGTAAGCGCAAGAACTTGCCACCCGCAGACAATGTGGCCCACCCACATCCCAAAACCACGATAACAAAAACACTGCGAACTACACCCCTAGTATCACTATCATTGCATTATCATTATCATTGCCATTCTCATAATCATCGTCATTGTCACTATCATAATCATCGTCGTTATCATTATCATTGTGATGGTCATTATCATTATCATAATCATTGTCATGGTCATTATCATTGTCATCATTATCATGGTCATTATCATTATTATCACTATCATTGCATCATCATTATCATTGCCATTCGCATAATCATCGTCATTGTCACTATCATAATCATCGTCGTTATCATTATCATTGTGATGGTCATTATCATTATCATAATCATTGTCATGGTCATTATCATTGTCATCATTATCATGGTCATTATCATTATTATAACTATCATTGCATCATCATTATCATTGCCATTCTCATAATCATCGTCATTGTCACTATCATAATCATCGTCGTTATCATTATCATTGTGATGGTCATTATCATTATCATAATCATTGTCATGGTCATTATCATTGTCATCATTATCATGGTCATTATCATTTTCATCATTGTAATGGTCATTATCTTTACCATCATAATTTCTATTGTTATTATCATTGTACTTATCATTTTCATTATCATTGTCATAATTATCGTCATGGTCATTATATTTACCATCATCATTTTTATTGTCATTATCATTTGTATTGTCATTATCATTGTCATCATTATCATAGTCATTATCAGTGTCATAATCATTGTCGTTATCATTATCATAATCTTTGTTTTTATTCTTATCATAATCATTATCATGGTGAATCTAATAATCATTGTCGTTATCACTATCATTATCATTATCGTAATCATTATCATGGTCATTATCATTATCGTTGTAGTTATCATTATAATTGCCATTATCATAATCATTGTCGTTACCATTAACATTCTCATTATCATAATCATTGTCATGGTCATTCTCATAATCATTATCATTATCATAGTCATTATCATTATCATAAGCGTTATCATTATCATTCAAATATCATTATAATTGTCATTGTCGTGGTCATTATCATCATTATCATAGGCATGATACTAATCATTATCATTATAATTGCCATTATCATAATCATTGTTATCATTAACATTCTCATTATCATAATCATTGTCATGGTCATTATCATTATCGTTGTAATTATCATTATAATTGCCATTATCATAATCATTGTCGTTATCATTATCATTGTCATTATCCTAATCAGTGTCATGGTCATTATCATTGTCATCATTATCATGGTCATTATCATTGTCATCATTATCGTGGTCATTATCATTGTCATAATCATTATCATCATAATTGTCATTATAATGAGGACATGCTTGGTTTGCTAATAAGTTGCGTGCTATAAGGAACATGAAAACCAAAAGCTACAAATTGTATTGTAATATATTTACTACGAGCAACTGTAAACCCATAAAATTATTTGTCATCTTATAGACATCTTATAGATCAAATAAACAAACAAACTTATTAACAAAGTATTTATCTAGCAGATATCTGCTAGAGAGTATATCTTTAAAGTTATATCAAAGATACGAAAGATCCTAAAGCATTTTGGAACTTTGTACATACTAAAAGTTTGAGGTTACTGAGTCTGACAATGCGAATATTATTTGTGATATTTTTGCTGACTATTTTAAATCAACTTATTCTTAAGTTAATAAAAACTCATTATTAATACTAGTTATTGTCATGTCAGATACATACCCTTATAATGTTTCTTCGAGTTTTATTGTCCAACCTATTACTGATGAATTCATTGTTCTGAATGCTATAAATAATATTTAAGTCCACCTATAATCCTGGTCCGGACAAAATTCCGTCATGCATTCTGAAACACTGTGTCGATGAGCTAGTGCAGCGCATTACAACTCTATTTAATTAGTCTTTACGTACGGGTTATTTTCTCGCTTGGAGGTCTTCGTTTGTTATTCCATTACACATATCTGGTAATATGCTCTTCCGAAATTATTTCCTAAGATAATTCGGATCTAATAACTCGTTCTATTTGTTCTTCAATTTCACCTGTTTGGCACGGTTTTCGAGTGGGGAACTACACAACTACACAAACCTATTGAAATTTGTGTCGGAAACCAACAATAATTTTAAACATTCGAATTTTAACAAACATTTAATTAAAACAGACGAATCATCGACACAGACCTCATTAAAGCATTTGATGTAGTAAAACATAAGTTTCTTATTTTGAAAGTGAAATTATTTGGATTTCTCGGATCTCTTTTACGTTGGACCCAGTCGTATTTAAGCAATCGTACCCAAATGTTGCTATTCAATAAAACAGTATCTAAGGAGTTCCCTGTGCCTTCAGCTATTTCTCAAGGGAGCCATTTGGGAGCACTGCTATGGCTCATTTGTATAAACGACCTTGCAGCCGCTATTGTAAATGGAAAAGTACTTATTGTAGCGGAGTTATTATTTAGAATTTAAATAATGGATGGTTGAAGTCCATCCTTTGTAGAGTGTTTATTTCGAAGGCGCGTGTCAGCCACGATAGTTGTTTCACCCTGTATATATTGAATATTGTTTGGAAATTCTGCTACGTATTCAAGGTGTCTGGTCTGCCGCGGGCTTCGTCTTGGATTTTATTGCGAATGTCAATGGTTTGTGGGGTGTGTATATTGTGAATTGCCTACCTTCCAAGTGATGCCTGAAATGTTTAACACTCAAAAATATCGCTAATCATTCGCTGTCAAATGCACTTTATTTGGTTTCTGTGGGTGGAAGTTTCTTTGAATAGAAAGCTAGTGGTTCCGTCGTATTCTTGTAATTTTGGTTTAGGACATTACTTTGTTGCGAAACTTCTTAATATCTTTAATAGTGTCTTCATTCCACATTAGTTTTTTGTCTTTTTTCTGAAGTCTTGTTAATCAGTTCAAACAAGTACATGATGTTTGTTTTCTCTGCGAGTGTAGGTTGTAGTCTATCGTCATTGCCATTATCATAATCATTGTCAAGGTCATTATCTTTATCATTGCCGATATCCTTATCATTATCAATATGATAATCATTGTCATTATCATTAGCATTGTCGTTATCATTAACAGTATCAAACTCATTGTCACGGTCATTATCATTCTAATTGTCATTATCATTATAATTGGCGTTATAATAATCGTTGTTATTATCATTACCATCATCGTAATCATTATCATTATAATTGTGAGATATCATGGCGAGGTTACCTATTGGCTGACGCAGTGTCCTACTGGACACTGGATTGCACGGAAATAGGCGACGTGGAACACACCTGTTTTCCTGTGAACGCTGGAATCCAAACCGACGAACATTAGAAACCGTAACAGGCCCCATAGAACCTAGTAGCAAAAATGCTGAAGGACGAGCCCACGTGCGAGGCGACAGAAGTCTACGCTGAAGTTATTGTACTACGGAAAACATTAGACATGGAGCTACAAGAGCGACGGCAAGAATAGCCGCGCGGAAATGACGGACCTGGACGCAGGAGAGTAGAGTAGTCCTGAATGGGACCTCTTGGGTCTCTACCTTGAAGTAATGTAGACAGCGGTCCCAGGGTAGAGAGAGATCCCAAGTGAAGAGGTGGGTTTTTTAGTGGTTACACCACATACGTAGCGACGACGGTCGTTATATGATACGAAGGTATTTTTCCAACCTCACCCGTCAAAAATAAAAAAAAAAAAATAAATCATTATAATTATCGTCATAATAATTATAGTCATTATCATTATAATTTTCATTATCATTATCATTACAATTATCATTATTATTATCATTATAATTACATTATATTATTTTTCATCATTATCATCATGCAATCAAATACTAACAAATAAATATTGAAATAAGAATTTTATAAACAGCAACAACAACAGGCGAACGTGTTGAGATTCAATAACAACTACATAATTCAACAAATAATAAAACCAATAACAACTAATAAGACGGCTCGAAAATAGAAGTCAGTGTTTTGACGTGTTCAACGCATTTATCAATAACAGAGGCGAAATCAGGAACCTGATATGAGTTACGATAACTTTCGAACCCTTTAGGAAAAGCAGCTCGATAAAAGAACATTCGTCGTCAACATTACAAACGTAATCTCAACTGTAAACACGGGCAGTCCATCGCAAGAAGTGTGGGAATCGAAAAATTAGGTCAACTTGCGCTCTTCTTGGACTCTTCTTGTGCTGGCTTCGCTCATTCGGCGGATTGGGGATGGGGGTGCTCCAGCGGTTCGCCAAACTTAATTGAATTCTTTTCGTTCTTTGCTTTGGTGATACGTTGCTGGCTCTTCATTACTCTCGTGATTTATTCACTTTAAGTTCGGGTACAAATCACTCGCAGCGAGAAATAAAAAGCCCGAGAAGTGACTAGAGTCAGGGGTAAGGTGCCTGTATGCTGTCATAAAAAGTGTTTGTTCAGCATTATTTGACTTCGGGTTGTCTGTATTGAATTACAAGCGCAGAAGGGGAAAGCCAATGATTTATTCAGATACGCAATTTGAAGACAAGCTAGTTGCTTATCTTTTTCGATCCGTGTTTCGACAGTGCTGAGGACGGTGAGCCCCGTCCGATTTTGTCTGAGACTAATGCTGATTGTTAATACTGATTGAATGTTTGTATTGAGAGTTCTTCTTAAGTGATCTTCGATGGGGTACATTACTGGTTGCTCCCCGGTCTCATGGGTACCACCCAACCAGACCACATCTGCCTCTACAACTTGTATCAGCAACTTGTTCAGCAAATCTTCACCTGGACCACTCTATGTATGGCAGCAATTAATAAGCGAATAGTGTGTTTTTCGGCTGCTGCGTTTTGCACTTCGTCCACTTCAGCCGTCCCCTCTTATTGACAGAAGGAATTAAGAAAAACTTATTCATCCTTTCTTCCTTATTGATTGATGGAATGAAGCAAAAAGTGCAATCATAACTCATTTCGTTTGCATTGCAGCTTTATCGCTGCTTTTGACCTAATTCTCGGACCGCCTGTCGAGGTTTGTGTGAACGCTTTTAAGCCAGAGAGCAATCAACTGACTCATCTGCTCCTAACTGTAGCAGCGGCAGCCAACCTTATAAGAAGTTCACATTTTTAAGATGGATGCCAACCAGCTTGCATCAGATTCGTCATCGCCAGCAACTCGAACACGAACAGGCTTCAGGCATCCACAGCAGAGGATTTCTTTTAATATCTTATTACTTTAGTTGAGCAGGTAGTTTTTTGTGCGATTTGTAAACTTTGACGATTCAAAGACCGAGCTGAGAAGTAGCGAGGTACTTGATTGTGTGGACCCTCAATTATTAGTTACGTAAATGAGGTCTAAACTAGCATATTCTGTTCAAATTTCGGTTCAGCTTCAGCTGTTGGATTCAGCTGAAGCTCGCCTACCGCGCCTCTGTGAGCAGTCACGTCTACTGTTTATTAGTCATCGTTAAAAAGCATTTACGGGGTGAAGCAGGCTAAATTGGGTATTAATGTAAAAGTATGTGATGCGTAACGGATTAATTTGTACGCAGATAGCAGCTAATTTAAATTCCCAAATAAGAGGCTTTCGACTCTGCCTCGAAGGGGTTTGCGCCAAGCAACTGGACAGCCGAACTTACAATAATATTTCGCAGTATTATGACAGGTCGATGAGCGACGAGGAATCGTCAATTATTATGGAGTCATGCAAAGGCACTGAAATAGAACCTGATTAAGCCAGGCGTAAACTCGCAAATATCATGGCTTAAATCTGAGGCTCCAACAAAGGAAATAATTCCTGGCTTTATCCAGCAATAAAAGCAAAACAAGCAAATGAGGACGTGAACCTGTCTGGGAGTCCAGTGAACACCAGAAGTTGCCACCTGGTTTGTCGAACCGAAGAAGTCGACGAAAGCCCACGCTTCCAAGCTGCTAAAGAATCACCAGACAGCAACATGTAGCAGCTTCAGATGCAGATGCAGATGCTTCTCGAGATACATAGTAAGCGGCTGACATGGATTCCCGTCATTAATAGAGGTGGCATCGACACCGAACTCCTTCGAAGTCTCGCTTGCAATCAATTTTGATTGATTGCACGCCACTTCGATGACACGCCCCTCGAAATGTATAGCACTGTGCAGAATATAGCATTGTGGCAACGCTTTGTTGACGTTGTCTCTGGTGTTGTTGTGCTGCATCGTTGTGCTGTTTTAATTTGTAGCTGTCAGAAGCGAATCATCTGTCATTGTTCGTTTTTTATTCAAATGAAATTCCGACTCGTCATCATCGCCGAGCCATGACATTTCGTGTCACTCGATATTAATTTAATTTCTGTTGCTGCTGTTGTCCGTTGTAAATCGGTACCTATCAAGATCTTGTTAAAGTTCCCAATCATCGTCTCGACACGACGTGGCCCACGAATTCAGTCATTCTTCGCTCATTAGCTGCTCCTTGGCCCTTCACTCCTCCATCTGTAGGTACGGATTCCTCGCTTGTAACTGTAAAAGTTTTTGACTCGTCATGTTTCATTACATTTAGTATAAAGACAAGCGATTGTCATCCAAAGTGCTGCACAGTGGAGCAGAAACAGTAAAACGTACAAGCTCAATACCATTTTATGGACGCCTCGGACAGATCGAAGGCATCGTGGTGCGCTCTCATCTAGGGAAGCGTGCTCGAGATGCGGTAGAACGCGGTGAAATAAAACGTTGGAATCAAAATCGCATTAAGACATCCTTAATGCAGTTTATGGCCCAGCAATTGCAAGTCGTAAGAAAGAAAGGAGGGAGCTAAAAACACAGGGAGGGAGCGTGTTACACAGAGCATTGCAGCGCACATGTCAGGAATGACAGTTGGGGACACACAACGCCACATTTGACAGTCCACGCAACGCGACACTTTTTTGTTTTCTTCTTTCTCTTGCCGCTAGATATGATTTGTTTGCTCTCAATCTTCTGCTGGTTTTTTACTGGTCTCTTTTTAGATGTACGTAGTTCAGCGGAAGCGATTGGCACAATCATCAATGGCAATACCAGTAACAACAACAACAACAACAACAACAATGGCTTATTGGCAACTTCTTGCGATGGAGGCCCTCGCACTTCTGGCGCTTCGAGAGCTATGGCTTTATTTCGGTCGCTTCGAATGCACGGTGCACTTCCATTTTGGGCGCAAGGGTCCAAAACTCAGCACGGAAACAGAAATCGAACCACCCATCGATTAGCACCACGCAAGCGAAAAGCAACACCGTTTCCAAAACGTCTTCAACAGAAGCTGGTGGCCTGGACGACGTGTCCACGTGACGAAGTGACAGTGTGTCTGTTACGGCGGCGCTACGTAGGTCTTCATGTCTTGAGGTGTGGGTGTTCTCAATCTGTGTCAGTTATAAATAAGCTTCGATGGGGACTGGATCGGCACACAAGTTCGCCAGCATGGAGCATTCTCCCCACCCCGCGCGCTCGGGCACGCTTATCAGTAGCCGCTTCGTCTCAATTAATGGATGTTTACGTACTTATTCACTCGCGTAATCACTCGCTTTGTGCCATTGCGAAGAGCTGTCAACTAATGTCAAGCTGGCTGCAAAGCAAAGCGCATGGAAAGCAGTGACGGGGCAGGAGGAAAACATGCATGTGGCCTAGCTTAAGCTTGGCTTGGCTGCTTGGTTTAGCGTCACTCTTACGTTGCGGAGGTGTTTCATAGGCAGACTTATTAACTTGCGAGAACACCGCGCAACGTCACTGGTAATCCGATTGGTGTTGTCGTGGTGGCTCCATCGATGCCATGTCACAACATCTTCACAATATTCGATCGGCTTCTGCGACTGCAGCTCCTTTTAATTTACTCACTTCAACGACCGAGCGTGCCCGGCAGCCCGCAGCCCGCAGCCCGCAACCCACAACCCACAACTTGACGCTGCAGTGACACTTCATTTCATAATGTTTATCATTCAGCTTATTTATTTTTCTTGTTTGTTGTTGTTGCGATAATCGTGCATTCGCTAAACATCAAAATTCATAAAATTAAGTTGTATCTGTTATTGCTGTTGCTGTTGTTGTTGTTGTTGTTGTTGCAGTTGGTGTTGTTGTTGCTGTTGTGTGGATATTTAGCGAGAATCTTATTTAAATATTTGCACAATTTAAGTTGTTTTCACAGATAAGTGAAAAATCCTTTTTAAGAAATGAACGAAATTCGACTCGTTTATGAGGTCGCGTTGTGCTACTCGTATATCATGCAGACACGATATCTTCGCGCATTTATTTATGCGTATTTCAAATAAATAAGTCGAGGGCAGGCGGGCTTCATCGTTGGCCCCAATCAGGCCCACGACGTGGCTCCATCTCGGTCTTCCTTGATTCGACTCGAACACTATTTCGAAGCTTCAATCAAGGCTGCTACATGTCCTGTAAAGTGGCCATAATTAATCTTTTCCCCCGTCGACAGCAGCGCATTTGCTCGAGAACGGAGCGCAGGGAACACAAAAGAATCAAGCTGTATTTTTAAATCACGGGAAAAAAGACGAAACCCAAAACGAACACGAACACGAACACGAACAACGAAATAATATGCAACTCCAAGAACAATATACATACGTAAGTCGTGGACGATCGACAAGGGACGAGGGACAGAAGCTGGACTAAGCGCAGTGAAACCCTCCTGATTATTACTTTGGGCTGCGAAAAGACGATAAAACGTACAACAGAAACAATAAAACCAGTAAAAACAACAACAGCGACAACAACAAGAGCAAAACACTAGAGACACTACTCTAAACTATAATATTAAAGCAGAGGAACAGCAACAACAATGGCAATGAAGATAATACCCTGTATGTGCATCAACAACACGTTTTCTCGATCGAGCAGCAACACATACTTTAGCATGTACGATATGCTAACATACATATATTCAACAACAACAGCAACAACAACAGCAACAACAACAACAACAGCAACAACATGTCATGTTAAGTGTAGCCTCAAGGTTTTTTTTTTTTATCATACTCGTACATTTAAAAACGCAACATAACCTTAAAATAAATACGACACCATCGAATAATAAAGAAAAGAAGAACTCACAAAAGGCACACAAAAAGGCAGAAAGACCTAAAAACGATTTGGTGTAAGACAGGTAGCAGTGGTCTTATTGCCTTGCTTGTTGTTGCGACGTTGCGTTGTTGTTGTTGTTGTTGTTGTTGTTGTTGTTAATGTTGATGAGCTATGGCAGCATATCCATGTACGCCATGCACACGCACACCGCGTTGGACTGTGCACAGAGCACACAAACATTAGCTTCGGAGGAGTGTCTGTCTGTCAGTTGGTCCATCCATCCAACTTGAAACTCCACGCCGAGCTCGAGATTCGAAAACGACTGAGCGCACAAAAACGAAACGTTTAAATCTGAAAAAACAAAAAGTCGCTCTAAGGAGCTCACAGAAATCGCAGAGCCACGAACGCTGCTTAAGAACATCGTAAAACGCAAGTGTTACGGATTAAAACACGAAACTGAGGAGCAAACAGAAAAAGGCCAATCCGAGCAGCAGAAAAACACACATGAGCGCAGTTTGTGTCGTAAAGCGCCCCTTCTGTTGATCCTCCCGAGAAGACCACAAGAAAGGTTCGAAAAAAGGTGCAGCAGCTACTGGAACACTTCCAGGCATGACAGAGCCGAAGCCACGCAGTTCAGCAGCAGTTGATACGAATTACTGCCGCAGCATAAACATTCGGCGAGGCGCACGATCAGCACGGTTGATATGCCTGTTGTTGGAGCCGTGGCGGGGGGAGGGGGCGACTGAGAGTTCGGAGTGCCGTAAGTACGCGCTCCAGGAGCTGCAGATATGATTGCATTTATCATTTCGGACGCGTCAAACTAAATTACATATATGCTTCGGCTCTCCAAGTTGAATTTTAAAGAACTGTTGGACTTGGTTTTAGGTCACCACTTTTGACTTCAATCGGCGAAGTGGTGAAGTTTGTTGTTTCTAAGAGCTTAGTAGCTCTTTGAAGGACCCCCGAGATTATTTCCCCAAAACATAGTAATCGCATCGATCTGAAGAGCGCAATGCAGAGACATACTATGGGTCTTTCACGTCTTTGCAAAGAGACCTCAGCTCCCCCTCGCATCCCACTAAGGTGCAGAAAGTCCTCTGGACCGAGTGTAACTGCCAACAACTTCAGGTGCAATTAAAACCCATCATGCTCGCGATATTATCCTTCATCTCCAGAGCTTTATCTTCGAATGCAACACGAGTTCGATTCTAATTTGTGGCGCGTGTACGAGTGCATAATCACGCGTACACACCGCGCAGCTCCATGCCCCCCTTCGGTGCACATCTCAGTACTCGTCCGGGCCCATGCTCTGCGACGTGGAGTAAATCTATGAGTATGATTGCCACGCGTATAAATAATTCCAATGCTGCGATCCGTTTGCTGCTGCTGCTGATGTTGAAGGAGATGCACAAGAATATAGTATGTTAATACGGCCGCCTGCAAATGCAGCTAACATTGCTTCCATGCAAATTGCATACAAGCACAACGATGAAAAATCTGAGCAGCAATTGCTAGCGCAGCAGCCACTGCAGCATGTAGAAGGAGCCCTGGCACGAGCAGCATTCCCCGAAGTGTGGACTCTTCAAAGAGGTGGTGGTTTTCGTTGCTGCTCCATTAAAGTGCTGCACGGAAGGGGCCGAAGGCCTACCACAATATGCACAAAACTCGTAGCAGCGACGAATGCAGCAGCGGCAGCGTGATTACCAGCGGGAAATTAATACAAAATGTGGAAATCTTCTTGTTCTCGATCTGAAGAAATCTGGTGCGAAAGTGTGTGCAATTGTCAGGCAGGGACGTGGGGTGGAGCGCAGGTTTCCTTGAATAGCCGCGCAGAATAAAAGAACTCGATAGAAGCACCGTTTGTTGGGGTTCGCTTAAAGCTGGGTTACATAAAAACTTCATAATTAATCAGTGGAAATTGTTGATTGCCAGATACCGACAGCAATTACTGTGGAAACAGGCGATTTTCGAGAATGGGACGGCCATCACATATTCAGGGCGTCACAGATTCAACAGAAGGAAAGCCAACTGGTTCCCGATGTATGTAAGAAGGATGTTCAACTCCAAAGACTAGATAAAAGGTATTTGTGTATAAACAGATATTATTTACAGAAATCATATGATTTGGGTTCCTCCTGGTAGGGACGAGATTTCCAAATAACAGTACGAAATCTCGTCCCAGCCGCGAGGTGCTCCAGTTTCGATAACATTCGAAGGCCCATTACGATGGTCTGAGTTTCTCAATTGATATCCAAATCCATCCCTCTTGATCGGGTGTAGTTATCCGGTTATGTATGTCAGTGCGTCGTCACACTTAAAGCGCGTGCTGGAGACGCCAATTCTTCACTTTCGCACTCTGATTGCTACACTCTACTTAGCTCAACCTTAAAACACGAGGATCGAAGTGGCTCAGTGTAGCAGCTTCTGGCGGGGGCGAGTGCAGAAGGAGGAGGACACAGAATTTTGACAATCGAACAGGAAATCGAGGCCGATTAAGTGGCAAGGTTGGCTATTGTAACTTTTTGGACGCAAGCTCTCATAGATTGGTGACACTGTTGTTGTTGTTGTTGTTGTTGTTGTTGTTGTTGTGCAGATACAATGACATGACATGAACCAGCAACGCCGCAGCCCCTCCGAATTTGCGTTTCCGTGTGACTCCAACAGTACTGACGCCTTCGGCCCCTACGCCCTGTGCGTGCGTATGCAGTAGGCGTCAGCGTTGGCAACAGCCACAGCAGCAGTAACAACCGCATCTACTCCAACAACAAAAAGCAGGAGCAGAAGTGAACTTCACTCGCCAGCCTCAGAATGCTCTGGCAGCGTGCGTTGAACATCCAAGATTGTTGTGCCCCGGCTGCTGCTGCAATCACTTGATAGGTCAGCGACCTAGTTGAAAGCATAATTGTTCGATGTGTGTGCCCATGTGTGGGTTCGTGTGAGTGTGCGCCCCTTCGCAGCCGCTGCCGTACTTCGTTTGTGCAGATTTTGCGCCATAAAACTGCGCATTACGACTCGCGAGGACTACATAGACGAGGAGGGCACATAAAGGAGCAGGGCTGCCAACAGCTGCTAAAGAACTGAGAACTGAGAACTGTACAGGTTCAGTTTAGCTGTCGCCTAAATTGTGAACGGATTAACAACCATCGATGTGATTGCATAACGTTTAGACAACAAAGAATTTGAAATCTGTACGAAATACACCCGTAAACCTGACATTTGCGTTTGCCTAACGTCCGGCAAACCGGTAGCAACAAATTCATAAATCTGAGGCTATCCTTCTCACCAAAGCACAGCACAACCGTTGCTTATAGACAACCTTAGAAGCCGCTGTTATGATTTCTTCCTACGGTGATTGCATTTGTATTTAGATTCGTACCAAATGCAACCCTGTGTCTGTGCGCTTTATAGCTGGAGTCGTAGATGCTCCACACTAGCAACAACCTCAGAGTAATGCAACAACAACAACAACAACAACACCGGCACAAGCCAGTCGTTGGCCCTGCTCGTAGTGGTGCCCAGATGTTTGCAAGGCGGCTGCATGCATTCTCTCGTCCCGCGGCCAACAAAACTGAGCCGGGCCGCTGTGACTGTTGACTTCTTGTGCTGGTGCTCGTTTTTTACCATATTCTTCTCTTATTTTGCCTGAAACTTTCTTCAAGTTTCGTAATCCACGCTTATCTGGGTTGCCAGCCACAAGGAAGCGCTTGGTGATGCAACGCAGAAGATTCGCCTGCCAGAAAACCGAGGTTGCCGTCGCTTCACTCGTACTTCATTCCGTTTTGTTGCAGCGAACGTTGCTCGAAAGTCGTCCAGCAACTCCGGCGAAGTCGCACATTTCGTTTTCAATAGCTGCCAACTTCGCTCTAGAGAGCTGTTGCCGATTGCGGTTGTCGTTGCTGTATCGCGCCCCTTCTTTGGAAGCTAAGCACAGTTGGTACAGTCTTCCCTCTGCTCGAGCTGTTCGAGTGGCTGTTCAAATCGCGCCGAGTTGCCGCGAAGGTGTTTAAACGCCGCTAAAGGAAGCTCGAAGCATGCTTGGAGGCTCATTCGCCGAAGTGCCTCCGATGGGGCTTCAAACGCTGGTTGTTGGCGGCACTACGATTGGTGGCGGTGGCTTGTGAACTGAGCCGTAGTCAAATTTGAAAGCTTCATTTCATTATGAGTGCAAAGACGAAACTCAGATAATCAGTTAACTCAGTATTTCATAGTTCTAAAAGTTCCGAAGTACTCGATTTGCGCTCGCATAGCCACCGCTCTAAATGGCAAGAAATCGTTCCTGCTCGACATCTGATTTCGTTGCGACTTCTTGATTTAATGCTCAAACACTGAATTGCGGCTGTGTCAGTGTGTCCACCATCGCTCATCGCTCATGGAGATGTTCGCTTAATTAATGATAAACAAAAACTTTATTTTTATTGTTGTTCTTTGCTGGTGCAGCCATGGCTGTTGTTGCTCTTATTAATATCTTCAATTGAAGTATCTGGTTCAATTGCGGCCGCAATTTTTCCTTGTTTGCTGTACACGCTGATGCCATCTCGCTTGCACCGACAGCACATTCGTATAACTCGACTCGTGCTGGAGGCACGCGAGTCCAAATTTTAACCGTACACTGCGACTATTTGTAGTAATATGTAATTGTTGTTGTTGTTGTTGTTGTTGTTTTTGTTTTTATGACATGTGATCAAATGTTTTTCCATGGGTTTGACTTTATTTTTAGCAACAACTAATTTATATGAACGCAATCCAGAGCTGTACAGTATGTCCGTATGTGCGTATTTGTTGTTGTTGTTGATACTGCCGCACTCGCCTTCTTGCTTCAACAGGCGTATTTTCGGTCCATGTTTTAGTTTTTATTGATGCTGTTGTGTAATAAACAATTTACAACAATTTGTTGCTGTTGATGCGGTGGCTGCTGGCTGATGGCTGCTGCCAGTTGTTGTTGTTGTTGTTGTTGTTGTTGTTGTTGTTGTCCTCTTTGCATCCGAGCCGGTTCAGTAATCAAGTGTTTAGGTCGCTGACCCAGAAATGTCAACAGGGAAGTGTGCATTCTTGTTGTAGTTGTTGTAGGTAAACATTGTGGAAAAATGATGCGTTGTTTTCGAGCACCAAATTTTGTTTAGATTCTGATATGAACTCTAAATAGCTTTCGATTCCGGGGTTGCACAACGAGTTATAAGTATTAATAAGAAATGAAAAAGCATTACAATTGATATCGCTTTCCTACTCAAGCGAGTAAAAAATCAAAGTTTTTCAAAGTTCAGTTGCTTGTGTTAGTTTCTTATGCTTCATTTCGAAATGTTGTGAAGTTCAGTAAGATCGCAACATGTCGAAACTTGTTCCTCAAAGGGACAGACAACTCTGAGCACCTGCCGCGCTGTTCAGTGTTCGGCCGTGCAACGCAAACATTTTGAAAACCTTTTGTTTTAAGGCTCTGTAAGGATGCTGTGTCTGCAGAACGTCCGGCTGAGCGCCGCAGAAGGGTTTGAATTAATTGCTTCGCGTAGAAACGCGTTGCAACATGAATTTTATTGGAACATGCAGTGTGGCTCACTACAAGTACAGCAGCGTAACATAGCAGCACTTGAGGGGAACACATCGCCTTGCGTTTCCACATCTAAGAAGAAACACGAAAATACAAGTTTGGAATCGACTTTAATGCACAAAAGTGACTCTAATAAAACTCTTTTGAAGCTGATAATATGTGTTGCTCTCTGAAAAAGTGTTCTCTCGCTCTCGCTCTCGCTCTCCCTCCGTCTCGTTCTTTTCTGCGGCTCTGCACTCGCTCTCGGCTTCTATGGTCGATTTATGACGTTCGTGTTATGCATATCAATGCCGCTGTATTGATTGCTAGCCGCGTCTTTGTCCGCTGCGCTGGTTTGCTGCTGTTCGTGGAGCATGAGTGCCACACCTTTAAACAGTGCAGCAGCAGAGTTTCTTGTTTGGTTTTCGTTTCTGTTTTGATCAGGGGTTTCGTGTTTATATTCGCCGTTTGATTCGCGTGGCTTCGGTATCATAACCAGCAGTTGTTTGGTACAGTAGAAAAGAGTCGTTACTAGTATGACTCTGCACAGGGTGTCCCCACAGCTTCGGCCGTGGTTTCAGTTCGATTGACACATTTAGTGGGAGCATCTGGAAATCTAGATTCTAGAAATAGCAAAGCAAAAGCAAAAGCAAGAAGAAATCCCTTAAACTCAAACAACTACGGAAGATCGTCATCATGCTGCTGTGATATGAATATATGAATACAGAGAGTGTCCAAGTGCACAATGTCGACCTATTTTTTATTTGCGGCCATCTGCAGCTACAGCTACTCATATGCATACCTAAGTATGTGCATACATGCACACACTCTTTCTTTTCGTAACTGAACGTGTCCCACAACGAGAAAATACGTGAATAATATACCTTTTGCACGCACTGTATCGCTGCCTACTGCAATGCTCTGTCTCCATCTCTCTTACTTGCGCCTGAGTGCAATGCTAGAACTCACTTCGCCACCAATTACTCGTTCTATCATCTCCTAAGTTTATACATACATATGCATGTATGTATGTGTAGTTATCATCAAAAATCGTTATGCAGTCTTCTGTTGGCTTTGTTTTGATTTTGTCGTTTTGTGTTTTGCGCTGTGTTCGTTGCTGCTGGTCGTCGACACAACACACCACCAATCATTTTTGTTTTGCTTTGTCGTTCGCGTGTTTGAGTTTTGTCTTGCTTTTGCCTTGCATTCGCGATGCCTGCTTGTGTTCTCCGCCAAGGAGGTTTCTAGTACTTTTTGACTCTCTCTCTCTGAAGCACGTATCAGTAGGCTCCACGATGCATGTGTTTGTTGGTTATGTCAGTGGCGTAGCGTAGGGGCCAAGGGGGCCATTGCCCCGTTTGCCGAAGAGTTGTGTGTGCGGCGCGGAATATTTCTAACCGGCCCCGGGTGGCAGAAATTCACGCTACGCAACTGGGTGTTGTAGGCGCGCTCTTCTGACGACTTGCCTACGGCTTTTTTGTTGTCGAAATCGCTCTCAGAACGAATGGTTGGAAGTAGGAGCGATTTTTGTCGTTTCTTTCCTTCGTTTCATTCGCTTGTGCTGCCGTTTTAAATTTTTTGTTCTGGTCAGCGTTGACTGCGAGGTGTCGGTGGCGGTGTGAGACTCCTAGACTGGGCCGATGCATGTGCGCAGCAGTTGAAAGCGAGCTACGAAGCGAGTAAGACGTGGATTTGTCGACGACGACGTTTTAAGTGCTCTCTAGTTAGTTGTATAACTTTTTCCTGTGACACTTTAATTTGTTTGCAACAGGCACGCAGCGAACTTAGCAGCATCCAAACAAATCTTGCAAGACTGACAATATTCGTTCGTGTTTGTGTCCGTTGCTCCGAGTAAGACAGAATTCGAGTGTTAATCCTTTTGTGAAAAATTTTGAAATTTGGTGAAAAAGTTAGCAGCAACTCAGGTTATATACTGACAATAAATCTTGACTAGACACGTCTTCCAACGCAAGCCGCTCTGTTGCTTGAACTTAGAAGTGTGATTAACAGACAATCCAAGACATGTTCAAGAAAGCAAGTGCAAGTGAAGCAAAGTAGCCCCGATTTATTTGAAAAACAAGTTCGTGGTCAAGTGCAAATCTGAGAACATTGCGAGACTCGGTTCAAGCCTCCAGACTTAGCCACAGATAAGAAGTATCTTTGCCAACTTGTGTGAGAATATCTGAATACTTTTAGTACAGTTGTGCTTAATGAACTCTATCAAATCCAAACAAGCAGTTATTTGAAACGCGCAGAGCTACCGTGCATCACCAGACAGGGTTCCGATGTGTCTACAGACAAGCTAGAACAAGTGGAAGCATAAATATTTTGATTTAACTGTTTTACTGACGCTCTCAATCTAAAGTACTAAAACACCGCAGCGCCGCGTGTGAGTGATTTTTTGTGGTTCGCAGGGATTCTTCTGCAGCCAGGATCTGCCGCGCCCTAATTCTACAATACTTCGACACTGCCACCACCCACCTACATTACAGCAACACGAAGACATCATTAACAATAAGAACAACAACGTTCATAACAATGGCTGTGCCCTTTTACGTGCCCGAGGGTGGCCCCGACTCGTCCGCCAACGGCTCATCATCGGATGGCTCCAGCAGCTCCTCGAGCCAGTCGCCGAACACCACCACCTCAGCCACGCAGACCCCGCTGCAGAGTCCCGTCAACGGAGAGCATCTGGTGATGGCCTTCTGTGAGGCACTCTATCGCTGCTCCATCCACAGCGGTAAGTTTTGCTTTTTCCTACACGCTTCTCAGCTCAGCTGCGATTTTGGCGCGGTCGCCAGGTTTGTTTATTGATTTTTGCGCTGCGTTAGAAGTTCGACGACTTTCGGCGCTTGCTATGAGATCAAACGTTGGATGTGCATGTGTGGGGGCTGCGCATCGAGACGCATGCCATAACACTGCTTGCCATGGTCTCGAAGTCCTCGAAATGCAGTTTGTCTCAAAGTGTGCACTGTCGACAGTTGAATAGTAAAGAATTGACACGCAGCAAAGAACTAAACCTAAAACGTTGCTGTCCTTACGCTCAGAAAGGACCAATTTGTTTTCTTATTTGAATCAACAGGTGAATCTGTGAAAATTTGTTCATTGGCCACATATTTTCCGCAAAGCAACTTTTTAATGTTTAGGTAAAATGTTGAGTCAAGTGTTTGGCTCTCCAAATCGTTCCGTTAATTTTCGAAACGCAGAACACGGCTTCCAGGTAGACGGTTGAGATAAATATGGCATCTTTTTGCCTTCTTTTATCATCTTATCTGTATACCTTCTTACCAACTAATTTTTTGACCTTTTAATTAAATCAGAGACCTGAAAACCTATGGGTTATCCAATATAATATACTAATACACTCCGCACTAAGAAATCCTCTGATCCTCTAAACCCAAAATCGTTTTGTACTAAAAGGAAGCCTCAAGAGGTAAAAGTAAACCCCAAAGAGACTTGAAGCATCCAAAGACATGAATAGCTTCATATATACATAAATATACACATTGTTTTAAATATGTAACGTTACTCTGCTAAAGGGCCACACTGACCAACAGGGTGACAGGTTTTTCCAGGTTTAATAATACAAGGTAGCTGCTGAAACCGACAAAGCTAATAGTAAGTACGACAGGGACGAATAGAGTTGAAGCGAGAGTTGTAAGCGTGTGCACATGGTCTTTCTGTTCCATGCACGCTTTAAAGTCAAAAGAATCGACGAGCTTTCTACCTACCTTACTTCAGAACGTCAGCCGAGCTGCGCTATCACGCTGCAAATTAAAATTAAAGCTGAACTCAGCACAAAGACTCAGTAAATGGTAGCTTTGCACCTGCGAGAACGTGTGTGTCGGATACTGCGTTGCTCATCACACGATATGGAAGTCAATTTAGTGCTTATGCCGCAATTCAGTATTTACCACTCTTTACTTCGACTTCACCCTCCCGCAATTATTACTGTTACTGGGGCGGGCGACTCCCTGCAGAACGCGCTATGAACAGCTGCTGCCAATCGCACATCAACAAAGTCTACTTTTTCGCCAATTGAATAAAAATTTGGGAAAATAGCTATTATGCAAGAATTGTGTTTATTACTCAGCTTAAAAGTGAAGTAATGAAGATCAAAAGAATGGTAATTGAATGCAGGTACAACAATAGCCGTTGTGATAACCAGACAAACACAGTCGGCCACATTTGACAGCGGTTGTCCTGGTAGGTAGCCACAAACGCAAACGGTGTCCGGACGTCTCCCACTCACAGCAGTGAGCAATAGAAAAATGAAACGCGGACCAATCCAACTGAAGCTGGTCGGCCAGCAACAACTGCCACAACAACTGCAACTGCAACTGCAACTGCAAGAGCGCGAGGTCAAGCAGCGTTTAATAATTAGGAGCGAGTCAAATGGCAGCAATGTCGCTGTACGCCCGACAAGAAACGACAAGAACCACAGCAACAACAAGAGCAAGAACAAACTAGATGCTTGGCACAGATCAGTTTGTATCTGCATGTAACGAGCAGTTGGCAGCTCCCAAGGCTCCACTTGTGGCGCGTGCCGATTGTTGGTGCTGTGCTCGTTCTACTGTCGCTGAAAAGTGGGTATCGTATCTGTTAGATACGTCAATAAAGCTGCCCGAAGCCAACATGAGCACACGCCCACTACTTGGTCCACCAGCGGCATGTCTTTCGGCTGCATTTTGCCAGGCTATTAACGCATAGCAGCGCGCTGCTCGTACAGTCCAAGCCCAGTCCAAGCTCTGAGCGCGCCACTGAAGCAGCAGAAGGTAGCCTATGGCCAGTTCTTGCTGGAATTCGTTTTCTTGTGTGTCGGAGCTGGAAAAACTTGTTTGCTGCTGCGCTTCTAACCTTAAGGATTGCTTCACTGGCGGCCGAACTCATGCGCCGCAGCTCGTACTCGCGCTTGCGATTCGGAGACACGATCTTTATAACGTCAACATTGGTCAGTTGGTCAGTAGTTTTTTTGGCCGCTTTATGTCGGTTTCATATGCAGCGTTTTTGAACGTTGATCAACCACGCTTGATGCATTTCTCAGCATTTCGTATGAATGGCAGCTTCTATTGATGCTGTTCTTAGGCATTAATAAGCATTGCGCACCGTGTTGCAATGTAACGAGGCTTTACATCGGCCAATTAGTAAGTAATCGAACGTAGCGGGACTTCTGGTGACACAAATAATTCCACAGACATCCTTTCGAGTCTCAGTATAAATAAAATGCTGCAGATCGGCAATCGACGTGAACAGTTACGTGACAGTGTTTACAATTGACGTATGTACCTCGATTACGTACCTTGCTTGTATGGTAAACCATATTTTTAAACCTAACGAAGTTCTTGAAGCTCTATTTAAGTCCTGCTAAAGTCGAAGTTTCACGTCCAAATGAAATCCCGACGAATTCGATCGCTTTGTGCGTTCATGAAGCTGGTTGCAAATTTTAGTACCACTGCAGCATCCATTTCCAAGCTCGCTCTTCTGGGGCTTTTCCTCTTCTCAGTATATCCTTCGGAGACGGTTGATGCGGAAGAGCGGAGCAAAGGGCAGAGAACAGCTTGGCAACAGCTCTGCAACGACTCAGAACCACGCAAAATCACGTTTCCATGCAAAGCGGACGTCGGAAAATGCGGCGAAAATCTGGCAGCATGGCAACATTGGTTGGTGCAGGATTCTTCATTTCGCACTGTCAGTTTTTTGCTCCGGTTCTGCTTCTGCTTCTGTTTTTAGTTTTAATTTATTTTCTAACGTTCCGTGCTGCAGATGCGATGAGCACGTGTGGCATGTTGCGGCGCAAGTAAACAAATCGCAGAGATAAACCAACAATAATAACAACAACTACATCAATAGAAGCTTGCCAAGTCCCCATTCCAATGTCAAAGTCGGCAGCTGTTTCTAGGCGGCCATTTTTTGCGATTGCGACGGAAACAGCAGAGCACAACAAAAAGGAATGCAGCCCATTTCTCCCACTCGCAGACTCTCTCCTTCGCGCACACTCTCTCTGTTTCCCACTTTTTTCCGCACTCATGCCCTTTGACCTTTGCACTTGCCATGTGTGTGCGTGTGTGTGTGTGTGTGTGTGTGTGTGTGTGTGTGTGTGTGTGAGAGTAGGGATTACAGAAGAGGTGTCAGGGCAGGCCTGCGGGCCGCACAATTCACTAACATACAGCATCAGTAGCAGCAGCAACATCAGCTGATGTGGAGAACTTGGATGCAAAGACGCCGAAGTGTGCAAAACCAGGCAGAACACTCGGTACACGCCTAACAAGAAGCGGCGTCGCCCATTGTTGGCCGGAAGAGGATGAAGCAGCCGAAGCACGGAAGAGGATGTGAAGCAGGAAACTCAGCAAAAACTGCGAACAAAGAAAAAAGCTGCTAAAGAGATGAAACACTTCTGTGACAGTTGTTCCTGTTGTTGTTGTTGCTGGAGTTGAAGTCAGGATGAGAGCCTGCCGCTGGCTGGATGTGCAGCTGCGCTGTGAAATGAAGTTGCACGCTCTGAAGTGAGCTCGAGTTGGCGGTGGAATGATGTTGATGACTAATCGTCAAGCTCGCCTGCATCTCGAGAGTGTCGAGGAGTGCAAGAATCGTGAGGAAATAAAGGCTTTGGATTTTACACTTTGGTAAAACAAAAAATTGTCTCCATTCTACGACTGTATTTGGACCATTTGAATGGAATTGCCATCTAAGAAATGCCGAATGCGATGCAAATTCATGGGATGGGAAGTTCAAAGCCACAATAATAAACACGGCTCAATGATGACTAATCCGGCTCGAAGTAGCTGCTGTCTTTCGGCGCAGATTTGTGTTAGTTGCATAGAAGAGCTTCACACATCTGCACGGAGCACAGAAAACCTCGAATTGAAGTAGATGCCAAGCTATGTATAAACAAGCCAAGCCAACAGCCACAACATCGCCACTAACCACAACATCTGTCAGCGCAATGAACTTCTCTCCTTCTCGTTTACTTCGCGTTTTCGCTCGGCTGCATCGCGAGTGACGAATGCTTGAAGCACGCGAAGGATTTGTTAGTCACAAGAACTAGGAAAGCATGAGAAAGTGAAGCGACGTTGACGTCTGTTCGGCAGTGCGCGGTGTGTGGCGACGCGTCACGACGGGGACGAACTAAGTTTCTAAAAACTTTTGCTAGGTTTCGTTCGGTTTTATTTCAAGACTTGACTACGCATTCTGTTTGCGAAATATTAAAATGATCGCCTGAACAGCACGGATGGTCCATTGACTCTGCATTTCTTGTCATTATCCCGACGATGCACTTCTAATTCTCTGAAGTCTGCTGCTCGGTATACGTAAAGAAAGCATTGATTCTGATTTATAGAACTTTATTCAATTTATTTACCTACTTACTCTCTTATTCACTGTATTTATGAATGGTTGTAATGAGAGACATGGAAATGAGCCCCGTGAGCGTTGGAGTCATTGAAATCCGATTTCAGATTAAAATAAGTTGCAATGAAAGAGACTCGCTGCAGCGCGGCGCATTCGGATCGAAGTGTTCAAGTGCAATCAGGCGGCTAATCTTGCGTAATTTCTGAGTCGTCAAGAGGTTCCGTTCTTATCAGTAGAGCGCAAGATTCCCAGGCCGAAGTGGAGTGCGGCGTCGCATTTTCCCATTCAATATGAGCGCAGACGTTGAATCACACGCTCCCAGCCCCGGAGACCGCTTGCCGAGGACCGCAGAAAAGCACTAAAATTAATTTTCTTAATTGCCTCCATAATTAGCTTCATTAACGCTCTTAATTGTGCCTCAGCGCAGAAATGCTGGCAGAAGCTTTTCGCGTGGCTTGCGTGGAGTTCCAATCCGCTTAATGAATTGTAGCAGTTTAGCCCATGAAAATAGGTACATCATTTTTCCTTGCAGCGAAGACTGACTAACTGCCTCACCGAGTGGTGGGCTGACTGATTGAATGACCGACTGACTGACTGCTTGACTTGAGCATCAAGGCTATCGGAGGAACATTTGGTTTTTTAATGACAACCACGTCAACGAAGCGACCACCATCATCAAGAGCGTCGCATGCAGTTGGCAACGCTGTGATGCAATGTTGCACTTAATTACGTTAATTGTAAGCAATGCAAACTTCTATTGTTTGCCTCTTAAATCCGCAATTAAGCAAGCAGCGAGCCCGCGTTTTCAGTTTTTCCATTCATGAGTTTCTGTTAAAATCGAAGCTGAGTTTCCAAACGCGCTTCTTTGTCTATGAATACCGAACGAAGTTTCCATGCAACGCTTTTCGTATTTCTTCGCCATGTTCCAGTTTTCCGAAACCCTTCGATGGGCATTTCGTCTGCGTCTTCAATCATGCTCAAAACTTGTTTGCATGACATTCGTCTCGTTCGGAGGTGTACGCGCCATCGCAAACATTTCAACAAAATTAAGTCGCTCCTCCCGCCCGAGGACAACCACCCGTCTAACCCCTGCCCCCACCCTCTGCGCGGGGTACCCGACTAGCGCCCGTTCTGTCAAAACACGCCAAGCAACGTAAATTTATGCGACCCCCGTCCCAAAACTTTTCGCTTTTAATGGAAACAAAACAGAGAACATGATTTGGGAACCTTCGTTGTGTTGCGTTGAGTTCTACTCAAAATTCAAATCGTAAAAACCCAAAATCCGTCCTTTTTCCGTCCTCCTCGGATATATGTACATTTCTGTGATTTGACAGGTTCTTCGGGCGACGTCGTAAGTACGTTTTGTAGTTACTCTGTTATTCTGCCTTCTGTGTCTTCAAACTTGGAAATTTATGATGGCTCTCAGCTGTTGTGTCTTGCAGCTTTGAAAGCGCTAGCTGTTGGTTTTCGTTCCTTTTCTTTCTTTTCATAGACGACAACATTTTTATAGACTCTTGAGCTTTGTTGAACTTTCCGAATTCTTGGCTTAGTGGCTTTTTGTGCCACCATGTCTGAGTTCACCTTGACTGAGCTGAGCTGAGCTCCACCGTAGGCTGATTGTAGCTCTTTCGGATTGTTGTTGTTGGTGTTGCTCTTTGGAAGCAATAACGCTGCATCGAGTGGCCCTGAAATTGAAAAATTTGCATTGTTTAGAAGCACGATTTTCCGCAAAAAGCAGTAAACAGATTAAAGACACAATGCAATTATTGCCACGGGTGCCACACTGATTACTGCAGCAGATCGGTCGTTGGTCATGATCGATCTATGAGACGCTTTGGTGAGCAGAGGAAAGGAGAAAAGAGAACGCAATCGCAAACAAATCGCAATGAGATTGACGAGCAGTGGGTTCAAATGGTGCATCTGCTGGAGTTCTGAGGAACACTAGTAGGAACTTAAATTTTATGGTCTTACTTTTAAATCGACAGTTTTTCGCTGTGTTGGGTGCGTAGTCTACAAAACAAAACACGCGATTCGTGAACTCGTTTAACCTCTGACTACTTACATGGGCGCTAATCGCCGAGTCACTCGGGCGCAACGTGCCGCAAGTTTCATTGAGGAATGCACGATCCACTGTCCGTCGATGGACGCACGTCATGTTTAATTAAATGGCCTCTAATTCCAACAACGTTCAACGAATTCCTGCCACTGGTAGAGCTCTAACCCGGAACCTGGCTCCTTCGCCATGCCGCCTGAAATAGAAACCGGCGCTAATTAAATCGAAGCGAGCATCGAAACTGTATCAAGCGACATCGAAAGCAACGAGCAAATAATTGTGATTGCTTTGTGGAACGGTCTCCAAATTTGCCAAATGACGTGCCAGACTGACATCCGCGTGTGTGTGTGAGTGTGTATGTTATGAGCCGCTGTCACCTTATTACACCACAAATGGCAAGATGCGGCTAAAGCCAGCTCAGTGGATTCTGTCCATAATCGTTGACAGTCACTGATTTATTCCGAATTCGAGTGTAAACGTGTTTTGGTGTTGTGTTGTGTCTGCTGTTGCTGCTGCTTGATATGGTGGCTCTTCCGATTTACAGTTAACGAAATTGTTTTTTAATTTTTGAGTTTATCTCGGCGAGCATTTTTATCTTGTACACATCTGGCTGGGTGCCCCGATGATTTATCGTTCGAAAATGGAATGGAAATGGAATGCAAACGGTTCGGTTGCGCATCATCCGAAAGCCATTAAGTGTGTCAACCGTGGGTGAGTTTAGTGGCCATCAAAGGCTTCGAAGAGAGGCGTCAAGCACGAGGTGACAATCGCGGCGTTCACTGGAATTCCTACGGGTTTCGAAATGGGTTACTGTATATGACGTGAATGAACTGCTTCGAACTATTCCAGTGTAGTTGGAGGAAACACCAGACCCTCGACTTTGGATGCGTTGTGTTTGCCTCTGAAATTCGATGGAACTGGCGCGGAATCTAGTGAGTGTCGATTCTGACAACAGCGCTGGATATTGAGACGGTGCGAAAAACGCAGATTTCCGGGGCAGTGTTGACATTCATAGCCAACAAGTGCGGTCGTCACTTTTGTGACTTCAATTGCTATTCGTTTCGAACTGCTATTCAGTTCCTCTGAATACAAACACAGTCTTTTTTGTGCATTCCTCGCCGTTTTTCCGTTTTAATTGATTACATTTTTCATGAAAAACATTTCCAAATTCGAACTCGCCTCACAATGAACACGCTATAAAGCACGCTGAAGCTCATTAAAGCACCGTTAAGTATGCAGTTCAATCAATAACGAGGCTACGTTGTAAGGCGGCGTTCATCATAAAACCAGGAACAATCTTTCATCGCTTTTGGGCAAAGCAAAAAAACGTTGAGGTGGAAATGAGGATCGGTTCTGCGTCCGCAAAAAATCAACTAAGAAATACATTTTATATGTTCTTCCGCGGAATTCGGCAAACTTACTGCGAATTCGGACGCTTAATTACAGCCTTGCGTTTAACAGAATGTGACGGCTGCGGTTTTATTGCGGCCACCAACGAATTCAACGAAGCCCTGAGGGCATGAAGCAGCAGTTTGCCAAATCTGCGTCTTTAGTGTATCACCGAAGCAATCCTAACTGAGTCCAAATGTCGCTACTCTCGAGCCATATCATGTGCTAACGAGAGATACTGAATACGTAACTTATGCACACTGATAGAGTGTCCTTTCTGTGTCTGGAAGTTTGATTATACTCGTTGCATTCATTCAATTACATTTCGCACTACAAGATGCATGTGAATCATGATGCAGCAGCAGGACGGGGCGTAGGTGGGGGTGAGCAGAGCGCAGCGACCACGAAGCCAGCCAATACGTCTGCGTTTTACACCAGAATGCAAACATTAATCAAGCTGCACCGAGTTAATAATGGGGCCCGAGTCGAAGTCAAGCTGAACCTAAACTGTGCTTATAATGCAGGTCTCGAGATTTTTTGTTTCGCTCGCAGCTCAGAATTTATCTGCTACGCGCCGTTAACTTTACAAGCTGTTCGTAGCTCTGATCGACTGACCGACTGCATGCTGGTTGCGTTCAACGTTCGACGGTTGGCCTTGGAAGCTTAGCAGCCAGTCAGCGTATCAGCGTATGCTAAGAAGCAACAACAACAACAACAACAACAACAACAACAACAACAACAACAACAACTGACTAATGTTTTTGCGAAAATAAAACAGAACACGAATGCAATAAATGCAGCAACTCATTTCAACGCGCGTATCTGTAGTCAGAAACTACAAAAACTCAACGACCAACGACCAACGAAGAGCGAACCGTATTGCGAGTGTCGACAATATTGCCGCGGCGTGGGTTTGGCCAGCAGCTACGCTGACGCTGCGATTTTCGCGCGCCAAATTCAAATGACGTTAACGCGACTGCTTAAGGAGACCCGCTCAGGGGAGTTACGTAACGTACGCCTGACATTTTGGCCAAAATTTGCGTCGGCAAAACAAAAAAAAACCATCGATTTGTGGAAACAATCACCAATAAATGTGCAGTTTGCTGATTGGCGTTTCCAGACAAGCAGCAGCAGCTTGACAGGAGTTTCTCTTGTCCGCATCTTGGAAATGAAAGGAACAAATAAAATAATTACAATAGTTGAAGGTGTCTGTATAACGTCAAATGATTATAGGACAATACATGTGCATCCTTATCGATATTCCCGATGTCTTTAGTTAACGCAACGAATAACAAAAGGCGATTTCCAAACATCCGAATGAGAGAAATCCGCTTCGACAACACAAAAATGGGCCGCAATTTAAAATGGTGTGGTTTCATGTGGTCCACACGATCGTCGACAGCTCCATCATCACTGGGAACGAGCCACCGCGGCAGGTTTTGTTGTCAGGTTTCTAGAAGCGGCTGCTTGGTGAGCCTGCGGATTGCCACAAGTTTTAACTGCCTTTTTACGGTTCCACAACTTTTGTTCAGTTAAAAAGACTCATTAAGTATCAGTACAAATTTTTATTGCCACTTCGTCGTACGCTTGCGACTTGCGACTTGCGGCTGCCGACTCGTATGCAACGCAATTAGCAGCCATGCCTTTGAACGTCGTCATGTGTTAACAACATTAGTAAAATTAAATCTAATTACTTGAAGCTCTCCGTCTGTCCGTCGGTGCGCCGTCGTCGTCCGCGTCCGCGTCCGCTGATAAAGCAAAGCGTTCTGAGGTGATAAGCAGGTTTTTGCACAGCATACTCGCACACTCACACACCGACTGGACGACACACAGCCACACGTTCAGACCCTCGACTACCTGAGAACTCCATTGCAGCAGGTTCATTTGTATTCATCTGCACGTCCGCGGCGAGCGATTGTTTCGTCGGTTTGTGGCATCGCTTCAATTTGCCTCGTTATTAATTAACAATACTTTAGCGGCATAAACAGATTCCGCTCGTGGAGGACAAAGCGATAGCAGCTCATAGCTTCCCCGCCGCTGCTGTTCTGCTGCATTTAACACATGTTACTGTGAAAATAGAGAATAGGAATAAAAATAAAATTACTATTAATGATGATGCAGTGCTCAAGGTTTGATTCGCCGTGCAGCTGCAACAACAGCGAACACGTGAGTGATTCTGTCATTCTTCGACGACATTCGCGCTGCTTGCTTTGCGCTCTAAACGCTTGCGAAGAACAAGTTTCAAATGTCTGCTCTGCCAGCCGCTCTTGCGTCGTTCTTAAAGAAGCCATTAGAAGTTACTTCAATTGATCTCTTGTTGTGTTGGATGATGTGGTTGCCTCGAAGGAGTGGTATACTGCGCCACGTTGTTCGAAGCAATCTGCCACGAGTTCGAAATGAATAATTCAACAGCTGATGGTCGCTACTGGCGATTAAGGCACCAACAGCCACAACAACAACGACAGAGCAACAGAAGTGCTCAGATCAACTGGATCAGCTGCAGTTTGTTGATGCCGCTGCTGCCGGTTGCTGCTACTTCAGCTCAGTCGCCGTTGGAACCCAGCTGATGACGGCGCAGATCGCTTGATGTCCTAAACAAGATCTGACAGTTGACTGCGCCACAGACAGCACAACAGCGACCGCAGCATAGCAAATGGCAGCTCAACGGAACGCAGAACTTTGAATTGCTTCAATAATTTCAGGACAAAAGACAGCCACGTAGCATCTGTTAGCCACACTAGACGCTTGCTTGGGTCTGTAGCCATGATTATTTGATTGTTTACTTCCACTTTTATTATTACTATTCGCATTGATACTCGTAGATAATGCACTTAACTGAACTGTGCAAAGTACTAATGAAGTTCGCAGTTTTTGTTTAAACAAACAACATCACGGATGACAAACACCTGACAGCAGCTGGCGTCATTAGCAGACCCAGCGGCGGGCCCGGCGAATTACACGCTTGATTACGTGCGGCCCGCAATTACAAGGCGTAAAGTACACACATCCACTGCAACACATTTGCAGCAGATTACGAGGTGGATGGAAAAAACAGCCAAGAACTTTAAAATCTAATTTAATGAAATATAGCGATGTTGCCTTGAGAGCCTCCCCGCTGCCCGCTTCCCGCTTCCCCCTCATTCGGCGTCGCGGCATTCTGCGCTCCAGTGCAGCTGAGCTCAATTCGAACTCCACTAAATGCGCATTTATTAGCCGGTGGCCGGCGGCCGGCGGTCGGCGGGGGTCGCGGGGCCGCGGCTGCACCGAGGAGTGCTGCATCTTTTGTGATGATTGTTATTAACTACCTTTTACATTTATTTCGCCGTCTCGAGCGGGGGCCGGATGGGGGCAGCGGGGCCGGCACGAAACAATAAAACTTCTTCGCAGCGTCAGAGTTGCTATTGTAGCTGTGCGCTTTTTTCTTGTCTGATTAAGTGTCATCGCCGACGTTGCTGCACATAAATTAATTTTAATTTTTGCTGCACTTACCACTTACCACTCAACCCCAAGCCAGGTCCTACCACAACAACAACAACAACAACAACAACAACAACAACAACAATGCGAGTTTATGTAAAAAGGTCTCGAGCAGGATCAAATTTAATTTAAGACATCATAAAAGATGCGTTTTTATTGTCAGTGTCGACGCCAAAAGATATTAAAACTTTTTGTTGGCGACGCTAGGACTCGGCGCTCCTTGCGGACGGAGTTGGAGCCTCAGGTCAGGTCCATCGAAATGTCTGAGATTCGCGGACAACAATGCTATTTCTGAAAAACTTAACGAAACGGTTGGAGGTGATAAGTCGAAGAGACCCTCCCGCATCATAACCGAACGCGTCGTAATTTAGATATTCTCATTAGCTAGGTTTCTCATGCGAAACGCACTCCTAATGTAACCTTATATTTGGGACCTCATCTGGACTTCTTTTTTCTACTTGCAGCATCGCCCGTCTTCCAATACCCTCCGCCACCCAGTCCATCATGCTCCCTTCACAGCCCTTCCTATCCTGGGGGCGAAATCTTCTTCCCCCGCGGCCGCAGCACGCCGCGCACACCGCGCACCAGCGTCAGCTTCGGCCCCGGCGAGGAAATCAGCTTCCTTCGCCATCAGCCGGTGCCGCCGCAGTCCGCACCGCCGATGTCCGGCCAGCATGCGCTCCACCACCAGCAGCAGTACCACCAGCAGCAGCAGCACTTCCATTACCACCCTACTTACCCGACGCACTACCAATACACGCCGCCGCCGACACCAACGATGCCGCTCCACCACACGGCAGCGGCGCCGGCAACCACTTCGCTGGCTACGTCGACTTCGAGCGCAGCGACAGAAGCGTCATCAGCGACTGTCGCAAACACAACCACAAGATTGCATCGCAGCCACTCAGATGCTGCCAGACGGTAAGTAAATCTAACGAACCCGACGAAACTCTCTCAACTTATTTCAGAATCATTGAAGCAACTCGATCCCTTTTATTGCGGAATCCGAGTAGAAATCAAAGCGTTCCCATGCGTTCTGATCCGTTGTCTGAGCGGCGGCGTCTGGGAAACCTATTTCGCGTTCGCCACTCCAACTGTGCTCATTGCTGCGCTCCATTTAAACCTCGGCTCCGCGCTATCAACGAAATTGTTCCCATGACTGGACTGCTGGACTGCTGGGCAGCATCCGAACAACGCACTATTAATTATGATAACTTTACCCGCTGTAGTAATAACTGCAAATTAAGATAAGAGACGCGGGATCCGAAGCTTTGTTCTAGTGCTGGCAGCCACCGCAAATTAACTTGGCTCAAGAGTTACGAAGCTTGTGCTACTACATGCTTATATACACTGATAAGAATGCTCTGAATTAAAAGGTTTCTGTTCTCATCCATTGCAGCTCGCGCTTGACGTCGACGGGCGAGGACGAACGTGAGTGCCAGAGCGAGCACGAGACCAGCTGGGACGAGTTCGACGAGCGCTTCGAGAACTTCACGGCAGGACGCGAACGTCTGCAGGAGTTCAACGGGCGAATACCGCCGCGCAAAAAGAAGAAGGAGGTGCCAAAGCCAAAGCCAGAGAAGAAGGTAGGCATTGCAACTCGCCTTTGAGTTGTATCTTTGTTATTCCGTATGTAGATCGGGAGCAGTTTGCTCGCCTGAGAAAAAACCAGACTTTTGATAATGATATGATTTGCCACGATCGGCGATCTACTTTCGTATCCCCCAACACGGGTCGTTCTTAATTGCGTCGCTCGAAATAGCAACCTTTGCACACTTGTAGAAAAACTGAACGAAACTTGTTGAGTGTCCTTTGTTAAGCCCTCGAAGCAAAACAAAACACAGCTGCAGTGCCCCGCCGCACACCAGCACACGCCGTAGCTGGCTGGCCAGACCGAGTGCGGCGTCCACTTCTAAAAAGATGACACATTCAATCCCATCGAAACCCTGACAACCCAGCGAGCGCGACGAGCTGCAGTCCGCGGACTGCGCAATTACTTTTATCGCATTTGCATTCGTTCTTCTTCTCCGTTCTCTACTTTTCCCGCTTTTCCTAATTGAATTACAAAACGTGCAAATGAAAATCCAGCGGAGAAGATTCGCTTTAGTAGCCTATAATTTGTCGCTCGTCGTCTGGCGCGTGTGACATGCAACATTCTAGCGACTTTAGATTTATAGTCGCTGCAGTTTGGCGCGGAACTTCCAAAGTCAAAAAGAAATACTACAATAATAAACGGGTCCCGTTTTGGTTTGTTTTGTTTTGTTTTTACTGAACAAACCCCATGTGCACGAGCACAACAACAGCAACAACAATTATATCATGCAGATGTTGCTTAGTTTTCTCTGTGTTAATGACCTCTGTGTGTGTGTGTGTGTGTGTGTGTGTGTGTGTGTGTGTGTTTGATGTGGCGCTCGATCGTAACTAGTACTCAAAGAAAATAAACTAATTTGCATGGTTAGCAAAGAACAATAACCAGCTGATTAAATAACGTGCGAATATTGTAATTAGCAGTTTATAGCCAGGCAATCAGCAGCGAGGTTTGCGTCATTATCGCCGTGGAAATGTTGAATTCGACGAAAGTGTTTCTATTATGTGATATTTTTCTATCCTCAGAAAAACAACCAGACACACAAATACTACGAGTGTATTGTGAAGAGCCAATAAAGAAAGTGCCTTCAATGAAAGTTCTAATAATTTATGGAATTCAATAATAGTTTTCTGTCAATTAAATGCATTTTTCGCCACTTATTTTCAATCAGATTACAGCAACAGTTTCCAGTTTTGCAAGAACAATAATAATAATAATAGCAAGAACAACACCAAGAAATAACCAACAGTTATCACGTCAAGGAGAGTGTGCATGTCAGGTTTGACTTCAACAAGTCCCCCGGGTGCACCATAAACACGCACCATGTTGTGTGTGTGTGTGTGTGTGTGTGTATGTGTGTGCTTCCCGCATCTGTATATCGCAAAGTTTAGCAAAAATATATTATTTTATCACTATTAATTTAATTTTCGTTCACTAACCGCCCGCGCTCACCGCGCTCCGACCCTGACTGAGCCATAATTCATCGCCTTCGCTGTAACTTTGACAGTTCGCAGTCCATAAACTGGCAATTAATTCCGAAAGTAGTTCATGCAGCTGAGGGGGGATGTTGCATGCGAGCAGGTTGGCAGCGGTGGTGATTTTTCGCTTGCATGGGCAACACTTGTGTTCATTGATCCGTCCGTCCGTCCGTCCGTCCAGCCGCCAGTCCACACATAAATTATGCTGAATGAATTTGAATCCCTCGTTGGTCATAAAGAGCAATAAAAATCCTTACCTTTGATTCAGCTCAAGCCGTTGTAATTATTTTCATAATCATCTCCATTCGAACTATTTTTATGGCCCGCTAGAATCGTCGGTGGTACTGTTGCAAGGGAGAAGAGGGCGCTCCCCGGACATCGCAAATAGACTCTCACTTGCATGTCCTGAAAGAGTGCTCTAATTTGGTTACATTTGTTATATCCACTGCCCTCATGCAACACTCGTGTCTGAACTTTCGGCACATTTTGGGGCATAAAGTGGGAGCCCTCATTTCGGGTAAATATTTTACCTTACTCATCGTTTGCAGTCATCAGGAGTAGAGTAGTTTTGCTACCTCGAAATCTAACGTTGAGAATCCTTTTAATTTGTGTTTCATTTCGTCTCTTTCTAGGAGCAGAGTTTCACCTGGCCCACCGTCGTGACCGTCTTCGTCGTCGCCATGGGCTGCGGCTTCCTTGTGGCGCGATGATTTCCCACAACCGAACGCAGCTTTAAAAACGCCACAAAAAAAATTGTATTTAGATCTAAAAATCTTTCGAGTGCCTCAGGACGGGCACCGATTTCACGCAACTTTTGAAAGGTAGAAGGACTCTAATGAGCGTGGGTCGTCCGGAGTAGTGTATGCAGCGTAGCAGTTACAAGGTCACAATACAAGGTTCGAGCGTTTTAAATGCTGAATCTAAGCAGCAGCTGGGTTTGAGTGAGAAGCATTGCAAAAGTACGCCGGTTTTCGCACCAACAACTAAATTTTATAGTAATTCAACAATGCTACATGATTAAGAAAAACAAATAATATTAACTAAGCTACAGAGAACACGGAGCGTTCTTTGGGACAATGAAGAAAGACAACGAAGGTCGGGGGAGGTTGCTGCAACACTACTTCAAGTATACTTAAATTTCAGAGGAACGAAAAACATGCATAAATCACATCAAACAATGGTTAAAAGAGCATTTAAGCAAGCCGTTAACTAATTTTGAAGCAATCCGTAATGCTAAACAATAATTTAAACACACAAAACAAGCGCTCAAAATGTAAAGGATCCGGAAAAGGCAGTCCTTTTCCTTTCCTCGTATATTAGTTAGACTCACGCGTTGATTTTACTAAATGTTTTTATTTCGTATTTTATTCAGAAGGGGGACAGACACTTTCGGGAGCAGGAGTCCATAGAATAGGTGCTCAATAGTTCTCGAAAGAAGGTCCCCGTATTTTAAGAACTCATTGCTTATTTACACAAGCAAAGCACAAAGATTTCTAGTAATCTATATTTTCTGCCATTTCTTTTCAATTAAACTCCATTTCATTTCATATTATTTTATTCACTTAATACTAAATTTCAACATATAAGTACTATAATTATTCATTTCAATTGCAAATGAAAGAAACTTGTGATGAATTAACGGAAAGTGCGACACAAATAGTGAATAAATTTGTAGAAAATCGAATTTCTGTATGAAATCTAAATAAAGCAACAGCAGAAGGCGAAGCAATAAATGAGACACGAAAACAGAGATAAGGCAAGCGAGAGTAGTAATAGCAATAAACGATTCGATAGAATAATAACACGTATTAAATACACAAATAAACACACTTCGCCAGCTCGTGGTGCTAAAGTAACTTCGTAAGTGTCTCGCAACGAATGACCTTAAGTGAAATATTAATAATGAAATTAGGTTTACGCAAAACATTGACGTCTTCTTCGTAATTTTAATTACACTTATTTTTATACATTGCAATTGCATTTTAATTGTTTACATTTCGCTTTAGTTTAATCTGCTGCAATTAATTTTAGTGTTAGTCTGTTCGGAGCGAACTCATTTCGAGTTCCGCCAAATCCGATCTTAATGCAATTTATTCATGTGCTTAGTACTAGATTTAATTGTTGTTATTTACCGTCAAGGGAATAACTGCAGAATAACTGCCTAGATTAGTTTTGAATTTCTGCCATTTTTGTGATCGTTTGAATTTCGTTGGTGAATTTAATTAATATTAAAAGTAGACTAAAGTATATGTTTTTAGCTCAATTAAAAAACCAGAAAACCAAAAATACAAACAATTGAAACTGAAACTGAAACGGAAACGGAAACAGTTAAAAGTGCCAAATTAAAGCGACTCCTTTTAATGTGTGTCGCTTGGACGGTTTTCGCAGTGGTCTCAATTGTATAATTAATAGTTTCGCTTTTACAGTCAACTGAGAGTTGTTAGGAGTTCATCCCGAATTCGAAGCAAGGCTCTTTTGATCTCATTCGAAGGTTTTATTGACAATTTAAAGGATTCTAATTTCGAGCCTTCTTTGAAGTAAGCACTACAACAGCGCAGCAACACCCATGATGCAATATCGATGATGCTGGTGTTGGCGCCGATGTGTTGCACTTCAATCGAAGGAGTAACTAATAAATAATAAATCTAAGAACAGTTCCCAAAAATGTTGATCTCAAATTCTTACCAACAAAAGTAATACATATATACAAGTTTAAAGCATATACATACATAGGATGCGCCAGGAACGATGATTCCTTGTATTTGCTGCACTTAAAACATAGAACTAAAGTAACGAGAGAGGAGAAATGAGAAAGTAGAGCGCCAAGCGTAGGATTTCGTAGCTGTTAAGAAGTACAGTTATTTCTTTGTTTTCTTGTCACTTTCCACACACTTCTGCGAGTTACAATGTCGCACTTCAGGTGTATTTTATATAAATTTTTATGTTAAGAACTTCGCTTGTAAATATTTAGTTTTATTAAGCAAATCAAATCAAAGGAAATGAAATTAAATTAAAACAAATGCAATGAAATTAAAACAAATGCAATGAAATTAAAACAAATGAAATGAAATTACATCCAATTAAACTAAACTAAATCGAATGATATCAAACTAATTTCAACAGATTTCAACTCAGAGTAAATGAGTTGTGATAGTAATTGAACTTAACAGATGTGTACAGCACAGAGAATAGTATTAGCAGAGACGTTTTTCGGCGCGGTCTGCAGCACGAATACTGCCACGCCTTTTCTGTTGTTAAACTGCGGCCGCTCGATAGAAACGCGTCTAAAATATTTCATATTTTAAAGTAAAGTTTCCCAGTAATAAATACAACAACATGAACAACAACATGAACAACAACATGAACAACAATAGTACAATTTTTACAACAACGCATTCATGCGAGTAGCATAAAAATAAAAAATAATAAAAATTTGTAAATTTTTTAGAATGGGCTAATATTTTGCACAAACAACAACAACAACAACAACAAGGGCAACGGGAAGAGAGGCGGTTTGATTGTTGGTTGAGAGTGCAGAAGATTTGCTCATTTCTGTAGTTTTCACTATGATCTCGGTTAAAACTTTGCGCTCGCACAGAACTCGCTCGCTTCGGAGCGCTCCGGCGTTGAAGCCGCACACGACAGCGCGGAGCGAGCGGCTGGTGCCAAGCAGACGAATTAATGTTAAACAAAAAACGAATACATGTTAAATTAAAAACTACTAAGCTTTTGATAAAATGTTTACACAATCTAAAATATCGATAAAATTTTTGATAAAGTATTTTGTGAAGATGAAGATATTTTTAATACGACGAATACGAAGTAGTAGTAACGGTTAGAGCCAAATTAAATAGGCGTTTAAATTCAATTCAATCGAGATATCGACTTCCTCTCCGAAGCCCCTTTATCGCCGTTTTCGCTATTTTCGCCGGAGCAGTTGAAAGTCTGACTGCTTGTAGACTTAAGTTTGGGCTAATGTGATGTATTGCATTGTAAATAGCGACGTGTTGCGATAAACGAAGCGCTTCCACAATCGCGTGTCCGCGGAGAGAACAGAAGCTCCACAGCTACGTTGCCGAGTCGCCCGGAACACGTGCGCCGTGCTCTGGCCATATTTTACACGTTTTACACAGCAACAAGTAGCGTTCACTCGACGCTTCACATGCTTACACATGGTACCGTATTTTTAAAGATAGTGAATTAATTAATGACTAGTATTGTAATGATTTGTAGCAGGCTAAGTTTTGATTTACCGTCGGCGGAGGGACACTTGAACTCTTCTTATGTATGTACTCCTTATTTTATGTATTGTATTGTTAACCTTATTTTACGTTATTGTACCATATTTTAGTTGTTTCACCGAGCATCTTAATTGCAATGAAATTATTATTATTAAATAATCGCTTTGATTTACGTACGATTACAAATTATATTATCCATACTATTACAAGAAATACAGCAGCAGCAGCAGCAGCAGCAGCAGCGAATTCATACATAAAACCTTCAATTATGATCTCATAAATGTTCATAAAAATTTATAAAATACAAATGAAATGAAAACTGAGTCGCTTTTGTGGTTTTATTTCCGAGGCTTTAATAAGGCTACGCAAGTCCGCCCCCCTCCTGGCAGGTCCTTGGCAACGCGCCCGAGTCGCCTGTCGAACTGTCAAATCAAAGCTCGTCCAACAGAAGGATATCGCAATCATAACTGTAATCGAAACCAGGCGTGTCCCCCACCCGCCACCCGCATCGAGTATTCAATTTCTACCCTTTGAACGGCTGCCGAGCAGCAGTCAAACGGCGACCAGGACATGCCAGCTGAATGCCGCATTGATGTCGCTGTTTGTTGCCAGGATTACTTAATCTGCATATTTTCGGAATGACGCCGTCAAACGCTTATTAGAAGCCGATCTTCTATTCGGCTCCTTTTGCTCACTTGGTTTCTGATTGACAGCCCAGCCTCCTTAGCGGCCGCCTCGCCGCCGCCCTCTTCCAGCGACGGGCACATCTTGTGCTCTGTGACCAGCGACACGCTTGCGTTTTTCTAATAACGCGCTGTCGTGTCAATCATAACCTGCTCGGAACCGATTTGCTGCCGATCCCAGCCTTAATTGCAGGATGTGCGACATTCGAGTGTGCGTGCTGCGGCGGCCAGGGGACGGGGAGGGCACTTAACCCTGCAGTTGCCCTAGTTTTGTGTGTTACGCGCGTGGCGTGTGTTCAGACAAATCGTGACTATTTAATCTCGACCGCGAACTAATGGAATGAAAAGCACTAAACTCTTTTTCTGCACATAATTTGCTCTAATAAGCGATTTCGGTGCGCTCCGGGCTGACCCACCCCTTCCAAGGGTAGCGGCATTTGCGCGAAGAAGAACAAGCAGAGCCCAAGCGCGGTGCGTGTGAGTGCAGCGGTGAGTTCCCACGTGGAACCACATCGAAGAATGTGTTGCTTCCCAATCGTGGTCCGAACTTAATTGCTGCTTATTGCGCTCTGGAGTCCAGGATTTAATAACGCCGTAATAATTCCCAGTAGACTCGCGTGTCTTCGTCCAGTCTGGGACCGGGTCATGCACAGGTTTCGATTCGTTCGTCTAATCTGAGCAATTATCGTAGCGCCAGGAAGTAATTCACAGGAATCTGATATAATCGTATAATTCGCCGATATATGAAGCTTAAAAACAGACTATCGACGTCCATTCTGTGTACTCGTAGTCAAGAAACAGTTTGGTTATGTTAATCGTTTCACAGGACATCGATTTCATAACGTTTCGTTACTTCGGTTGAATGCAAGACAGAACTCTCTTTCGCTGTGCCTCAGAGGCGGATCTGAAAAGCAGTCGGGATGTCGTGTGAGGGCAGGGTCGCCAGCCAGGGGCGAATAACCACTGAGGGGCTGAATTATAGCGACAAAACAACAGCAGTAGCAAAACAGGGCAACTAATGTGTTTATTTTTCTAGCAAAGTGTTTCTGCTCTTCTGTTTGTTTTTATAGAAATGACAAATTAAAACAACAAATGCGAGCTAAATGAGAACAGGAATGGATGCCAACAACATCAAATCGGGATGCACTGACAATCACAAGTCCCGTCATCTGGACACGGCATTTGTTGTTCTTCGGAACACAAAACTGCAAACACCGAACTACGAGGCATGAAAAACACGCACTTGGCAGCACTCAACCCAAACAACGCCTCGCTTTACAGGCTTCCGCTTCCGTTCGACCGCAAACATTTACGAACGGACTCGAGAGAACATTTGCGGGGTGAGAGGACATTTCTTTGTATGTGTGTGTGGGTGTGTGTGTGTGTGTGTGTTTGCGCTTCCAGCTGATTACAACTAATAAACTCGATTATTTTGTTTAATTATTTTAAGTTTTGTGATGAGTACAGGAAGCACGTGGGTGGTTTTCATGTGGTTGCGTGTGTGTTTGGCTCACTAATACGCCTGCAAATTAATTATATTGACGCATAGTTTATTGTTCTGTATGCGGATTATTGGGCTTATTAGGGCTTAGCAGTGGGTGCTTGCAGGGTGTGGCCGCTTCAACGTGCATGTGAGTGTTCCCGTGCGTGTCTGACTGTAGCTCTGCGGTAGACGAGTTCGCCTGAAACCGCTTTAAGGCAGCATATTAAAGTTGAAGATGTTGAAAACTCTTAATGCATTTGTTGTTCGTCAAAGCAGTTGCTGGCTCCACTCTAAAGTAAACCTTCTCCCCAGACTCCCCGAGCCGCGCACTCGCCACGTTGTTTGTGTCTTCTTTCGCTTAATAAACCTTAATTTGAATGCATTTCGCATTTCGTATTTCGCAAAACTTCCTGACAGAGAATCGTGTCAGTTTTAATTTACATACCTGGCGGTATGTGATACACCACTCCCTCCCTCCCCCACCCCCCCTCCGCAGGCAACCGCAGAGGAGTCCACCTCCTCCTCCTCCACACGCAGGTGTTTGAACTTTGAGCATCTGCCCTGCTTCGGGGAGAAACACTCCCCCCGCCCCCCCCGCTCTTGTGCTTTGTACATATTTAAGTGGTTTTTGAGCCAGCTGCACATCCTGTGAAGATATGTTTACAATATCAGTTTATTGCAAGCACTCAAACGCACTTCCATGGCGCAAACATCTTCGTACCCACTCGGGTCCACTCCTTGTTGTACGAGTATAGGAAGGGCGGCGGTGGACGGGGGGAGCACACACGGAAAACAACTTCGACATGTTGCAGCCTCGCCTCAACATGCACTGGTAATGAATTTTTAATGCATTCGCAAGGACTCCGTAAGGATGCGCAAAAATGTATCGCCACCTGCCGCGCCCCTCCGTCGCCCCCCACGCTGCTTGATTAAATTAAATGCAACGCGTGGATTTTGCAGAATGTGAGTGTGCGTTGTTGTAATTAATTTCTAATTTAATTTGACTGCTTGTTGTCGCTGCCTGCGTTGTTGTTGTAGCTGTAATGCTGAACGTTTAATTATGCTTTCTGTGGTTATATTTGCTGCTCGAAGGCGTAATCAACTCGGCCGGCGTTGCCAAGATATTTAATCGAAGGCTGGCTGAAAAGTCGCTCGGTTTTTCGCGCAAATGACTGTCGACTGCCCACCAACCTCGACACTTCGCGACACGCGGACGCAGCGGGCCAGCGGGGGGTGCACGAGGACGGAAGAGGATTCGGCGAAGTGCCGTGGGGCGGGCAACGGTGCCATTTGGCGGTCAAATAATTGCCACTTTCGGCAACAAAACAGCTGAACGTGCTTGTGTGAACCTTAACAAAGCCCTGGGAAAGCGTCCGCTTTGCCGAGCGTGCACCTCAACCCCCCCCCCCCCCTTTCCGCAACCAAGCACTCAGCGGTCGTTCTCATTCTCTGCTTCACACCTTTTGACGTGCGACGACTTGCGGCCATTTTTAACACCGTTTTGACAGCCGCATCACGTCACGTGGCCTCTTAAGCGAAAATTACACGTTATCTCATGACTGGCCGGACGTCAATTGCTCGTCAGCGTCGAAGCGTTGCCACTCCGGCCACTCCGGCCACTCCGGCACTCCGCCAGCATTTTTCAATTCTTTTAAATGCTTTTTAATTCTAATGACAGAAATTGAAGACACGCCGAAGCCTCCCGCCAGCTTCGGCGTGCACAACTTTGCACCGAAGCGATTCGATGTTTCGACTGGCGGCGTGCCGTGACAGGCACGTGATGGCCAACAGTTTGCGATTTAATCACCAGATAGAAATGCGAGTGCGAATATTTGCGTGTCACTTGCGAGGGCACAACCAGAAAGCGTCGCTGCTGGGCTGTTGGAAGGGGATAATTAGAAGCTGTCGTTCGCGGGGAAGCAAATTCGATTCGTTATTAGCTCTGCGCCGCGCACAGCCATCGTGTTGTAAAACACGAGCACGTCTTCTTCTTGCTTCCGAGATGTGCCCCTTTCGTTGGCTCCGGAAGAGCAAACAGTGTTGCTTACTCGTAACAAGTTTCCAGTTATTCACTTTTCAGGTCGCTTGTTTTCTGGAAACCGTCGCTTGCAGGAAGTCGCAAACTGTAGACAAACGATTTCGGTGCCAGATTCACAAGTTGTTGAGCTCATATTAAGTCGACAATGTTAACACTAGTTCCCAAATCCTCCCTCCCTCGGCCGACATTCAGCTGCACCATTTAATAACGGGCAGCAGGACATCATGTGTCCTGCCAGCATACTAATAATATAATGGCCCGAGCTAAAATTATTATTAAATGCCAGTCCGCACAACAACAGCACATTAAGTACGCACTTCGTGTAGCGTTCAGTCGATGCACCTCATAAGTATTCATCGGTACAGCGTCCTGGCCGGAGCATCAACAACAACAACAACAGCAACAGCGACGACTGGTCAACGAACAGCCTCTATGATGAGCACCATGAGTTATGAGTTGTTATCCTTTTTGCGGAGTCCAGCATAAATTATTATTAGAGCTCCAGTCTCGTTACACAGTAGAGCGTCCGCACATCCTGGCATTCGGTCCGCATCTGATGTGTGTGCCGTCTTCTGATCACATTCATGAGTACCACACACACACACACACACACACACGCACACACACACACACTGTGAAATGTTGCGGTCTCGCTTCGACTCCAGCTTTAGTTGCCGTTTAGTTGCCGTTAGTAACGCTCCAGCATTAATCCGAGAAGCAAATTACTCACACAGAGTCCTCGTACTCGTGCTTTTCGGCATGTCCTGGGCACGAGCAGCGAAGGAATCCCACTTGCACGCTTCTGTCGCTGCCATCGTCGTCGTCGTCGTCGTCGTCGTCGTCGTCGTCGTCGTCATCGTCATCGTCATCATTCTCGGTCTTAACAAATCGTTCCAAGCACAACCGTCCACACAATCAGCAGGACATTCAACAGGACGTTTTTATTACACTTTTATTACAACGTCAATACGAAGAAGTCGCTTTGTGTGGCTGGCATAATAAATGGAAGAGCTGCCAGCCGCGCTGGGGACGGGGCAGGGAGGCACTGATAGGCAGCTCGTGATAAATCGGTATGTCGAATGACGTAGCACTAAAATGCGACTACAGCACGGCACTACCGGGGCACGAGGGAAGTACAGCCAAAGCAGCTAGCAGAGGAAAAGGAAGAGCAAAGCAAGACTTCGTTGGGAAGGCAGGCGAGAGAACCATCGCAGACTATCGCACTCGAATTCATCTTACTTCGCAAGCACATCTCATCATAGGAGCGCACTTTGTCCGGTTCTCCTTGTCTCTTATGGGGGAGAGTTTCTACAAGTGTATACCCATATTCTCTAAATACCCATCTTTATCTGACTCATCATCGGGAAATGAAAGTTTTACCCACTCCATTCAAATAAAAAGGTTCAATCAATGTGCGAAATTACCATGAAATCCCTCACCACAAGCGACGTGAGTTCATGACTGAGGCAGGTACAGAAAAATGGAGCGCTGAATAAGACGAAATTAATTGATTGTAGGCTCGTGTACGCGCCTCCCTGCCCACTGCTGCCGCTCCAGCCGCTCTGACGCGGCCAAAAAGTACCAGATCGCGAGCGTGTGGAATCACGGTGCTACTCTGATGCTGCGCTGACGTTGGCAGCGCCTCTCGTTGTCTCTCTCCTCTCGCTCACTCGCTCACTCGATCGGCCGAAACGAACGTCGCTGTAGTTTCTTTGCTCTCAGTTTTACTGAGATAACCGCACGGAGATAGCAATAGTAGAAAGTAATGAACAGCACTACAGCCACGCTACTCAGGCCTGAAATCGGTTAAAAGTGATGTCGTAGGTACCCTACATGCGCCCACTTCGTTATGCCAGCACCAGACAGGCAAATGTTGGAATTCGGCATGGTATTCACAGCGGATGATCACCATCGCAGCCATGGTAGCCAAGTGATCGATGACCGAATCGTCGTCATGTATTCCAATATCGTTCTCCAGTATTGACTCCCTACAACAGTCAGCGTGGTTTGAACGGACAGCGCTATATTGTCCCACAAGGCGGCCCTGATCTAGACGCTTTCTTGTACACTCGTCGGTATATCGGTAATATCGGCAAGAAAGCAACCGAATTCAATTTTGGGTCGAAACTTTCTCCATTGTGTTGTGTTTGTGTTGAGTTGTGTTGCGTTTGCGGTTCGGCGAGTTGAGAAACCAAAGTAGACTGAAGTAGCGGAGAAAACAAAAGCGTAAACAAGGCGAAGCACCTCGACAAAAGGCCATGCTATTGAAAGCTCAACCAAACGTAGATCTGGAGTAGCTTGAATCTCAAGTTTAATGTCCCGAAAGCGGCGAGCGCAGTGCAGCCCGTGAAAGCCGGCAGCAGAGAGTAGCAAATAGCAATCATCTCGCTCGGCGCTTGAGGATACTTGGCATTCAATTGATTTCAGAATATAGTGAAAGTGCGAGAAAAAATCAGAAGAGCGAAGAGTAGTTAAACAAATCGAGCGAGTTACGAAAAAGGCATCAAAGTGAGCGGATGTTGATCACTACTGAATGCTCTGCGCACCGCAACAAAAGCGCCTGGCATGCAGCACGGAGCGCGTGGTTTGTTTACGTCTTCTGCGGCGCCGGTTCGTGCCGTCGAGTTACGAAACTGTTACCCAACAACCTCCAACAAGCCAACAACCTCCGCTTCTATGCTGCCGCGGGTCGGCCGCTTTCTGAGGTCTGGCTGGGCGCCAATCGTGGGCCAAACGTCGCCGCAACCAGTCGTAACACGTCTCCAAGTCGTTGGGAATACGCGGGCATAAAATAGTGAGTGTCTCGCGAAAGTGACGGGGAAGCCCCGAATATGTGTTGCACAATAACAAGTTAATCACGCCAATGAGCACAGATGTTGTGACAGACGCTGTGACGTGGTCGTGTTTACCGCACGGAAGCAGAGCGCGGCGCAAGTGTCGTTGTTGCCATCGACTGCAAAGGCATTCGCTTTGATTTCCGAAATTAATATGTTCCGAATGTTGCCCAAACGGTGCCATTTGTCACTCGGCTTCTGTTTTGATTTTCTGCTCTTCATTAACTTGAACTTGCCTCGTTCAAAGTTGGGACTTTCTCTCGCTCCCGCTCTCAGCTGCGCCCGGTCGCCAGCACGTTCACCAAATCACGTCGTTCAATCATAAAGCGCGACTGTTCTCGCAATCAGCCAGTCTGCGCACGTCCGCGTAGTTTGGCCGCTGAAGACATGCCATGTGTGGCATTCTTATGGACACTAAATCCTCCTCAGGCGCTTTTCTACGCGGCGCAGCGCACGAGCTTTTGTGGCTCTCGCACCTGCTTCGCTCGTTAAAACGCGTCGTTAAATTAGCTGCATTGCGAATGCGTTACGGAGGGAATCCATACGAATGCAGCACAGTTGAGTGATGTGGCTCCAGAAGTGCGTCCGCTTACAGGTGCTGCGGCGGAGCGCGTCCCCTACTGTCTGAGTCGACAGGACACTGAGTTCACCTCGCAACCCTCAACCCTCAACCCTCAACCCTCTCACGGCGCGGCTAGAAGAGACTCGTCTGCATCCGAAGCGTCTGCGAAGTCGATGACCGCGTTCATTCGCATCTGCAGAACAATAAACCACGGAGCGAACGGTTTCAATCTAAGTTTTAAATTCGACCGGAGCTCGGAGTGGGGCAGAGTGCAGAATATCTGATTAAAACGTCCTCTCTGCCTGTTCGCTTGGCTGCGCCACCGCCAACATCACCTGCCGCCCACTCGGTGCTTCCGCTTCCGTGGCGCAGCGGTGCCTCGTCGCGTAGTTTCGCTCTTCGCCCAATTATTCACCTTATTATCCTTGATATGCTTGCCCGAATGCCGCTTGCTGGCTGTGACTTTGCATAATCAGAGGAATTATGTTCCTCCTCCCCGAATCGGGCGACAATCGCGCTCGAGTCGCACCAGCGCCCGGTGACGTGAGAGGCGTCGGCGAAAATCTTAGTATTTATTTGCAGCGATTGTCTCAAGGGACCCGGATGTCGCGCGTTCGCTGCAGAAATTCGAAAAATTGCAAGTTTTCTTCTTTCCACTTTCAGCTGAAGGAGCCTCGCACTCTGAAGGATTTCAGCGCAATACAGTGCTCGACTCGGGTGCTTCGGTGGAGCCTGCGTGTGTGTGAGTCGATCTGCAGCTCCTGCAGCTCAAGAATTGCTGACGCGACCGAAAGTGACAAATTTTTGCAGTAGATTGCTTTGGCGCGTGTCTGCGAAACACTTCAAGACTGATTGCCGGGATAATTCAGCCGCGTCGTCGCCAGCAAACGAGTGCTGCCAGCGTTTAGCATTACGGCACATCGAGAACTCGGCGCGCCAGCCAGAGATCGACAACGTGACAGCTCAGCGCAAGATGGCGCTGCTGAGAGTGCTGCAGCCGCTGGCGTTTCTAATTATGACGAGTGCGCCCTACGTGGAGGGCATTCGAAACACGGGCCGCAAGGACACTCATGACGGGTGAGCAATCAATGACTGTCAGCTGCATCTAACAAGCTGCGGATGTTGTGTTCGTATGCAGCACTAGTTCCGGACATAACTACACGCTATAGTTTCATTTCTGAAGAAATTGAATGCCTTTTCATAATATACATCCATCCATCCATCCATCCATCCATCCATATAAAAATGGAACACTAGATACTTTTTGGTTCGCTCTACTTTCTTTTCCTCTCCTTCCAGCTCAGCTCAGTTGAAAATGTTGACGACCTCCGAACAAGCGACGTCATTTCAACCGTCGGAGCTGCTCGACTTCACGGCTTCTGACGCCGGGCTCTCCTCCTTCGGCTACCCTGCCCCCCACAACCACCCGTTCCGCGCGCCAGACCCCGAATACTCGCAACCCGAGCGACACTCGCCGGATGCGAAGTTTGCGTTTCCGCCCAAGCAGCAGAGGCAATCAGTTCCAGCAACACTGGACCACTACATCGGCAGCAACAACTACAATGTGCCATCCAGCGGACCGCACGAGATCACCACGCAGCTGCCATCAACACCGATCCGGACGTATCGCGACCCCTACACCAATGAGAACGTCCCCTCCTCGCCGTCCGATGTGCAGGAATACACGGTGCATTCGACGATGCAGGTGCAAAATCCGAAGGCGGCCACATTCCCCCGCGCGACCCCCGGAACACCGCCGTATTTCGCACCGCAAGCGTCTCAATTCGCCTACAAATACGACAGCCTCAGCCCCCATCCGAATGCGCTACCCACTTCCACGAGTCAACTGTTTCGCCCACCGCCACGCTTGTCTTACGCCTCGCAGGACTACCTGTCGCCGTCTCATTTGCATCCCAATCAGGCGCCGGAGCCGGCATCGCCAGCATCGGCGGCTTCTAATTATGCAAACAACTATTCGGGCGATTATTTGCAGGGCGAGCGATACGAATACCAACATCAAGATCAACATCAACATCAACATCAACATCAGAAGCCACCCGACAGTTATTACGCTCAGCCGCCGTACTCGTATTTTGGTGCACGCCCCCACCACGCCACGTCCTCCGGTGGCGCAACGCGGCCAGCGCAGTCTCTTGGCCACAACACGAATTTCTTCAACTACCAGCAAGGCGAAACGCCGCAGAGTTACCGGCCACCGCCTCCCAGCCGCCCAGTCGCGCAGCTGCCACAGCAGCCCGGCCTGGCTTCCTTGGCCTCGTTGCTGAGCGCCACGCAGCAGTACGCGCCGCAAGTCTCCCAACTAGGCAGCTTGTTGGGCCTCTTCTCCGGCACAAGCGGTGCCCCGGCCTCGGCTTCGGCGCCTCCCATGAACACACAGCTCATTAAGGCTCTCGAGAACATCGCACGCAACGACGACTTGCAGTGCGTGCCGAATGTGCTGTGCCAATTGATTGCCGGCCAAACGCAGCGCGGCCAGCTGCCGACCTTCCTGACATCGCCGGCGATAACAAGGTGAGTGAGTGTTGGAGTGCTAGAGTGTTGATTGCATTGATAGCTGCAATTAAAGGATATGCAGATGCACACGACATGTTAATTATCTAGATTATTGCTGCCATTGATGGCTGGGGGAATTTCTGGCTCCAGTCGTTTACGACGCGCTACAGCAGGGCCACTAAATTGGCACAATTTCCGCATGGGAATCAAGTTTTAATAGTAAATGGAGTGTCTTCTAGTCAATTTATGTTAGATATGTACATCTGTCCTTCATTTCTTTCCAGTTTTCTAGCATCCTTCCCTGCATCCTCGCCGGTTCTGATCTATGGCCGGGCTGCACTTCTCGGCATAAGCGGGGGCGCCCCAAGCTGCGTACAAGCGTACGCCAGATGCCCCAAAAGTGAGGTACGTAGGTCTTTCATTCCAAAGCCTTCCAAAGGAACAATCTTTACTTTTCATTCCAAAACGTTTTACTTTTCATCGCACACAGGATGAAATCCTCTTCTACCTGAACAATCATCGCGGTGGATTCTTCAAGCTCTTCAGTGAGCCGGAGCAGACCTCGCTGGAGCCGCAGAACTCACCGTCCACGCCGTCATCCGGCAGTTCCTCGTTCTACAGCATTTTGTCTCTTCTCACGGGCAGTCCGCCGGCAACAACAACGCCGCCTCCGCCTCCGCCTCCGCCTCCGCCACCGAAGCCGAGACCAACGAAAGCGGCCGCTGACATCACCAGCAGCATCGGAAACTTCTTCAGCAACGTTCTGTCCGGCTATGTGGGTAAGGTAGAGCACCAACGTGGGGGAAGGAGAGCCAGAAGAGCCCTTGATGCTGATGACGATGAAAAGAGTATTAGTCCCGTTACTGAGCAGGGAGCGCATGCTGAAAGTGGCAGCAACGAAGCGCAATACAGTGCTGAGAGCAGGATATTGCACAAGGACCTTGCAGCAATGGACTCTAGGGGGCCAACATTCTTCCCTCAAAACAAGCGTTTCGAACTCAGCCAAAAGAAATCGGACAGGAAACTTAAGTTTCCAGCGTCCGCGACAGGACAGAACAGCAGTCCTCAAATCAGCCTCGTGGACGAGGATCACACTTTCCTGAGTGTTGGTCAACTCTTACATCCTTCGAATGGCTTCAAGCAGGAACAAGCTAATCGCGTTGACCAGAGCGCAGCTCACGCAGATCTTGCTTCTATCGTTGTCACCGATCCGCGACGTGGTGTACGCATGATTTACACTGGCCGCCTTGAAGAGTTCCGCAGAGGAAGGATTCTCAATCGACCGTCCTACGCGGTGACTCATAACGATTTCTTCGGAGGCGGCGACGACCAGGATAGGCTGGTGTCAGTGTCTGTGCAACGCAGGCCGCACTATGCGACCGAGAGCAGTGCCGCCAACTACAATGCGCAAAGAGGCACCGCCGACTTGCATCATCATGGAAGACCGCAGCCACAGAGCCACAACTGCAATGACGCCTACTCCAAAAATAATCACTCACCGCACAGCTACAGAAATCCGAATGACGACTGCAGCGGCGATAGTAATCGCAGCCAGAGAACCACTCAGCGGCCCCGACAGGACGACAAAAATATCTATGTTACCAACTCCAAGGGCCTCAACGAGTACTACATAACACCGGATGGCAAGAGGGTGTACTTCTGAAGGCCGGACTACGAAAAAGCTGTACATAACCACTTATCTTTAAGTAGACTAAGCAACTAAACTAACTATCGACTTAACTGTAATCGAATTAAACTATATTATAATATTTATTAACGAACCAACAGTGTACATATATGCAATAATAAACCATCACAGTTTGTTCTGCGATGAATTGGATGTTTGTTCATGATCGTGAAAAGCGTTTTAAGAGCACTCCGCAAAAGTATGCATCGCTTTTTTATCATTTCGCCAATACTAAATGCTCGTTGCCTCTTAAAGGTTGTATACTTTTTGGCTACAAGTTTTTTAATATAGACGTATTTTTTCAATGCAGAGAAACGTTCAATTCACCTTTCGTTCCTTTATTTCTTTAAATATATACAACAAATATTGAATAGAGTTTCTTAAAACTAAAATTAAAAGCATTCTCTGCTTTCTACATACGCTTTTTTAATAAGGAGCCATGTAAAAACGTAATGAGTTCAGGAAAACTTTGAACAAAGCAACAACAAGTCTGTGCACCAGTCTCCGGGGTGAAACAACATAAAACAATGAATTGCACGAAAAATCAACAAGTTAAGCTGCGCAATTTAAATATCAGGAAAGGAAGCACGAGCTCAACCAAATCCTCAACAATTTAATTTTGAAACGAGGATTTCACACAAACTACAGATAGGCGAAGAGGGAGCACTGGCGGGAGGGAGCCGAACAGTTCCACATGCAGACGAAACGCACCGCCAGAGCCGACCAGACGCCGAGCATCCAACTCAGCTTTCCAACCCGTCGCCGAACAGTTTGCGTTGCTGTCACTGCTGCCGACGTTGTGCATGTTGGCAACACTGTTTTTTGCTATTTCTTACAGGGCTTCGTTCCTTTGTTTTTGCAACGTTTGGTCGTAAGCGCCCGGCGTGAGCTCAGTGCTCGGTGCTCAAATATTCCCAGAGTTAATATTGTTGACGCTTGACGTCGCAGCAGTTGCAGCGTTGCAAAAAATGGCTGCAAATACATTGAGTCAACAAATTGTTGTTTGCATTTCATTTGTTGTTGCAATGCTACATGCTGCTGCTGATATCTCGGACAAACGAAAGAACGGACAGACAGGAAAATGAATTTTTGAATTCAATTCAACGAATGTCCAAAGTATGCGAATGTCGTGGTGCTGAAAGGACTGGACAGAAGTGAGTGAGAGGCGAAGATGCGGTTTGAACAAAACACTAGTAACACTGACGAGTCGATTGGAGCGAAATATCTGCCAGAGTCGAATAAATAGAGAGTCCGGCGTAGAAAACGAAAGCTTTAGGAGTCTGTAGTTAACTTTGAAAGTCGGATCTTTCGGCAGATGTTTGGCCCATTGTGAGGAGGTTCGCAACTCAAAAACATTGCCGGCCTCGAACGAATGCCCCTCTCTTCTCCACTGAAGTAAGTGCCCACTCTTCGACTGCCTTTCCGCTCCCTTCCTGTAACTTGTTGATCTCCTGCTTTTAATTTACTGCACAACTCGCTCTCCTCGCGTTCCTGTTTGCACTCACAACCCAGGCTCTTAAATTATTCGCCATAATTATTTACATTCTGCTCTGAAGGGCGTCCACACTGACTAGAGACACACGCAGGCACACAGGCACACAGGTTGCCCCCTGCCCCTCCACCTCCCCCTCTCCCTACCTCCCACAAAGGACCCCGTTCTACGCACATGGACTGCTGCGGTACACACGTTGTTGTTGCTCTTGTTGTTGCTGTTGTCGTCGCACAAAGAACTATGTACACGTAAATAAAGTAAGATGAAAATGCTTCAATTGAAAATTAAAACTTCGTCAAGTGAATGAAGAATGGACAAAGATGGCTGCAGTAAGTAAGAAAAGCAGTAGCGATATAAGGAAGGACCACTGCGTGTGAGGGAAAAGTATGGAAACGTTGTCTGCTGCGAGGTGCTCTGCGGATTTCTTGAATGCTTGCAGGCGAGCATCCTTAACGTGGCAGAGGTGCCGGCAGCCGGACCACGCCTGGACATGGCAGGCGCTTCGCCAGCTGCTTGCAGAGCTGTACGTCGCGCACAGCGTCCCCGACGAAGACCGAGAGCAGGTACCATTGTTTGGTGCCGGTTGATTGAACTCTGTAGTTGCTGAAAAGCAGAAGAGAAAAAAAACAGAAATAATAACGGAATATTAAAATATACGGAGGGAAAAAGGATTAAAAATGTGAAAGAGGATTAAAAATAATAAGTAGCAAAATAAGAGAGAAGTAACTGTTGTTGCACCTCGCTGCGAGAACAGAGAGTGTGCATTTATTCCGGCAAAGATTAAAGAAATAATAAAGTAGCATTTGAGCAGTTGAAAGCTAAGCGGGAGCGGCGGGGGACAAGGCGAGGGTTCAGTAGATGCTCCTGAAAGAGAGGAGAGGAGAACTTTGTACGAACAGCCAATAAATAAGGGGGCAGAACTGGCTGAGGAGAGTTGGACAGATGTTATGCACTCGCTCGGAGTTGTTAAGCTTCCGCATGGCTTCCGTTTAAATGGGACTCGGTACTAAATGCAAATAGCGGTACTTCGAGAGCGACTTAATCTTGAGTTCCCGCGAAATGGTGAGAAATGATGCTTAGTCCATGTAAGCTATCGTCATGTGAAGCGGCGCTTCCGAGTAAGCGAGTTACTCGGCTTGGTTCGCGGGATCCTCAACGCTGGCGCTTATAGTATTCGGTCAGGACGAGCAAATCGCTTTTGTATTCATTAGCCTTACCTCCGAACACTCAACCACCCTCCAGAGCGTGGTTTGCAATGCGCACGAACGCCACCAGGAGAGTTCCGTCCCCTCCCCCTCCCCCTCCACGCAGCTACAACGACTTCGGAATGTTGCCTTTGTTGGCGAAACACAACTTCAACTACTGTCAATATCCATGTCCCGGAATTAACTAAAAACCAGGACCAACAAACAGCACAGATACCTACCGCAGAAACTTGGGTGCTTGTTGTTGTACGGCTTGGGTACAAGTTGGGAGTGTTGTTGTTGTTGTTGTTGTTGTTGTTGTTGTTGTTGTTGTTGTCCTTGTTGCTGCTGGTGCCATTGCACGTTTGCATAAAGTTGTAAATTTATAGAGTCGAATGGAAGCGGAGCGTGCAAACTTCAACACGTTTCTGCAGCAGTCACGTGAACTGTTGCATTAGCTGGCAATAACAAGAGACCGAATGACCTGAAACTACTTTGTTTTTGCTTTTGTTGTCGTTATGACTGTCAACGTTGTTGGCGCGGGCCGAACTATGCTCTTAAAGCAGCTGACTAGCAATGCGGCAACATGACAGCACGGAAAATGGTTCTAATCAAGGTTCGCATCCAGCACCAGCATTCGAAAGCACCGGAGCAGGGGGAAGCAACCGACATCCAAAAGCACTCCGGCTGCCAATCGGCTAGAACTACACTTGGACCAGGAGCGACATGAACATTCGTAAAATAAACCACTTCTGACAACCTTAACGTCAAGCGAGCTGCTCCGGTTCTCGGAGGGGGCGGTTTGAAGTCTGAAGTAACGCTTTCATGCGAGTACTTCGGGGGGCGCTGTGGGCTCGGGTGGGGACGAGAGGAGTTCTGGAGTTCAGCAGGATCGGAGAAAATTGGATTCCTCGAATGTCGGTTGTGGCGGAGGGTTCATGCCGAAAAGTGAGCCTTGAGTTGACAGGAGCAAATAATTTTATTATTAGTTGGGTGCTGAAGAAACAAAGCATTCGGGGGAACCGGCCGCCGGGTGGGCGGAAGTGCCAACACATAAAAGTTTATCTCTGCTGCAGCAGATACTCGGGAGTTCGGAATACATGCGAGAGGAAGTCTAACACTACGTACTATTGCACTACGTACTATTGCACTACGTAATATTACATGCACGCCAGACCCTCTTAAAGAGCTGCGTCGCTTAAGACTTAAGAAGTGGCAACGCTGTGCGTACAAGTTTTCATTTGCGACTCTTTAATGGTGAAGACAACACTAACGAGTGCGTTAAACAAGTTGCAGAAACGACTCCCTAATTTCGCCACAGGGGCTGCCATCTCCGCCCCGACCCAACGCAATCAAAACTTTTGCCACATCCAACGCAATGAAGTCTGAGCTGCCGCTTGAAGAATTCATGGAAATTCAGCCATTCGATGTAGCGAGCGAACGCACAAAGTTTTAAGTACGTTCTTCGGGACGGGGTCGGAGCCGCCGCCGCCGCATGCATCACTGGCGCGGCGCACTCCGCACCACGTTGCCACAGGTCAGTGCTGTTGACTTCACGCGCTTGACTGCGACTCTGTTGTCTAATGAATGAGTGAGTGAGCGACTGAGCGCGCTGTAAAAGTTCTTATTGTTGTACTTTGTTCGAGTATTTACGACTGGCGTCAAATGTTTACGCAGAGCACTCGCCCCGACCGGCAAAGAAACCGTTTTTGATAATTTTAACGTTTTCGTTGATAATTTGCTGGAGTTCAGAGCTCCTTGTGCGAATGGGAAAAAGTCCCCGAAGTGGTTCAATTGCTCAATAAAGCGTAAACAGCACAATCGGGCAGGCGACGGGAGCAGGAAGGGAAGGGAAGAAGGGGGGGGGGGGGGCGATGGTGCGCCGAAATTCGGTCCTTCATTTCGGAATCTTTCGTTAAATTATTGCATTGTTCGAGTTGTAGCCGGAATACATTCGGAAACCGCTGCAGATAATGAAGCGAAAACCATTCAGAAGTGGAAGACGACCATGAAGACGACAAACACGACAAACACGACAAAGACGACGCAGAAGACGAAGAAGACATTAAATTATGCACAGATGAGTTCGCATTTTTCGAATAAAAATTGATTGGAAAGCATTCGATACGCTTTGTGCCGCGTTCGAGTGGGTTGCCGACGCAGCACATTTAAATGCTTGACTGCAAGAGCGCGCCAACGAGCATCGCTGCTGCACGCTCGCCATCGCATACCAAATGAGCCATGAAGTAACAGCAACAGAAGCAGCAGCAGCAGCAGCAACTCGTTAGAGCAGCTGAAGAAGACCAAGTTTAAGTAGCCATTTGGCCGGAACACTGACAACTCCTCTTCGCTCAACTGTCGACCCACCTCAAGATTTCCGGCCAAGCGGGATGTGGGGCGCCGCGTCTGCCCGGACGTGTTGCATGCAGCCGACAGGGTTCCTCCAAAATGCACGCCATGGCGCCGAATTCGCCCAGGATGGCTCGCTGCGCCAGGACCGCGTCATGTGCGAGCGATGCAGCGTCACGTTTCGAGCGTCCTTTGTAGGTGCCTGCAATTGAACAAGGAGACGAGAAAAGAAGACAGTTTGAGTCCAATGACGAATCCATTCTTAATTAATTGAACCGTTAAACTCGTTGTCTGTCTGTCTGTCTGTCTGTCTGTCTGTCTGTCTGTCTGTCTACCTGTCTGTCTGATGTTACGTATACGCGGTGCTGCACGATTCGAGTTTATGAGTCCACGACTACAAACTGTTAGTCGTCGATTATGCAACGAACTTGAGCACTGAGCTCACTAGAGATCTAGAGCCCTCCAATGGACCGTTTTATGGGCAACATATGTACATCGGACCCAATCAGCGGGCCCGATTTATAGTAACTCTGGGGACTTGCTACCAATCGGTGAGCGATGCGTTTGGCAGCACTGGCTGCTATCGCAACGTCATGGCAGCCGTGACCTCATTTCGGGTTCTGTTCGTGCGAACGAAAAGATGTTAACTTCGGTAGCCAAGCAGACAAATATTACTGACTTACATTCGGTGCTCGTTTAAAGAGACGGACCGAAGCTTTGCTGACCCATTTGAGGGCGCTCGCACTTACTTGGACTCAAGGAGTAGGCCAACTTTTTGGCGAACTGCGACAAACGCACCGACAGCACGATGACGGGGAAGCCCACCAGCTGCACAGGAAGCTCGAACAGCGGGTCAGGATTCTGCGCCGCAGCCTCCTCGGCGCCCTCCAGCAACACCAGCAACACGTAAAGCGTTGGAATGAGCGACAGCGAAACAATTTGGCGCAGATTCATTTTGATTTCATTCGCGGTTGCTTCAGCTGCTCGTTGCTCGTTCACAAGGTTGTGATTCAATCAAAAAATGCTAATGCGCCAAGTGGCCAATGTGCTTCCAATGAATGTCTGTCCGCAGAGAGTAGAGCGGCAATGTCTGCACTACTTCAAAGGCTCAAATTTTAATTGCCAAATTTCTAAACTTTTGCACTTTTATTGGCCCCGAAAAACGTATCCGTCACAGACCGCGCACCGCGTTTGACTGACGACGGGTTGGCCGAAGACCCACCGACCGACTCCGTCCCAACAGTTGGGGACGACAGAACATGAAAACGATGCCGATGCCGAAGCCGAACAATTAAAGCCAACTCCAGCGCCAGCCATCCGGCAGCACTACAAGAGGCCGCGAGCCAAACTTAGTATGGGCCAAGTTAGGCGATTGACTAATTTGCTTGCTGTTGTTGCTGTTGTTGCTGTTGTTGCTGAGCTTCTTTCAATGTAAACACAAACCAGTCGAGAGGAAGAAGAAGCACATCGACGGGCACCGTGAGTTACTAGTGACCACTAGTGAAAGTGAGCTAACAGCTTTGGTAACAAGTTTGGCAACGAAACGGCGCCGCAGAGACAGCAGCAACAACGGCGCACTTTATTTGTAATTCAGACCTACCTTAAGCACTCGGATTCCAGGCCAACAGCCACGAATGTTGGCCGTGCTTGCTGTTGTCTTGAACCAAATAAGCTGCGTTTATGTAACGCTCCACATTTTGGCCTAAATACAATAAGTGGCACGCACGCGAGTTGAATAACTTCTGGCATTGTTTTGCCTTCGCACGGTGAATGCGCCAACCTCAGAGCGGAGACACGGTGTGCAACAGGCATGAAAGCAGCAACAACAAGTGCAACACCGACAGTAGACCAGATGCGATTTGGTCCCAAGACAAGTACAACAACAGCAAGCCAGTAAGCAACAACATTCTCAGCGACATTTCCTGCTATAAGTGTATGGATTCCGTACATCGAGCGATGCTCTACGCTCGGTACATACATATATCAGAGAGCCGTATCGCACATCTTTCATAACCACAACACGCCCATTCTCGGGATTATACAGTCAAGTGTGGCGCGTAGTCCAGTGCCTGGGCCGACGTCTGGGCGAAAATAGGTGTCTGGAATAACAGTCATAGAAAGTGGGAGTGGCAGTCGTCCACACTCATTGATCGCGCTCAATCCCATCATATCAATGCTACTCTTCGTGTCCTTGCGTCCTTTACAGGTCAACAGACAGGCGGGAGGCGACTCTGATGGGGATCAGAAGCTGTTGGTCACCGTGGTTCAGAGAGTGTCTGAGTCGCTGCTGCACTGGAGTGAGCTGCGGAGTAGTGGGCCGCTGCTCAGCTGAGTGCTGGCTCGCTCGGGATTCCTCGAAAGCGCGGCGAAGAGTAAACAAGCAGCCATCAGGTGAAGTAGTACGATGCTGCTGTTGCTGCCTCTGCTGCTGCCTTTACGATGTTTAGCTGTTGTTACGGCTGTTCGCAGTTGCATAACGCATAACGCATAACGCATAACGATAGAAATATGAGCTCTGCGCTGGCGAAGACTACGTGTTGGCGTGCAGCGCACAAGCCGAAGACTTCCTGGTGACGTAAGAATTCCGAGTGAGCCACGCCGTCGCGGCTTGGAAACTCTGCCACTGCGATTAAGCACGGCAACAGTTCCTCGAAGGTGTCGTTCGGTTTCTTTGCTGTGTTTTAGGATTGCAACATTTGTTTGGTGTGGTTGCTGAAGAGCAAAGGAGATCATGTCCAAGTTGATTGCGGTTTGCGGGAGAGTGAAGAGTGAGGAGTCAACTCGCTCGTCCACTCGCTGTCAACAGGCACTCACTAACCAGTGTTACCTGTGAGTTTCATTGTAATTCATTGCAGATGAGTTCCGCGGTCTTTGGGACAGTTTTAAAAGCGAGTTCAATCTGTTTCTGGGTCGTATTTATGAGTTGATTCACCACACGAACAACTGTTACGTAACAAATGCTCCACAAGTATTAAATACGGAACAGTTCACAATAATAAGTATATGGCGCTTCGAAACATCTTGTCATTTCGAAACATTTGGTCATAAAATTGAAACAATGAAATGCGCTTACTTACTGTAGTAATGAAACAGTTATTAATTCACTTGGCAATCACAAAAAACTGCAGAGATTTCTGACTCCTTGTAATTTTGTACCGAAAAACGTTGTCCTAACAACTCTTTTAACATAATCTCTCTTTTCATGTCGTTGTTGTTCTTGTTTAAAAACCCGTTTAAAGCATAATTTCTCGGCTGTAGAATTAGTTTTTCCCTCTCAGAGGCAACACGAATGCGTCGCAAGTCGCTGGATCAGAAGAGAGAAGAGTACAACTGATTGTGGCTCTCACTCGCTGGTCTTCTATTGTTTGCTGGTGTTCTTCACCACTTCGCTGTTCACTGATTACATTTCGGTGCTCTTCACTTCTCTCTGGTCTTCCATAAAATAACTCACAGTACAGAAAACGAAAGTTAAAAAGACTTCCATGAAGTTTATGATTTTTATTTCATATTTCTTCAGTCTTCATTCGACCTTTTCTATGAAACTAACCGAGACAATAACAAAATATACGACTACTCGTACATTGAATAAGCATATTGAGGGCAAACTTAATTACATACTTTAGATTGGGGAATATATACAAGAGGCGATTCGAGTTTTTTTCCAATCGAACACAAGAAGCAAATAAAACGATAGATTTGCATATTTCAGTCATTAAAAACTAATCAAGAAATTATGTACAAACACAATATTTTGCAGTGAACTGCAAGCGTCAGCAGAGCGACAGCAATAATTATTAAGGCACAAACATGGTAAAGCTCGTAGTATGATGATGAAATACAGTATGTTCATCATCATGAAAGCAACAACAGCAACAACAACAACAGCGAAGTTTGTCACAATCTTGACACACGCACAGACTTGGGGTTGTTGTTGTTGTTGTTGTTTTTGTTGCTGGAACGCAAACATGTGTGCATGTACAAATATATTGAAACCTTATTGACTTAACAACTACTTGGGGAGAAGTTTGAATTATTTACAAATTATTTGGCGGCAGCAGAGTCCGAAGCCTTGGGACGCATCACCGCTCCGCGAATCGGCTGGAGAACAGCTCCGCATCCAGTGGAAATCGCGAGTGACAGCCTCGAGTAGTGAACAGTAATAAAAACTGCTTCTGCTTCTGCTTCTGCTTCTGCTTCTGCTCCGGCTCCGGCTTAACGTGCACTCTTAAGCTATACAACTTAAGCTATGCACTCGCTCTCCACACAGGTTCCGCTTCTCAGAGTTTCACCTTGTAGGACAGCTTCATCAACTGCTTGGAGCTGATCGGGCAGCTGGGCCAGAGGTGGGCGCAGCCGATGGGGCCGCTCAGGTTGTCGCCGGTGAAGCGCATCAGCTCGCCCATGTGGGCCGCGAAATGCCACTTGCTGGGCGCCGCATTCATGGCCAGAGACATGGTGGAGGACCTGTCGGAAGAAGGTTTCAAGTTTTCGAATTAGTGCATGGATGCCAAGCGCGCTTCCAACTCGGAGTCGCTACCACTAAACCAGTTCTCTCATGCCGCCGTTAAAAGGAGTTGCGGCAACCGACTACAACCACAACAACAACAACAACAATTAACTATCGACAATATGCCGTTATGTATGTACATGTGTATAGTGTAATTACAGACATGAGGCATAGTGACGAGAAAAGAATTCCAACAACAACAAGTTTTCAAATATGTAATTGAGATGAAATTAATTCTTGAATGTGAATCGAATGACACTGAAACATTATTTTGCTTCGTCATTAGCAAGTGTTTGTTGTTGGTGTTGTTGTTGTTGTTGTTGTTGTTGTAATTACCCAAAATCCACCATCCACCTTCGAGTGGAGCGAATTTTAGAAACGCAACGAATTGCGATTTTGTCACTGTAGCGTTTGTTCGCTCGACACGAATGGCTTCAACTACTAATTAATACACCCCGCCCTCCCAACCCCCCCCACCCTAAAAAAAAAACTGGTACTTCTTTCTGATGTTAAATGAGCTGAATCAACACAATTCTACGCCGACTCTGAGCCATTCTTAGCGCTTTGGGCTGGCTGCTGCCTCTTGTGGCTTCCTTGCCCCTTGTTACCTTATCAAGTGCAGCAGGTCCCGCTCCTTCTCCGTCAGCTGGTAGTCCGGCTTGGAGGCCATCTCGCAGAGCATCTTCGGCAGGCAGGACTCCTTGATGGCGTCAGTGAGCTGGGTTTTGGCCAAGTTGCGCTTCTCCTTCAGAGCCACCGCCGAGAGCTCGTCGATGTCCGCATCTGAAAACCAACCGAAGAAACCTCCTTTTAATCTATGCACCATGAATGTGATTCATAAATGTGATTCTTTGTGATCACTAGCGAATATGCGACATTTAAGCAACTATTAAGTAAGCCCCGGCACTTAAAACTAAAGTAGAAATAATTTCTGAATGAATTTCAAAGTGATGTCAATCAGCAACATTTGCACCACGTAACATTCCACTAAATTTAAGGTTAATCAGAGTGTGGCGCTGAATAAAAGACCCATGGACTGTATCACGCTTTGAAGCACTTCCATTACCTGTTTCTGAGCTTCGGCGATCGAGCATTTGATGACCGAAAAAGCCGACCAGAAGTTGTCATAAACGCTTTTGGGTGAAGTCGCTGATGACTAACAACTTGTGAACGGAGTTGGAACAGAAGAGACTCAAATGCTCAGTGTGTCTATTCTCGAATGTTTCGTTTACAGCTCGTTGTTTCGTCGACGGGTTGAAGTGGGTTTGAGTGACTGCGACTGATTCAGCGGACGGCGAATAAAAGCGTTTGATAATGAGGCCTGGTTGTGTATCATGCGGAATTTCAAAGCACTCGTTCGTTCGGAACGGGTTCTTCAATCGATTTGGGTTCCAGTTCGAAGAACAATGCGGTGACTAAAAACGACAGACTGAATACTATTGCAATTATGGTTCTGTGTTTGGACCCACTCGAAGAGTATTACGGGCGACCTTGAGCCCCTTCGGTTCGCTCATTCGCTGCTTTGGATTTATTTCAGCAGATTGGCTTAAGTACAAACAAGTTTCTCGTTCTCAGTGTTGTTGTTGTTATTTTTTCAATTTTTCATCAGGACTGTATTAAGATTTATTTGAGTTCTTAAATTGTTTACTTAATTGTGTAGTTTTTCGGAGTTTGAGTGCAGTCAATGCAATTCTTCGACTGTTTCAAGTCCAACTTAGCACCGACCTGCATTTAAATCTGATTACCTGAACATACTGCGTAACGAAGCGTCTTTTCATTAAAAACTGGGTAGCATGGCGAGAAAAGTACAAGCCGACTGAATTACGGAGTGGCCAGCACTCACTTCGCTTGAGCGGGTTGACGTAATCTCAGAAACGTCGCGTCGTAACGTGGCTGAGGAGCCCAACTGAAGCAACGGCAACTGCAGCGCACCGGTTTCGGGCCGAGTGGTGCAAACATGCAGCACTACAACCGCATTGAATGTGCTCCAAATTAATGCCAACTCAGGATGTCGTGCAAATCATTCAGAAAGAACAACTTGAGGAGCAGAAGAAGGAACCGAGCGGAGGCTCCACGCCACCAACAACAGCTTATCAATTAACGCAACGTAGCGAAAACATGCGGATCATTGAAAAGTTCGACGATTGCGGTGCTGATCACAGCAACTTCACTCAACGTCCGGTGGACACTATCTACTCGAGTTTCAAGCAGCGCACGCGACACTCGGTCACAAAAAATCGAAATTAAATGAATTGTGCAGTTTCATTGTGTGATTGCAAGGGAAATCGCAGTTCTGGCACGTTCTCGGCGGCTGCACGCGGGGTCGGCAGCACTGTCTGCAGAACAGCAACAACACGTAATTCCAATCCGATTCAAAGGCACGGCATGATCACCATCACCTCCACCGACTCGTTATCGGCAGCGCCGCGATCGCAGCTGCGACGCGATGAGGAAGTGCTTAGCTCGCATTCAGGGTTAACGGGTACCAGGTGAGTGCTCACTGATGAATCAGTCTGCTTCCAAACTTTCAGGGTAATGAAGTAATTGAATGAGAAGCCGTTGATCGATACGAATTTGATTATCCATTTAACGCCCGTCTTAAACATGCAGTTTCGAGAGTTTTTCGTTCGACTTCGCTCCGGGCCACTCGAGCTGAGAATGGAGCACGCTGGAGTGAGAGTGAGAGTGGCTCAGACTCAGCTTTCGTTTCGAAGTTCGATTGATATGCCAACCAACCCAGATTAGCAACTGGAAGCAATCCCCTCGCATTCCCCTCGCGGGAATGTTTGACCTATACGAATTCTTCTTTACGATGGCAGTAACCATCCTTTAATGAGCATTTCTTTCAAATTTACGTCCAAACTTAAAACTTGACGGGCAACAGATTCATGACTAACGCTAAGTTAATTGAAAACTATTAAAAGCCCACTTCGAACGTTCAAGCGTTGAACGATTGAGGGAAAAGCTAAAAGAAAGTGCAGCGAACGGCTTCTCGTCTGTCGTGGCCGCTGCGTGGACCACAGCTAATGAGTCTTCCCTGTACTTAGAAAGACCACATGGCTTTCACTTTTAATGTGACCCGTGCTCATCGATTTAACCCGCCGCCATGCATGCACCGGGCTCAGCGTTGCTTCGTGCACCACGGACGCGGTTCACTGAGTTGGAGTCACCCTATTTTGTGGTGACTTATTGTGTGAACTTGCTTGGAACTGCAAGCCGTGGATGGTCGGTAGGGAGCTCCTCATTAGCAATGCGAATGGCGGCTTATTGCGCCCCACGAAGCTATTCCAAAAGCCAAAAGCCGAAAAGTGACTAAATTGAGAGAGATGTGCATGTACTCCAAAGTCAGCATATTCAAATGGGCTCCAAAACAAGAGGCAGCACCGAATTCGTGATCGAACAGGTTGTTCATGACTTCACTGAGGATTCAGAAGGTAGACATGCCATTAATTGCTATACAAGGGGCGCGATGTAGAGTAATCGAAAGGATGTGCATGGAGTCGCTTGGCCCACTCTGCGGCCGAGTGGGCGGCTGAACGACGCGTGCGCGCATTTTTACTCACCTTCGCTGATCTCGATTTCGGCGTTAGTGCGCTGGAACTTGCCCGGGGCTTGATTCGTATCGGACTTGACACCGTAGCCGAAGAAGTCGCCGAAGACCATCAGCGCCAAAGCCGTGAATAGAACGAAGCGGAATCGCCAAGCGTTGTCCATGGTCGCCGATTGCAGCTGTGATTTACTTTCGTTCGGCTTCGTTGTTGTTCTTGACTTGACGTGACTTGACTTCGGCCAGTCAGCGAGGGCGGACGACACAACAACAACAACAGAAGAGATGCGGTCCACCAACAAAAGCACTTTCAAGTCAGTTTAACGTGAAACTTTCGGCGGCTCCAACTCGCTGATGTGCCTCCAGCTGGTGCTCTAGCAGCCTGCAACAGCGGCCATTCGCAGTCCAGAGCCAAACTTATATCAAAACTAAATTCAACACGAATTCCGACAAAAAACGCTGCAATTAACACTCGAGGCTGGTTGAATCACGAACACTTGTTAAACCACTCAAACTCCACTCGGCGCGTGATGTTCGACTGCCTCAGCTTTTGTTTTGCTCTGCGATCGCCAGATACGTCCTCCGTGCGTGCTTCGAAACTGCAAACTGAAGTACACGCCGCCAGCGAGTTGGCCAAGAAGCCCGCTCTAAAAGTTCGCGTTCAGCGCCATCGTAAGGCAGCGCAAAGCAAGAGTGAGCGCGAGAGTGAGTGAGTGGAATGAGAGGAGCAGCAGCTGAGCGCTAGAGTGCAGCCCCGAGAGACCGATTGAAAGCTGTTCCGTTGAGTTAGCGAACGCAGCGAACACTGTTAAGTGCACTTGAACAAGTAACAGGTCTCGAACGGGGCGCCGCCTGACCTGCCGCCATCGCTGTCTCCGCCGGCCGCCGGCCGCTGGTCAGTGGCATGGTTTCGGGTTTATTACATCAGCCCGCTGAGCTTGTTTCAGCCCAGTTCGCTTTCATCGCCTTGCGCGCGCATTGTTGCATATCTCGTGGTCTAGTCTTGGTTTCCACGGCGCACAGTAGGACGATATGACTGAACTGTGCACAGAAAGTGCGGCTGTCGGCAACTCCACAGTCTGGCAGATTCACAAGACTTCTCCTGGACGCACAGCCAAGGCGACGGCAGTTGGTTCTAATGGAAGTATTGGCAAATCGTATCGTGAACGTATTCTTATGTTCAAAATCGTGTTCTTCCTTCCGCGATTCGAAATATTCGCCCAGTCGTTTGGGTGAAGATTTCTCCATGGTGCAGACGGCGTACTGAACCACGATGGCTGCCAGACTGAAGCGGCACAAGAGTAGCACATAAAAGAAACACAGCAATTGCAAGCGGCGCTCTGTACGTGACTCGAGCCTGCGCAGTGACTCTAACGTAACCCGAAGTGCAGACCAACCGTTGGACTGGCGACGGATGGATGTGGAGAGCGACGGAACAGCTGAGTTGCATTCAACGGCCGAGCCAACCGTTATAACAGCCGCGAAAGAGAACAAACGACAAGCTGTTGCACGCTTTCTCTCTCACCGTAGCGCCAAGCTTGGTTCGTCGACGCTCACAGAGCAGCGGTTTTTATTAAAGTTATGTCAAATTTTGAAATATAACACAAACTAAATAAAGACACTGACGGAATCGTGTTGAAAGTCCGAACTGAAACCTTGCTCTGGATCTGTTTTGCCCTTCTTCCGCTTCGTGGTACAACTGCGCTGAATGAGAAGGGTTGAAATGAGCTTCAGCATTTCACCGAGCACACCGACCCATGAACTTAATTTGGTTGCTGCAAGCGACACCGAAAAACGAGGTGATTCTGTAAAAGTAGGCTCTGTGTGGTTATTCACTCGTATGATGTTCCCTTCAGTCTTCTCTTAGTTTAGCGTACTTAGTTTAGTCGTAGTTTCGTGTAGCTTTCTGTTCAGAAGGGAATCTCGACAACCACCAGTTCTGCCCATGAGTGCGCTGGTGCCTCCATGCAGCTGCCGTCATCCGCAGTCGCTGTTCGTGCCGCACTCAGAGCCGACCGCAGAAGGAACTGTTGCTTATTATTGCTGTTGTCGTTGTTAATGCCATTTCAGCTGCTGCTGCTGCTGTTGCTGTCACTCAGTTGTTCATGTTGTCGTTGTCGTTGTCGTTGTCGTTGTCGTTGTCGTTGTTGTTGTAGTTGTCATTGTCCTGTGGTGCGCTACACGCAGCAACCGGCACTTAAACGGATCCTCGCATTAAATTAAACTCTCCCAGTGGACAACGATTTGGCCATCAGCAGCGTTAACTACGGCAGGCGCTCGAAAGTGGGCCGCAACAATGCAGGGGGCGTGGTCGGCGGATAGGGGAGATGCGACTAAAAGGGTGGACACTTTCAAAGATCGCATTGTTTAGTTTAATTACAATGCAGGCAACCACACACACACAACCCAAGCACGCATACAAGGAAAATCATTTAAAGCGCGCATAAATTCCAATTAGGCTCCGTTATCGAGGGTGGAGGTTAATCGAGGTTCACACACACACACACACACACACACACACACACACACACACACACACACTTGCACTTGAAACTGGCTGCGTTCGTATCACTTTTAATTTCCTCTGAGACGCTAAACGTGACACTGATGAGCATGCTTCTTCTTGTTCTTCTTCTTGGATGCCTACACACAAACACATACACACACACACACTACACACACACACACACACACACACACTCACTAATATATAGTAGACTTCGAGGATTTGCTCATTGCTGTTGTTGTGCCTCCTGCTGTTTTTGGCATGTCACTTGCAAATACTTGCAACTCACATGACAATCTAGTTTAAACAGCTATAATTATCATTATTATAAATTTGCATTTGTTCGGGGCACTGTTGCTGCTGTCGTTGTAGTTATAATGCCTGTCATGTTCAGTTTGTGCTTCCGATATTATGTAAATAGGTTAAATGGATACGAACAACCACTCAAATAGGCAGGCACACGGACATGCACACCATCAAACACACTCACACTTCTTCGGCCGGCCATAATTAAGCTCACATAATTAAAGAAAGGCAAACACCTCACCGCATCTTGAAGGAAGCCGGCTTTCGGCGTGGCCACCGAACCGTGGTTGTCTTCTATTCCCAGGTATCCTTTAGTTATCTGTGAGCGGTCCTTTCCAAGCCCCTTATTGGCTGAACCTTCCACCATCTGCGGGACTTAGGGCACTTTAGTTATATTTTTGTTTCATTTCAATTTCATTTTTATGTTGCATTTCAAAGCCGAGTTCGTCTCTCTCTGCGCTGTCCTTCGCAGCAGATTTGTTCCAGTATCTCCATAATGGGCAAGAATCTCCCATCGCTTTGGTGGCATTTTGTAGTTACATTCAAGTGGCAACGCTTCGCCGCTCTCCTGCTCCCGCCGCTGGCACAAGTGTCACTCTTGAGTTGTCGACTAGTCGAGATGCATATCCATATGCCAGATAATGCTGGGCAATAATTCTGCATGACTGCGAGGGAATTGGAACTGCAAACACGACGGCAATTCGAGTTGCTTGCGGAAATTCGGCTGCTCGATTGGGTTGTTAACTGGATGTCCTGCTGCTGCTGCTGCTGCTACTGCTCCAATGAGCTGCTGTCAATTATTGGCCCAAAGCTGACCGACACACAGCCAAGACAAAGGAAAAGCTTAGAATTGCAATCGTATATGCTTGAAGCAGCATTAAGTGTCTCAATGGATCTACGAACACTTTAAAGGCGCTCTTAAAGGGCACTCACACCGCGTTCGAAACTTAATTCCGTGCTCGGCGTCGATGACCCAAGAGTGAACTACATGAGTTCACGCGGTTCGAATCGGAAAGACTTCCCCCAGCCCCACGACGCCCGCTTCGACTTCAGAGTGTTTTAGAGTACTTCATCTCCCCGTCCTTAAATTCTGTGATTTAATGTTGCATTTAAGCAATTTAAGACTTAAACGACTGCCTGATTTCGAAACTGCACGTGAATGGAGCTTCCTTCCGCGCCTCCCCTGCCTTCGGTGCTGCGGCCAGCTTCTATTCTTTTCATTTTCCAAATGCTTTTCACCACAACGCTTGCCACATCTGAACACGGCATTCGACACACGAGATGTCGTCTAATTCGCCATTTTGCGAAATGGCTCATGCAGGTGTTGCCAAATGCGGCCAAAGTGGTGCTGCACACAAATATTTAGTTTATTGAGGCAGCGACAGTGACGTCGGCCAAACATGCAGTTTCTGCATGTCACACCCACCACTGCCACACCCACCCACGCACACCGAAGCGCCCCGTAAAATTTTAATTTGAAGTTATGTTGATGCGGCCAGCTCTGCGTTTTAATTTCACAAAAAGCTTTTGTGAACTGCCACCACTGCAGCGTGGCAACGCTACACGCTTTAAACTTTAAGGTTCTGCAACGACGGCGAAGTGTGTGGGGAGGCGAGTGCGTGTATGTGTGTGTGTGTTTGTGTGTGTGTGTGTGTGTTTGCATGTGTGGTGCTTGTTTCATGCATGAACGCATTTTAACGAAAGTAAAATTTACAAAGTTTCCGTAATAAAGTTACGCTGAAGTACAGGGTGTCTGCTCGATTCACGGGGCATCCACTGGACTGAGGAAGCGCGGATCATTCCGCTGCCTGCGTCTGGCGAGCAGAGCTGCTGGCGTGCTTCACGAGTGCACGAAATCCCGCTACTTTCGGGGTGAGTCGATTTTAAATCCGGCGGCTTATTAAAATAATTATGGCAACTCTTAATGCAGATCACATGAATTTAAATGAATTGCATAATAAATGCAGCGAATGCAAGTGTGTGTGCGTGTATCGCGCGTGAGTGTGTGAAAATAATTGCGTTGGTAATGCAGGGCCCGTTGTTGTTGTAATACGGCGCTGCTTGCTCAAAGGATGGCAGCTCCGAAAAGAGAGTGAAAAAAGTGATCTGCGAGTTTATTAATTTTTCATTTTTCCACATAATTTTTCGCCCTTAACGAGTTGATTATTAAAATGCATTTCTGCTGTAATAATGAAATATAAATCAATGCGGTTCTTTTTGTTTCTGCCTTTTTGCGGCACAATTTATTGCTTTTTAATTTGACCGCAACAACAACGGCATGAGCAGCGAATGAAGAAAAATCTGTTAATTACAACAACTTGCAGGCCGTTGAAAAGCATTAATTATCGGAGAAAGATAAGGAACCGAATTGAATGCAGCGTTTGTATGTGCAGCTGGCGTTGTTTGTGTAAATAGACACACACACACGTACACACACGTACACCCACGTACACACACACACACACACACGGACTCTCTCTCTCTCTCTCTCTCTCTCTCTCTCTTTTGGCCACCATAAATAACTCTGCACGGCGAAACTTGCGGCAAATCCTGGCTATAAAGCAAAACTACTAAACTGAAAATAATAAATTAGAATTTCGTCCTTCGTCCCGTCCAGCGTCAGCCAGAAGAACACATGTTTTAATCCCGGGACTGCGCTGCTTTTTTGTCTTTAATCTGGCGCTAAATTTACAAGTTCTGCTGCAGGGACCCACAAAACAACAATCTTCTGAAGAAGTTCAAAATTTATGGCTAGGAAGTAGTGCGGCGTTGTTGACCTCTTGCGGAAGAAGACATCCGAAGCAACGCTGCCAGATCGGTGGTTCCATGAACTTAATATGGCGTCTTTTTCTATCCCAAAAGAATTAAAGTGCGAAATCGTTTCTTAAAAATACCGATCCAGTCAATCAATCCTTGGATGGCAGTTTAATCATTTGAATGTCGGAGTTGTTATCGCATTCGCGATTCCGAAACATATTTACATAAATTGACAGGAATCCGGGCGGATGGGAGACGCGACTTATTTAACGAGATGGCAACTCTGCCGTGTTCCACATGAGCTCCGTGACAGAATAAGCAATGAAACAACAACAGCATTAGCACAACATTTGGCTCCGAAATAAATCAATCGCTCCTAAGCAACGCGTGACAGATAACAAGTGTATGCAACACAGCGACAGCGACAACAACAACAACAACAACAACAACAACAACAACAACAACAACAACAACAACATGCAGTGCACAATAATAGCGATCACAATAACAACAGCAGCCACGATGAATCCTCTGTAAATCCTGCAGGCAATCCGAAGAGAAGAGCACAAAAACAATAAAAATGGAACAAAATTAAATTCAGGAAGAATGCATAAAAATGTTTGTTTTCCTGGCTCTGTCACACCCAGTTGGGCACTTCGATTCCCCTCTCTCTCTCTCTCTCTCTCTCTCTCTCTCTCTCTATCGCTCGTTTCCTGACTTCAACTACTCAGCTCTACAAATGCAAATTCAGTTGTTTTTGGCAAATATTTTTACGACCTCGCCATATTGTCTTCTTCGACACGCCACTTGAGCAATGTTGCCATAAAACTCCTTGCCGCTGCTCGAAATTCCTTTTAGGGATTTCTCTACATCGGAGTCTCGTACTCTTCTGGTGCTTTCTTCAGCCGGTAACAATTACTTAACCCGTTGAAGCAGTTCGCGCTGAATAACAAACCAGTGACGTGTGTCGAACAACACAGGCCGAGTGATTGCCGGCGAGGAGGGGGCACAACACTATAAAAGCTGTTAAAATCCAGTTCTTGGATGGGAATCCCAATGAATTTATTGGTTTAGATGAACTTCAATTTCAACGATGATGATTTTTATGGGCGTCGAACTGCATTTCATTCGGTGGCTCAGATTTTATTGCCGCGAATGATGCACCTCTTGTATGGAGCACAACCCCGGAAGCACTAACTTCGCCGTCGCGTTGATGCCAGTCATGTAAATCGATTTAATGCGTCCATAAATTTATCAATTTAAATGTACTCGTTCAGTGTTTGCTCGAAACTTCTTGGACGTGCTCACGTAGGACCTCCTTGAAGCCCTTTAATGGCCCGAAAGGGTTCCCCGCATCTTCAGCGGCGTTCATTTGCCACCTCAAAACAATGAGATGGCACCACTAGAATGCTCACCCATTCAAGCACACGACTCTTTGCCCCAGCCACATCCGCAGCACAAAATGTTGCCAGATTCAGTGACGGCGCAGCTCTGCTCCGAAGAAAGAAGTTAATTACTTGAAATTAACGTAAGCGCAGCTGCTCATTAACCGTTTCTTTCTCTCGCAGTGCATTAAGTGCAAAAAGCTTCCCTTTAGCATGCTTTTAGTGAAACAAGCTAAACAAAAAGACTAAATTTACGCAAGCGGCAACTAATTAATAAGCGAGCGAAGAACGCGCTAAAAAATACCCCAAAAAATCCCATAATTACCCGGATTACTTGGTCGCAAATAACAGCAACATGGCGGAGGAGGGGCAGGAAGACATTCTCAAAGAAATCCGATACAGTTGCATACTTTTCGGGGCACAAACAGAAACACCGCGCGGCGGGGAAAACGGAACCTTGTAAAAATTAAATTAAAACTCAAAATGCATGGCAACCCTTGAGGTTGCTTAGTGCAAAGGGGCGTGGCGTGGCGTGGGTGGCAGACGCCACTGTAACTTCAGCGTAATTGTGCGCCGCAGCGCCGCATTCATCAACGTGTTCAACATGCCACGGAAACGGAAGTTCATTACGAACAAGTATGTAAAAAAATCTACTCTGGTACGAAGAAGGAAAGAAGTGCGGATTGGGAGAGAGGGACCAAACACACTCCAGGGGAGGGAGTTCACGACACGAAGCAGGGATGTCGTCGCTGTCACGTTGACTTTAAACTTTCGGTCTTCATCAACAAATTGAATGCAGTTAATAATTGAAGCATATGATTTCAAGAGCAACACAATTATTAAATCCAAACTGATTGTAACGAATATGTTTAAGGAGAAAGTTTCAAGTTGCAAGCTTAACTAATAATAAATCATAATAAACAATAAAATGTATCGCATTTATAATTTAATCAGTCACTAAAATTATTCCATGTGGGTCATTTATTAGTTTAAAAATATATCGTATACTGTATAGTAGACATGATATCTGAACGCGGTTGGCAAATCCTTCCTAATTCGAAGCTCCTTCAAGACGCCGGAACAACCCTGAATTTTGAGCAGCTTTGCACAGCGTTCCAGCTGCGAGCCGCTGCCAGAGACGCTGTTTATGTAAACGGAGAAGCACTTTAATTGAACTTATTTTATTACCCACAACTTGTTTACTTTCCCCGTGTTCTTTTCGTTCCCGCTTAATCTGCACATCTGCCTGGCGGACAGACGACACCCACGCAGACGCCGACGCCGACGCCGACGCCGACGTATCGCCTCATATTTTATCGCCAGGCAGTGCAACAAAAGCGTGAAATTCAATACATCAGGAGGTGATGAAAAGAAATGCAAAATTTACGAGTCACAAGCTTTCATGATTCTATTTTGATTTAAATAAATTGCATTCCACGCGCGCCGTAATAAAGAATATAAAAATATAATCGAAGCAGCAACGAATGAATACTCGCACATGCAATAATAAGGAAGCAATAATTTGCACGAGGATATGAAGAGCAAGAATTTCATGTTGCCGCTTCTTGTTCCTTGCTAAAGCTTTTGTTATACTTTCCAGCGCATTATGAAGGTTCGCCATCCGTCCGCCGCGCTTCCGCTGGTGTTCGGGGCACGAATAGAATCAGATTTTCATGTTTCTTTTACGGCTAACGCAGGAGGCGGGGACGTTATATTGGTTTACACTCCCGGACTTGGCCACCGACTCGTGCATCTTATCTGGCAGGCAGGCAGGGCGGCGCATGCAAGTTTATATGGCTGCCCATTAAATGCGGAACCGGAAACTGTTTGCTTTATTTGAGCAGCAGAATAAAAATTAAAATTAACGAGGAATGCAAGACTGATTCGGCGAAGAATAGAGGCCGGGGCCGTAAAAAGTGGCGGAACGAATTGATAAATTGGATGATGACATGTCTCTATGCGACGAGTCCCTCGAAGGAGCCCGCAAGCGGTGAAGCGGGGCGCAGCAGTGAAACGCGATAAGAATCCGAAGGCTGTAAAAGAACTGCTCCATTGAGATGGAGATAAGATGCCGAAATAAAAAAGCCCCACATAAAAAGCAACTTTGATGAGTCCCCGACAACTTTTCTTCTCCTCAACGGAATCTAAGAGCTACGAAATTCTAGCTTGAAACGAAATTCTAACAATTTATCGCAGTTGTGAGGATGTGTCAGGAAAATCGTATCTCTTTTCTAATGAAAGCAAAGTCTTAGTCCGAAAGTTGAGTGTAATAATCAGTTAATTGAGTTCGATTGATCTTGAATAGCTTCACAGAACAGATTAATTAACACTGCTTAAGGTGCTTTCCTTACACTCGTTTTTCCATCTGACAGACAACTTAATCGCAGTTTTAAAATTGAGCCACAGGCAACTTACTCAGCTCCCAACCCCCCCCCCCCGTCCGGTTCGCACCCTCCTCCCCCCCCCCCCCCCCACAGGCGAGCAAACCAACTGAAGCACTCATCCGCAGAATCAGTGCAATAAATTGTTGTGTTGCTTTCTGCTTTTTATATTCGCTTATTTACTTTATTTGTAAGTCCTTTTTTCGTGCGCTTATTTTACAGGTCCTTCGGGCCAATAAAAAGTTCGTTTCGTCGCTGAAGCTTGTCACTCGGCGGCACACGTCACAGATGCAGAGTTCTTTTATTTGTTTGCGCATTAAAAACGAATAAAATTTCCAAATTGAACTCCTGAAATCGGCAGCACGTTCGTTACGCAGCATTGAGCTGGAGTCAATCAATTAAAGCAATTCAATCAGATGGCGTCACGTGATTGACGCAGCGCCAACTTGTAACGATTCTCAATTTCACTTCATTCAAAACCGAATCGATACGAATACGATTGGAATACGATTGGAATACGATTGGAATACGATTGAAGCATCTGCTGTACTTCAGCGCCTGAAAGCAGCCCCGCGAGATGGAGGACAGCAGGATGGAGGCAAAGCTTGATCACGCCTTTTTGATGACAGGTCCTGAATTACAACAATGATTGTTGCTTGGCTATCAGCGTTGACGGGAGTGGATCAGTGAAGAAGAAGGAATCAGTGAAGAATGTAACTCCATATGGTCCACTAGTTCATGAGGTCTACATAAGCTGTGGCCAGACTGCAGATTTAGTGGACGATTGCGTGGAGGGACTGTACACGCATCTTATGCGTACCTCTTTGCATACTCCTCGGAGGGTCCGCCGCCAACTCACGGCAACCTCTCATCCGTTCTCCCTGCCCCTCCCCCTCCCCCTCCCCCTCCCCCTCTTGTCGTCAACGATTTTACGCAAATTATCGTGCTCCTCAAATATTGACATCAATGGCACCGAACGGCCGGCCGCAAATAAGGCTTAAGGCTGTCTTTTCGTTTACCGCAACAGTGTTGCTGCCTAACTGAGTGTCGCCTAATGACAAAACATACATACACCCACACGTAGCCAAGCGCACTCGGCCTGAACCGTGCCACCCACCCGTCCACCCACCCGCCCCCAAGTGACCAAAGAAACCGACAACCACAGACAAAGCGACGGAGCGAACATATCGGGATGGATTACCAGCCAAAGGACAAACGTCTAAACGTGTGAGCGTGACACACACACACACACACACACACGCACACACACACGCACACGCACACGCACACATGCACACAACAGAGATGGTAGATAAACATTTGCATTGGAATGATTGTGCGTGAAGGTAGCTTGAAACCATTGTTGCTTATCATATCTCGATTTATGATCTCAAAAGCCGTTTTCTGCAACATGCTTCAGTGCAATTCATGTGGATCTGTCCATGTTGTGGTCGTCGTGGGTAAGGACCCGAAGGATATAGAAGAAATAATAACAAAACAACATAACATAAATAATATTGTAGCCACATAAATACAAACAACAGCAAAGGTCTCGAAAATTGCCCAGTAGAAGGGTGGAAAAGATCAAATGCAGGTTTTTCAATGCAAAATTAGAAATTAGAAAAAGTGCAGAGTATAAACACAACACGGACAGAAAATCTTGCTCAATAAAAGGTAGACAATTTTTAATTGCGCGATAAGTTTTGCGTAATTTACAGCTGGTTATTACAGGCACGCCCCTTGCAAACAGCCATCAAACAGGCACAGCCCCATCCCCCGCTGCATCCAGTACATTTTACGACAGTAACGTAACGTCTTCAAATGATATTACGCATTTTTCAGAAAATTTTATCGACAAGTTAATCACAAAAGCAGAACGCGGCTACTTTTTATGTTATCTCTGCAGCAATTAACTCTCAGCATACGCCCCGGGCGCCGACCCGACCGAGCGTTTGGCTCTAATTAAAGTCGCGCCTTAAGTTGGCCCCGGAAGTGCGTACGTCACCACCCCCCCCCCCCCCCATCCTCCTCGATTTTATGCCGATATAAATTATGAAAATGTTTCATATTTTCTGGTCATAAATTTTGTACAAATAAAATTCGGCTTTGTTGGTACTCGCACCATCCCGATTATCGTGAACCCTCTCCTGCTCAGGTCAGACACGGCTTCCATCACCGGCTTTACTTTGGGCTGTCCCGAGGCCTCTGCGCCCACCTCCCGGTGATAAAGGGTGCTCATTAAAGTGTTGTAAAACCCACGCTCGGCACCCCTTCTGTGTTTGTATGTAATTCGTCGGGGCGATTATTTCGCTGTTCGCCACATTTCGCTTACGTCGAATTATTGTTGGGCAGACGGCGTGCGGGTCACCAACAACAAGTGCATGAATACGCAATGAGATGGCTTGACGACCGGGAAAACTATTTCAGCAACTCGAAGCTGCTCGAAAGCTGCTAAAAATCGTAGCAGAGAAACTTTTTAAATTTAAAATTTGCACTTCTATTGCAGCTGGAAACAAAACAAAACAGAACACAAGAAAGCAAAAAGTGTTCAAACACAGAACCCGTTATTCATGGAGAAACGTTTTTATGTCAAAGTTTTCCATAGTGGGGAATTCTTATCTTATCAAGCAACATCGTTTTATGTGGTCCTGCATCCATTCATTAAATTGAATCGGATGCCAACCACATCCCAAGTTTCTCGGCAGGTCTCAGTCCCGCCTCCTCGTCCTCCCTCCAGCTCGTGGCTGGGCCACATTTGGCCAATTTCATTTTTCAAGTAGAACTCATCAAAGTTTTATGGTTTTTTAACTCCTTTTTACAGTCAGCGCGGAAGACATCCGAGTCCACATCCACATCCACATCCACATCTCGCTCGCGCAGCTGGACTGAAGCTGTCGTGTCCAACAACCACGGAGCGAAACAACAACGCCGGCAGTAGTTCTTCAGGTCCACCATTCGTTTCGTGCTGCTGCTTGTCTTCGCATAAAATGCTCGAAATATTATGACGTTACATTACATCACTTGGCGCTGCCTTACGTAACGTAACGTCGGGGTTTTCTAGTTCATCCCGAGATGTTCTGGTACAAAAGTTTTACAACTTTTATGGTCGTCCGTTTGCCGTTCGTGTTTCAATTTAATTACTAAGCGCAGCCAGTGCAATTTATTCAAAGACAGCGGAGGCAAAGGGTTAAACCCAATTCGTGTCCCTTCACACTGGGAAGAGGGCAGCGGACCAATTCACCAGCACGTAAAGAATGAATGCAGCAATTTAATTCAACAAAAAGTCGGAAATACTTGGGACAAGAAGAAATCGATGAAATGCCTATAAAAATACTCCTCGCTATGGAAACATCTCAATTTATCCGAACTGCTGTTGCAATAAAAGTTATCATTTAAAATTTGGAAAGAACTGAAAGCAACTGAGCGCCTTTCCTCGGCCATTCACACAGCTTCCAGACCTTGGCGAAGCGTATTCGTCCCTTTTATAATGAAAGGAATCTGATTTGCATATTAAGCGAGTGCACGGTGCCACCAGCGCGCGGAACTTCACGGCGACTTCCTTAAAATTAAAAATCCTGCATTCTTGGCCAAGAGACTTAAAGGATCGCACTAACTGTTGCGCGGAGAAGAAGCGCCAGCGAAAGCGAAGCAGGAGTAAAGCAGAAAACTGGATCCGGGGACAGGGGACAGGGGACTCCTTTCGGGGCAGCTCCAGCGCTGAACTGCTTTGACATTTAACAGCTGTCGTCGGAGCTGGTTCGCCATGTTTTGTTGGCTAATTACAGAGAGCTCAATGCATGCAAAAAGTGCGCCAAAGTGCGCCGGGTGCGGGACCAAAACAAAAACAGCAACAAGATGGCAGCGACGCCAAGCGAAAGTCTCCAAGAAGCGCACAGGAGCATGCCAACCACGTTCGCCTTCAGGAACAGACAAGCTAACAGTTTTATTACTAGCAACTGCTCCAGTGTTGCTCACGTCAGTTTCCTCGCCCTTCATTTTTTGCTCTGAATAAGGTTGCCGTCTCTGCAGCGCAACTCCAACATTGGCGAAGCAAAAAGATTTTTAATTAAAACCAAATTTTTGTTTGTTGCAGCAAAAGCACGAAAATGTTATTTTATGCTATAATTATAAAAGCCATTGGCAACACTGAGCGACACAGTTCAACACGTGTAATCAGAGGCAGCCAAGCAGCCAGCAGCCAGCTGCAATCTACCTGTGTTGCCGCTGCATTCGGTGTGGTTGTTGTTGTTGTTGTTGTTGTTGCTGTTGTTGTTGCTGTTGCTGTTGTTGTTGCTGTTGCTGTTCGCTACCAACAATTGTCCTAATTTAATCGTTCAATTAGTTGGCAACTCCGTCTGTAATTATTGCCAACTTTTTATGCCATAAAACGTTTCAAAAGACGAGTTGCACATTCTACAGAATTACCAACATTTCTTTCTGATTTAATTTGGTTGGATTGAATTAGGGTCCGAAATGGACGCTTGGCATTCCGTTAGAAGGAATTCTTAGACGACTGTATCGCCTTCATTACATTCGGCATTCCTAATAATGCATGAAGGCAACTTTTGACCAGCCAAATACAGTGGAATAGTTTGTAGCTTGTTCGCCCTTTTAATCCCTTCTCGCAGGAATTCATTTCTCTCATGATCACGCTGTCTGCTGAGGCCAACTTATATTTTAATTATTGCATTTTAATGAAATATATTCACTCTCTCATAAAAGGTAGACGTCAAACGTGTCCTGACTCGCCGATGCAAGTCATTAAGAGAAGTTTACGGCGAGAGCTAACATAATATGCACGAAATTAAACATCATCGGCTATATTAGCAACCGTGCTCGGTCGCTCAGCCCGACGACAGACTTAACTGCCAGAGCCAGCCATCAAAGGAACACCTTTCATGTCAATAAAACCAAAATAAACGGCCAAACATAACCTCAAAAAGGAATGTCCAAACTCAACTAATGGCTGGCATTTAAAGGCACGGCCAGTGGCTATGCGAGGAGGGAGAGCAAGTTGTGCTGGATAGGAAATTATAAACGAATAACAAAGGCGAATAGCAACAGCGTCGACAACAACAACAACGTAGAAGCAGTTTTAATAAAAGTACAAAAATAAATACGAGCTCATAAAAACATTTCAGATGCTGTGCGAAAAGTAAATAATAAAGTGCAGCATAACTGCAGATAGCTATTTGCATAAAAAGCATGAAGATATACTCGTAAAATGGAAAATCAACAGTGGCAACATTGTCGGAAATAATTGACACTTTGTGAGTGCGTAAGGACAACCGGATGCAGGGACATGCAAAGTCTGAACAAACAATACACCTCCCCCCCCCCTTCTATGCCGGAGTCAAGGGGATGGAGGCAGATCCGAGCTAAGAAATCTCCTCAGAAACGATAACGGAAATAATAACGAACGTGCTGTTGTTTTTGTTGTACTCGTAGCTGGGAACATGCAGGACATGTCGTAAATATAAATAAATGACATGCCACATCTTAGCCAATCGGGAAGACACCCGAAATTACTTAAGTAAAACTGTACGACATGCCAAAGTAGAAATGCTCGAAGAGGTTCTGGAATTGAATGCCAGGAGCGGGCGGGGGCTGCAAGGGACTGAGTGGAAACCTGCAGCTGATGAAGATGTCAGAAGAGACTCGTGTTTCGCAATAACAGAATTTATTATTTTTGTGGAATTCTGAGAATGTGTATATGTGTATATGTGTATAAGTGTGTGTGTGTATACATTCTACGAGTATATATGAATACATGGCATCACCATTCACACATTCGAATGGATGCGACAAAACAAATGATTGACAGTTGTTGGAGGAACCGAGTTTTCATAGCGAGCTTGTTTAATTGAAAGATACACTCGGTATCATTTTATTGCCTCAACATGACGTCCGCAAATAAAAGAGGGAAATTCCTTACGCGACGAAGAAGGAGGAGAAGCTGTAAAACCCATGATAACTGCGATAAATGGATGGCATCTGAGCGAAGCTGTAAAATTGCTCGGGAACGCAACCATATTAGTTGGCATTCGTATGCAATCGCACGCTTGTCTGCGCTTTATTCTTATAATAATCAATATTATTTGTCGTATCGAATTACTGCTTGCTTGGGATTAGCAACCGTCCTCACGTCATTACTAACAAATTCATTATCTCGTTTCTTCTCCTTAATTGTAAAGCAGTAGAATTCTGCACGCTGCGATAATGAGTAAAACTAGATATTGAATGAGTTCATACGATTGCAGAATGTGCAGTATATGGGCCGCATGAAACAGGTCATTCCCACGGGGTTCGAGAAGTATGCACCACACATAACGGGCTCGTTTTCCACTTGAATTTCCGGACGAGAACAACATTGTTTCGCCAACAACACTGCAACAATATGGCAACATTGTGAAGCTTAATGCTCGGGCGTAAAACTTCTGAAGTAGCAATTTACAGAATTTCCTGTGTGGTCCTTGTATCTAGTGGATTTCATTAGTAGTTGTTGCATGGCTTGTGGATTTGCGGTTGGCAAAACTTCTGCTTCGAGCCAATGCTGCCAATGCTGTCAATAATTGGCTTTGCATACTCGCAAAGTGTACAAAATGTAATGCTTTCGTCGAGGCACTGGAACGCACCGTCAAAGGGTTCATTTTTTCTTGCCATCTGACTTCCACCATACAGAGTCAGAGAGAGTTGTGGCATTCAAACCATTTAGAGACTAAAAGTTCGGCTTTTAAAAATTAATAAGCTTTCAGTTTTGCACTTTTCAGCGCGCTTTAAGAGCGACACTTTGCTTTGATTTGTCAAGCGTGACGGCGCGCCACCGGAAAGGGTGAACTTTGAAGAGCGGACCCTTCCCAGTGGTAATTAGCCACATTTGGCTACGCTAAGGAGCTTACATGAAACACACTCGCAGTGCCGTTTATAGATCACTGTTTGTTTTTGTAGCTAATTGCTGCAAAAATATTGAGTCCATAAAAGTACGGGCTCCAAACACTGCCAGCGAGTTGCCAGTCGCCAGTCGCCAGTCGCTGAAGATGCCTGTTTTCGGCATGTTCTGTTTTTGAACAAGCTTCCAACGCAACCTGCGCCTACCTTCACATGTGCCAGCAATTCTTCGGCGCCCTAAGCAACCCCTCGTGCGGTGGCAACACTTCGCCAGCTTCGCAGCAGCGCAGAGCTTCATTGAAACAGAAGCGGAAACAGAAACAGAAACAAAAACAGAGGGCGATGGAAAGTAAACACGTGTTCCGTTTCGTGAAGAGGCAACGCCACATTTTGTGTGCTGCTATGGGCTTTATTATTAGTGGGAATAAAAGCGCTAAAGTCGGCTTAGCGCAAAACAAGCATCCTTCATAACTCGCTGTTTGTTTTTCCAATTGCTTTGCTTGAAGTCGTATTTCATGAGAATTGAATTCACAAAGCAGACCGTTTTATTTGTCTAATTTGGCTAAAAGCCCTTCTCATGCAAAATCAATCGAATCCATTTAAATCAGTGGCGTCTTTTATGGCGGCTTGCAATAAAAACTAAACTTAGCTCGAGTTAATAGCTTCTCACACGCTGCCGCGAGCGGAACGTGGTTAAATCCAACTAAATGCTTTTATTTAAATTTTATGACTTACAGCGAGCACGGCGGAGGGGGGTGGGCTGGGGTGGGGTGCTAGTGAGTGCAGCCAGGAGTGGATACCCGCAGGAGCAATCAAATTTTTATGCTCCCGCGTCCTGCATGATTTGGAAACAAGAGAGACGAAACTAGTCGATAGTCGGTGTCAGCAGCCAGAACAACATCGAAAGGAGAAGAACACGAAATGCCATTTGTAAAAATAATTACCTTGCAGATGTGTTTTCCGAACGAATCCGCGCTGTTGGTGCTGTCATTGGAAGCATTGACAGTGACAACTGGCGTCTAGGTTGCACAGTGGGCCACAAACACCACCAGCGCGATATTGCGGATGTCTGCATCGAACTCCAAAGAAATGTCAAATAATTGCAGCGAGAAGTGACACAGCGAAGAGAGTTCGCTATGGTTGAGTTGTTCCTAGAGGTGCGTTTATCCTACTGCTTCATACGACTCTAGACCTTAACCGAGAAACTGTTCCCACCGTCGAACTGCTCTCTCCGCCGGTTCTGATGTCATCCTCTAGCGGTCTGTGTGCCCGACGCGGCCCCTCGCCCGTCCGCCTCCCCTCTCCTCGCCGGGCGCTTCCTTTCTTCCGTTAACAGAAACCAATTTAAATCTAAATGTTAATACTTTTCGTGTGCTTCGAACCACTTCTCCTGCTTCTGGGTGACGCAGGGTGGAGGGCGAGCCGGTCGGCGGGGCGCTGCTGACATCCGGATCCGTTTGCGTTCTGATAAATGTTTACGACGCCACCAACGAGCGAGTGCAATAAAAACGCACTGGAAACTATAAAATTTTGCAAAATTCAAATATTCACTCATAACGGGAAAGTGAGCAGCTCGGGTGACAGTTGGATCCTGTCTGTCACACCCTGCCGTTTGCGTGCGCGTACAGGGTGGGTTGCAGTCGTAAAATTTAGCAAAATGTGTGAAAAGGTTTCGTCGTCGTTATTATCGTTGTTGTTGCTGTTGCTGTTGCTGTTGCTGTTGTTTTAATACGTAGGTATTATAATTTTAGTGTTTTGTTTGGCATTTTTATGCATTTGTACTTCGTCATTCGTTGTAATTGCATTCAAAGTCTGTTAGCTTAAGTGTCAAAATGCAATAACAGTAAAAACATGCAGCAGTTTCAGTCTCATTACATGTGTACATGTGCGTGTTGCCGGAGTGTGCGTGTGTGAGTGCGTGAGTGCGTGAGTGTGTGAGTGTGTGAGTGTGTATTCATTCAATTGAAGTGCGACGAAATAAAAGTGGCGCTTTGATCGAGTCTTGAAGTTTAATGTTCTGTCTGTGAACTCAATTTATTAGGGAAACTTACTGGGATCCTTCAAGCCTTTATTTTTACCTCCTCGATTCATCCGGAGTCGGTTTCTCAATGAAACCATTGAAAAAATCAGTCTTCGAGTCGTTGCTTTATTGTGCTTTTAAAGGATGTCAAAACAGTTCAAGCCATCGCTCCGTTCTTTTTCCGTATTCTGCACATTTGCCATTTCATTAAAGCACGCGTCAGTCGATAAGCATCTTCTGCTGCTTCTTCTTCTGCTCGTCCCCCACTCCGCGCCCCTCTTCGGGCAACTCCTCGGCAGTCGTTTCGCTTAGATATGGATACTCTCTGGTGCTCGAGCTCACTTTCTAATTATTGCAAATTCCTTTTTATAGATACTTTTATTACCGCTACGCTTGTCACTCAATTTTAACGAAAATCAAACAATGGATGCGGTCCCACAGCCACAGCCACAGTCAGAGGCAGAAGAAGCGCAACGAACACGACAGCAATAAGGAATTATCACCTACTTGCGCCAAAATAAAAATAATCCCACTTGAAGCCGGCTTGCCGCAGACACGCCCCATCTATACTCATCCGCACTGCAGCGTTGCAAAGTATCAGAGTTCATTTCCTCATTAAGCAGCAAATCTTGAAGATTTCCACTTAACAACAGCAACAACAACAGCAACAACAACAGCAACAACAGCAACAGCAACAACAGCAACAATAATAACAATAACAATAACAACAACTGATAAACAAAGCCGTCAACAAGAATGGAAATGCAAAGGAAATGAAAGGAATTAATTTTTCTTATTTTGTTCTTGACTCGTTGTTGCTTTTGTTGTACATTATGTTCGTTGTACGTACTTAGGTATTTTTATTTTCGGAGAATTTCTCCCTCCGTACAATTTATGGATCTGGAAGAATCCACGCAAAGCCAAGGAAGCGCAACTAATGACTGCAGAAATCCACAATCAAGTGGCCAGAAGACGGCCGGGCGTCCAGACAGCAATATGGCCGAGCACCTTCCTGCGACGAGCTGTCAAGTCCAAGCGAGCGAAAGCAAGCAGAGCCAGCCGACTGCCAGGGGCGGGGAGGGCACAAGTCAAATGCACAGGCAACACTTATTTTAATGAAAAATTCTAATTTACCAATAATGCCGGAAATGACGTAGTTGCAGTGGGGGAGGGCGGGGGTGGCCGTCCATCAAGGCACGTAAGATACGCAAATTACTGGACACGACTTCCATGAGATCCATTTGCAGAGATAAAAATCTGCTAACGGGAACTTTTGTGTTTGTGGCCATTTCCGCATCCTCGACGTTGCTCTCGTGGTCCAAACAATGCGGCGTCCTCATCCATTACAACAACAATTAAAATATCTTGCTTGCAGTCAGATGACAGTCAGTTCGGAAGCGTCACTCTGTCGCTCTGTCACTCTGTCAGTCTGGCACACTTTCATGCCGCCACTCTCTCAGTCCTTCGTTCAGTCAACCTTTGAAAGCAATGAAGTCGAAAACTCATCAAGCTGAATGAGCCAGCGTCAAAATCGCTTCACTTCCGCTTGAATAACGGTAGTTGTATCTACACATTGTGCCAGCGAACAGCTAAGCACAGTTGGCCGCAAGAAGCAGCTCCACCCTCTGCAAATAGCTGGCTGTCCAGCGAAAAAACGGAGAGCAGAGGAGCTGAGATATCCGACTTTCGTGAACGTGAACGTGAAGTCTTGAGATTTTCTTTCAGATATCTTGTAGATGCTGCAACAAATTAATTAAAACATTTGTCCGAGCAGATGGGGCTTTAAGTGGGGGCTGGTCGGGGGTGTTTCCACAACCTGTCTATTTGTCTATTTGTTGGTGAACCGTAGCAAAACGATTCCATTCCATGTCGCTTTTTTGAACGTTGTTTCAGTCGGAATTTCTGTCCTTTATGGCAGATTTTTGTTAGGGACACATTTTTGTTAATGGACGAAAACGTCGAGGTACCAGAATGTTTTTGTTTCGGATTCCGTCCGAGAGAACATTAACCACCACATCTACACTTGAGCTTAAATCAGACGGGCAGCAAGAGTGAACTCAGCGGAGGCACAAGTAGAAGGAACGTCGATTAGAAGCATCGAAGGAGTTCCAAGGTTGCAGTGCGACAAAACGTCGGAATACAATGGAAAACGTGAAAATCGAACACATCTGTTATGAAATCTTGTTGCCATGGAGGACGCAAATTATTAGGGCAGGGCAATTACTAGATGAACTTCGACACTAACAACAAGCAACACATTTTCAAAAATTGTTTGTGGGTTCGCTTTCCGAAATTCGCTTGCCCAAGCTCAGGGCCGACGAGGATCCTCGTTTGCTTCCTCAGTGACTCTTCTTACTCGAAACAGGTTCAGGTTCGGAAACTAATCGTAATCAGATGGTAGATTTAATACACTACGTGTACTTGTAATGTGAAATTCAGAAACCGAGGACCGAAACACTTCTAGGACGAAGCGACAGAAATCGGAGATTCCGAAGAACTTTAAAATTAACTTCTGAAATAATTATATGTGTTATCCAGCGACATGCGAAAGGTTGTCAACATTTCCAACACATTTCCGCTTCCATTTCGACATTGAAATCAAGTCGTCGTATCCGCTTTTGCCTTTGCTTCTGGTTCCTTTCGCTCGAAGTGAGTTTCAAACAAACGTGCCGACCAACATTCGCATCCGCTCTTTCGCCAGTACATGCCCTTCGCCGTAAGAAGCAGGACCTCAGAACCATTTGACTACAAACCCCAAATTGCGGCTACACAAAACAACCGCACCTTGTGTGACCTCAGACCACAACGACGACGCTGGCCTCGGCACCATGAAGTGTAACTTCCAGCAGCAGCTGACTATTTTGCATGCCTGTGCGCGGTGTGGGGCTCCGCGGGTCTGCGGCAAGGATAAAAGGTAGCAGCAGCCAACTGCTGAGACTGAGGCTGACAAATGTTCCTCATGTTCGCGGTACGCAGCGACATGTTATCTGCATGGGAGCGCATCCATGTGTGAACATATGTTGAAATAATATTTTGAGTGATACAGATACGAGCTCTGCGACACACTTACATGTGTACAGACCAGAGGATGCCGTATGATCATAGGTATGGGTCGGGAGTACGACAGTGGGACGTGTGTGACGTGCGCGTTTCGTTTTCATGGATGCGATTGCTAAAAACAATGTCTGTCTTCGGGATCTCTTAAGCTGTAAAGAAAGGTTCTTGGAAAATGTTTTACTTGCGGTGTTCAGATTATAAATGCAGCAAAAATCTCGCTTAAAAGCGCTGTATTTCGATATATTTTCATTTGGCACTTCGTCGTTTTGATCCACCGTGTAACTGCGTTGACTCATCATAGCTGCAAAACATTAAAACAAGTTTTGAAAACATTACGTAACCCTTCCGCCCGTTCCACCCACCAGCGCAACAACCCCAAGCAGACCACCCGGCAGTTTCTTGAACTCTTCGACTGGAGTTCCGCGAATCGGGAATCGGTACAAATTACAATAACAGAACAATACGAGTGCTCGTACATGCGTCCAACAACGACAACACAGAAACTGCAACAAAATCTGACAGCTCGATGACGTATTGCTAAAGGATGGTTGAAGCAGACAATCAACGCACACACACACACACATACTGGCACATATGCGCCCACTCGTTGACATGTGTGCGTGGGGGCACACGTTCATGATTTTTCGATTAAATTTATGGATTGGCATTTTTGCATTGTTTGTGAAATATTGTTTTAGCATTGAAGCGGCGAAGTGCGTGTGCGTGTGCGTGGGCTTGGGTGTGTGTGTGTGATAGAGTTTGCGGTAACCGTGGTTAACCGGTTGGCAGGCTTTACTTGCACTCACGCCAAAGCGCCGAGTTAGTCAATGTTGACTGCCGCAAATGGAGTTGGCAACGCGGGTGACTGTGTTGACAGTGGAGTACTTTAAAGTCAGTTCGCAAGAACGCAGCAGAGAGGGGAGGGGAGAAGGGGTGGCGGCCATTTTCCGAAGCCCCGCAAAATTCGAGCATCATATTTCTGTGGTTCCTTTTCAAAGTCTCCAGGGAACCCTTTTTTCCAATTTGCATTAAATTGATTCTGTTGATTTTGTTTATTTTGATTCTTTTGCTGGAGCTTTGATGAATTTTCATTGGAATCTGGTGGCTGGAAGGGGAAAGTGGAGGGGTGGAAGGGGTGGTGAGGACGGAAAATCGAAATAGAACGGAGTGCAAAAAATCAAATTTGATTCGTATTAAATTTTTAATTTGCTGTAAATTGCAGTTTCCCTCCGTGCAGTTGTTGTTGTGAGTTTTATTGGCGCCCGCCAGCAGTCTTGTCTGGGGAGGGAGGAGCATAGGAATGTGCGCCAGAAAAGAGGGCGGCATTGTTTTGAACTCGCACAACTCGTTCCCTGGTTAACATCTTCGGAGTTGTTCCCGGTCGAATGATTTTAATTATGCGTTTTGGGCCAATCATCATCTATCACTTTTCTAAGCCTCTGTGAAAACATATTTCCACATTTGTATATCCGTCGAAATCACTGCGGGTACCCGAGAAGCCCAAATTAATTCCTGGAAGCAGGTTTTCGCATCCACGCAGCGAAGCCTTCTGGTACGCCAGCAGATGATTTATGAAGTTTCACGACAGCTCCGAGGAATACCATAATCGGCAACTCAATATTTGTGTCGTTGTCCCCGGTCCCGGAAAGCACTCGACTGGCTGTTTGACGCAACTTGACTCGACTTGACGCACATCTCGAGCTCACGCATCGAGTGCGAAGTGCAAACAGATTACAAAGGACATTCAGACATTCTGACGGACAGCCGCCGCTCTTTTCTTTGTCGCGTACCCGAATTTGTTCGAGTTCGGGTGCGAGTATTTATCTAAGCGACCTCCAAGACTTGTCCACGGAAGCACAAAGCAATCCGCCAAAGAGCAATTAATCAAAGCTCAAAAACTGGGGGAAGTCCGCTTCCGCCGTCGCCGTCGCCATCGCCGTCGAAGTCAGAAGGACGCCAGGACGCGTCGCAGAGATGGATGTTTGACAAAAGGATATCGAGAACAAGTTTTGAAATTAAAAACTCAATCGCTTCGTGTTAAGACACTTAAAACTCACAAAAAGGGAATTTCGCTGATTTCACAAAAAGGGAAGAAAGGATGAATGGATGGATGGATGGATGAATGGATTAAAATTTGACGTATGGAAAATAATGGTCGTCGCTGTTGTTGCTGGAGTACATAAAAAGACCTAAAAGGACATAAAAGGAACATAATGTCAAGCGGCTCTTATGACACTCCGGCGTGTTTGTGCTTCGGTTGGAAATACAAAGCAATGCGTGTCCGCCTTTTCGACTAAATTCAGAACTTAGCGCCTTTCAAGTACACTTCGGCCTGTGGTACCTTCAATAATATTCGTAAGCCAGCCAGGAGCAATCTTATCCACTTGCACATTCGTAGACAGAATGAAAACGATGTCTACTGGATGTGAGTGAGTGAATTATGAATTATTTCCAGCCTTTGACTAAAGCGTATTTCCAGTGATTGCAATAATTTGCGACTACTCACCAGTGCAACTACTCTGATCTATGGTTGTAGATATAAATAAGCAGGAACTCGTATTTACGGCCAATTTGATCAATTATTATGTGAAAACTCTTCGTAACCAACCCCACTCAGAGAACCCGAAGAAGCAGACATCCGATCGCTTGTCCGATCAGCAGTTAATATCCTTAATGCTTCCAGTTTGATAGATGGTTTCCTTCTGCGCCTGATTGCTTCGGTTTAAAATCAATTTTTCATGCAGCCAATATTAAAAAGATGCCGGGGAAAAACATCGCATCCTCAGTTTTGGTGGATTCCACTTTATTTTGTTTTTTATTGCATTTCTCGGGAAAATGAAAAATTGACCGTTTCCTGTGTGTATGAAGAGCAACAACTCCTCGTTGCCTCGTTGCCTCGTTGCCTCGTTGCCCTCACTCTCGTCCGCGTCCTGTCTCCATCTTCGTCTGCTTCTGACTCTGACTCTGGTGCCTTGCTTCCATGTGGCGTCATTATTGTTGTCCAAAATGTGTCTGAGCGTGTCTGCGTGTGTTTACATGTGATACCCTGCCATTATCCTTGTCCGCACATGGAACTGATTCATGGCTTTAACTGAAATGGTTCTGCGCGGATGCAATATTTTAAATTGAAACAAATTCCGGTTTCAAGATTTCTTCATATGTTGGCAGCGAGCACAAATCCGCTTTCTACCGTATGCTAGTATTGTCCTGATTGTTCTCCATGTTGTCATTCTTGTTGCTGTTGTCGCAATTTGTTTAACTCCTGTGTGAGGTTCGGTTCAACTATAAATTGTGCCAAACCAAGTGGAGTGGGCGACGGCGGTGGAGGTGCCTCTTTGGCTGTGTAGATAACAATCATCGCCAGAATTTATTATTTTCTCCATGGAACATTAAATGTCTATATTCCAATGCATGCAAAACTTGACTACAGTGATAAATTAACACCCTTTCTGTATTCAAATATTATTATATTATAGTTGCAACGAAATCATCACCAACAACAGCAAGCCAATGAGCTCTGGCTGGATGCTGGTCGACATACGATGCTCGTAGTACAGCCGCTATAACGGATATAAAGGGGAGGAAGGAAAGTTAGCGGAGTGACGCAGAAGAACTTCCCTAACCTTAAAACCGCACGTCTAGATAATGAAAACTGTTAGTCTAGTCAATGACAGTTTAGTTAGCCGGGAATTCCCGATGACGCGTCTCTGAACTCCAACTTCAAGTAGATTTACTATAGTCGAACAAAAGTTGGTCATCTTCGAATCCATCAACTGTTGAATGTACTTCTTAAACGGTTATTTGGGGTGGATGCCAAGCATGCCAGCTACATACAATAGGAAGACTTTGCGGAAATACACAATACATGTCATTATCCTTTGCGCATCACCGACCAGATTACTTCTGGCGTTACTACGACAAGCTTTTGGAAGCAGATTAAGTAGTAAATCTGCAAAATACCTAATTTGTATAGAAATATGGCAAAAATGATTCTTATTGGAACTCTTTTGCGACCAAGAATAACAAACTTGGCTGCTTTCCAGAGCAAATGCTATGAAAGGCGGATTCGGTGTTATATTTATGGTCGAAATATACGATTAAGCGAGTCCACTCAGACATACGAGCGTACGGAATGCGACGCAATGTTGCATTATAGATTCCAAAGAATTTTCAACAAAATACTCCATAATCAGACAAACATTATTCTCATATATTCGATGGACGATAATCGGCTGAGTTAGCAAATATTCTTTCCTTTAAATCATAGATTTCTGTATATTTTTTCATCCTTTCAGGCTGGCAGGCGAAGAGGACAGCCGACTGATTGACAGACCACCTCAAATGAGCGGTGATCACTCAGCCTCATCCAATGCCACAGCCATCGTCCTATTAATGGGTTGGAAGTGTTCAAAGGATGAGGCGCAGCGGCCACAATGGATGTGCTTTTATGCAAATACCACGCAATGTATCATTTTAATAAATACGCATCAATAAGCCACACACAGAATCGAGGGCCGAAGGAACCGCTCGAGAAAGACTGCCGGAGCAGAGGGTCGCGTGACACGATAAACGCTGCCAACTCCAGTGACGAACAATGAGTTGAATGTGACAAAAATCCACGCACATTAGTTTCAGCGAAGAACGTATCTTAGGGATACACAAATCGAGTACGAGTCGTAGATACACACATCCTTAAGATGCGAACGCGAGGGCGCTCGCTATGAAAGCGGATGGATGCGAAAAATCATGGATGTTTAGCAGAACGAACAGAGGAAACGGGAAATTTGCATATGAATGCGTTCTGCCGGGTTGTGTGAGTGAGCGAGTATCTTTTGTGGCTGTGTGCTTGAAAAATTGGCTGCAATTCCAGTGACGACAATGGCAGGGCAACAACAAAGCGTCGCCGTGACAGGACCGCATATGTGAGGCTTTAACTAATGATTGTGTAATTTATCAATAGTTCTTTTGTTGCTTGCAGTTTTAATCTTTTAACAGCACTTTAAATAAGCGCTGTTCTCTTTCGCATTCGCAGATCCCGCAGAATGTCCCACAGATATTTCTGAGCACACATGACAGCTACATACATATATGTGCACATGTACATAGCACATGTATGTAAGCGAGGCAGCATTTGTTAATTATTCAGAACATCTTCCGCTTTGAGCGAATCGGGCATCCTATTTATCTTGGAACAGAACAGGTTCCGATGTAACTGAAGCTGATGATTTCAATTAAATTTAATGCATCTTTGCTGTATCTGAAGCTCTTGCGGAGAGTGATAAATGGTTCGAGAAATGAAAAATTAACGCAATTTCGATGAGTGTCATGCATGCATTCAGCATGTGTGTGTGAGCAATAGATACCAGCACTTTGTGCGGAATCGACTGCTTATACACCCGTTGAAGGCAATTAAACACAAATTCCAACTCTTTCTGGCCCACACGCCCACTCGAACACACGCACACTCATACAACACACACACAACACACACACAGGCTCATGACAGGCGCCTTCAGTTTGAATAATCGTCCTGGATTAGCATACGAAATTTGATTCTTCGCTTAGCCAAAGTTTCCTTCTACACTTCGGAGTTCATTAATTTTCATAAATATTACTCTGAATTATGTGCAGCTTGCAACGCAGCACCAGGAACGAAGAAGAAGGAAGAAAGCGGGCAACTCCCCGCACATCCCAGCATCCTGTCTGGATACATTAGCATCCCCTGCCGGAAGCTTCTCAAGCTTGGAGATCGCACAGTTAACGAAATACGAGGAATCTTGTGTTATGACAATCCTAATCTATGAACTACAGTGGACCTCAACGGACCCGACTGGAATGTATTTGAAACAGAGCTCAATACAGGAAAGGGACGAATTACAAATAATTGTAAAACATGGCTGTGTTTGTACAAAACTTTCGACTAGAACTGTAGAGCAGCTTTCTCAAAAAGACGAGTAAAAATCTGTCCTACGATCCAGACGTACCACGGATAGCTAATTATTGATCGAGTACCCGACTCCTTTCTGTCCTACATTGTAGCTGCGTAGTCTCCACCACAGCCACATCCACCCAATGGGCAGCAACGTAAATTTGGCAATTAAAACCCAAACGTTTCTAATCTTTACATTGATTAATGGATTTTCTTGATTGGATTTAATTTCTTCTCTCTTTGCCTTTTTGCGGAAGGCTGACTTCACCCCGCACCCGTGCACCAGTGAGCTACAAAAGCAGCACAGACAGCCACGCAAACACAACAGATAAAGATGGATGACATTAATGACATGCAAGAAACTCTGCCAGAGAATTATAATTGCCTTCGAGACAAGAGTTGAGCAGATAAGGTCACTCATCAGTTTATATGTCAGCCGCACCGACACCGACGACATGTGTTCATGAGTCGAAGTGTACACTTTGCCTCAACTATTTTAATTCGGCTTAAAGTCTTTTAATGTTAAACATATCCTCCCATTCGAAAGAATGCCGAAGGGTTAAAAGGTTTAGTCAGGCGCTTGTGGTGGCGACCCTAGTCCTCAATCAGCTAGAAATGACATGCCATTATCTCTGCACTGTCATCGCTCATGGCACTGATAATACTTACGCCCAATTAACAACCACCACATAGGAACGGAGGGCGAGGTACAGAGGGTTGCCTCAACAAGGCGACGAGCAGTTCACCCAACAAGTGAGCAGCAATAATCCAATGTGCTGTGTAATGTGTATCGCTAAATGTATTATGATCGATTGAGAAGATCTACTAAGTGCAGCGTAGTGCTATCATTACCAGAATACTTACAATTGAGATCTGATTAACTCTGACCTCAGGTAGTCGCCGTGCTAATACATCTATATAGATATTGTTCCTTGGAACTCATTCCCATCTGGAATATATTCCAAGAGTACATGTGCATATCCTATTTCCCTCGATATTGTGGGGGACGAAATTGGAAACCCGTAACTTCGTGATGACGGTGATTGTATAAAGCTTAACCTCGACCTCTGCTCTGAAACTTTGTCAAGACCGAAAGCTTCCGCCGGAAGCATCCTGTGCTCACAGAGACAATCTATTGCGTAGATACGAGGACACTAAACCCATGGTCATTGCTTTTTTTGTTCTTTCCCTTGACAAATGCTACAACTTATTTATAAGCCTCTCAGCTTCATTCTGCGCCATTCAATAAGAATTCGCTTTCCGCCCGATAATCATTTTTCATCTTTTTGTGTAAATAGTTTTTCCATTCATCGGCTAATATTCATCGGCTCGCCTTTATTCATTCGCATTTATTCACTTACCGAACAGAGTGGACGGCACTCTGCAGGGGTTGCTTTCATGTCTGCCCTCTCGCTTGCACAGAATTGCACAGAAATGTGGGTCAGATAAATAAATCTTGTTTCGCTTGACATTTGTTGAATTTCCCGCTACTTTTGGCCAGATTTTAATCCTTTTAATTAATTGAAACTGTTCCAAAGCGCCGAATGGGGAAAACTATATTGTTTCTGTGTTACAAGCAAAATTTATGGAGTGCGAAGTGTTTGTTTTCCTGGAGAGCTTCAGGCCTTCGAGGAAGCGTACAAGAAAGCCGATGTTCATTAATTATGATTACTAGGTTCGGTTACAGTCCGACGACAAGTCCTGTGAGTGAGCAATTAATGTGTGGATTGTGGAGTGTGGAGTGTGGTTGCCGGAAGAGTGGAGCGGGTGGGTGTGACTTTCATGCCGATAGTTTCTGGCGGAAATGGAAATTCTTTGTTTTCGATGTTCCTTTGAAGTTGATTGTGATTCGTAAGAATGATTTCGAACACTGGAACATTGATTAGTATCTGGACTTCACAGTGATTAATTGTTGTTTGTTTTATTTATTGCTTTTATCAAGTCACCGGAAAAAGAATAATGTATATATTCCTAAACGAGGAAAAAATCACATCTTTCGCACGGAAAATATTTGTTGTCCTGAATGAGAGTGGCACAACCCTTACAACTCACCAATCATGGTACTCACAGCGTCACAGTTTGCCGAAATGGTTGTCGCATTTAATGGGACCACTGAAATTTACCCATGATAATGAACATTTCTACATTCACTTATATTCCAATACAAAACATGAAAAGAACTCTTCATTCTGTTTAATCAATTTAAGAACATTCAATTACTCTGACCTTCCAAATGAACTTTTTGTCACTTTTTACTGCCCTCTTGATTCCATCCTACTAACTAAAGAGACGATTTAATGTTCGGTTAGACTTGCAAATTCGGAGGATTTCTGTTGACCGATTTACAAGAAATTTTCATCTGATAGCTCTTTGAACGCTTTTTATACGCACATTTTATACCCAACACCCAGAGTTGAGTGATTATTCAAGCTTTTTCTAAGCAGAAGAATAAGCACTTTGCACATAAAACTAATCTATTCCGCCAATAATCTTACTATAAATAAGAATCTAAAGATACTGCCTTCAGGTACCTTTAAAGAAATGTTTGCAATATTAAATACTGCACAAATTGCGAGTTCGTTACTCATGAATCTCAGCTTGAAGTTGAAAATTGTACTCGGACGCTAGCCTTGGTTCCGACTTCGCAGTTGATCCCAATTATCCTTTATTTGCTTATCCTTTTTTCGAAACTTAAGCACCCATTTTTTCATGTGCTGTGCAATTTCCACTTAAAAAGCATTTGTTGCTTTCCTCCGGCCATCGTAACTCGGCAACAATTGCACGGATTAAGCACGATTGCTCCATTCACTCAGCCCTAATGGGGGCGACGATGTCGTTGAGTTGTTGTTCTTGCTGTTGGTTGGTTGTTTGGTTGGTGCCTCTCCATTACTGACCACGTTAATTGCCACAAGCTACTTACTACAGCGAGTCGTTCTCCCGACCCACTAACTTTCCGGCAACAGAAGAAGCGAAAGATATCCTCGCACCATGACCGCCTCCGTGATGTGCCTTAGTCATTGAAGCCTCGGCCGTTTCCGATTTCGAGGCTGAAGCACTGCTGTCCCTCAAAGGAAAGGGCGTTAGTCTACCGGAGTCGGTGTGTGTGCGATGCACTGGTGTATATTTGCATTTGCGTTGCGGTTGTGCAAATAATATAAAGAGTCTCAACTACAGTCTAATATTTGCCAAGCAATATTAAACGCAGCTTCTTCCTCCGTCATGGGCCGCAAAAGGGACTTGTTACAATCGGAGGGTTTGAGGTGCGTAGCGGAGAAGAGTTGGACGAGTTGTGAATATGCTGCCTGCTTATTGTATTAATACGGCAGAGAAGAAGGCAAAAACTGGGTTTCTATGGTAAACTTATCCAGAGGTCAGCATTTTTCCAGAGGTATATTTGAGCATATGGCTGAAAGACAGTAAAGAAATTGACAAATGAATTATGTACATACTTTTGATGACACACCCAGTACAACTCACAGCTGAAATAATCGTTGGTGAGAGCATCAAAACTCATCTTAAACAATGTTTGCTCCAATCTAAGGGTCGGAATTTTAATTGTATGAAAGCCTCTCGGCTTTCGAGTCAAAGGCTCAATTCTTCGCTTTCAGTGCAACGTGATAGCTTACCTCGACTCACTTGCAATCAAATTGAAAGTGCAACCCGATGCAAATGCAATTAATGCCTGCAACGCATTTGGCGTGGCTTCGGACGTAACTGAACTGTGTTAGGACGCTTGTCCCCATGGCGTCGCCATGATTTCTTCAGATTCGCTTCATGAGCTGGCCAAGCTTTGATTGCATTGCAACGGAAGTCGGACGAAGTTTACGTTATGCGGCTTCCTATTGCATTTCGCCCATTTGTTTGCATTGCATTGAATTGTTGCACTTTGAGGAAACTGAGTTGCACATCAAAGAACCGGCATCAAAGATGGCTTCGTAACCGCATCCTAATTCACGGGACACGTCAGACGTGCTGGATGAGTGGCAGAGGCGAGGTGCAAGCGGGCTCTAGGGAAAATTAAATGAGGATTTTAACTCGTCGGCAACCCTAAAAAACTCTACACAACTCAGAACAGATACAGATTTTTGACGATTGTTTTCATTGCCTTAATAATAATATTTACGTAATTGTCTTAATTTCATATTTCATATTTTATCAATTTTATTTTCTAATTTTATCTGCTAAAAGCCGAATAAATGAGCAAGCTCAGCAGCAGAAGCCGACCCATTTTCGAGGTAAGCAGCCCCAGTGGGCGCAGTAATCGAATTATTAACAAACCGTTCGAATTTCGCAGCGCGGCTTGCGCGAGAAAAACTACAAACTCTTCCTCGTGCATTTCGATGGAACTGGCTTGGTCCCCATTCGCGAAAGATTCGTGGAACACGTTAAGGATGGCCTCAGGCGAAAAGTGTTAATTATCGATATGGACGAGGAGGTGAAAGAGTATCGCAAATTAATGAGCAAGAGTAGGAGCACCCGACAAGGTAACATCTTGGCTCGTCTTTAATGATGGTTCGATGGATATGATTTTCGCAGCAGACTCTTTCCAGCATTCAGTGGATGAATTGGCTGTGGCTTTGGCGGCTATTGAGCAACGTCGGCAGCAGTACGAGGATATTACAAAACAAATCGAATCTGAACAACGATTCGATCTGTTTGAGTACTGGCTGGAGAATATCCCCTCCACACAAGGAAGCACGCTTCTGAAAGGTATGAAGAATGGCGCAACGAGCAAGAGACCTCTGGATAAGATACCCGAGAAATCCGAAAAGAAGAAACAAAAGTCTGCTCGGCCTTCACAGTTCCCTGAGAAGCCGGTCGAACTGGTGTGCCCAGCGACCGTAGCGAAGGAGCACAACAGGGTGGGCAAGGAAAAGCCGATCGCAAAGCGCAAGGTAAATAGATGCGTCTGAGTTCTGGCAAATTCCATAACTTCGGAAAAATAACGAGCATCTCATATAAAGGTGTTAGCCAACCAAAATTATGGATATCTTGACATTTCATTTCAGTATTTTGCCGCAATGAATGGCATTTTATTTTAATAAAATGGTTTAGCGCGAAAGATTCCGTATGTTAAAACTTAATATTCCACATATTCTGCTTTAAATTCTAGTACATCGAGGATGAACCGCAGTCTGCGAAACTCTTCATACTGCTCCTGGGCAGCAACACGAACAAACTTTATCTGGATTTATTGAGGTACATACCTACGAGTATTTGCTTTTGCTGGTGTTAATGTTAGTGTTCGAGTTGAGATCTGCATTGACACCTGCAAACAATGCAGTAGAGAAATTGTTGTTGCAAATCCTTCCAAGGAGGCGCATTCACGCTTCGTAAATCAAGCCGTCTGCTTGCCAGAAGGATGGGCACTCGAATTCTGCCAACACAAGAGTCCTACAATAAATTGCAGTTTAAATACAGAGTTTCTGCCGATGTGTTGCTTGCATGACAACTTATACGTCTTGGAAACACTCAAGATTTACATACACTTTAGAAAAACTTACAGAAAACTTTACTGTAAGGACCCAGTAGAAATACACTCTTTATTTGTGCTTTACATTTCTCCAAACCCGCAAAACTAAATTTTTTTGGATTCGCTCAGTTGCTAATTCGATGAAAACATTTCTCATTGACCATGAGCTAAAAAAATTGTTCGGGTTTTTTCTACCCGAAATTATTTTCACAAATAATACTAAAGTCTACTGGGTCGACAGAGGAACACACACACAAATACTCACACCCACACTGTCATGACTACAAATGCGTCCATGTATCATGCTTCGGTAAGCCTGCTCTTGAAAATTTATTGGCTCCATCCAACAAAATAGCAACTAAATTTACATATCTGTTTCCTTCTTTGTTACTTCTTCGTCCTCTCTCCTTTGGCCAACACTAGGGCCAATGAGCCGATGCAAGCCATAATTCACTTCATCCCGGAGAAGACCGCTTACGACCAACTCGTTCCAAGACCTAGGTATGAGAGGTACCTGCGCTACATTGTGCAAGACGTAAAAAGTTCTTTCGACTCATTGCGCATTCCCAATATGATGAAGCCCGTGGGCTTGCTGCAACAGCCTCTGCCTGTCATTTCGCGATGCTTGGCGCAAAAGTACGCCGCCCAGATATACGACGAGCTAAGCTGGTATTTGTACGACGTGGAGCTGCTGCATCAATACTACCAACTCTACTATGTGGCCCCTTTCGTTGAAACGAATGTTGAAATGGATAGAAGAGTCAAAATACAGGACCTAGTCAACACAGCCCAATCACTTAATATTCAAGGACACTTTTTGAAGTCGCCAATTCCAGCCGCCGCCACGGATGTTGCGTCGATTGTTATGTTTCTGGAAGGATTGATAAGCACTGTGCACTTGCCTGACGAGGCACTTCCCGCATATCAAGCCCTGCTGTCGACCGGACTTTGGACGACCTCAATATTCTCCTCGCATGGAGCACTGGCGTCGACTTTTAAGAATGCTTTCAACAGCATTACGAAAATCAAAAGATTCGAACGCCTGGTGATCGATAGAAACAATCCGTTGCTATCCTCCTTGATTAGCTATATGAGCTTTGATCAGTTTTCAAACATCCACCAAAGTTGTTTGGAGTACAATATTGTGCGGCGATACATCCTCTCAACGTACGTCATGGATTGTGCCCGGGTAAACCCGCCGGAGAAAGAACTGGAACCGTTCTTTCTCCCGCAATATTGCAAACTCTTTCTGTCACATGATAGCGTGATACAGCGCTTGACGCAGCTGCTGACGGAATACGATCACTACCAGGTGGACATCTTGCATCCTGGCTATATACTATATCATTTCAGGCGCCGCTATAATGAGGTCGTGCATCAGCAGAGAATGATGATTTTGCCAACCCGTCTTTGCTTCCGAGACTTCACGCTTTTCCAGATGGAAGCCTTCCTTAAGGACTTAGTTACCAAGGAATACCGTAAATCAGACATTGAAGCTCAAAAGCTAAAGGATATCAATGTTACACAGAGGAAATCCTCGTTTTCAATAGATGCAAACATATTCATACGGCCGAAATCATTAAAAGCCCAAAAACTACAACGCCTAACGCAAGATAATGACTTCAGTGCAGGACTACAAGGGAATGCAAGGCGCAAAACCGGACTAGAAGAAAAACGTAGATCCTCACAGGCGGACTTCGTTGGTCTACCGCCAGGTCATCCTTTGCTTCAAGGCTATAACTTGGAAGACGTCTATCAAGAGATTTGTATTAATTCGTCGTTGTACCACTTCGAGGAGGGCCATTTGAAGCTCTATGAGGACCGTGTTTGCATGAATGACGTGAACAAAAACATACACCTGAAGATCAATCAATGCAACATCAACTTCTGTCGCCCGCGGCACCAGCAACAGGGTATTTCCCGAAACATACAAATTAGGACCAGGAACGATATAACTTGTCGCATATTTGGCGAGGAAGATGAGTGCGCGCAGATAGTTCTAAACTATCCCAATAGTTTGGCCGTCTTTTTTCATAGTGATTATTCCGAACAGATGTGGAATCTTCAGGACACAGTGAATGATGAAGCACGCCGTTTGATGATACCTGAAGGTGCAGTTATCGTCCACTATCGTCCAGAAGACGTGGTGCGCATTTTACGACATAATGGAGAAGTCTATGAGTTGTTCCAATATGAATTAGTTGCGGAGGAGGAGGAGGAGGAGGAGGAAGACAGTTTTGTACAAACTTCTATTGATCCAACTACACAAAATTCAGAAAACCTTGGAGATGGCATCACCAGACAAAGTACGTTCAAGACGATCCCTAGACTAGGAAACGAAAATTTTACGGGGGAAGTGTTGATTAAACCGAACTCTAAGAAAAAGCGCAAAGAAATGCTTCTGCACAGTATTAAAAACGAACTGAGGTTCGTGGACAATATAACCGCTAGGTATGGACTTAACTATTTACATCTCAAAGTGACAACAACCGTCGGACGAAAGGTTGAATTGACACTCAAAGGAAAGGTATGTGGTCCAATTGTAGTGGGTCCTCGCAATCATTTAGCTATTTGCATTTCTTCCTTCAGGTTTTTGAGAGGCGCTCACTAGAAAACAAGGAATGGCATGACTACTTCGCCAATGAGAGCTACGCTATGCGCAGTGACGGTGTCAAATTAATATGGACAAAAGATGCCCTCAAATGCTTTCATAGTGACGGTACCATTATTACCACCGGCCTAAAAGATATTATCGAAAATATATATTGGGAAGATGAGATCGGTGCGTGAGCAAAAACGTTTGAACTTAATGCCTTTTAAATATCTGCTTTGTTTAGATTCACGCATCAGTGGTAGTTCTTCGCATAAAATGGAGGAAGCTGAAGAAAACGAGAGAGTCGAGAAATCGGTAAGTCGGGAGCTAGTTTCGGATGCAGCCTATTAACTCTATACCGCTCTGATCTATAGAGTTCCCCGGCAGTGAGCAAGTCCCAGTCCACGACCAAGATGGGCGCTAAGTCCTTGGGCAAGCAGGACAATCATAAGAGGTCTACCAAAGCCAAAAGTCATGTGCAATTCTATGAGAAGTACATGCTGCATGAAATTGAAGAAGAGCACTTGCCGGCTGAAGACACACGATACGTTTGTTACCAAAACGATAAGTTTCTAATTCAGCATAAATGCTATGCGGCGGTTAATTTTCTGATTTTGAACGATTACATCAATGATATCCACGTTTTAATGAACATCTTTGCTGCTGATAATATCCAGGTACAGATTAGCCTGGAAGATTTGGAGCAGAACACACTTTCCGGAGGAGATGATGAGGCTGACGCCAGTGATATAACTGCATCGGATAGATGCAAACCGAACAATACTCTTCTGTATGCAAAGCATATAGATGGAAACGCCGAACAAATGCTGGAGATACCAAAGCCAGCTATTAAAATAAGCATAGGGGATGATGTCGAAATAAAAGTAGCCGACGACTGCTGTCAGATAAATGCGCTTATCGAACGATATGACAAGAAATGTGGTAAACTTCGGTTAGTCGGTTTAATCTTCTCGCACCGTATAAACATCGAAAGTAGCATTCTTCCTTTCCAACAGCGACATTGTAAGTCTTGGCTTTCAATTCGACGATGATATATGCTCCTTGTTTCAAGAATTCGTAAAAATTATATCGACATTCAAGAACTACAGAAAACCAGTCTACTCAGATCTCTACTTCCTGCAGAAAAACAACGATGACTGTACAAATTTTCAAGGCAGGTTGCGTCTAGCTGACTACAAAACGTGTCATTAAACTCTTGTAATTTTGTACAACTTAAAGGATTTGAGTTCCATAGACATCTTCCTCCGCTGGGTGACTACAGCTTCAGGGCAAGCAACGCCACAATCGATATGAGAGCCTTTTGCAACGTTACAGCATTAATGAGCAACAAATACGAATGGCTCGAACAAGATATGAAAAAGTTTCCGCGTTTTCAAAGCCACAAACCGAAACCACGATTTTCAATTGACGTGCCAAGGGTGATGGCCGTTGAGTAAGTTTATATGTAGCTCTATGTAACAGCGCTAGGTACATAGCTGCCAAAGCATTCTTCCTCTTTGAACTGTTTAAACTAAACGGCGATAAAATTTATAATTTATAATTTAAAACCATGCATAAGTTATTGTGCAAGTTATTATATTGTCTAAGTTATTGTATAATTAGTGTTATTTATGTATGTATGTACGTACATGTATTATAACAAAAAGCCTCTGTATACATTTATTCCTACGTACAGCTTTTACTGCAAAATACCCCGTCGACTACTGAATTCCGAGGAGATAAAAAAATTCCTGGAGCCCTTCGACTCGATCACTTTCAAGCGAATGCGTGTTCATGTTAAAGAGTGAGTGGTTATATTAAATAATGAGTAGCAAAACATTGATGACGTCGCAATGCATTTCAGTGCCCTTGAATACCACCTTCATCCCGAATTACGCATCAAGTTGCAGAAACTGGTCAGCAAAATGAGTTGGAGACGGCGACACCAGGAACACCGCCGACGATTAATGATCGAGATGCAACGTAAAGGATTCTACCACGCAATGCTGAAGCACAAGGCATATCCGAAATATCACAAGTTCACGTACGATTTCCGAAATCACGTGATCAACATCGACTTCTTCGATTTCGTGCAGTCGAAATGCATGCCGCGGCTGTAATTTTGAGAATCCCGTTGAATCAATTGTTATTGAATAGAATTGGCACACACGTTAATTTTGATCAAAATTGCTAATATGCTTTCAAATTTAACACTGTTTTGTAATTGAACTATACAGGTCTGCTCCATACAAATGCTGCTTACCCAGGTTTTATCCTCGTTTCTATGCAGGTTATTAAGTTTGTAGTAAGTGAGCACATTTTAGCGATCCGATCAATTAATAATATTAAATAGAGAAGAAGAAGAAGTCGTCGCCGAATTCGTGTCGTTCGAGGAGCAATGCTACTAATTTTGAAAGAGTTGCTGGCGACTCGCTCATTTTTTGAAAAACGTGATGCCTAGACTCCAAAATGCTTAGGGCCAGTTTTTCAGTGCTCGGTTACCGTCGTTTCTCAGTTAAACTGCGTTTAAACGACACATTGTGTTTTTCAGTGCTCGTTTAAACGGAGGTTAACCGGCCAATATTGGTGAGTTAAACTCCGGTTAATTTATCTTTTTAATAGATAAATAAACAGCTGTTTCTTCGAGTACAGACATTTACCTTTGTTCAACACTATGTTAATAATTTTGTTTATTTGCACCAGAACAGCTGTTCCCTTTGTAAAAATGAAAATATTGACAGTTGCCAAAATAGGTTGAAACATCAACTTATAGTAACGAGTATACGCTAAATACTCTTTGCATTTAGATAAATTCGCTATGAAATATAGATAAGATACGTTAGGTAAGATACATAGGTAAGTTGAACTCGCACTGTAAACCCAAATCTCAGTTAACTTTTATTTGACGTTTAACTAAACGCCGTTTAAACGAGCACTAAAAAACTGGCCCTAAGAGTGCTATATTCGGGCTGGCCGAATCTTAGACGCCCTAAACCTAAAAGTTTTAAAAAATTATCTTATTATTAATTATATGTATTAATTAATTATCAAAATTAATTTAGATTTCTCATTGCAGAACAATAACATTATAGAGTGAAATACAAACTGAAACTAGAGGAAATACATACTCGTATGTATGTGGTTATAAGGAAAGCTACCTTATAATCACATTTAATCACAGACGGGTATAAATACAGTGGCAGTCCGCCCGGGGCGACAGTTTTGTAAATCAAGTATTAATTGCTTGAATTCTAGGAATTTTTGGGGCCACAAGTTGATTAACCGTCCCGGGCTCCATGAGTCCTAGCTACGCCTCTGTATAAATAGAAGGCGTGGTCATTACCTTTTTCAAAAGAAATAAACTAGCTTAGTTGTTTTATTATTGTGTTCAAATTTAAACGTGGTAATAAAATTGTTGTCATGAGCTATACTGTATAAGTAGTGTAAAAGTAGGCGGACCGCACCCCATTTTGCTGTTATAATGTTTCATTGGAAAATAAGTTGTTATGTAAAGTTTTATTCAGGAAGTTTATATATTTAGCATTATAACCATTTAAGACCCTTTTTTGCCTGTGAAATTTCTCAAAAATAAAAAACCAAAATCATAAAAAATAAGAAATGAAGAAACTAACCCCCTTATTCAGAGAGTCACTTTTAGCTGTCGTCGTCGTCTAAAACAGCTGTTTGTCGTTTTTTTCTATTCACAGAGACGACGAGGTGTCTTAGCTAAGCATGGTGTCGTGTGTTACGTAGTTTGGAGGTGAGCAAAAACCTATTCACAGAGACGACAAACACCGACATGAGCTGTCAAATATGACGACAGCCTCTTAGGTGTCGTCTCTTGCTAAAAATGAAATATTTTGTAGGTTATTGTTACTTTTTAAATTATATTTATCTTTTATGATTTTTTTATTATAATTAAAAATGAAATAGTTTGCAAGTTATTGTTTTTTTTTTGTATTTATCTCCTATGATTTTTTTTATTATATTTATAATACAACAATATAATAAAACAATAATAAAAAAAATATTTTTTTTTCAGGAGAAAAATACGAGGATATGGGTTAATATTTTCGCGAAGAAAAATTTTTCCTTTCTTTGTTTCTTTTCTATTTAAAAACTGTGGTAAAAAAATCGTTGTTTCCCGTTATTTTCTTGTGATCTTTGAAAATTATAATACACAAAAATACAAAATTACGAACATGGATGCACAAATAGAAACAACAAAGAAAAGGTAAACCAATAAAGTTTTTAAGTCAATAATAAATAATTATATTAATTTCTTTTTAATATTTTATTTATTCTTTGAGATATACTGTGCAGTTTACGACAGCGACACAGTTCGAGGTACTGGTGCGAGAAATGGAGAATATGCCAGATTTGGCTAGAGGTGTACCGATTTTTGGTTCCAGCCGGATAAAGGATGAAGAGGAATGGGAACGGATTCGTACACTTTTGAACTCCAAGGGGCCTCCCGTTCGGAGTTTGAATGAATGGAAGAAGGTAATTAATTTAGTTAATTGTCATATGTGCACTTACAGTATTGTGCAAAATATAAGCAACATTTTCCTCGCCTCTGAAAAAAGCTCAATAACTTCATTAAACATGTGGTTATTGCAACGAAAATTGTATTTATTTATTTATTATATAATCCTTTTTATATAATAAAAAACAACAAAAACGTAGTACTTCAGTAACGGTACTTTTATTAAAAAAAAAAAACAAAAGCAAACATAAGCAAAGAAACGCTGTGCAAAACACAGGCAACATTATTTTAATATTTCGTATAATAGTCCTTATTTTTAATAACAGATGCACACCTTCGAGGCATTGACTCAATAATATTTGTGATGATGTTATTAGGTATCTTTACCCACTCTTCCTTTAATTTCTTCACCAAGTCCTTCTTATTTTTAAAGCGCAAATGCCCTATGCGCCGTTTTAATATCCCAAAGAGGTTGATGGGGTCGATGGGGTTAAGATCGGGAGACTGGGCCGGCCAGTCCAGCACCTTGACTTCTTTAGAATCTAACCACTCCTTAACATATTTTGAAGTATGTTTGGGGCCATTGACGTGCTGAAATTGCCATTTCAGTGGCAGTTCCCATTCGACATATGGCAACATCTGTGACTCCAAAATGTTTTTATAAACGAACCGGTCCATCACGCCTTCTATTTCATATAGGGGACCAACCCCAAAAACAGACACACAAGTTCAAATCATTACACTTCCGCCTCCGTGCTTAACTGTTGGTTTGCAGTACCGCGGATTAAGTCGCTGATTAGCATTGCGTCTGACTCTGCAAATGCCGTCTGAATTAACCAGATTAAATTTGGATTCATCGCTAAATAAAACTGCTTTCCATTTAGAAAGTGGCCAATTTAGATACGTTTTTGCAAAATTCAACCTAACATGTCTTTATTAAATATTTTTATCGTAAAAATTACAATATTCAATATATACCTTTTTTGCACATTCTTTTTTGAAAGCATAGGTTTTTTGGCTGATTCATAACTTTTTAGATCAGCCTCAATGGCGTGTCTACGAATTGTGCTTGAATCTACATTTAATTGCAAAGCTCCTAATATTTCATTTGAAGAAATAAATGGATCTTTTCTGATCAATTTACAAATATTTCGATCGTCTCGAGCAGAAGTTTTTCGAGGTCTTCCACCAACGTTCAAATTTTCGACAATTCCAAAGAGTTTATATTTTTTTATTAGTCGCGAAATTATAGACCTGTTTATTTGGAACCTTTTGGCAAGTGTTGCCTGTGACTCCCCTTCTCCATAAAGGCTAATAATGTTTAATTTAAATTTTTATCATAAATCGCACGCGCCATATTAAAATAACAACTATTTTCTTGAAAACGTGAAATCAACTAACGATGGAATGATTAAATGGAATGTTCCTTCTACTAATCTATAAATAATATTAGAAAATTACCGTTATATTGATGAGTACCTAGGAATTCTTTAGAGAATAAATAATGTTGCTTGTGTTTTGCACTGCGTTTTTATACCCTACACCTTAAGGTAAGGGTATATTCACTTTGTAACGAAATGTGTAACGCATAGAAATAGAGACGATAGGTATAGAAAAGTATATATATTCTTGATCAGCGTGACCTCCTGAGTCGATTTAGCCATGTCCGTCCGTCTGTCTGTCTGTCTGTTGAAATCACGATCACAGGAGAACCAATTAAGATATCGTGATGAAACTTTGCAGATATATTGTTTTATGTGGTGGGCAGGTTGGTATTGAAAATGGGCAAAATCGGTCCACGGCCACGCCTATTTTTTATTAAAAATGTGATATCAGCGTTCGTTTTTGAGCTATTACAACAAAATTTCATTCCTGGGTATAGAGTAGCATTATCCGTTAATATGCCAAATTTGGGCGTGATCCGCCCACTTTTAGGTTACACAGGCAAAAGAGGGTTATATTGTTAAATATATAAACTTCCTGAATAACACTTTAGATAACAACTTGTTTTACAAAAAAACATTATTACATCAAAACTGGGTGCGGTCCGCCCACTTTTACACTACATATACAGTATAGCAGTATGAAAAAAAGTTTATTACCACGGAAATAAAGTTTAAATGAACACAATTATAATACAACTAAGCTAGTTATTTTGTTTTGAAAATGGTAATGACCACGCCTACTATTTATACAGAGGCGTAGCTGGGTCTCATGGAGCCCGGGACGGTTAATCAACTTGTAGCCCCAAAAATGCTTAGAATTCAATAAGTCCCTACTTGATTTCCACAACTTCCACCCCCGACATTGTTCCGCCCAGAGTGGACCGCCACCACCGGCACTTTTTTTAAAACTTTTAGATGTAGGGTATCTAAGATTCGGCCAGACCGAATATAGCTTTCTTACTGGTTTTGCTTATGTTTGGTTTTGTTTAAAAAAAGTACCGTTACTGAAGTACTACTTTTTTGTTGTTTTTTATACATAATAAGGATTATATAATAAATAAATAAATACAATTCTCGTTACAATAACCACATGTTTAATGAAGTTATTGAGCTTTTATCAGAGGTGAGGAAAATGTTGCTTATGTTTTGCACAATACTGTACATATGTTTAAAATTGCAGATATGGAGGGATTTAAAATCCAGGGTGAAAAAGAAGCTGGGGCAAATGAATGAGGATCTCACAGCCACAGGTGGTGGCCCCAGCAACGGTATTTTCCTCACACCATTGGAGGAAGCAGTAGCAAGGGTTTTACAATTGCGGAAAGCAGCCCGTCTTCGGTAGGGGCAATGGGCCGCTAAGGAGGACACCTGATGAGCAGCCGTCCACATCAGCGGAAAAAAGAAAGTGCCCTTCAACCAGAGAAAGTAAGAAAATAAAGTTATTTTTTAAATAGGTGCATTTGTACCGCTATATCACAGAAACTATTACAGACACCTGCATAGGTTGGATAAATAAATTTGAAATACCTTATATTTATGTGAAATAAGAGTTTGAAGACAGTATTACTTTGGGAGGAAAACGATTTTGTATTGGGAGAAAAAGGTACTAAAATTGTTTGAAATCGTTTCGGAGATATAGCTGTACAATTTTTAATATTTTTTAATTTTCGCCGGGCTGTAACCGGATAACTACATGGGACCAAAAGAAGTTCTTGTTATTGTTGTTGTAACCAGCACTAAGAACAACAACAATAAAATTAAAGTGATTGGCCAATGGTAAAGTTAATCATAATGTGCTATTTCAGCACAAATGCTATCGTTGGAAGAAGAAGAAGTGGTCCTTGACCCGGCTAAAGGAAATGCGGCTGAGGAAGAAGCTGAAGAAGAAGGTCCGCAATTGAAAAAACGTCTTTCAAAATCTACAAAATCAAAATATTCTTTCCACAGTGAGCACCTTTCATTGCTCCGAAAGCAGGTAAAGTTTATATCAGATTAGATAATCGCAAATAATGTAGATTTGAAATTTGGTTTCAGATTTCCAACCACACAATACTAGTAAAAGCTGTAACCGATATTGCAGCAGATATAAATGTTTGTTCTGCAGCATTACAGCAAATATCAGAATACCAAAAGCAACAAATTGCCATTACTGCAGAGTAGTTGCAGTTGCAAAAGAGGCTTGATGAAGAGAGGAGAAGAGAAGCGGCAGAGACGTTGCTGCAGTTAAAAGGAAATCGAAGTTGAGTGCGAGTGAGAGTATGAAACATAATACATACATATGTACCTCATCTGTTTAAAAAATTGTATATTTACAAATGGAATAAAATGAAGTTATGAATTTATATATAAGCATTTATTGAAAATAAAAATGAAATTATTTATTATTTCATTGAAATTAAAATGTTTTGGCAAAGTGTTTCTCCTGAAAAGGACCGATTTCTTCTTCTCTAATTTACAGAATATTCCTAGCTATCCGGTCTCGGATACCTATCGACAATTCAGATGGTGGTGGCACTGTAGCGTAAATTTCGTCAATTCCGTTGACGTTTTCAGTTTCTAGATGCGGCCAGGCATTTTTATAAAAAATGCAGGTATTGTGGAGAGCACAACACGCATTAACAATTTTAGTTCACTTTTGGGGCGAATAATGGAGACCTCGTTCTTGAAGCAAACACCGGAAGACCGTGATTTTCGTTAGACCGTGAACTCGCAGATGTCTACTTCGCCATAGATTATTTTAAATTCATGTTGGAAGAACGATCGCTGCGTTTCGATTACAAAGGTATGGCTTCCTGAACTTAGTGCACTGTTTCCGGAGATCAAACTGCGTCTATCACAACGGAGATGATTAAGAAAACAAATTATTCCATTTATTGTAGATTTATTGTAAATTGTAGTTTAATCTATTATTTATTGTTGTGTATTTACGAAGCACATTGTGTGATTTCAGTCATGTTTACAAAAATTATGTATATAATTAAAGTATTAAGAAGGTATTTTAAGAAAAAGATTAAAGTTTGTACGATGAATGAATTTTAAGAAAAAGATTAAAAAGTTTTGGACTTTGCAGAACCTCATTATCACTGGTTCGCTTCATTATTGTTTCGCTCGGACCCTCCGCTGGTGCTCGGTCGTTGAGCGCTTGACGTTCCTCTATTCCGTGCAACCACCATTGCAATAACTCGTTGCACTCCACAATGAAAGAAATGAAAAAACCAGGTTTGATTTTATCCATATCTTGTTTCAACTTGACGTAGTAACCATTACGGAAATTCTTTTCTGCCGTACTCCAGCTTATTTCTCCTTCTGCGATGCTTCGCATTTCTTCTCTGGCACACATTGCGTTGATTAAGTCTCGGGGGTACCGCCGCCCGCTCCGATCATCATGGTAATATTTTGGTCTGGGGGGGGGGCGGCGGTCCACCCTTCCGTGATAGCGAGAGTTCCCCCTCCCTGTAGCGGGAGCGCCCCCTTTCGGAACTGTGAGACCGGTCTTCGCGTCTTCTGCTCATTACGTTTTCCGAGATACAAGAAATAATAATTATCACCGAAATAATCAAAATATGTAATGCACTCCAAATACCAGATAAAACAAATAATTTACACCTAAATATTCTGCACGAAATATTCTTACACGACTGACCAATTCCGGAAGCAAGTAATCAGACTGTGATGTGCAGCACATTGGTGTAGCTCATGTTGCACATGTGTTTTATACATTTATATTACATTTGTGTATTTAATACACAAATTGTGCATGGTTGTTTGTTGTAGCTAATATTGGCAAACTTAGAAGTGTCATATGGATGGTTATATACCAAAAAACCCACTGATAAGTCCTTATCAGGTGAAGAACGAAAAACGTTTCTGGGTATAGCCTGTAGAGTAGTTTAGGCAAAAGGAACTATTATAATTGTTATGGAAGTGTCTTTTGAACACTTATAACAGTTTTTGATTTGTTGTTCTCGAGTTTTTATTATTTTTCTTTTGTGTTTATGACGATTTATTCAGTTTTGTTTGTGTGTTGTGCTATTTTTATTTTTGAAAAATAACAATAAAAGTTATGTAGTTTTATTAAAACAATCATTCTATTAATCGTTAATCATTATATTTTTGGAAATAATTTAAAATTAGTAGTGATTAGGGGAATTTTATTTTGATTGTGAGGTAATTATATATATCCGCATTAATATATATTTGTTACTAATTCTTAATCTTTAAAAATTTGTAAAAATATTTATATATAGTATATATACATACATCTTCTTCTTTAATTTTTCACAACATAAAGAAATCAGCTAGAGGGATTTCTAGCCATATATGTATATGTATATGTATTCATTTTTCTCTTCACTTCGCCATAGTGCATTTTTTCTTGAAAAGACTTTTAAAAAAACTTTTATTTCAATAAAGTCAGCAGAAAAAGTCATCAGAAAAACATTTATCGATTACTTTGAAAATAAAAGTTAAACTTTTAACTTATAATTTGAAAATAAAAGTTAAGAGTTAAACTTTTAACTTTTATTTTCAACATAAAAGTTATGAGAAAATCTTTTAACTTTTATTTTCAAAATAAAAGTTAAAAGTTTAACTGTTTGGAGGAAGGTCATTGGAATAAGAATTATTTTCAGGCTCTGAAATATTTAATTACAAATTAAAACTCAACAAATTAATACTCAATCTAATAAATAATCTAAAATTGACCAGAAATATGTATATAAATTTTGAGATCATATTAATGTTAATCATGCGTCCTCTCGGCGTCTTCTTTTTTGCAACTGTGATCAGGAAATTTAAGTCCTTTAAGGGAGACTCCCCTCTTCGAAGGAAGACAATGACGGTTGAAATGCTGTTTTTTAAATTTCATTTGATAAGCAGCTTCATTGCTTAAAATATCTGTGTATCCCTAGTAGCCTTGGCGGTGGCAAGTGCTATTTGGTAGTTGGCAGCAACAGCTTCAGTAGATATATTTTTGTTTGAATTGGCATCAATACTACGACGTCATCGTTTGAATTGGCATCAATACTACGACGTCATCGTCTGAGTTGTTTTAATCAATCTCTGATAAATTCTCGGGTATCAACAACTTTGAAGGAATTTTTTTTCCTTTTTAAGCTCGTTGGCATCGATAGATGCTGAACTGTGGAGTGTGGAAAAATCACTGGCACGTTCCAGTACACAAAGATTGCTCTCATTCACTTCAGGTAAAGATTCGTCATCAATTTAGGTCTCATTGACGGATTGAAGGATCTATTGTCGGGTCTGGGCCTAGTTATGGGTGTTGGTGCTGTCGGTGAAGGAGGTGTGGTAGGAAGTAGGGGATTGTAAGTTCTCTGCTTGGAGATAAGCATGTGGTGATTCCTTTGGACTCGTCGGATGAGAGTGATTTTCAAATAATGGTAAGTGATGATTCCCAATAAAAGTGAAAGCAAACAAAATTAAATAAAAGGAAAAAAGATTATCAGGATTATCTCGCACTTTGTTTCAACTTCACTATTTGTTTATTTGTCTATTATTTTTCAAACAAAATATTTTTATTTGTTTATTCACACATTCAAATAAAATTTTTTAAAGGTCTGGCCCTAGTTGTTTTTTTTTCATATTCCGTAGACAAATGCTTCTCAAACTCTGTAGCTATCCTCTCTAATGCAGCCGTTGAAATGCGTTTTAATGCAGTGTGTTGGCAAATGTGCAGCAAAGTGAGGTATTCCTCTACATCGGGCATTACATTACACCCGACTTTGGTAAAATCGGGGAGGATTCCAGCAAAAGTGAGGCTTCCGGCAAAGACTCTTTTGATGACTACCGAACGTATTACATTGGTCGACAGAGCAAAAAGTTCATCGACTTCTTGCTCTGTTAGGGTGAGGAACCTTTAATAGCTGCCCGCCCCGTTTTCTTCATTTTCGCAGTATTGTCCGTCCGTTTCTGTTCGTGCTGGTTTTCAACTTCGCCCACATCTAAAATTATAAAAAGAGATATACAAAAATATATAATACATAAAAACAAACAATAAAGTCTTACCTATTCCATTCAGCGGTTGTTCTGATGAAAACGCCTTGGGAATAAGGTTGCCCATTCATTGTCCTACTGATTCTGGCTTACGTTGGTTGAGACGTTTTTGGCCATCTGCGTCCGTTTCCGTTTCCTCCAATAATATGGAGAACTATTTACGCGTGGTACATGTTGAGCTAAAAAAAAAATAACACATGTATGTATATACAGAACCGTAATATGAACCGTGTTGAAATTTCCATTATCTTTTTTCAATGAAGTTTTTAATCCTATAGCGTATTCAGCAGCCGATATACAGCTTTTATAAAGCGTTATTCATAGTTTAACGTATTAACTGAATAAACAGCTTTTAGATGACCTGCGTTGGCTGGTTCCGTTTGGTGATTATCGTCGCTTTTCCGAATTAACAGTTTGTTATTTAATTTCCAACGAAAATGCGCAAGGAAATCTAAAAACGAAAGCGAGCCATTGTTGGTATTTCTACATGCTTTGCAGACTTTGTTAGGCCGTGGATAAGCTCGACAAGTAGGAATTTTTTGTTGTTGTATGTGTATCGCATTCTCCGTTTTAGACGCAAAACAACAACAAAGAAGGTAGAAGAGCAAAAATTCCCACTGGGCATGCTCGATAGCGTACCTACGGCCTTACGGTTTTTTAAATCATGAATACTCAGTTTTGCGAATATAGGGTTGCCAAATATGTGTCGCACATCTTCGATAGCCCTTAAAAAAATTACCCGCATTTCAAATTAATTCCCCCATCTAACACAAAGTGTCTAAGTTTTTGTATTTCGTTTCTTATCTATTCAGTTATTATAATAAAAAAATAAAAATTTTCTAAAATTAATTAATTTTAAACGAAAACGAAACAAGCCAAACAAGTATAATGGAAGCTAGAGTTCAGTGCAAATGCTCGGCGGCAACAGTATGCACATACCACTTTCCACATAGAACTTGCAAAACACGAACAATTTTACACTAGACGATAGCCTTTTTGCTTTCGAGCCGTTTATCAACTTCTTCCCTGGAAACTGCCAATCCATTATACAACGCGAACACGATAAAATCTGTAAAGCATGTGAAAATATCAACAACAAACCTTTTTTGTGTTTAGTATATTTCACTCGATCTTCTGTTATGCTCCGGTGCCAAACAAATGAAAAATTACGAAAAGCACAAAACAAAACACGTGAAAAACGTAAATTTTGTTTATCCATTATAAAGCTGTTAATGCTTCCACTTAAAGTTTAATTCTTTTAATTGCTTTAAATGCCCTCATAGTTTTACATAGAAATTGTGACGTAGTTCCCAGAACGGTCAGTCATCCTTGTAATGACCTGTAGCCCATTTCTGTAACTCCATTCAGTTGCAATAAGCCTTTGCAAGTGACGTCAACCGTTTTTACAGAATCACTGAACGTATTCAAAAACCCACTAGCTACATTGCCAGTGAGAAAAAACTCTTGGCAGATACCGTCACTATGCCGTCAATTTAAAACATCATACGAGAAAATCGGTCGAGAATAGTTACGTAACACGACCAGCTTTTTTCGGCTGTGAACGTATTTTCGAATATCATGAAAGTGTAGGATATTACTACGCAAAAAGTACTTATTGCAGTAGTAACTAATTTTATAAATAAGTATAAAAACATATAAAAATAAAAACCCACCTTCACAAACGGACTCACTCAATCTTTCAATACACTTTACGTGTATATAAAACATATACATACGTATTGACTCACTTTTACAAACAGACCACATTCCAATCACTCTTCCCATACACTTTGTCAATCGCCGTACAAACAGCCGTACAAATTTTATATAAGACAAGCTTATTTACTTCTAAAGCTTTAACCACAACCAAGGCGGCCAGCTACAAGCTGCATTTTTCAAAATGGCATTGGCCCTTATAGCCTGTTTCCATAAAAATATTTAATCCGGTTAAGGTGTTCGAAAATCGATCAGCTGATCTAGTCTTTCCATACATAATCCGGTCCGGGTTTCAAACCGGGGACCGGACCGGGGTCAAACCGAAAAGAAGAAATAAACATCTGTTGTTTTATGTTTGTATATTTACGCAACTATTTTTAAAATTGTGCATCGCTTTAATTTATAATACAATGAATAAAATAACAATAATATTCAAAATTGTTGAAATGGACCATATCCGCCGCCATCTCCCTATATGTATGGACATACATATCCCCTACATCTCCCCCCTATGTAATGGACATTTTTACGGAGTCCGCGCAGGCCGTCAATGTTTTCTTGCCAGAGGTCCAGCAGCATTAATTCCGCCCCCATCGACCACAAAGTTCTCTCTGTTGATTTCTGCATCTGAAATAGTTAAATTTTTGTCATTTATTAGATATTATACTTATTTAAATAAACATATTACTTACGACATAAAACGCTTACATTTGTTTTGACATTTGGCAGAATAGTTTGGTGGCACTTTCTCTTTATATCTTTCTAACTTATTGGCCCTAGAAAAGGAGAAAGATGTGACGTAGGAGAAAGGAGAAAGTGTGTCTGCAATTCCGAACTTCGAAACAGAGCTGCAAACTAAAAGCTCAGTCAGAAAACAGAAAGCATTTGAGTTTAGCGCTGGAATCGCAACAACAATTTCAACGGATTTAAAACAGTTTACGAGTGGTTTTGAGGCTTAAAACAGTTTATTCCAAATACCTGGGAAAAACCATTTTATGGAAACACCATATTAGGGGAACAGAAAAAAACATTGATTTCCAGTCGCCGCTACGTATCTTGCGGTTAGCCGCTAGCTTCACGCTGCTTGCAGTCGATCGAATTCTAATTTTCTCTGGCGGCGGAGGTATTCTTCTTTTATGTTTGTTTACGTTTTACATATCAACAGATTGCGTTTTGACATTTGTTGCTGGCTTCACGCCGCTATCACTGGAAGTCAGTTGCATTTGCAGCTTGTATCATCTAGCTGGCCGCCTTAGTTGTGGTTAATGCTGTAAACAGATAGAATGTAGCTCAGCGAAAATAGTAGCTGCATCTTGTCAAAATTACACAGGCTCTTATGGAAAACGAGAAAAAAAAACAGGTAGCCTCTGCCAATGACAGCGACAATTTTGGAAAATTTTCCAATTTTGTCGCTGTCGCTGCTGTTGTTCTCCTTGTCTTTGTGATTGTTTACATGGTATTTGACATTTGAATTAATATTTTGAGGCAAAGTCGTACTGTGTAAGTTTTTATATGTTAATTATATTAAATTAAGCTTTATGTATCTATTAGTTTTTATTTTCAGAATGGATTTTGCGGATTTGATTTTGTAAAAATTAAACCAGCTGTTCTCTGCGGCGTCTCAGCAGCGCAGATTTTTAACAAGAAGCAGCTACTCTTGTCGCTGAGCTACATTCTATCCGTTTACAGCATAAAGCTTAAAGCGTTCTTTTTGTTTGCACCGAAACTCTGTTTTGCCGTGCACCGCCAACAATGAGATTTGATGGAATCTTTTTCAACCTATGTATCTCTTCGCGCTCTTTGCTATCTATTTCGCGGATATTACACTACGAACATTGTTTGACTTCGATGCTCGATGACCACTTCTGCTTTCTCGCAAAAGTGGTTCGGTGTTGTCAACAAATACAATTTGACGTTTCATACTGTTTACAGAAGTTTGGTCGCATCGTGGGGTGTCACACTGCCAATCACTCCGCACAGTACTTTCGATGAAATGAAAGCGCTTAAAAACACATCTCAAGCGCTTGCACGTAAACGAATTTGAGGACGCGCACAATTTTTTGTAGTGTGACAGGGTGCAACGTAAACAGCTTTTTCTGAGGCGGCCTCAAGATGTCAAATGTGACACCCACCATCGACAGCAAACATTTTGTTTTACGTCGCAGAAGTTCATCCTCTATCAGAGATAATATTATCTCCATAGATATTATATTATATAATATTATTCCATAGAGGAAGATTATCCCTGTCCTCTATGGAAGAACTCAAGTCTGAAACTGAGAGCGTAAGGTTGACAACTTTGTACAAAAAGCAATAACAATTTTACAGTTTTGCCGAACAATATTCGTAGTGTAATATCCGCATTTCGCACTTTCGCTAAAATTTCCCTTGCGGCGGTGAAAGAAGTGTGATCTCGACGGTAGTTAAAATAGAAGTCGTTTATAGCTGTACGAAAGATTCATGATGGTGCTGCCTGATTAAAAAAGACAATCAACACGCGGTGGGCTGTCTAAGTTATCTCTTTGTTGAGACATTTTGACTTGAATTTACATTGGTACAAAATGCCCAATTTTGTTGTTGGTGTTGTTTTTTCGCTAATTACAACAACAAAAATTCTTGCAAGGATCTTTTGGTTTCAGAGTTATAATCCCTTGAAATGAGAAAATTTCGTGTCTATATCTCCGTAACTATTTGAAGTATCTCCATATTTTTAATAAGACAATGTAAATACCTTTCCATGAATATCAATAACATAGAGATATCTCATACATTTAAGGAGATACAGACACTAATTATCCTCATTTCAAGGGCTATAACTCTGAAACCAAAAGAGAACTGCAAGTAGTTCTGTTGTTCTAATGACCGTATAAAACAGCAAAATCACAAAAGCAACAACATAATTGGGAATTTTGTACGAAAATAAATATGTTTCGAAATTTCCTATAAAATAAATGAGTATGCAGCTGTTAATGAAATGTGACTTCTTCTATAAGAATGTGTCCATTTGCCCATTCAGAAAATTTTCCATACATATTTAACAAACCGGCAACACTGGTTCCAGTTGTCGATCTCTTTCACAGAAAGTGATTTTTATTGTAAACCACTCGCTCTGTTGACCATAGGAATTATTGCCATCAAATAAACCTAAAAAATTAAGTCTGAAATATTTTTGATATATTATTTTTACTGCTTAACCAGCAACGAATTTAATCCCATCACAAGTTTCTTGACTATCTATGTCAGCGGAAAATGGAAAACTGCACGCCCCCACAACGCCGTTGGCACCGATGCTGCCAACAACAATGTTCAAACGTGGGATGTTGCTGGCCAACGGAAACGGAGCCTTTACCAAACTGTCCTCACTTACTCCGCCACGCGATTTAACGCTGGGCGGTCGCGGCCCATTGAATGTAGTAAGCAAGAAAGTCTTCACACCCAACTTGAATGTGGTCCGGAACAAAAATATGTAAGTCAGACGCAGACATGTAATGCGAATATCCCGGACTAGGAGCACTCGCCGCAGAGCTCTCCATTTAAATATATATCTTTATATCTCCCACAGCAATGTTAAAACTTCTAAGGACACCACGCATCGTGGTCGTGGTCGCGGCAAATTTGAACGTGGCCGTGGTTTCACCTCTAGACGTGGCTGTCGGGGCGGCGCCAACTCATCTCTCATACAGACTACAGGCGTCTTCTCGGAGGGCGCCGGTGAAGTCAACACGAAAAAATCCAAAGATGGCAATCGCTCTTACCGTCGCTCTGCGGAAGATACACCTGCGGCAATGCACAAACCAATGATTGTGAAGCGCGAGCATCAAAAACTCGACGTAAAAGCAGAGGCGTCTCATGTGCGTCATTTGCTGGGTACGTCAGATGAAGATGACTTTGATGATGAGAAGGCTGACCTGGAAAAAATTCCTATAAAACTTAATGAAGGTAGGAAACCGAGTAGTGAACTATTCCACAATGACGCTACCAACATGTTGATTGTTGGTGGCCAGAAAAAAACAATCTGTATACAAATATAAATTTTTCCTTCACCCTTGGGTCAAAATTTATTAGTGGTTTGCAGAACATAACAGAAGTCCTCGTATGTTTTTGGTTTATTTTTTGTTTAATCTTGAAGTCTTTACATTTAATCCCCTCTGCCCACACAAACAGCTAAGTGGAAGAATGTGAATTTTGAAAAACCAGAAATTAAATTGGAAAAAACTGAACCTAGTGATGAGAATGCACACCCTGATGTATCGGCTGGTGAGTCTTGCAAATGCAGTAGCTGCAAGTGCCAAATATCAACGCTTACTTCAATGCAAGCCTTTTTCTTTTCGCCTCATCCATACCTCCTTCATTTTCATTTGATTATTGTTTTCCTTCTTAGAAAATTAAACTAATATCTGTTTACCTTAATAGAACAGAACATTAGGCTGCTACAACAAATTCAACAGATGTATAAAAAGCAGAACTCCTTGGGCTGCATTTCCTGTTACCCACCCAGCATTGAGGATATGCTAGATTCGAAGCAACAACAAATATTTCTTATGCAGGCATGTTTCTTTACTCATTTTCAATATCAATATTCATTCAAGTCGGTGTTTCTTTTATAGCTGCCCGACACATTGCCTTGCGAGAATAATGGTACGGGTTCCTCAGAGAAGTCATCGTCGAGTGAAGCTAAGGAGGTTCTTCTTGATTATTCTAATTACTTTGGTTGTTCAAATACCAACTTTTTATAGAACCTTGTCGACTCAACGCTTACTACGCCTGCCAATGATACTAATTCCAACTCGTTGAAGAATATGGAAGAGGGACAGATTGGCAAGTTATTACGCTACAAATCTGGCAAAATTAAACTGGTTTTAGGGGAATCACTCTTCGATTTAAATATGGGCATGGATACAGGGTTCCTGCAGGTAAGTAAAACACCAAAGAAAGGTGGAACTTAATGGTTACTTATTGTCTAATTCACGGCAAGATACGAAAGTGATCTCATGACTTATAGTGGTCCAAAGTTATTCATATATTACAATACTTAAAATAGATATTAGATCTACGAGTGTTTTATATCTACGTTTAATGAATATACGTTGTTTTCATATTCTGAGAAGAGCCTTAGAATTTATCTGACTCATTAACCAGTTGCTGAACATTATATTTTTGTTCATATTCTTGTAATAGTGATTTTAATGTTCCTCTTATTTCGTAGTACTTGCGATTCTATTCATTTATTTTTTACAGGATTTGATGTTCATCAATACGAATCGAGAGGAGCGGAGCGGAAATATGGTTAATCTTGGGACTATACAAGCCAAGCTGACAGCTACGCCCGACTGGGAGTTCATGTTAAAGCAGAGACCATAGCCGCCGAGAATAACACTCGTCGGATGCTGTTATTTTATATGAATTATTTCTTTCGATACCTTAAGCTAAGCTTTATCGAAATTTTGAGTGTATATTCTATGCTTGAAAATATTAAGCCCAGGCGCCGAGATTTTGAAATTCACGTTTCTTAATGGATTTTTATTTGGTAAACCAACTGTTATTTTATGAAAGATTATTTATTTATTGCGGTGCATTTAAGCAGCTACTTTTAGATTATATATACGAACTGTTTCTAATGTACTGTATATAGACTTTGTTAAGAAAGAACTAAAATTAAAGGCAAAGCTAAACAAATTAAGTGCAAGTTTAACAATTGTATTAATTCTGAGCTGCCGCTGGCTGTTTTGCATCGCTTTTCGTTTTTACACTATTACCGCCTGGGACCGTAGTACGTCCACGGTAAATATTGCCTTTCAAATCGATTGAGAAGTTGTAATCGATTGGGTTGGCCAGAGCAGTGTTGATGGCTTCATCGAGCTTCTCAGGCGTTATAAAAGTTTTTGACAGCTCCTGCATACAAAAACAAAGCTTAACGAAAACGCACTTTATTTGAGGAAGAATAACTTACCTTCTCACGCCTTACAATCGCTTCAATCTTCTCCAAACGCTCCTCCTCACGTGCCTTTGCTAATTCTAAGCGCTCTTTTATGAGCGCTGCCCTCTCTTGGCGCTCCTTTTGCAGCCTGACTTCACGCTCGCCGGCGATCTTTGCATTCCACGATTCGTTTTCTCGAAGACAGAGCTGATACTCTTCCTCCTCCTGCTCTGGTGTGAGAACGAAGTGGTCAGCGGTCGAAATCTGATCAATGCGTTTTGCCTCCTCGCGGAAATACTGCATTAAAGAGCGCATTTGAAGGTGGTAGTTATTGTACAGTCGCATCAGTTCTGCCCGCTCCTCTGGATCTTGTTTCTTGCGTTCAGGGACACGAAACATCTTGCTCTTGGCTACCGGAACCCAACGAGGCTTCCGACGCCAGCGCACAAACTCCAGTGCAAGAGCCGACTGGCCACATTTTGTTCCCGCGTTAAATACGAGAAGCGTCGCAACCCCACTGGTGGAGCGAAGCATTCTCTTCAAAATGTCTTCGGAACACTTCTATTCAGAAAACTAAAAATCTATGATTTTTCACACACGTTGATTAACCCTTTAACGCAAATATATGCGATTCCAAGAGTAAATGTCAGTTGAGACGAGTCAAAAACAGCTGACTTGTGTGTTAAGAATACGAATTGCCATCAGGGTTGTTTGACTAATACCAAGGTAACAAACTTTATTGTAAATACTATTTCAGTATATTGTTAGCCTAACTGTGGTACCTAAATAAGTGCGTCGTGCGTTGCGTTCCTGTCAAAATGAAATTGAAACACGCAGTCTGATGGAAGTGACTGCAATAAGCAACACATTGGCGGACAGCACTTCGAATTTTCAATTATGGTATGCGCTACGAAGTGAAGATGGCGGCAAATGTTAAAAAAATGTTCATGGTCGTGTTCATGTTTAAACACTTTTTGTCAGAACATATGCTGACGCAACGCCATTATTTCGGTTTAGCGCAGCGTCGTGTTTAAGACGCAGAGTTCAAAGTAACGCAAGACGCACTAATTTAGGTACCACAGTAACTTAAATTCTTAATTCAGTTCGAGCTTTCTATGAAATGGTTTGCGTTGCAGTTAATCGTTGTGAAAGCTTGTTTCAGCAACTTGTATGAAATAAGCTTTTTCTTGAAACTTGAAACCAACAAAGCTTTTTATTTCTCTTAAAGAAAATAAATTTTTTAAATAAAGCCTTTCTACAATTTATTTCGTTTTTTAATTTTTTTATGACATTTTGATGCGTTCTACAGGGCTATTCTCGTTGTCAGCTTGACATGAAATTGTAAAGACAAGTTGTCACAGTTCTTGTCAACGCTTTTTAACAGGGCAATTCTCGTTGTCAACTTTTAGTTGACTGCGCAGATTTTTAGCAAATTGTCAATATTCGTATTCTGGCTGTCACCTAAAAGCTCTTTTCTTTACAATTTTGTCACGAGCTAAATAGGTGTTGAAGGCTACATTTTCAGAACAAAACAGCAAATGAACAAAAGAGAAACAGGAAATTTATTTGTTATTTTTAATTTATTTATTGTTATTTATTTAAATTGTTATTTAATTTATATATTATTTGTTTAAAACCAGCTCCTGAAACACTTTCAATGAAAATATTTTATAATATAAATATATAATATAAATATATTATTACATATTCTTTGGTGCTAACTACATTGAAAGATGTTTCAGGATCTGGTTTTAAACAAATAATATATAAATTAAATAACAATTTAAATAAAGAAATAAACAATTTATATAATAAAATTGAAATAAATAATAATATACATTGTATACTCTTTGATATTCAGCACATTCCACACATGGTGGACATGAACTGGACATAGTGCACCAGCTGCTCTGCCGTAGTCTGTTCGTATTTTCTTTTGACATTTCATGTTCTATTTGTCAAAAATTACATTTTGGTTTCTGTAACACTAAGCTTTTCAGCATGTTACTGCATTAGAGCTTTCACTGTGTCAATTGACAACCAGAATACCAATTTGAAAAGCATTGACAAGCACTGTGACAACTTGTCTTGACATTTTCATGTCAAGCTGACAACGAGAATTGCCCCGTAAATTGGTATTCTGGTTGTCAATTGACACAGTGAAAGCTCTAATTGCAGTAACATGCTGAAAAGCTTAGTGTTACAGAAACCAAAATGTAATTTTTGACAAATAGAACATGAAATGTCAAAAGAAAATACGAACAGACTACGGCAGAGCAGCTGGCGCACTATGTCCAGTTCATGTCCACCATGTGGAATATCAAAGAATATACAATATATATATATATATGTATATATCAGAGGATGAAACTTTTATAACTTTTATCAAAAAAGTTTTTTGAATAACTGTTATCAAAGACTTTTAAAAATAAAAGTCACAAAATATTATAACTTTTATAACATATCCTCAATGTGGATATTCATTTTTATGAAAAGTACGTAAATTCTTACGCTTCAAAGAGCGTTTTCTGCTAAAATCCTGTACCGATCCTGATGAAAAAAATACGCGAAGAAAGCTATCGGTCTCCACTTAAAATTTAGAAAATTATATAAGCTAATTACATATTTTTCTAAGGAAAGAATTAAAGAAAAGGAAAAAAGTACTAAAATTATAAAAAGTCGATTTGCTCCAAAAGTAATGGTTTTTTGACAAAATTGTTTGTTTATAAATAACAAGTATTTTAAAATCCTTTATAACACTATCCGGTAACGTATATAAACCTATACGAATTCCTCTTTTCGACGGGCTATAACTCGATAACTATACCACAGCAAAAACAACAACAACAACAAAAATTGGAGTTATTCTACAATGCTAAAGTTTTTCTATATGTTTACAGGTATTAACAATTTACTATCACTGATATTCACGACGTCGTTATTCCTTGCGAATCTGTGTGGTGCTAGACAAATTATTTTAAACTTTTAGTTTATTTAAAATGTGTATAAAATTTTTTTTTATTTAAATAATTATGAATTTTTACTTCTTCAAAAAAAGCTCTCTGTACTCTTTTTTGGCTGGTTGACTTGTCGCTGAGCTTAATGTTGAATGGGTTAAACTTTAAGCCAACTTTAAACTTTCAAAGCTCAAGCTCAAGCTCCAGCTAAAGCTGTTTCCGATTTCCATTTCGTCTCGGATCCACTGCTAGAACGTTTCAGAACCTTCAACTAGTTTCAGTTACGATTCAGCTGTTCTTTTGATGTGTTGTGGATTCGGCGTGATTGAGCGCGTCGCTGACTGGCTCGCGAGTGCCCACTTCGACAACTGATGGTTTATTCACCGGAAAAAGCCAGGTTTTGTTAGTTTTTTTTATATGTACAAATGCGCTCTCCGTTGGTCAAGAACCAGAACCACGTTAATTCCTAGTGTAATGAAAGGCGTTGTTAAATGGAATGTTTCGCTTCTAGTTTAATGAGAGATTAAACACGGTTTAAGCAGACACATTTCCACACTTTCGAATTAAAATTATTTAAAATTTGCCCGAAATCTTGGAAAAGTGAATAAATTATAACGAGTGGCGTTTCCAGTTCCATTTTATTCGTGTGTTGCAGTTCCTCTCAGCCGCCAGTGGAATTCGAACTCAACGAATACCGCTTAGCTACACTTACAAAACAAAACAACAATAAAACAAGCTAATAAAAATACCTACACAAACACATATGCAAATTTAACTGGAACTAAATAAAAAAGTTACTAAAGTGGCTGTGGTTGTTAAGCTCAACTTCAAGCGTTACCTATGGTGCACCAAACAACGGACCGCCCAGGCCCCTCTCACTAACACAGTCATAACGGCTCAAACCCAGCTTTTCTCACACACAAACAAATTAAAAATCGTGGAACAGATTCACGCAACACTGCAAACTCGAAACACCGCGTCCGTACGTCGACGACGACAATCTGCAGCTTCGGGTGAAAACCAGCTGGAGCAATAGCAACACGACTAGCAACAGGTTTTAATCTACAAAAGCTGTTGAGAACCGCGGGTTGTTGTGTGCGTTTCGAATGCAAAACAGACATCGTTTCGTGCGGTGCGAGTTTGAGCGCAGAGCCGTACTTAGAAGACCAGGTTTGTCTGCTTTTAGCCAGCAACAGATATTAATACCCATGCACACAACCATACTAGCATAATCTTATTTTGTTGTTGCTGTAACTTGATAAATTCCCGAAAACTGCCTCATGAGGCGAACTCGAACAAATACAAAGATTATCAGAACTCGGCTTGAATTGCGTGCATTTGAGCCGTGTTACGCACATTCGATAGAATTCTGTTTGTGCCGTTCGTCGTTAATTCCAGATGCATATTAAGTTGAAATTCAAGCTTAAAAATACATAAAAAATTTAATTGCATAACGTAACATTGGGTAACACTCGAATATACCATGTATCTCGGGGATTTTAGAAAGTGGTGTTCTAAACGAAAAGCCACGCCCTAATCTTCAAAAAGGAATTATTTATACTTTTGTACATTTTCGATGAATTAACTTTTAATGAATGAAGAAATATATTCAATTTCAGAGCCTTTCTAATTCAAATACTCGCAGAGGAAATAAGAGAAATATTTGAATTTTATTTCGAGATGTTGTCGACGATATGCCAGATTTAGGCGTGGCATGTTGTGGTATACTTTAGTAATGTGAACCACATCTTAAAGGTTTCAAAGGCCTTATTGCGGTTGCAAATTATTAAATTCACTTGTAGGAAAGCAATGTAGAAATTGTTTTGCATTATTTACTAAACACTTATAACAGTTTAAGTAATTCCACAAACAGGCTGCTAGATTTCTGAGCAAGAAAAACGATTTTAACCTACATACATTTAATGGAGTCTATCAAACAAACGAATGGTTGAAGCACGATTTGGCTAAAGGTAAATAGGTCATCGGCTGTCGGCTGTTCTACGCTTGTCGTGTATGTATTCGTGGGTAGGTTGCCGTTGGGATTTGTGTGCTGCGGTCATAATGACACGTGACGTGTTTTCGGTTTTTATTTTTAACGTTGGGCTGCATGAGTTCAGACGACTGGAAGGTTTTCTGCATCTGGTGGAATGCATGCATACGAGCAACCAGCGGATGCTTGAAATCCGATTATTTCTTGATGCGATTCTTGGTTCACTCGATGGTGAATGAACATTTGTTTTCCTTCTTTAAAGTCCATTTAAACGGACTTGGAAATGTATATGTAGCTATAAGTTAATCCTCTCAAGACTCTTCCGCATTTAGACTCCTTTCCTCTTCATGCAGTATAGAGTATAGCAACCATGATATTGGAATTAACCGCCTTTACTAGTTTACCGCTTCTCCGAACATTTATAGGGAATATATGACTATTTATTGCTATTTATTTGTTGTTATTCAATAAGAACTTCGCAATAAAGTTTGTTTGATATATGTATAAACAAGGAATATACACTTTTGTCAACAGTGGAACGAGATAACATTCTTCTAAATAAACTCTTTCCTGTAAACAATTTTTAGTCGCAAAGTAAAGAAAAAGCTGTTACGATTGATTAGAAGACCACCGTTGAATCATCGCTGTCGGTTTCTATGTCATGTCCAATGGACACATCCAGTGCATCGAAACTCCACCAGCGTCCTTCAATCCTCTTTGCGGCAGAGGTAAGAAGTTGTTCGACTTCATTATGCGCCAAACGTCGACCGATTTTCCATTCATTCGCAAATTTCGTTTGCGTTGCTTGAGCGCATAAATGACTTTCGTCACGGAAGCGTTTTAACACAAGGCCCAACCCAACGCAGGCGCTCAGCTCAGTCAACGTCACCGAACAGCACCTGTCACTCGTCACCAACCAACAGAACTATTTTCGGAACAGTTGAATTTAGTGAAAATCGGCGCGATTTCCTACCGCGAAATGTGAGGAGTACGAAGTGCTTGTGACGTTGCTCCGTAAGTTTCCATGATTAATGTAATTTTTCTCGAAAGCTTCGATGTTGTTGCCACTGCACACAGCGAAATTCTCTGCACTGACTGCAAGTGTTTGTTTTTGTTGACTTGAGTTCGACTTCGAAACATGCACTCGTTCAGGTATCAACGCGAGAATTGTGCTTATAACGTGGCATAAAAATGGCAGACATTTTCTTACAACATACTTTCCTTACATTACATTGTAGCCATTCTTTTTTCCGACTTCTAAGCGAAAACTCAGAAATGGGATCTGCCAATCCGCAAATATATCCGTATAACATTGTCGTCAGACCATCCCATGGACCCCTGGCCAGTTGTGCATCGATCTCGATAGATCTTTTATATCTAAGTTCTTGTAGTTCTCATATTGTAATTTTGAAAGAAGTTTCCGATTTCTGCATAACCTTGGAGACTTTATATAAAGTACTGCGTGCGTAACCTTTGCCATTTTCTCGTCGTTAAACTTCCCATTAAACTACAACTGAAGGCGTTAAATAATAGAAATATGGTGCTATATACTCTTCTAGATAACTGTTCATTTCTTTTTATGGGCAACCATTTGAAGTAAAAGGTTCACATTTTTGCGATAGTATTTCGTTCAAGACGTTGATGATGACTTTTGAACTTCGTCACGTTAACCTGTTTCTTGTTACTATTAAAACGCTCGTCGCTTACCTCAAATGTACAGAAGGGCATTAAATAAACCAATCAAATAAGTAGCCATCTTTACAATTTAACGCACTAGATAAATATTTGAGTTCACCCATTGCCAAACTTCTTTCGAATCTCTTTTATCAGATTCTGAAAAGTGAAATGAGTCGACTGCTATGTACGTCGCTTTCTATTCTCTACCCATCATATGTCCAAAATAGTCACCCGGTATCCATTTCACTCTGGTGTAGAGCGGGTGCAGTGAGCGGTTTCAACGCTTAGGAAAGGTGAAGATGTTTTAAAAGTCAGTAGGAAAATAAAAACGTGTAGATTCGTAGAGTAAAGCAACTACAACACAATGGGGCGAAGGGGCCAGCGTTATTCAGCCGCCGTAAGGTCAATGGTCTGTAATGCGCAGACGCGTGGGTCAAAATAGAGAACACAGGGGAACGACAACAACAACTTCAATAAAAAACCAGCAAACCAGCAAAGCAGCAAATCAGCCATAAATAAACAAATCTGGTTAAACTTCTGGTAGCCATGCACAAAGGGAGGTAGAGAGGGAGACGGCCGTACATGCCACTTTACAGCGAGACACAACGTAACGTCATCGCTTTTAATGGCACGGAAATTAGTAACGCAGGTTGGCTGGGTTGGGCTGGGCTGGGCTGGCAGTTGGAGTTGGAGTTGGAGTTGGGTGTTGGTTTTATTTTTGTTTTTGTAAACTAGTTGGTTGACAATGTTTCCCTTCCTCACTTCTTGTTGGCAGTTGTTGTACGCCTAAAATTCGTAAACAGAGTGAGTCTGCAGCCAGGCTCGTTTGGCTGCTTTGAATAAAGTTGTTTGGCAACCTCTTCACTTCTGCATATTCACACCAGCTCCATGCTTCCCATTCTTTTCTGCCACCCCCCCCCCCCCACCCCACACCCCTCTCTGCTGTAGACATTTCTCAAAGTACTGTCCGGTTAGTGTATTAATTGCACAGTTTCAACTATTTAGACCTTGTAAATAATCTGGAAAAGCCACTAATCAAATCCTGCGAATCAACACAGAAATAACACCTGTGAACCTGTTCAACTGTTTCTTTGCAACAGCAGCCCATTTTGCAGTTTATAACGAGTGTTTGGAATATTTGACACGGATGAAACGGTTCTTCCGGATATCTTCCTCTCGGTTGGTACTGTATTTGCACTTTTACACTTTTAGGGCCCTAAATATTTAGCACCCGCTATACTCCGAAATGCTCTACCAAATAAAGTGGAAAGAGTACAGATCTACTCCGCGGCCAGAGCAGACCATCCCACCGATATATTGTTTCATACTTAATTGTTGTGCACTAGATAACCGATCGCTTCCTCCTTCAAGCACATTCAAATTGCAATCGATGTCCGAGCGATTGATGATGAGCGCCGAATGATGAACAATACAGGTTTGCGAGAAATGAGTTCGTGGCCTGATTTCCCAATCTGGCTCTCTATTCTAAATGTTTAGCTGTTGCCAAAGTGAGGAGAGCAGCCCTAAATAACTAAATATAATAGATATGAGCAGATGATCGCTCCGTGAGAACTCTCACAGTTGTCGCAAATGATTGTCGATCTTCTGAATTTTATTTCTAGAATCCGGTGACTACGGCATTTCTATTCGATTTTCATTTGCAGCAAAAGATGATCTGCTAATTTTATTGTCGGCCACTCCAACGAGCAACATGTAAGGAGTAACCAGCAACATTTAATTAACCTCAGTAACGGGCGCAGCAATGAAGCAGAAATACATAAAAGCGCCATCAACGACATTTCAGAAATCAGCACTTCCGTAGATGTACAGCATTCAACAAATATTGCTACAGGCAGGAAGAGTGTGATAATCTTCAAGCCAGTAGACAGGCAGACAGACAGACGAACACAGTTTGGAAAATGTAATGGATATCTGTCCGCCTCTTTTGGATAGAAATTCAAATTCGATGAGATGGTCGAATTAAAGTACGAACGGAAGCGTAGATCCGTAGATCTTGGTGAAAGTTGGTTTCGTGGATCAAATTGAGAATTAATTTTCCGGTCATTAATTCCAGCAAACGGCTTTATTTGACTTGGGATTTTCTTACTCACTCGCAGAGCCATGCGACTGAATTCACCTGCTCTACACGAAACGCTGCATGGTTGCTTGTTAAATAGGTCCACACATACCCACCTCTGTATATAAGCAGTTACAGTATACTATTTCCTTCTCCGTCACCGTTCGTTCACATGCTTTTCATTCGGAAACTGTGAGAAAGATCGCAACAACAATGAGAATTAAGCGTCACTCCGTAGAACGAGTTGCTAGTTGCGAGTCACTTTATTGTGTTTTGTGAAGAATTTTACGGTTCTGGAAAACATGTTTGTGTTCTAATCAAATGTCTGTGGGGAATAAATGAAATTTGCGACACAATTAATCAAAAACCACCAGGGGAGAAAAATTATTGTGCACTATTGTGAAATTATTTATAATATTATGGATGCGAAGTACGGTTATTTTAATAATTGACTAGTTTTCTATTTTTTTCTTGCGGGACGAAGCTTCCCCAATAAATGAAATGAAATAAGAGTACTTCTAAAAAGCTAATTTTGAACGCATACGAGTAGACATTCCTTTGGTTTGGAGTTTGACATTCATTTCTAATTAAATCTAATTTTCAGCAAATGGAAACTAATAACGGAGGCAAAGACTAGTCTAGTGCCTGTTGTAGCATTCAGTGATGATGTGTCTAATGCACACTTATTCAACCCACTTCATGCGACCAAATTTCATTAGCTGAGCAGAAGCTGCACTGAGTTACCGATGCTCGTACATTCGATGTAATTGACTTTTATTGCTTTTTGACTTCTGTTCAAGGCTTTAACCCTCACTTCAGGCACAACTACAACTCGTACTAAAGACTATTCAAATTTCTTTTAGATTTGTTAGATTCGGTAAAATTACTTTCCACAATTGAACAATGAAAACATTGTCCAAGGAATCGTGGAATCGTGGCATCTTGATAATTTCATCATTTCATCATAAATACTTCCGCTCTCCGATGAAGAGCTTTTCTGTGAGTGGATGAGTGCGCGAAAGCTGTTGTAATGATTCATTGGTTTGTGATTCGTTGCTTTCCCATCTCTCCATAAAGCGGAGCGGCGGGAAGCCCATCTGTAGGTAGAAGTCTTGAAATGCCAAGATCATGGAAATACGATCGCTAGTCTCATTAATGGTCGGCTTTAAGTTTGATTTCCACCTGCTTTGCGTGCGTTCTCTTTTTAAAATTCATTAAAATAAAAGTTCCATTATGTACCATAAGTACAGTAGTTGTACGAGTACAAAGTACATTGGACTGTACAGAGGAAGAGTCCGAATATGTGCTTGAAACCGCATTTCCCACTAAACGGTTGAGTTGCTAATTGACACATGATCAGCACTATGATTATCATAAGCATGCAATTAATTGAAGGAGAACGATAATTTCAGTGATTAATTACAGCCTATTCTATTCGATAATTAAGCTTCTTATTCAGCGTCTTTGATTGACATCTGCCATCACACAAGAGTCAGCTAGTATCAAGAGATTGCAACTAAAGTGATCGGTCAGAACGAAGACAGCGATCGCTTGTTCTGAAAGCTGATGAATATCCTAAAAAAATCAACAATGCTATCTGGAAGCGGCACAAGAAACTGAAACGAAACTCGAGATGAATGCCCTGGTATTGCCTCAGAGTTGAGGCTATAGATCTCGCGCAGGTCACACAAACACAGGTAACCGTAGAGCACGGCCGTAACCCGATCCCACAAGTGAACGCTAACAACATGTGGTCTTGTTTAGACACGAAGCCGTCGACATTTAGTAGAATTTCTAAAACCAGCCAGCCAAAAAAGTCTCTCTGAGGTGAGGCGTTGAGCTCTTCTTCGATCGCCGTCGACACACTAAGCAGATCGCGGCGAACTCAGCGGAACTGTAAAATTATTTAACAACACTCTAAGAAATCGATGTTGCTGTGCTGCATGAGGTTTTTGGGACAGGATGGAGGGGGAAGAAGGAAAGGAGGACACCAATTTTAGAGGGTATCGAGTAGATACCGCCAAATAGCTGAATAGGATGTTCGCCGCTTTGCTTGAAGATCCAATCTTTGTTGCCTCGTCGTTGTTGTTGCTGTATTGTACCAAATGAACCCAAAATTGGGTCACGACTTTTACTTCACCGATTTTCCAACAACGAAACTGTGTATCTACGAATTTATCCTTCTGATCGTGCAGAGAATGAGAACGGTAAATGGCTAGCGAGATCTGAATGTCGTGGACAAAATGATGAAAAATGATTTCTAGGATAGAGTTCACAGCTGGAGTTCGAACTTTTACACGTGCATTTGTACGTAGATACGTGAAAGACGGCTCAATTTAAAACACGTCTTAATAAGTCTTGGGCTTTAATGGAGTAGCTTTTTGGCCCGTTCATGGGTCAGCTTGTGAACCTTTCTATCCACCTACGAAGTGTTAAATTACTTAGCAAAAGCTGTCCAACTACAATATATTTGAATAAACCTTATTGCTGCACTTCGCGTAGCAACAGCAACAGCAACATAAATTGTTACAACAAATAGAAAGTGCATCAATTTACACACATTATGCTCAAGTCGAAGTGGCGTGGCTTGTGTTCCTCAGTAGTGATGAATTGGATAAAGAAAACGAAAAACAAGCGGATAATATACGAGTACAACAACGAGTTGTAGAAGATCAAAAACCTAGAGAAGCTGAAGATGAAGCATTAAAAGTTCCAACAACACCAACAGGAACAACAGAATGTATCCATCCGCGTCTTATGGTTTATGCTAACACTTTGTCATGCTGCTTTGCTCTCTCATTCCCCGTTACTTGGCAGCACTGGCAAGATGGCCAGCCAGGCATAAGCTGCAAATCAATATGCGTCAACTTGGACACTCGTAGCAGCCACTGCGGCAACAACATTTGTATCTTCTCCCACCGCCTCTTAGTTGTTGGGTGGGCGGTAAAACGTATAGCTTTGAAATACGGACGCCACCTCATCAGAAACTGCATAATTAAAACGAAAGAAAAGTTACACACTAGCCAGAGAAACTTGGAAGCACTCGAGAAACATTTGTTGAGGGGGAGGTGGGGGCGTAAGGGGCGTGGTCGACTGACTTTCTTTAATATGCATACCTACATACTATAGTTAAACAATCCGGGTAACTTTTCATGTAATTATTTATCAATGAAGCAAGTAGGTACTCTTAAAGTGTGTATTGTACTTTAAGCGCTGTCTAAACTCTTCGTCGAGGTGACTGACTGACTTATTGGCTGTCTGACTTGTTGGTCGCATGTTTGGAAAGAAGCTAAGACTGAAAGCGGAAGGAAAGCAGAGCAGTTGAATGCAATAAATTAAATTTAATTTTATTTGGTTGCTTCAAATATATTCGTAACCTAGATTTAGTGCAGAGTGGGAAAAGATTTCTTTCCCGGCGATCGTAAATCTTCGCGCCGCAAAAAATATAACAATTCGCCACTGAAGCTCGTACAATCTGCTTGAAATCTGATATTAAATGAAACTAGGCCAGAATATAGAGCCTGCCACGTAGAAAGAACAACGAGTGCCACTCGATGAGGTTGTCTCCGTTTGCCTGTGAGTCGTTCCACGTGCTTCACATACGATAAACTGTGTTCCAATCGATTTTGTGGAACGGTTGCGCCAACTGCTATCAGTGCAGCGCTTTCGCAGCTCTGTTGTCGCTTCTGAAGCCGCTGTTTCCATGGCGGTGATTGCACTCACCGAAAACAACAATAAAGCCAACCCCCAAGCAAATGCAACCCGGCCAACCTGTAAATGGAACAAAGACCATTATTTAAATGAAAGAAGCGAGTGTTTCTACGGCGTTTAAATGCTGTGTTTAATCCTTGTGACAACGAAATCAGTCAACCAACTTAATACATAATTAACTAACATAGTTACTAAGAACAGATTAAAGTCACTGTAGTTTTATTAAATAGTACTAAATATTAGAAAAGTTAACCGCTAATCGTAGGGACTGCAAACTCTCCCTGATATATGAATAGGCAAGCCTTCAACAGTGCCAATACATGTGCACTGAGAGCATACGTCGAAGATTGTCTTTAATAAGCGATGAGGAGCGACAAATCAAAACTCACACTGAAACAATAAATATGACAAAAAAAACTACGCACGCTTAATCATCCTTTAAGTGGGGAATAATATGGACGTATGCGGGAAGCGTGTCGCCCACCTTCGGACCTCTTCACTGAAACACCCTTCGCTACCAACGCCTGCTCTCTAGCAGATTCCCTTCTTTCAATAGGCCAACAAGCATTTGTTTGGAAACGGGAAATAAATAGAAATAAAAATTCGAATAACGTATCAGTCATGAAACGCAAATTCGCCAATTCTAATGACGCAAATACAATTGATTGACTAGTAAGCAGTTTATCTGTCGTCCCGAGTATTGCAGTTGTTGTATCTTTGGAAACCACACAGAACATACATAATTTCCAAGACATGCTCATTCCATGCTCTATACAAGTTCCTCTTAGCATGATTCCATTAATTGTGTAATTGACCCAGTCAACAAATAAACTTGTATTGACTCTGCTCCCTCCCGAGTTATTCCACGCAGAGATGCCAATCTTGTAAAGTTTCTATACATTTTCAAGTATAAATGTCCTACAATTGCCCGCGTTTCGGGCAATATCATTTCCATGACGCACTGAGGTATTCAATGTATAACAGAAAAATATACCATAAGACTCCAATTTAATAAAATTTTGTTTGTATTAAGAAATTCGTGATGATTTCAAAGTAGTTAGTTCAAAGTTCGGTCAGTAGTAATGCCATTGCGTACAACATAATAATGACAAAAATCTGTATTTCCTGGTTTTCAACCTGAGGAACATTTCAGGAAACATTTGCTGCGATGTATAGCGGTTGTTAAGAGTATATTTTTAATGCATTATCAGTTCATTATTATTGCTTCTACTACACATTTACGAATGACGTTCTTCCACGAGCTAATAAACCAATTAAAAGCTATTATTAAATTCTGCTTAAAACTAGTAAATTATACTTCTCCATATCAACCTGTTTTGAACCGTTTACGTGATTTGCTCATGTTTCATATTGAATCAATTGGCACCTCGACTGTTCTCTTCGTCATATCGACGAGCTTGATTACGCTTGGTTTGGAAGAGTGCAAAACATTCAGACGTTGAGTGCGCGTATTCGTGTCGAAGTGAATTGAGAGCGCGCAAATCTGACCTCTTGAGCTAAACTTAACCTTTGACAGCTGGGCCCTATAAGATTTCATTGTTTCTCAGTGGAATTTTTAGGTATGGGGTTACTTGTATGGAAATAATTGCATCAGATAAAAATTTGAAATAATAATAAAATGCAGGTCAGAGTTGAAAGGTCATTTTCAAGGGTTTGCTCTGCAGAAAGCAGCATTTAAATTGAATTAATCATGTTGTACCTTCATACATGTTTACATACTTCTCTGGATAACTTCATAAATACTCCAAATAAACATAAAAATATCTACATATATGTATGTATATTATTACCTATTCTATCCACTCCTGAAATAGTTATCTCGTACTTCTTTCTGATTTCCTGCACGCTACTACTTTTTTTACTCCATCTATTTTTCGATTCAATTATCAATGTTATGATTTTTCCGATGCTCTCTTGTCTGTTATTTGCTTTGAAGGTGGACTCAAATTTCGTATTCAGTTGACAGATTTGCTAAGCCCAGCGTCTGTGCTCCAGTTACAAGGTCGCGTACAGCAATTTGGAGGAGCTGAATTGGTCAAAGAACTCAACATGTGCGATCAGTTGAAAGTTCTGAAAGGAGAATATGAAATAATAAATAATTTTCAATTTCAATTTATTAAATTAGAAATAACACAAAATATGTATATCATCTTCCTACCCTGTCGGAAAAATAATTAAAAACCGGTCTTGGCACGTAACCAAATCCAGGACGAGCACACGTAACCCAATTCAGGTTCTTTAGACTAAGCTTGGGTAATCTCTCTCTCCCAGTTTATAGCTCTGAATGTATGTAGATCTTTTTCTGGCCGGTTGAAAGTGTCTCATTATCGGTAAAATTTGCAGAAAAGGTACAAGAAAAAATAGCTTTAGCCTGAGACGTACATATTTTAAATTCCACCGCGTTGTTCACTGAAAATCTAGATGAGGTTGCAACTGATGGATCAAGTACATAATGCATTCATCAGAAGGTTTTTAAGTATTTGCTTCCTTTATGAAGAAGAAAACATGCTTAGCCATGCGCTTAGCTGTAATTCCACAAGGGATTATACATATATTTAATTGATATGGTACATCTTTTTTATTCCAGAATTGATCTCAACAGAAGTTTGAAGTTGTTGTAAGAAGGCGAAAAAGAAACTGAAACTAGTACGTTTGTACTGTTCTCTGCTCCAGAAGAAATATCGTACTACTTGCCGCGAACTACAGCACCATCATCCAAGGGGACGTTCTTGCATTTAGGGGACTGACAATTATGCTGAACACCAGAACATGGCCAAGTCAAGAACTGCTCTGTATGCTGCTGGGGTAACCTGCCTAGGCTTCGTATGCTTCGGCCTGGCATCGGCAGCAATCGGCCTCCCTGTCTGGGGCTACTACGACAGCCCGAGAGGTGGGTACGGGAATGAAGCGGACGTCTCTCATATCCGCAGCTTCACTAGTTTTCATTAATTCTAATTTCTTCTTTATGCGCAAACATCACAGAGGGCTACGATTTGGACCGCGGGTATTTCGGACCCTTCAAGGTCTGCAAGCAACTATCGTACAACCGCGAAAAATGCGGTGCATTGGTCTCGAAATTTCGGCTTTCATGTAAGTACCGGACACATCTTTAAGTTCGTGTTTCTAATCCTCGACGCGTTTACAGCGGCTGTTTACATCAGCGGCTTGTTGGCTGTCCTGAGCTCTGCGGCGCTGGGCATCTTTAGCCTTTTGTCGGTGATCCAGGTTGCGATGATATCATCGATGGAGAGGGTTGTGATGCCGTATACCTCGCTGGTGTTGTTCAAGATGATCCTGGCGCTGATTGGATGTGAGTGAAAAAACGAACTCACTCACATTTTAAACATTTAGCTTCTCTTCTCCTCCCCTTTCTCTGACTTCCAGGTCTGTTGGCCATCATTGCGACGGTCATGTTTGCACTACAAATTGACGATCGGGAGAACGAAGGTTTCCGGATCTCACGCGGGGTCTCCTTTTATTTGCAGGTGGGTAGATAAAGTCACTTGTTCTAATCCATGAATTGCTAAAATTGAACTCTTTCTTTTATCCACTCAAACGCAGATCGTGGTCATTGTTTTGACGATTGCGCTTTTTGTTGCCGCCCTCTATGATGTGATTTACTCACGGCGCCCCGGCGGCGATCCAACTATGGTAGTCACGAACGCCTCGCCGGGCAGTGCGACCACTTACAACAATCCGGGCTACAAGGAGCCGCGTACGAGAAATGGTAACGGCTGTCAATTAATCCTTGCTGCAGCCACTCATATCCTCTTTCTTTGCCAGGAGTTTCCGTGACGGATGCTTCGGGCAAACCTTATAGCGGCATCCGAAACGGCGGCAGCATGGCCTCCATGAGCACCACGCTTACCAGTGTCTCGAATGGATCCACCGTGGAATCGATCACACGCTCTCCGCTGCGGTCCAGCCTGAAGAAGCCACGACCGCGCCCCGAGAACACGCTCGGAATACAGAATCCCGGTTTCTCCGGCTCAGGACATTCGCCGCCGATGAACAGACAGGCGAGTGTGAAGAAGGTACGCATTCAGACCCATAGCACAGAGGTGTGAGCCGAGGGCGCCGCACTGTAACAGAAACGGGATCGAAAAGAAGCATTGCGAATGAAAACAAAGACTGCGTATAAAACCAAACAAAACCATCAGAGAAACAAAATTATAGAAACCTACAAGTGTGAAGTTGGATGATTTCACTAAGAGACTTTAGTGAAGCCGCTGTAATGCAACCTACTTTTTGGCCGACTGGAAACTGCGAGTCAGGGAGCACCAACCTCAGCGAGTGCAGAAGCTTTCAGTTCTCTTAACTGCTTCACTTCTCGAAAGAGACCCACTGCGATGTGTGTGGAGAAAACACGACTTCTTGTCTTCCAATTGATCTAAATGAATTGCGTTTGCGAAGCAAATCGTACAAAAATTAGTTCTAACAAAGATGCAATTAATTTAAGTGGCTTCACTTTGCATTTCAATCTGTTGAAATTAATGATTTCTATTGAATGACGTCGCATTGTATTTTGTTAGCAGCAAGTCCGTCCAATGTATGTACGTTCATGCGTAATGACAAAAGTAAGCGCATTCTTCCGCGAAGAAGAACAAGCGTGGCTTACATACATACATATACTACATGGCATACAAATAGTTAGCAACTTTTATAACAGACTGCAGCAACTACTTAAGTTAGTAACAATAACATAACGGAAAACGTTCATTTTGCATTCTTTACAGATTCCGATTACTTCTCATCAAACCTTTTTTTTTTAGTCATTATTTACTGTATCTTGTGTATTTTTTATGCAAAAGTTTGTTAATTCAAAAATCTAAAATCCGAATATCATTTGACCCATTTTCATCAATTTTCAACATAAATTAACTAAATATTAGTATATTTAAAAAAACAATTCGATTTCAATACTAATGAAAGTGTAATAATACAATAGTAACTAAGCATTTCATGTAAACTGATGATGACTAATCTAAGTTAAAGGTTACGTTAGTATTCAAGTATTTTTGTTTTAGCATTTCTAAAGAAAATTCGTAAATGTAGTTACATAGTTTTATTATTTATTAAAATGATAGTTTAGTGATCTTTTCACTTGTAAATTCTTAATTAACGTAATAAAATTGTAAGCATTGTTATCACGAGTGCGAAATCAATACAAACTCATGTCTTTAAATAGTTTTTAGTATTTAGATTAATTATTGAATGATGGTCTTGACTAGCGTCTAGACTCTGGAGCCTTATTGTGTCTTTATAGTTAAGATCTACATACATTTTTAAATAAAATATTTAGGCAAATAGTTGATGGGAATCTTTTCATTTTCGTACCGCTGTTGAAAGCATACTTATAAGGCTCCATACGAAGAGAATGTTGAGGCCGCCCAAAGTCAGGTCGACAGCAGGACGTGATATTCGGGAAGTGCCTCGTCAGGCAATTGCTTGCACAGTGCTTACTAATCCTTCCAGAAACAACAATCGACGCAACAACTCCATGGCACTTTCTATAGATATATATATAGATATTAGAAAACATATAAGTATATTACATATGTATATATAATTTTCTAAGAGCAAGGACAATAATCAAATGTAAATGAAGAAGGCGTGGATGAGAATTGGAGAAAAGAAAAGAATTGTAGTTAGCGTTGACATTTTGTCCCTGCAACTAGTGCATTTGCTCACTAGCCGACGCAGTGAATCAGTTCCCATTTTATTTCTGGACAGAACCAAGAACACCACATAAAGTAAAGGAAAAACAATCAGATTTCCCTCAGTCAAGACTTATTAAAACCATAGGGAAAATATGATTAAAATTTAGATTTCATTTGATTTCTTATTAAAACACAACAAATTATTCTTGTTTTTATTATTTCATTTTTCAAATGAATTCAATTCAATTCCAAAAATATTAACCATGTTATTACATAGTACTATATACATATATTATAGTATAGTTAAATACAATCAATATTTAAGATAAGATACTTAATAATAAAAATATGGTATCAACATGTTCAACATGTTTTTCCTTGACACTACTTTTGAACATCTTAAATCATGAAAATTTTTTAAAAATATGTAAGAAAGAGAGCCTTTTGAACATCTTAAATCATGAAAATTTTTTAAAAATATGTAAGAAAGGGAGATGTATGGAACTTGAAAACACGTTCGTGTGTTTTTCCTCATTGTGCCTTTCCATCGATTCCACACACCGATTCTGCACTTTTCTTGTGAGACTTCGTAACCCTTACAAGAAGAACAAAATATACATATGTGTGTACGTTGGAAAATATGAGTGTGTGGAAAATATTCATAAGTTTTTCTGCAGCCGGATTCTAACATTCTCTAATGCTTAATCTTCATCGCTAGAAAACTCTAAACAAACTTTAACGAAATTAAGCTACAATTGCGATTCTACATGTCTGGAATCTCCAATTTTTCTTCGCTAAACTTAGAAATGTACAAAACTGAATGATAACTTAACGAAAATCGTTTGACAGTTATTTTCTCCTATAACCGATATTTTAGCTGCAAGTGCGATTCCAAGTTCAAAGAAGCTTGAATTTTGGAGACCATTTTCAAAAATTTTTATTATCTTGAAGCTGGTCGAAGACCTTGGTGTCACCTTGTATGGAAGGTTACGCTTCATCGATCATGTGGACCGTATAAGGTCAAAAGCATACTCAATGTTAGGCTTCATTAAACGATGATCAATAAAATTTAACGATCCATATACAATACATATAACGAATCTATTTTGGAATATTTTGGAGGCCCAGTTATTATTGTCATATTGCTGATACCGAGCCGACGCAAAAGCAATTCCTTCTCTTTTGCCTACGGAGTTTACCATGGGACCCTCAAAATATCCCATCTTATATTCGAGGCAGTCTCTGTAGCCTATTTTTGTCCACTTTATGAATGTGCGAAATGCAGAAGTTTTTCTTATCGGTTCCTATAGTGGCATTTAGAAATCAAGAAATAGTGATCAATATTTTCATGATTTTACGTTGGAAATTTCTGATTCCAATATTATGATGGTGTTGGTATACAAAAAGTGATAACTTGTAGTAGTCGGGCGGGTACTCCACACACAGATGCAGATTTGCTTCTAGGCAATATTCATATCCATGTAGCTCCATGGTCAGGAAGAATATGCCAACCATGATCATGTAGTGAACACCAAATATGCTGATATCTAGGCTTCTACAATTTATAGCTTTATTCTAAGGGCCTTATTCCAAGAGTCACGGTCGTCTCTAAATCGTGTCTTAATCGTCTCTAAATCGTCTCTCACTCGTCTTAGGTATTCCAAGAGTCACGGTCGTCTTAAAATCGTCTCTAAATCTTCAACGACATAAACTTCGGTCCTCTTGATGTATTCCAAGAGACGATTTAGAGATGATTATCGTCTCAAATAAGACGAGTGCTTTTTAGTTGTCGTCTCATACAAAACATAAATTAATTTAGTGCACAATATAAAGCTAGAACTCGTATTTATGCTTTATATAATTTTTTTTAGTTATACGTAGCTACATAAAGTGTTCCACTAAAGTCTTCGTACAGTTTTTTTTTTTTGGAAGTTTGTATGGGGGTGTATGGCTGCTAGTGGTGTTGGTAACTTGGACTTAACTTCCTCATAACTTGAGAAAGTTATGGACCTCCGTGCATACATCGATATATTGAAGAGAAATTTGAAGCCAAGTGCCGAAAAATTGGACGTATCTCAGAGATATTAATTTCAGCAAGATAATTATCCCAAAAACATGGCTCACAACACCGGGATGTACTTTGACTTTGTTGCGATTTTAGTTAATAACTTTTGGATTAATTGATGAAATTGGTTTACTTTTTTGATAAATTGACGGAAATGGCTTAATAAACAAAGCTGTATTAAATTTTTTTTTAAATTCTTGCTGCACATTACCTTTTTGTATCAATAAAGTTTTGACCAAGTGCTGTACGAAGACTTTAGTGGAACACTGTATATGAAATTGATGATTTTTATAATGATTCTAGAAAAGGAAACAAAATTCACGACAGAGAAAAACAATTTTTTGCTACAATTTAAACGAAATAATATACAATAGCACATACATATATCAATCTACATAATTTGCTATATTTGCTATATATAAGTTTTTTCTATATTTTGGCAACGTTTGTTGCCAAAAAAAACAAATTTATAAGGTTTTCATTAATGGAAATTAACCACAATTATAATTTCGTCTACCATCACTAAAATTTGTATCCTGTGCGCAAACCTTTTTGGCAAATAACAATTGCTGTAAAATAAACGTATAGTCCTTGACCGCGAAGTAAGATCAAGACGAGACGAGTTCCGTGACTCTTGGAATAGGTTTGTTACATCGTCGTGACTCGTCAGAGATGATTGTCGTCTTAGTTACCGTGACTCTTGGAATAAGGCTGTTAGTCTGGGAGACACGTCACAATCAGTATAAGCCACTAGAGGTTGACCGCAAGGGGTGTCCTATCACCTCTACTGTGGACTCTGGTCATGGACGAGCTTCTAGACAGGCTGAATACCATAGGTTTCAGCACACAAGGTTATGCGGTTGATTTAGTCATATGCACAGTAGTATTACGGTCTCCGAACGTATGCAGAAAGCTATCCGCATAACCCGCAGGTGGTGCGCCTATGCTTTAATCCTTTAAAAACCGTCATACCACTTTTCACCAAGGAACAAAAGCTTGAAGTAACGAAGCCTACTCTAGGAGATCCAAAAAGCTATAGCTATGGGCAATCTTATGACAATCTTTCATAGGATCGGAACCTTTTCGGGACTACCAAGCAATCATTGGCGAGGGGTTATCTGGAAATAGGAAGAATCCAACTTTGGACGACAAGGGCGGGACTTCGGCAGAATAAAAGATTTCTTCAACCTACAAAGGCAGTAACCGAGAAAATCCTCGCTCTAAACCTAAGAGTCTTGCCAGGTTATCTTACGGGGCACTGTGGTCTCAGATATCACCTCACAAAAATCGGACTATCGGACAGGGACAGCTGCAGATTTCGCATAGAGGCTCAGAAGACCTCTACCCTGCAATCTGCAAACAAAGTCAACTCTATATCGGTAATCCCTTCATGCCTTACTACAAAGTTTGGGACGCAAAAACTTGTATACGGAAACGACTTGGATTAACCTATTTCACGTATACATTGTCTAATATGAAGGATATTGTGTTATACAATGTTAATATTGATATTGGAAATTAATTAAATAAATGTAAATAAATAAAGATTTATAGCATTTATTGAAAAAAAAAAAAAAAAAGCGAAAAATGGTGAACGAAATCCTGAAACATACATATTTTCAGCAACAGAATATGATAATAACAATAGTCAGTCAAACAACTACTGAAGTATAAAAGAAAATTGAGGCAGTTCAGTAGTCTTCACTCGCCGCAAATCTTCTAAACTTCGAGGTTTTCGAATAAATCCGCAGGTTATAAACTATTCGCAGGTATTAAACTAATTAGTGTGTTTCAAATGTTGGGTATATATTGCGATGCTAAATTCATTTTTAATGTTTTTCCTTTAATTATGTAGTGGTCTGCAAAGAGAGAAATTGCTTTTGCATCGACTCGATATCAGCAATATGACAATAAAAACTGGGCCTCCAAACTATTCCAAAATAGGCCGCACCAAAGAGATAAAAAGTAGATTCGATATATGTATATGGATCGTTAAATTCAATTGATCATCGTTTAATGAAGCCTAACATTGAGTATACGTGTGACCTTATACGGTCCACATGATCGATGAAGCGTAACCTTCCATCCAAGGTGACACCAAGGTCTTCGACCAGCTTCAAGATAATAGGAACCAATGGAGTATTTGATATTTATAGGTTTCGAGCGCGAAAAAGTTAGTTGCATGCATTTACGTAGATTAAATTTAATACAATTTACGTCACACCAATAATCTAACCTAATTACATAACCCTTACAAGAAGAACAAAATATACATATGTGTGTACGTTGGAAAATATGAGTGTGTGGAAAATATTCATAAGTTTTTCTGCAGCCGGATTCTAACATTCTCTAATGCTTAATCTTCATCGCTAGAAAACTCTAAACAAACTTTAACGAAATTAAGCTACAATTGCGATTCTACATGTCTGGAATCTCCAATTTTTCTTCGCTAAACTTAGAAATGTACAAAACTGAATGATAACTTAACGAAAATCGTTTGACAGTTATTTTCTCCTATAACCGATATTTTAGCTGCAAGTGCGATTCCAAGTTCAAAGAAGCTTGAATTTTGGAGACCATTTTCAAAAATTTTTATTATCTTGAAGCTGGTCGAAGACCTTGGTGTCACCTTGTATGGAAGGTTACGCTTCATCGATCATGTGGACCGTATAAGGTCAAAAGCATACTCAATGTTAGGCTTCATTAAACGATGATCAATAAAATTTAACGATCCATATACAATACATATAACGAATCTATTTTGGAATATTTTGGAGGCCCAGTTATTATTGTCATATTGCTGATACCGAGCCGACGCAAAAGCAATTCCTTCTCTTTTGCCTACGGAGTTTACCATGGGACCCTCAAAATATCCCATCTTATATTCGAGGCAGTCTCTGTAGCCTATTTTTGTCCACTTTATGAATGTGCGAAATGCAGAAGTTTTTCTTATCGGTTCCTATAGTGGCATTTAGAAATCAAGAAATAGTGATCAATATTTTCATGATTTTACGTTGGAAATTTCTGATTCCAATATTATGATGGTGTTGGTATACAAAAAGTGATAACTTGTAGTAGTCGGGCGGGTACTCCACACACAGATGCAGATTTGCTTCTAGGCAATATTCATATCCATGTAGCTCCATGGTCAGGAAGAATATGCCAACCATGATCATGTAGTGAACACCAAATATGCTGATATCTAGGCTTCTACAATTTATAGCTTTATTCTAAGGGCCTTATTCCAAGAGTCACGGTCGTCTCTAAATCGTGTCTTAATCGTCTCTAAATCGTCTCTCACTCGTCTTAGGTATTCCAAGAGTCACGGTCGTCTTAAAATCGTCTCTAAATCTTCAACGACATAAACTTCGGTCCTCTTGATGTATTCCAAGAGACGATTTAGAGATGATTATCGTCTCAAATAAGACGAGTGCTTTTTAGTTGTCGTCTCATACAAAACATAAATTAATTTAGTGCACAATATAAAGCTAGAACTCGTATTTATGCTTTATATAATTTTTTTTAGTTATACGTAGCTACATAAAGTGTTCCACTAAAGTCTTCGTACAGTTTTTTTTTTTTGGAAGTTTGTATGGGGGTGTATGGCTGCTAGTGGTGTTGGTAACTTGGACTTAACTTCCTCATAACTTGAGAAAGTTATGGACCTCCGTGCATACATCGATATATTGAAGAGAAATTTGAAGCCAAGTGCCGAAAAATTGGACGTATCTCAGAGATATTAATTTCAGCAAGATAATTATCCCAAAAACATGGCTCACAACACCGGGATGTACTTTGACTTTGTTGCGATTTTAGTTAATAACTTTTGGATTAATTGATGAAATTGGTTTACTTTTTTGATAAATTGACGGAAATGGCTTAATAAACAAAGCTGTATTAAATTTTTTTTTAAATTCTTGCTGCACATTACCTTTTTGTATCAATAAAGTTTTGACCAAGTGCTGTACGAAGACTTTAGTGGAACACTGTATATGAAATTGATGATTTTTATAATGATTCTAGAAAAGGAAACAAAATTCACGACAGAGAAAAACAATTTTTTGCTACAATTTAAACGAAATAATATACAATAGCACATACATATATCAATCTACATAATTTGCTATATTTGCTATATATAAGTTTTTTCTATATTTTGGCAACGTTTGTTGCCAAAAAAAACAAATTTATAAGGTTTTCATTAATGGAAATTAACCACAATTATAATTTCGTCTACCATCACTAAAATTTGTATCCTGTGCGCAAACCTTTTTGGCAAATAACAATTGCTGTAAAATAAACGTATAGTCCTTGACCGCGAAGTAAGATCAAGACGAGACGAGTTCCGTGACTCTTGGAATAGGTTTGTTACATCGTCGTGACTCGTCAGAGATGATTGTCGTCTTAGTTACCGTGACTCTTGGAATAAGGCTGTTAGTCTGGGAGACACGTCACAATCAGTATAAGCCACTAGAGGTTGACCGCAAGGGGTGTCCTATCACCTCTACTGTGGACTCTGGTCATGGACGAGCTTCTAGACAGGCTGAATACCATAGGTTTCAGCACACAAGGTTATGCGGTTGATTTAGTCATATGCACAGTAGTATTACGGTCTCCGAACGTATGCAGAAAGCTATCCGCATAACCCGCAGGTGGTGCGCCTATGCTTTAATCCTTTAAAAACCGTCATACCACTTTTCACCAAGGAACAAAAGCTTGAAGTAACGAAGCCTACTCTAGGAGATCCAAAAAGCTATAGCTATGGGCAATCTTATGACAATCTTTCATAGGATCGGAACCTTTTCGGGACTACCAAGCAATCATTGGCGAGGGGTTATCTGGAAATAGGAAGAATCCAACTTTGGACGACAAGGGCGGGACTTCGGCAGAATAAAAGATTTCTTCAACCTACAAAGGCAGTAACCGAGAAAATCCTCGCTCTAAACCTAAGAGTCTTGCCAGGTTATCTTACGGGGCACTGTGGTCTCAGATATCACCTCACAAAAATCGGACTATCGGACAGGGACAGCTGCAGATTTCGCATAGAGGCTCAGAAGACCTCTACCCTGCAATCTGCAAACAAAGTCAACTCTATATCGGTAATCCCTTCATGCCTTACTACAAAGTTTGGGACGCAAAAACTTGTATACGGAAACGACTTGGATTAACCTATTTCACGTATACATTGTCTAATATGAAGGATATTGTGTTATACAATGTTAATATTGATATTGGAAATTAATTAAATAAATGTAAATAAATAAAGATTTATAGCATTTATTGAAAAAAAAAAAAAAAAAGCGAAAAATGGTGAACGAAATCCTGAAACATACATATTTTCAGCAACAGAATATGATAATAACAATAGTCAGTCAAACAACTACTGAAGTATAAAAGAAAATTGAGGCAGTTCAGTAGTCTTCACTCGCCGCAAATCTTCTAAACTTCGAGGTTTTCGAATAAATCCGCAGGTTATAAACTATTCGCAGGTATTAAACTAATTAGTGTGTTTCAAATGTTGGGTATATATTGCGATGCTAAATTCATTTTTAATGTTTTTCCTTTAATTATGTAGTGGTCTGCAAAGAGAGAAATTGCTTTTGCATCGACTCGATATCAGCAATATGACAATAAAAACTGGGCCTCCAAACTATTCCAAAATAGGCCGCACCAAAGAGATAAAAAGTAGATTCGATATATGTATATGGATCGTTAAATTCAATTGATCATCGTTTAATGAAGCCTAACATTGAGTATACGTGTGACCTTATACGGTCCACATGATCGATGAAGCGTAACCTTCCATCCAAGGTGACACCAAGGTCTTCGACCAGCTTCAAGATAATAGGAACCAATGGAGTATTTGATATTTATAGGTTTCGAGCGCGAAAAAGTTAGTTGCATGCATTTACGTAGATTAAATTTAATACAATTTACGTCACACCAATAATCTAACCTAATTACATTGTGTTGAAGAAAAAGTGCATCCGATTCTTTCTTAAATGAGAAAAAAACTTCACATCGTCTGCGTAAATAAGGATGTTACTTCATTTTACTACTTCAGGGAGATCGTTAATAAAATCAGGAATAGTAGAAGTTCAAGATGGCTACCTTGAGAAGTCTGACTCCTTAAATGTCTGATACCTTAAAATGGTGACAACAGAAATCACATTAAGTGATTTGGACTCATGGTTCCTAAAAGCAACTGATTGCAGTAGATTGGATATATAGATTGAATAAGAATAAATTGAAATGTTTGCTTTCTAATTGTTGCTGTAACATATAAAGTCCAATTTAAGAAACAGAAAAGGAAGCAAACCACAAAACTAAGAATGGATGAAAGAACGTGATATTTTTTTTTATTTTTAATTAAAATAAATGCAATAAGAAGATAATTAAATCGCTAAATCCAGTAAAAACGTATTAGTTGTATTTCTCAATGGCTAATTAAATAAAGATAAAATAAATTAATTAAATATTGAAACGGAAAGGTATTGCTAACGAACTACATTCAATACATTGTTTGTTCGTTTCATTGCTAGAAATTCACTCTTGAATATGGTATATTAATTTAAATATACATATTATTTTTTACGAAAACTGAAATATTAAATTAAAGAACTCATAAAGATATAAATTAAATAGAATGAAATTATTCAATTAAAGATCCTCGTGAAGTCAGTTAAATGCTGCTCTGTATTGTTTACAAAACCTGCGAAAATTAGTTTCATTCCCCGAGTTTTCCTCATCGTCGATTTGGATTTGAGCTGCTGATTCCATTTGTGGGAGATCGTGTGATGAAATAACTGTCTCATCCATTTTCATCTGATCGACATTATCGTCATCCTTGAGTTTGATAAATTCATCCTCCATAACAATATCGGTATTATTACTTGGTCCGACACTTAATGTGGTTGTGTAGATTAGGTTATTATCATGAACGTCGTCTTCCTTAAAGATTGGCTCCAATGTGGAGGAAAAATGGAGTGACGGCATAATTGATTTTTGTGGCATAAAAACCGGTGTGGTAACAGAAACGGTAGGATCTTCATCAAGAACTATCTGCTCCTGTTCCTCAGGCACCATCTGTTCCTCATTACCTGGTTTCACATCCTGAGTAACAGAGCTGTAAAATAAATTGCGACCATAATTACCATTATACCAAAGTAGCCAAATTTTTACCCAATTTCAGATACTAGTTCCTTAACTTTGATGGAGCCATTTTCGTACCTAGGTAGATAGTCGCCGAAGAATTGCATGATTTGATTCTTGCTGCAGTTACCGTAATAACCAGCGTAGTCGGTCCTAAATCCTTCGCATACGTGCATAACACTGTCGAGGGGGTTTTCAAACATTTCGAGAGGCAGATCGATAACTGGCTCTTTCTCCTCTGGTTGTATCAAGGCGTTGGTTGTTGTGCACGTTGTTATTGAAGCTGTTTTATTTTGGCGTTGTTGCGCTTGAGCAGCGGCATACTCATCAGCAGCTTTGAGTTTCTCTTGCAGTATGCGAGTTTCATTTTGGAAATTCAAAGTAGTCTTCAATCGTAGACGACACTTTTGTATGCTAGACAAAGCTCCATGAGACATAAAACACCTGTCTTCGGGCATTCGCTCAGCTACACATTCTGTATGCGTTTTTTTTGTTGCAGGTTCTGCTTGTAGACAAAATGATGCAGGCTGGCAGCCATTAGTAACATTGTGACGACGTATTTTAGCCACCAAATCTAGACGCTGGCGTTGAAAGTTTTCATTTTTATAGTGCAGCAGCAGATGCTCATTGACTTCAGGCGGTGCATTGAGACGTTCGAATTTGAATTGCTCTAAATGTTCTAGAAAGGTGGAACGAGTTTTGATTTTAAAAATCGAACGCGTGGAATTGAGGTAATCTCCAAGTGCCATGAGATCGAGCAGCACAACAGTGCCGTCACGGTTCCAACCTATAAATTGGCAGTAGTCTAGATGTACGATGATCCACAATTTATATGGAAAGGGAAAGTTAATTATATTCGGTCGAGTAACGGAAGAAATACCGTTGCCCATGCGAACTTTCCCATCACTGATGTTTTCTAAATGTTGTTGGTCCATTTGGAATTGGTCTGATCTAATTTGCAATCTTGAGAATTACGTTTTTCAACAAGCTCAGCAAACAAATCTGGTAGACAATGGATGCCGGATGTATTTCAACAATGTGACAGCTCTGAAAAGCAATCTACCGGTAACTGTATTCACTTTTGAGAACACCCGAGAAAGGGTATATGTGTGAGTTCGGGATTTTATTTTTAATTTAAAATTGAATTAAATCGAAAATGAGAATATAAATATAAATTGAAATTTCGGCATAAATTTGGTTAAAGAATCTTCTTGATGCTGATTGCAACAAGAACTTCTTCTTTGCTCTCGTGCAGTTATCGAGTAATAGCCTGTCAAAATAGAAACTCGTACCTCTATATCTCCTAAACTATTAAAGATAAGAAGAAGGAATGTTCATAATAGTTTCCTTCACTAGAAAATTATACCATACGTAAAAAATTCCACAAAAATTCTTTTAAACTTATGGCAACTCTTTCACTTTATCCATCTGCTGTGATAGGTGGGTGTCACACTGGGCATCTATGCGCCAGACTCACACGCTCTGATTGCTTGATAGCAAAAAGTGAAACAGCTTTCGATCCACGTTCGCCTCAATGTTAGCGCTAAAATTTTGGCTGTCTCACGAGCATCAAACACTAACACATGTATACAAACTCGAAGCACGATCAGAAGATTTTTCTTATCTGTTGCCTTCTCATTTTTGTTTTGTTATGCCTTAAACACAATCAGGGACGCAATGCGCAGATTCAAGGTAGCGATGCAAGAAATGGCTCGGATTTAAACCAAATTATTTTCGGGAAGCAGAAGTATGAAATGTCGAATATTTGACTGTAGAGAACAATAAATTCATTCTAACCAAAATTCTCGAAGTTTATTCGAAGTTTTTTTATTTTTATGTATATTAAAATATATTTAAAATACATTTAAATAATATATTATACATAATAATAATAAAAAAAGCAACAGAATTCTCAGATAATTTTACAGCAACTGAAATAGAAAAAGGAATGAAATGTAAACAAACACAAACAAATAAGAAGAACAAGAACGCTTTTGCATCCGTCAAAATTAGAATTAGCTCGAATGCGAGATGCGTAATTTCGCAGCTAAGTAGGGATGCAAAATGGAAAGCAAACTTTTTTCTCGATCTCCATAAGAGCCCGTGTAATTTTGACAGTTAAAAACTGAATCTGCGCCTTGCGTCCCTGATTGTGTTTAAGGCATTATGCGTAGCAGCCACCGCAAGGGCTTCGCTTAAGAAAACATGCATACCGGTAAAAAGAAAAAATGTATGGAATGGAAAAACCGGCTGATTTTGTTTTTTTTTCTTACATTACTGTTTTCTTTTTAGTATTTTATTGTATTATGTAATTATTATTATTATTATTACATATTATTAGCTCTAGCAACTTATTTCTAAAATATGAAAATATTCCGCATTCTTATTTAAAACAAATTGCTCAAAATATTGATCAATTGACCCAAAAGAATATTCTGGAAAGAAAGGATACATTTCTTAGAATTATAAATAAAATAAAGATGTATAAAAAGGTTGCAATTTCTCTGGCTGTCTTTCTGTCAACCTTTACAACATGTTTATTATTACAACATGGAAATTCCTCTAAGAAAAGAGGCTGGCGAACAGGTAAAAAATAGTTGAAGGTCATCACAACAGTACATTACACTACATTCGAATAATGCGACTAATACAGGTAGAATATACGGTAGATTAGACAGAGGGTACGTAAAGTACAACATATCTGATTCTACTGACATGTCACATCAATCACTGCGCACACTGCTTTCGTTGAAATGAAACACGCTTACAAACACATCTCAACCGCTTGCACGTACACGAGTTTGAGGAGGCGCACAATTTTATGTAGTGTGACAGGGTGCAACGTAAACAGCTTTTTCTGAGGCGGCCTCAAGATGTCAAATGTGACACCCACCATACACTGTCTAATTAGAATACAAAACTTAAAATCTCTATCCTTAAACACAATCAGGGACGCAATACGCAGTTTCATTTTCTTGCCGATTCTTTTTATTGCCGACTTTTTGCTGATAGCGAGTTTACGCGGAATTGTGGCGCGTTTTTGTTTATCTTCCAATTCTAGAAGAATAAACAAAAACGCGCCACAATTCCGCGTAAACTCGCTATCAAAAATAAGTCGGCAACAAAAAGAATCTGCATGTCTGCGCACTCTCATTGACTGCCATGCACATTAGGCTTCGACCGACAGTTTGATCGCAGAAAAGTTTGAAAGCAAAGCTGATGCACATTCAACTTTTTTGTCTGCTCATATCGGGTCGGTGTAGTGTGCGCGCTTCCATATAACTCCATGCTGATTAAGAATGTAAACAAACTATCGGGCGTCAAAAAGTCTGTAGTGTGCGGGGACCCTTATGGAGATCGAGAAAAAAGTTTGCTTTCCTACTTTGCTGCTGAAATTTGCATTTCAAGCTAATTCTAATTCTAATTTTGACGGCTACAAAGGCGTTCTTGTTCTTCTATGCCTTAAGCACAATCAGAGACGCAAGACGCAGATTCATTTTTTAACTGTCAAAATTACACGGGCTCTTATGGAGATCGAGAAAAAAGTTTGCTTTCCATTTCGCTTCTCTATTCTGCTGCCGCATTTTGCATCCCGCATCCGAGCTAATTCTAATTTTGACGGATGCAAAAGCGTTCTTGTTCTTCTTATTTGTTTGTGTTTGTTTACATTTCATTCTTTTTTCTATTTCAGCTGCTGTAAAATTATCTGAGTGTTTTTCTGTTGCTTTTTTTATTATTATTCTGTATACTATATTATTTAAATGCATTTTAAATATATTTTAATATAGATAAAAATAAATAAACTTCGAGAATTTTGGTTAGAATGAATCTATTGTTTTCTACTGTCAAATTTTTGACATTTCATACTTCTGCTTCCCGAAAATGCTTCTCTACCATTTGGTTTAAATCCGAGCCATTTCTTGCGTCCCTGCTTATGTTAAGGTATCATTCGAAAACTGAGTTAGTCTCAAAATGAGCTGTGGAGATATGTGAGATTGCCTGGATATCACAATGCTGGCTATAGCATTTTTGTCGAAACACCATTACTTTTGGAGAAAAACGACTTTATTTGATTTTATTATTTTTTCCTCATTTATTAATATTTTCCTAAGGCCATGGTTACTCTAACGAGCATACACGGCAAGTAGGACTTTTTTGTGTTGTTTTGTGGGATACACACAAATTTTCCCCAAACTAATGGTTTTTTGAACAGAATTTTATTTAACATATAAAAAAAGGTATTTCAAATTCTTTTACAAGGGTTTACCCATCCTATTCGGATATCTTTAAGATTCAGGAGATATTGCGGTTAGAAATTGCTATAGCTCGATAACTATTCGAGAGTAAACAAGTTATTGTTGTTGTTGGTGTAAACAACCTAAAAACTAGAACAACAACAACAATTAAATTGGAATGAATCCGCAAAGGTAAATTTAAGCTGAAATTCTTACGTCTATATCTGTTAAACTATTAAAGATAAGAATAAGAAATACCCATAATAGTTCCCTTCACAGGAAAATGATTCCACGGGTAAAAATTCCACAAAAAGTGTCCGCCCATACGTTCTACTGTAATCGAGTTTTATTTCATTATTAGGCAGACCACGCCCATGTTTTTTAGTATATTTTGGTCCGAAACGGTGGTTCGCTACACAAGCTGAGAAATTGTGTGTGAGCATGGATGAATTTATATTCATTATAAAAATTCATTAAGTGCAATTTTGGAAACAGAAAAGGAAGCAAACCACAAAACTAAGAATGGATGAAAGAACGTGATATTTTTTTTATTTTTAATTAAAATAAATGGAATAAGAAGATAATTAAATCGCTAAATCAGTAAAAACGTATTAGTTATAATATATTAATATATATTTATATATAATATATAAATTAATTAAATATTGAAACGGAAACGTATTGCTAACGAACTACATTCAATCCATTGTTTGTTCGTTTCATTGTTAGAAATGAACTCTTTAATATGGAATATTAATTTAAATATATATATTATTTTTTACTAGAACTGAAATATTAAATTTAACGACTATATAAAGATGTAAATTAAAATGTAATGAAATTATTTAAAAATGGTTAATTAAAGCAAGTTAAATGCTGCTCTGTATAGATTATAAAACTTGCGAAAATTAGCTTCATTCTCCGGATTATGTGCAATAGTGTGTCCAACGATTTGTACAGATATTCTCTTCCTTCAAATGACTTCAGCAATGTGTCATTATGCATCCGCATGTTTTTCTTAAGGTTGGGTTTTTGTATTAAGAGCCAAAGATTTGATGCTTTAATACATGCCTTAACTTCTTCAGCCAGAGTTCCTCTTTGCACTTGGAACTTGGCAGAGTCTGGCGAATGTCTCCAGCTAATAGTACAGTGAGCCCACCCATCATGTCATCGTTCACTGTAATATCTTTTAGAGTTCTGTTCAGTGCTCCGAACCTGCTTTCTATGTGCCATTGTACTTTCATCCCAAATTATTAATTTACAATCTCGTAGCACTTGAGCCATATTACTCTGTTTTAAATATTGTAATAATATATTATAATATAATATTCTTTGACGTATGACAAAAATTCATAACATGAAAAATTCATAACATGCTTCGTTTTATTTTATTATGTCATTAGGTGTATTTTTACCAAATGATGTCCTTTTTTGGACCTTTAGAGGATGAATAGAATTTTGAAAAATCCTGAAAATGGTTTTCAGGCATTTATACCCGGTATGTTTTCGTGAAAAAAGAAAATCCATATTTGATGGCTAACAAAAGAGTTATGTGTTGTGTTAGGAATACTAAAAACATAAACAAAATAGTGGCCCTAAGTGGCTGCCTTGTGGAACTCCAGATGTAACCAGAATTTCGCTAGATTTCATACCTTTAAACAACACCATTTGTATACGGTGGGTAAGATAAGAGGCCATCCACTTTATCAGTATCGTATCGCAAAATCCAAATAACTTGAGGATTAAAATTAGGAGCTTATGATTAACTATATCGAAAGCCTTACTGAAATCAGTATATATTGCATGTATTTCTTTAGCAATACAAAAATTTTTTATAGTTTTCGAGACGAACTCTAAGTGGAAACTTATTGAATTCTAGGAATTTTTGTTTTTCAAAACAAAATAACTAGCTTAGTTGCTTTATTATTGTGTTCATTTGAACTTTATTTCCGTGGTAATAAAATTGTTTTCATACTGCTATACTGTATATGTAGTGTAAAAGTGGGCGGACCGCACCCAGTTTTGATGTAATAATGTGTTTTTGGAAAACAAGATGTTATCTAAAGTTTTATTCAGGAAGTTTATATATATAACAATATAACCCTCTTTTGCCTGTGTAACCTAAAAGTGGGCGGATCACGCTCATATTAACGGATAATGCTACTCTATACTTAGCAATGAAATTTTGTTGTCATAATTTAAAAACGAACGCTGATATCACATTTCTAATAAAAACTAGGCGTAGTCGTGGACCGATTTTCAATACCAACCTGCACACCACTAGAAACAAACATATGTGCAAAGTTTCATCACGATACCTTAATTGGTTCTCCTGTGATCGTGATTTCAACAGACAGACAGACAGACGGACGGACATGGCTAAATCGACTCAGGAGGTCACGCTGATCAAGAATATATATACTTTTCTATACCTATCGTCTCTATTTCTATGCGTTACACATTTCGTGACAAAGTGAATATACCCTTACCTTAAGGTGTAGGGTATAATAAGAAGATAATTAAATCGCTAAATCAGTAAAAACGTATTAGTTGCATTTCTGAATGGCTAATTAATTAAAGATAAAATAAATTAATGAAATATTGAAACGGGGAGCTATTGCTAACGAACTACACTCAATACATTGTTTGTTTGTTTCATTGTTCGAATTAATTAATTCTTGAATATTGTATATTAATTTAAATATACATATTATTTTTTACTAAAACTCAAACATTAAATTAAAGAACTCATAAAGATTTAAATCAAATAGAATGAAATTATTCAATTAATGATCCTCGTGAAGCCAGTTAAATGCTGCTCTGTATTGTTTACAAAAGCTGCGAAAATTAGTTTCATTCCCCGAGTTTTCCTCATCATCGATCTCGATTTGAGCTGCTGATGCCATTTGTGGGAGATCGGGTGAGGATATAACTGTCTCCTCCATTTTCATCTGATCGACATTATCGTCATCCTTGAGCTTGAAAAATTCATCCATGGAGACCGCCATATTAATATCGGTATTATTTTTTGCTTTCACACTTAATGTGGATTTGTAGATTTGGTTCTCATCATAAACATCATCTACCTTAAAGATTGGCTCCAATATGGGGGGGAAAATGAGTGACGGCATTGATTTTTGTGGCATAAAAACCGGTGTGGTAACAGAAACGATAGGATCTTCATCAAGAACTATTTGCTTCTGTTCCTCATGCACTATCTGTTCCTCATTACCCGGTTTCACATCCTGAGTGTGTGAATTCTGAGTAACAGAGCTGTAAAATAAATTGCGACCATAATTACCATTATACCAAAGTAGCCAATTTCTTACCCAATTTCAGCTCCTACTTTCTTAACTTTAATGGAGCCATCTTCGTACCTAGGTAGATAGTCGCCGAAGAATTGCATGATCTGATTCTTGCTGCAGTTACCGTAATAACCAGCGTAGTCGGTCCTAAATCCTTCACTTACATGCATAATACTGTCGTGGGGATTCTCAAACATATCGAGAGGCAGTTCGACAACTGTGTTGGTTGTTGTGCACGCTGTTATTGGATCTGGTTTATTTAAGCTTTGCCGCGTTTGAGCAGCTGCATACTTGTCAGCAGCTTTAAGTTTCTCTTGCAGTATTCCCGCAAAGCATCAACAAAAAAGTCCTACTTGACATGTACGCTCCCTAGCATAACCACGGCCTTAGGACAATATTAATAAATGGGAGAAAAGAGTATTAAAATTATTTAAAGTCGTGTTTCTACAAAAGTAATGGTGTTTCGACAAAAATGCTAAAGCATTGTGATATACAGGCAATCTTCTAAATCTGCACAGTTCATTTTCAAATTATGTAGATTTCAGATTTTGTATTCTAATTAAATAGTGTATGACAGCAGTTGAATAAACTGAAAGAGTTTCCATAAGTTGAAAAAAATGTTTGTGGAATTTTGTACCTGTGAAATCATTTTCCTGTGAAGCGAACTATTATGAGTATTTCTTATTCTTATCTTTAATAGTTTAGGAGATATAGAGGTAAACATTTCTATTTTGACGGGCAATTAATCAATTACTATACCAGAGCACTGAAGAAGTTCTTGTTGCAATCAGCATAAAAAATGACAACAACAAAAAAATTATGCCGAAATTTCAATTTATATTTAAATTCTCATTTTCGATTTATTTCAATTTTAAATTAAAAATTAAATCCGGAACTCATAAAGCTACCTTTTCTCGGGGATTCTCAAAAGTGAATAAAATTACCGATAGGTGGCTTCTTAGTGCTGTCACATTCATGAAATACATCCGGCGTCCATTGTCTACCAGATTTGTTGCTGAGCTGTTGAAAGATTTAATTCTCCGTCGATTTTTGCCCCGCATAGTTTATGCTTGCTATCAGCATAACAAATTACATAGATCAGACCAATTCCAAATGGACCAACAACATTCAGAAAACATCATTGATGGTGAAGTTCGCATGGACGAATCTATTTCTTCCGTTACTCGACAGGATATAATTAATTTTCCCTTTCCATATAAATTGTGGCTCATCGTACATCTAGACCACTGTGAATTTCTACGATGGAATCGTGACGGCACTATTGTGCTGCTGGACCTCATGCCACTCGAAGATTACCTCAATTCGACGCGTTCGATTTTTAAAATCAGAACTCGTTCCACCTTTCTAGAACATTTAGAGCAATTCAAATTCGAACGTCTCAATGCGACGCCTGAAGTCGATGAGGTACTGCTGCTGCAGTATAAAAATGAAAACTTTCAACGCCAGCGTCTAGATTTGGTGGCTAAGATACGTCGTCACAATATTACGAATCGCTGCCAATCTACATCATCTTGCCTACAGGCAGAACCTGCAACAAAAAAAACGCATAGGGAAGTTGTAGCTGAGCGAATGGCCGGAGACATGTGTTTTATGACTCACGGAGCTTTGTCTAGCTTACAAAAATGTCGTCTACGATTGAAGACTACTTTGAATTTCCAAAATGAAACTCGCATACTGCAAGAGAAACTTAAAGCTGCTGACAAGTATGCAGCTGCTCAAACGCGGCAAAGCTTAAATAAACCAGATCCAATAACAGCGTGCACAACAACCAACGCAGTTGTCGAACTGCCTCTCGATATGTTTGAGAATCCCCACGACAGTATTATGCATGTAAGTGAAGGATTTAGGACCGACTACGCTGGTTATTACGGTAACTGCAGCAAGAATCAGATCATGCAATTCTTCGGCGACTATCTACCTAGGTACGAAGATGGCTCCATTAAAGTTAAGAAAGTAGGAGCTGAAATTGGGTAAGAAATTGGCTACTTTGGTATAATGGTAATTATGGTCGCAATTTATTTTACAGCTCTGTTACTCAGAATTCACACACTCAGGATGTGAAACCGGGTAATGAGGAACAGATAGTGCATGAGGAACAGAAGCAAATAGTTCTTGATGAAGATCCTATCGTTTCTGTTACCACACCGGTTTTTATGCCACAAAAATCAATGCCGTCACTCATTTTCCCCCCCATATTGGAGCCAATCTTTAAGGTAGATGATGTTTATGATGAGAACCAAATCTACAAATCCACATTAAGTGTGAAAGCAAAAAATAATACCGATATTAATATGGCGGTCTCCATGGATGAATTTTTCAAGCTCAAGGATGACGATAATGTCGATCAGATGAAAATGGAGGAGACAGTTATATCCTCAGCCGATCTCCCACAAATGGCATCAGCAGCTCAAATCGAGATCGATGATGAGGAAAACTCGGGGAATGAAACTAATTTTCGCAGCTTTTGTAAACAATACAGAGCAGCATTTAACTGGCTTCACGAGGATCATTAATTGAATAATTTCATTCTATTTGATTTAAATCTTTATGAGTTATTTAATTTAATGTTTGAGTTTTAGTAAAAAATAATATGTATATTTAAATTAATATACCATATTCAAGAGTTAATTTCGAACAATGAAACGAACAAACAATGGATTGAATGTAGTTCGTTAGCAATACGTTTCCGTTTCAATATTTAATTAATTTATATATTATATATAAATATATATAAATATATTATAACTAATACGTTTTTACTGATTTAGCGATTTAATTATCTTCTTATTCCATTTATTTTAACTAAAAATAATAAACATTTCACTCATCCTTCCTTAGTTTTATTGTTTGCTTCCTTTTCTGTTTCTAAATTTGGACTTTCTATGTTACAGTCAACAATTAAAAATCAAACATTTCAATTTATTCGAATTCAATTTAATACCCAATTAATTAAAATTCTCGTTATATAATACTGCAGTTGCATGCTTAGTCTGCTTGTTTACTGCAGATATACAATTGGCCATTGTGGGTGCAGCTCTTGAGATGGCGTTCGTCATAAAGTATTCCCTCAAAACCTTTTGTCTCACATCAATCTTTGTTTTTTCAATTGTATTGTTCTGAAAAAATATTGTAACCATCACCAAAAACTGCCGAAATTTCGAATAATTATAGTGTCTTCGCGGTTTTCTTTTTTATAATTAATTGGTAGCATTGTATTAATTAGCATAAGTTTGTACATATAAAGTTAGTGCGAATTACGTTTTTGCTAATTTCACCTTCTCAGCGCGATTTAAAAGTATACAAAGCGGTTTTAAGAGAACCTTGACTGGGCATCTAGATGAATTGAAAAATCGTAAGAGTCGATATACGTAAATCTAAAAATTAAATTTCTAAAATACGTAAATTTTCCACGTAAACTGGATATTTGCCACTCTTCAAAATATGATATTGGGTTGGGGAAGAAGTATTCGGCGTTTTCTTATGGCAATTCACAGTTCACCCTCATAAGTTATGAGATACTAAATTATGACTTCGAACTGTGAACAGTCGCTTTATAAAGTGTTAAAAATTTTCCTAATACATACCTGCGAGTGTTGTAATCGTGCTAACATAGTTTTTCGTACAAAACAACAAAAAATTTTCTTATGACAGTCATAAATTGTTCTAAGTTATGACAACTTATGACTTATGACGACTTATGAGGGTAACTGTGAATTGCCTAATTGTAAAATGTCATAACTTTACACTCTCCTTCTGGTTTTTCAATATTATATTACAGAACTCCCTGTCTATCTGTATAGCTATCTGTCTGTATCCTGCTGTATGTCTGCGTGCCTATTGCCTTAAACCTGCTGAAAAATATTATTTAGTTGCTCAACGAATTCCAATACCAATGCAGAAACGAATACATTACACAACACAATAATATAAAATTGTTTTCAATCGCTATTATTTAAATTTCAAGATTGCAAAAGTTCAGAAAAATGTTCATTGGAATAAAAGACATTGTGCTTTTCAAAATTGCCTGCAAAACTACAAGAACAATCGAATGGAATATGAACCAGACTGTTTTAGAACATTTATTGGTACAGTAAATAAAATTTTGAATACACCTATTTTTCTATATAATCTCCTCTTTTGTTCAACGAATCGGAAGTTTTTAATTCCGCCATCAAAGAATGAATCTGCACCCGTCTGTAACCAATTTCTAGTGCGGATGTTCCAGTGTTTTTCAATGAATTCTGTAAAATTTTTCTTGGGTTAGTGCAGCCAACCGTTGTCATGGACCAGAATCGCTCTTCCAATAGGCATGTCTCGCATCAAGCAGTTGGCAGCATGTAGTACGCAGTATTAACTATACGTCGTTCATGAAGAAAGTCAACGAGCAATATGCCTCTGTAATTCCAAACAAATGTTGCAAGAACTTTCCCCAGCAGAAAGACCTGTCTTGGCTTTCCGCGGTGCTACTTCTCCAGGTTTTCGCCTCTACATGCTTGCCTGCTTAGACTCCGGGGAGTAATGATGCACCCATGTCTCATCAGGTTACAATGTGGTTACAATGTGGGTTCGAAAGTGTGTTCTTTTTGGGCTTTCGTGGGATCTTATTTGTCAAAAAATGCTTCGCAACAACTACTCATTGAAATTCCCTTCTTGAGTGTGCAATACAAAATTAAAGCCGAAACCACAATGGCGCGTTAGGTCGGTCGTGCTTTGACAGATATTATTGAACACACGGAATCTTATGAGGCAATTCACAATACGACCTCAGGCGTTATATGGTAAATTTTTTTGTATCACGTAAATCTCGTTCAAACGCTCCAGTTGGTTCTACTTCAACTAGCTCTCGCGTTTGACATTTCAATTTTAAAAGAATGTAATGAAGAAATAATAAAATATAGAAATGCTAATTAAGATAGGTAGTTTTATTTGCTCAAGTGTAAAATTTTATTTGAAAACAGATAATTCCTTATTTTCGTCGTGAATATCCACGTATTCTTTTGTGCAGTATGCATCGTCATTTAGCTTTATAAAGTTGTGCAATATAATTGAAACTTTTACAACGCGCTCTACATTAGTTAGAGCCATAAACAAGGTATTTTGAAGAATTCTACACTGCTTAGTAAAACATGAGCACGAGCTACCTAACGCGCCATTGTGTTTTAGAAAATGAAACTCGAGCGTTGTAGGAGATTTTATCGTAAAGTTTTTTTAAAGTCTATCAAACGCCGATCAAAGCGCGACCGACCTATTTGGCCATTGTGGTTTCGGCTTTAGTTTGTAAACAAGAGATTAATCTTTGAAAATTTATAATGGGCGACGAAGGCGATTTTGAGTTTTTAAACATTTTAGAGCTGACGATGGATTGGATGAGATCCAACCACTTTTGAAGCGGCAATTACTTATTTTTTCTTAAGAAAACTAAAATCGTGCATGTAATTATATTTGCAATGAACTTGTTTTCAAATTCCAAACATCTCCCTTTCTTGCATATTTTTAAAAAATTTTCAAATTTAAAGATGATTAAAAGTCGCGTCAAAGAAAGAATTGCTTGAAAATGTTGATATCATATTTTTATTATTAAGTATCTCACATATTATTCATGTACATATGGTAATGCCAGAAATCTCATGAACAATTTTGAACTTTTATAGATTGTGTTCTTTTAGATCAAAAAGGACATTGAAAACATTTAGAAAAATAAAAACACAAAGTAATTTTGAAGGGAGTGAGTTTTTATTTCATTTGAAAATGTAGATATAAAAGACCTTCGTGGACGGACCATTTTATATCTTGCATAATGGTTTAATAGTAATTTGTAAAAGAAATATTGGAAAGAGCATTATAATGGAGTAAAGGGTTTCTTTCTGTTTTTGCTATGCAGCGAAATACATACATATAGTTAGTATGCGTGTAATAAAATTCCTATGGATGGAATAAATATTGATAGTATTTAACTACACTATAAATAATAGTATATAATAATATGATTAATATTTTTGGAATTGATATGAATTCATTCGAAAAATGAAATAATAAAAACACGAATAGTTCGTTGTATTTTAATAAGAAATCAAATGAGATCTAAATTTTATTCATATTTTCCCTATGGTTTCAATAAGTCTTGACTGAGGGAAATCTGATTGTTTTTCCTTTACTTTATGTGGTGTTCTTGGTTCTGTCCAGAAATAAAATGGGAACTGATTCACTGCGTCGGCTAGTGAGCAAATGCACTAGTTGCAGGGACAAAATGTCAACGCTAACTCCAATTCTTTTCTTTTCTCCAATTCTCATCCACGCCTTCTTCATTTACATTTGATTATTGTCCTTGCTCTTAGAAAATTATATATACATATGTAATATACTTATATGTTTTCTAATATCTATATATATATCTATAGAAAGTGCCATGGAGTTGTTGCGTCGATTGTTGTTTCTGGAAGGATTAGTAAGCACTGTGCAAGCAATTGCCTGACGGGGCACTTCCCAAATATCACGTCCTGCTGTCGACCTGACTTTGGGCGGCCTCAACATTCTCTTCGTATGGAGCCTCGACTTATAAGTATGCTTTCAACAGCGGTACGAAAATGAAAAGATTCCCATCAACTATTTGCCTAAATATTTTATTTAAAAATGTATGTAAATCTTAACTATAAAGACACAATAAGGCTCCAGAGTCTAGACGCTAGTCAAGACCATCATTCAATAATTAATCTAAATACTAAAAACTATTTAAAGACATGAGTTTGTATTGATTTCGCACTCGTGATAACAATGCTTACAATTTTATTACGTTAATTAAGAATTTACAAGTGAAAAGATCACTAAACTATCATTTTAATAAATAATAAAACTAACTACATTTACGAATTTTCTTTAGAAATGCTAAAACAAAAATACTTGAATACTAACCTAACCTTTAACTTAGATTAGTCATCATCAGTTTACATGAAATGCTTAGTTACTATTGTATTATTACACTTTCATTAGTATTGAAATCGAATTGTTTTTTTAAATATACTAATATTTAGTTAATTTATGTTGAAAATTGATGAAAATGGGTCAAATGATATTCGGATTTTAGATTTTTGAATTAACAAACTTTTGCATAAAAAATACACAAGATACAGTAAATAATGACTAAAAAAAAAGGTTTGATGAGAAGTAATCGGAATCTGTAAAGAATGCAAAATGAACGTTTTCCGTTATGTTATTGTTACTAACTTAAGTAGTTGCTGCAGTCTGTTATAAGAGTTGCTAACTATTTGTATGCCATGTAGTATATGTATGTATGTAAGCCACGCTTGTTCTTCTTCGCGGAAGAATGCGCTTACTTTTGTCATTACGCATGAACGTACATACATTGGACGGACTTGCTGCTAACAAAATACAATGCGACGTCATTCAATAGAAATCATTAATTTCAACAGATTGAAATGCAAAGTGAAGCCACTTAAATTAATTGCATCTTTGTTAGAACTAATTTTTGTACAATTTGCTTCGCAAACGCAATTCATTTAGATCAATTGGAAGACAAGAAGTCGTGTTTTCTCCACACACATCGCAGTGGGTCTCTTTCGAGAAGTGAAGCAGTTAAGAGAACTGAAAGCTTCTGCACTCGCTGAGGTTGGTGCTCCCTGACTCGCAGTTTCCAGTCGGCCAAAAAGTAGGTTGCATTACAGCGGCTTCACTAAAGTCTCTTAGTGAAATCATCCAACTTCACACTTGTAGGTTTCTATAATTTTGTTTCTCTGATGGTTTTGTTTGGTTTTATACGCAGTCTTTGTTTTCATTCGCAATGCTTCTTTTCGATCCCGTTTCTGTTACAGTGCGGCGCCCTCGGCTCACACCTCTGTGCTATGGGTCTGAATGCGTACCTTCTTCACACTCGCCTGTCTGTTCATCGGCGGCGAATGTCCTGAGCCGGAGAAACCGGGATTCTGTATTCCGAGCGTGTTCTCGGGGCGCGGTCGTGGCTTCTTCAGGCTGGACCGCAGCGGAGAGCGTGTGATCGATTCCACGGTGGATCCATTCGAGACACTGGTAAGCGTGGTGCTCATGGAGGCCATGCTGCCGCCGTTTCGGATGCCGCTATAAGGTTTGCCGGAAGCATCTGTCACGGAAACTCCTGGCAAAAAAAAGGGGATATGAGTGGCTGCAGCGAGGATTAATTGACAGCCGCACAGTGGACTATCGCTTCGGAACCGCGGCCAAAAGTTCAAAAAGTCGCTCCGAGTTTTTGAAAAATTTGGTATTCAATTTTGTTTATAATAGTTCAATACCTAATGAGCCAAAATATCTCGGTCGGAAACCTTCGTGAATACTTTTGGTGGGCGATCAAATATGAACCTTCTGTAAAATTCTGTAATTCTATGAATTCTGTAAAAAGTTGTATTATTTCAGTTTTTTGCCAAAATTCAAATGACTATATCTCAAAAAGTAGTCAACATAACTCAATGAATTAAGTAGTTTCTGAAAGGTCATTTAATTATCTACCATTTAAAATATAACAACAACTTTGTGCCTTGAATCTATGTATTTTTCGGTAATTTTTGAAAAAAACGTTAATTTTTATATATATTTTAACTTTGGGAGATTATAAGTCTCAGCGCTTATAAATGCTTATCCTGGAGTTTATTGCTTTTGAAACTATGAAGTGTTATAGACAAATGCCCCAAACATATATGGACCACCCGGACCCGCCGGAACCGTTTTTTTCGTTTGAAAAATTTTACCTACTTGTTTTGTGTATATTCCTGAGTACCTGTGATTTAAGGAAGGGGTGTATTTTCGTACCTGTTTGATCGATTTTTTCGCGGAATAGGGTTTCTTTCCTTATCTTAATTATTTAATTTTATTATAGTGAAGTTTCTATACCCTACACACGAAGTGATGAGGATATATTTACTTTGTGCTTCCGTTTGTAACGCATTAAAGGAGGCGTGACAGGTATAGGAGAACGAATAGAGATATCTTCATCAAACTTGGTAAAAATAATGTCTATCATTAGGAACTCATTGGTATTGAAAATGGGCAAAATAGGACCATTACCACGCCTACTTTTTATAGTGTATATAAATTCATCCATGCTTATAGATAAATTTGTCAGCTTGTAGAACGAATTTGCGGTTGAAATTTCGTCCAGAAGTTCACTGTCTCTGACCATAACAGACTACCACAAAGGGCGTGGTTCGCCCCCTAATTAAATAAAACTCGATTACAGGAGAACGAATAGAGATATTTTCAACAAATTCGCACGAATATTCTGTCATCACACGCTATTTAAGATTGAAAAGGAAAAAAATTAGACCATTGCAACGGCCAATTTTTAATTAAACGTTTGTCGTGTTTATGAATTTCGGCCAGGCCGAAGTTAACACTCTTCCTGGTTTATTATTTACTTATTAAATAAATCATCACTTCAAGGAATTCATCATTCAAGTATGAGGACGAATAAAATTCCGGTAGCCTTAATATCATCTCATCGACTCAAAGTTCTATAAAAGGTATGTTTTCTGTCTGCATGAATCATTGTTGAAAACAATTCCTGATAGAGACGTCATAAGCAAAAAAAAAAATATGAACATTATATCTGTTATACTCTTTTCTTGCTGATCTCCACTTGACAGTTGTATCCATGGAGAACTATGTCACCGACATTTCATAAGGTTTTAATGCATGGGGAGGACATAATTAACCATCAGATATTACCCATTGGAGATTTATCAGAAGAAGCACAAGAAAAACGAAACGAAGACTATAGATACTATAGAGAGCACAACACACGAAAGTGTTCACGTCAGGGTACCAATGAGGTTTTATTTAGAATGGCCTTCATTTCTTCTGATCCTTACATTTCGTCTTTGAGAAAAAAGTTTATTAAGACAACAATACCTCTAGATAGAGAAGCTGGAGAACTTTTAATGAAACCTACAGGCGAATATTTTTTTGAAAATAAATAAGTATGTGCTATTGTAAATTGTATTTGTGTTTTAGAGTATTTAATAATTTATGTAAAAATGTTCCTATATTAAAATTTTTAAAATAAATAAATGATCATAAAAATGAAAAAATACCTGTACTTATTTTAGCAATGTTTACATACGACTATGTTTCTTTTTCATACTAAAGGCACGCAATTTTAAGTATTGTGACATTTTTTTTGTCGAAATTGAGTATCCCAAACATTTAAATTGTTATACTGAAACAATAAGCTTTTAATATTGCATGAATAATACTTAATAATAAAAAAGATACATGTTTATTCTTTCATTTGCAAAAAACCGCATTCAAATACCTTAATCTGATCAAAAGTTACAGAATTTTGACCGCCACTAAGTCGAAAACTGCAATTCTAGTCCACTGTGAGCCGTTACCATTCCTCGTACGCGGCTCCTTGTAGCCCGGATTGTTGTAAGTGGTCGCACTGCCCGGCGAGGCGTTCGTGACTACCATAGTTGGATCGCCGCCGGGGCGCCGTGAGTAAATCACATCATAGAGGGCGGCAACAAAAAGCGCAATCGTCAAAACAATGACCACGATCTGCGTTTGAGTGGATAAAAGAAAGAGTTCAATTTTAGCAATTCATGGATTAGAACAAGTGACTGAACTCTACCCACCTGCAAATAAAAGGAGACCCCGCGTGAGATCCGGAAACCTTCGTTCTCCCGATCGTCAATTTGTAGTGCAAACATGACCGTCGCAATGATGGCCAACAGACCTGGAAGTCAGAGAAAGGGGAGGAGAAGAGAAGCTGAATGTTTAAACTGTGAGTGAGTTCGTTTTTTCACTCACATCCAATCAGCGCCAGGATCATCTTGAACAACACCAGCGAGGTATACGGCATCACAACCCTCTCCATCGATTATATCATCGCAACCTGGATCACCGACAAAAGGCTAAAGATGCCCAGCGCATTACTATTATTTTCAATATTATTTAAATTATATTGAATAAAAATGAAGTCATTAAAAACCCTTTTTTCAGAAACTGATTCTTTCGATTATGCATTAATTTTTCGATATTATGAACTAAATTATTAAGAAAAAGCTATAATAAAACAGAGTGATTTGATTGTAAAACCATTTAAAAAACTTCGAAATGTCATAAACAATAAAGAAATTAAATATATGATGTTCAAATTTTATATAAACTAAATAGTGTAAATTATCGCTCTAATAATAAGAGGCAAGAAGAAAAAAGCGAAATTTTCTTATAAAACGCTTTAGAAATGTAATAAACAATTAAAAAATTGAATATATTATGTACAGTTTTTACATAAAAAAATGTTTTTGAATTCGTTATATACATGCGCGATAATATGTAATAAGTATAAACTTTAATCTGTCTAACAATAACATAAAGCCGCAATAAAACAGTTATTTGTTTATAAACCGATTTAGAAAACTAGGAAATGCCATAAAAAATAAAAAAATTAAATATATTATGTACAGTTTTTATATAAACAATGTTTTTGTATATTGTATTTTGTTTGTAAAGAAAAATATATCAAAATATTACCGACAGTTTAGTCTCAAACCATTAGTTATCGACCATTTTAGTTCAGCTTTAGGATTACAGCGTGTACACACATAGAGACACATACTTACCAGAGAACTGCAAGGAATACAGAAAAACGATGTTTCGAATCAATCGCTAAAAAAAGAATGTCGTTCGTATTCGTAAACTTAATACACGAACCTTATTTGCAACGCGAATAAGCGAGCAACGAAAATATTCATTTAGTGCCTGCCTTTTGTTCTGCTTTTTACCTCAAAACAAATTCAAAAATAAAATTTTTTTTTTTTAGTTTAGTACAAATGCTTTTGGACTTGTTCTTTTCTTTAAGACGCTGTTGAAGCGCCATCTGCTTTCAGTTTTATGTGTTACTTAAATGCTACGAATTGATTGAGTTGGAGGAAGAACCACATGTTATCACTACTACTCCTCAACAGAGTGCTTTGTTGGTGTTGTTCAGTGCTATTTTAAGATATTTAAGATACGATGGAGGAATGAATTTTGGGGGCCATCAGAAAGTTTCTTTTAAAGATTCGATTTTTCGTTACTTCGCGGCGATTCTCAACAAATCTTATGACCCTTTGTCCGCTTTGGTTTTCAAACCTGTTTTCGTTGTCACCGCGGGTTTTCTCAGCGATTCTCAAAAGATTGAGGCTGTAGATTGTAAAAATTGTCTTCGCTAGTTGCTGTTTCGTGATGAATGCTGAAGCGAATGAGAACGAAAAATTCCCAAAACAAAACAGTTAATACGAAAACGCTACTTAACTTACAACAATTACTTTTTTTTACAACAGGATACTTTTTTGTTATTTAAACTACTTGGCTTGGAAAACGCTAATGAATAACTTTATTGTATTATACGTTATCATAAATTCATAAAAAATTTCGCCAACATTATAGAATTTAATTGTGATGTCATATGAAGTCAATTTTTCTATCCTAGTAGATAGAAAAAGACTTTGTCGCGGACTAATTATTAAAAGTTCTGTTCTAGTTTTTTCTTCATTTTAAAATCAATTTTCAATATCAATAAATTCAGTGTTTACACCGAGTCATGTTTTTACATTGGTCAGGTTCTAGTTTTTCTTGAGAAATAGTTAAAATCTTTTTTTTACTGTTTAAGAGTAATTCTATTTTTATTTGCTTCCATCTGCGTTCCATATTGTGGCGTCCAATATTGTTGCGTTGCTGTTGCTGTTGCAGGCGCTGTTGATCGCATTCCTGTGGGCAGGACGTGTCTCCAAAAGGAACTGCGCTTCGTACACTAAACCAGCAGAACTGGAAAGCGCAAAAGAACACTGACCCATTCACACCCGTTTCCCAAATGAAAACGACAGAATCACTTCCCGATTATGCACAAAAACAGTGCAAAAACAGACTCAAAATGGCTGCCATGGTCGCGCTTCCGACAACAAGTAAATAGGTAACGAGCGCTATCAAAGTACATAAAGTAAGGTGGCCCTCATCCCGCCCGGCTCTGGACTCAAAGCCGCTTCATTAAGTTTAACTGGAATGGCAACAGCAACAGTAGCAGCGCTTTGTGCGCAAAGTGCGGGGCAAAGGAAGGAATTCGCACACAGACTGGAGTTGCCAATTTTTTACGTCGATTCCCATCCTGCTACTCGGTGTTGTTGCCGTGCTACGCCAATGTACTCGTTATTGCAGCCGACTTTCGCTTTGGTTGTCTGTTTTTTCGCCGTGCCTCTTCCACTGTATTTTGCACGAACTTTGTATGGGTGAGTATTTCTTTGCTTTTGTCTGGCAAGGATTTCACGGCATGAAGGGCGATTCAAAGCGACATTGGAAGTGGCTCAGAGTGGGGCTCACGGCTGTGTTTCACACTAACTTGGCACTAATTGATGGCAAGCGGCGAGTTCTTTTATGACGCAGTGGCAGGAGTCCGACAAGAGATCCACTCGTTTCATGAGGTACGACAGCCCCAAGGAACAATAACCATAAAATACCCTTATATCCTAACTGAAAAATGAATAACTGCTGATTTCTGCTTTGAAGCTGAGCTGAGGGAGTAATAATAGACCTCGGTTATCGTCTGCTCCCGACGGTGCAAGGATATATTTTACGTTTGAGCTTCCGTTTGTAACGCACAGAGGAGGCGTGGCTGGTATTCATGTTCTTGATCAGCGTCTCCTCCTGAGTCGATTTCTCTCCGTCTGTCCGTCTGGCTGTGTGTGTGGATGACGATTGGGAGAAAACTTATAGAGCTATCTGAATGAAGCTCGGTTATGTAGCGCATTTGGAACTGTGAATGGGCGAAATCGGCCGAGAGGCACACCCACCTCTTATGTTAAAGCTGAGGGAACTTCTTTTTGTAAACGTGTAACGAGAAATGAAAGCGCGGACATGAGGACAGAATGAATTCCCAAACATGTAGCTTCAACATTAGCTCCATTATCTACGCCCATTAAGATTGTTATATGAAAAAAGTGCTGGCTAGTGTGGACTAGAATTGCCATTGCCCTGCTATTATAAAGGCGTGGTCGGCCCACTTTTGCTTAATAAATTCTACAAAAACTGGCGTTTGGCTAATAAGGCTATAAAGAAAGATAAGCGAGGTCCGCATATACAGTTGTGTTCAAAATAATAGGAGCACTTCCTTACCAGTACTTTAAATGCATATCTGTCGATAATTTATGGAGACAAAAGTTTTCAACATCCCTGATAACAAATTAACGGGTTTTTTAAACTAGAAACAATAAAAATTATTGACTCATGCTGGTGTCTAAAGAGAATTTATTCAAAAACGCAAAAGTGAAGCAAAAATACCTGTTCAAAATAATAGGAGTGTCTTAAAAAAAGAAGTGAAAAGTCAATTTAATAGTGTTTAAGTTGGACAATCAATTTAACAATAGTAATATCATTATTGCAATCTATTTTAGGACTCTAATATTTACATTTTTTTAAATAAATAATTCACAGTGGGAAGAGGAAAACACATGTACATCATGTATGTACATCATGAGAGCGGAGGGCATTTCGGAGCTGAAACTTCGGTCGCACCGAAGATAGCTCTTTCCCGGTTACACATGGCAATCATTATCATAGACAGTCGTCTGTATCACTAAATTTAGAAGCTGTGTGCATCTTGAGCGATTATATCACCACAGACGTCTTCGCTGCATCTGATTAGTGTGATCTGCTGTGATTAAAATAGACGCATGCAGACACACTTCAGGACATCCGAAGCTTTCAGTGTCGGTTTCCACTCATCCAACGGAATAAAGCCAGTCGCATTCGCACACTTCCCACATCCCCCATGTGCGCATTCATAATTGCAGCGCACAGTGAGTGTTCGGGGAACTTTCGCAGCCATTTTAAATTTTGCTTTGGTGTTTTATCTGAACCAATCTGCCCGAACCACCTCAATCGAACGTTCATGCCACGCTTCGGCCGACTCTTCCTGCACACACGAGTCCAACCCGCAGCGTTGTCGATTTCCCTTTCTACCAACGTCTGGAGGAATACAGACGCAAGCTCGTTGCATGGCGCAACCAGAGCAGCGCGGGAGCAACACTGGCGACTTGTGTGTACTGCTCCAGATGTGCATGGCTTGGTACAGTTTGCCAGTGCCAGTGCCAGTGCCAGTGCCAGTGAAAATTCGTAACCAGAGTCGCTTTCGCCGCAGTCGCTCGGTGTTCCAGTACCACAGTCACAGGCAAGCGAGCAGCAGCAACAACTCACGACAGCGACAACGAAAACGACAACGACACCGATGCCAGGAAAACACTTTTCCCCCTTTTCTACGCTGTTCTGGATTTTGTGTTGTGCGCTGGAGCAGCTTGGTTGCATAGCATTCCCCGGAGTCATGAGGGCAGCTTAAGGACTCTTCTAGTGTTGGTGAGGAAAGCCAGTGTTGGACGAATTCGCAAACCTTGTGCTTGCTCAAAACTGTCGATGGTACGGCCACGTAATATGATTCCTCGACAGGGACTGCTCTCTCATCGCTGGCTGCACACGTTGCACAACACTGGCCACAGCGCACCGCATACGAAGCTCCGCTAGAGTCGCACGAGCTCACGAACGAACAGATACGAGCAGATCAATGACCTGCTTTTTACTGAGACACTTTTCAATCGATATCTTTCAAGGGTCGGAGAAGTAGTGCAACGCTGACTGCATTGTGCAGGGCCCGGCAAGCAGCGGGCGGCCAGCCGAGGAAACCAACAAACAAAAGTAGGGGCGCCAACATGGCGGCCAAGGTTTTTGGCCGGAGTGAGTTCAGAGAAGTATTCGTGTTGCTGTGTTGTTCTTGTGATGTTGATTTTGTTGGCTTGGCTCTCCGCTGTCAGGATGAAATTGAAGTTGACTCTTGGTGGTTGCTGGCAGTTGGTGGGACAGGGGGAAATCCGTAGAGGCTTCTTGCGGAGAGTGTTCTTTATGTTCCAAGAGGCCAGCAGAGCTGCAGAACTTTCCTTGGCGCTGAAGAAATGGAGTTTCGGGAGTTGTTGACTTGTTTCATTTTCTGTGGACAGACAGTGTTTCGACAGACATTTTCTTTTTCCATGGCGATTTCTCTAGAAACGCCCGGAATTTCGCGTTCCTTTCATTGTTGGCTGTTGGATTCATTTTGGATTGTCATTTCTGCCCAGCTTATACTCGTGTATAAGTACTTATAACTGCTGCTGCTGGAGGCAGGGTTCCGTGTATTCCTGAAACACTTTCTTGGCCGGTTTGGCTTTAGTTTTCCTGTCTGTATATCTTCGCTAAACGCCAAACTAGTTTCGAACAATCTTCTAGATCATTTTGCCCAGCGCGCTGTCAGGACTTTCGACAGTTGTTTTACAGTTGTTTTAGAAGCAGAAAAGTACAGAAGTATTTTGGTCCGAAGCATTCCTTAGTTGTGCTTTCCTATCGCCTTTTAAAATATACAATAGGGTGAGTACACCACGTTTCACCATTAACACCGAACTCGAAGTTTCAGGCCCGAGATGTGTTTCCTACAAGTCTCGCCTGTTTGCGAAATACGAAAGGCAAACCATGGTCTAAACAAGTCGTCGGGGAAACCCATCCACGCCTTCAGTTGCGCTGTTCGACACAGATATGCGAAAGCAGAACTGCCCCGGGTGCGTTTTCGGGTTCACAGCCCCCACCTTCCCCACCGCTTTGCATGTTGTGCCGAGTCCTGGGATTGGCGGAAACGCGCCGTGTCAACACAGGACAAAGGAAGTCGTGTGGTGCTTGAGGTCAGTTGTTGTGGGGCTCGCAGACAACACCCTGGGCACGCCTGAATAATTTGCTGCTTCTCTTTCAGAACAGCTTCGTGGATTCGTTTTTGTGGATTCTGCCCATTTTTGCAATGAAAGTTCGTAGAAGGCTTTTCACAAGGAACAAGCAATGAAGGTCCATGCCGGGTGCCGAAACAATAGAAAGTCGAACCGAATGGATTGAGTGCTCCACTGGCCAGCCTCCCGTTGGTCGCGTCCTAGCAAGACGCGACTGAAGATGAACCCAATTACTGAGGGTTTTGAGCTGTAATACCTTTTAAGATGTTGGTGCAGAAGAGTTCCTTAAATCATTTGAGTCATAAGATTAAAAAGCCTGTTGAGCCAAGTGTCAGGTTCCTAAACTCTTTCATCTCTCGAGTACTACGAATTCATACAAAAGCAGAGACATATGTCCATATGTATATCGAATTCATTCCATCGAAGAATATCGCCGTTACATAATCGAACACAATTCTATAACACTCTTTCTTGTTTAAGTTTTCACGTGTTTGTTTCTAAAATCAAGACCCTGATTTATACGAGAAAACCCATAAATCTGTTATGGGTTCGCATAATACCGATGTACCGATGTAGCGAAATTTCTGACTGCAGATTCAGAGAAACTGCCTCACCGAACCCACCCTGTATTCACAAAGCAGAAGGAAAGCAGTAACATTGAACTTTAAATTTTTGATATCTGCACACGAGAACGTCCCCCGAAAGACGAGACGAAACTCGAAAATGCGCTGGAGTCACGCCAGCCAACGCCAACCACCCAACCACCCACCCACCCAGCTACTGGACGAATAACAAAGGACGGCGCGGTGGCGAAGAACAGCGACGAGAATGGTAGTGCACCCGCAGCAGACAGGAGGTCGGAGCGAGCAGACAGCAGAACAGAACAGAACACACTCAGCAGAAAAAGAATGTGCTGCGGAAGACGACGACGAAGAACCCGCAAAAAGAGACGGCAAAAGCTAACGACCGCGACAGGCGGCTGCGACTCTCGCACGGCATACGCGACCCGTCCCAACGTGAAGGCGCAACATGGACGAGTCTGGCGTGTGGGAACTTCAGTAAAAGTGTGCAGCCGCTGAAAGGGAAGTCAGATGGTCCGTTGGGCGGGGGGATACTCGAGTTAAGTTTTCGTACACATGAGTCAGCATCTACTCGTTTGGCAACAGCAACAGCAACAGCAACAGTGAAACAGTGAACCAAATCTTCACTCCCACTACCCCGACATTTCCAGACATCGCTCGCCTGACAGCAGGCGGGCAGGCCAGGTTGACTGACTGCGCCGTTCGACTTCGAGTGCATCCCCGACTACACGCGATATTGTGTCATCGTGGTACAAAGTTATGGCATTCCCAAACACTCCGCGCTCTACTCATCTCTGCTCTCTCAATCTCGCTTTGCTTCCTCTCTCGTTCTCTCTCTCTCTCTCTCTCTCTCTCTCTGTGTCCCTCTCTGTCGCTATTCATTTCCCTGACTTTGCTCCTCTGATACCCTATCGCTGTACGCATCTTGTTTCCTCTTCTCATCTGCCTGTCTTTCAAAGCAAACATGTTCATGGTTGCGTTCGTCGACCTTGCAACTCGTTATGATTTTTGCTTTCATCATGTCTCGTTTACTATTGTATAGAGTGTGTTGTGTAAATGAATACCCCCCTCCCGGCTCGCCCGTCTACCCAACCTTCTGGTGCTTCGTTCGTTCGGAATTTATTAGTTGAAGTTTTTTGCTTGTTGCTTACAGAACCAACAACACCACAATTAGGCGGCATAGCATAACATAAGCAGACCTGTCCGCCGGAATCTCCATCTCAGTCTAAAAAAAGAACTGCGAGTTAGTTGCTCAGGTTGTAACTCGAACAACCGAACTACTTCCTCATTTCGGGAACCAATCGAAAACTGATTCGAAATTACTATTGTTGCGGTTCTCTTTTAGCTGCGGTTTGAATCTGATATAACGGTTGAATCAAGGTTCAAGGGGTAAATAGTTATTTCAGATTTATTATTTATAATGTCAGAACTTTTATAAGATTACAATCGGAAGACCCTCAAATGGGAAAGTGTACGAGTATCACACAAGAATGTACATACATATGTAGAATATAGTAACTACCCAGCAAAAAGTTTTCAACATTTCGGAATGGCTTAGTTTCATCACTGATTCCATAATGCATTACCAAAATGCTAATGGCGATTCTTCATATTCTTCTATGGATTCCACAGAATGCAATAAGAAGCTCTCATAAGCTTTCTCTTTCTTTCTTATAAAGAATGCAGAGATAAATGGAAAAATAGAAATATGTATATAAAAGTAAGACGCATATTTTTATGGAAAAATGGAAAAATATAAAAATAAGACGCATATTTTTATTCAAAACATGAGATTTTATATCAAGCAAAGACGTCCACGGTGGCGCAGAAGATAACGTTTTTGCCTTACAGTCTTGAGGACGTGGTTCAAATCCCGCTGAGCAATGGATGTTTAATATGAGTTGAAGTTGCTAGTTTCGAATAAATAAATTTGTAAATAAATAAAATATATGGAATGGTACTACAAGTGTGTATCGAAATGCACAAAAATGTACCGAATAACTCCATTTTGTTAATTTTTTAATTCTTCTAGAACTAGTTATATAATCGATGAATGGAAGCCATTCTAAAAGCTAATTCAAGTCTCTTAAGTGTAATGCACTACCTCCAATGACATGCCTATGTAAAAATAATGGGTTCTGGAATCTAGAAAGGAATCGATTGCCAGCGTCTTTCTGGATTCCGCTCTCAATTCCAAAGGAAGCTCGATTTTTGCTGGGTATGTACTATTCGCGTATTACTTAATATCCATCTGCTTAGTCTCCCTTCCAGTCTCAATACTGATATTCTGCATATATAACTCAGCTGCAATATTGGCAAATTCGTGTACAATTTCGAGGTGGCAAAACAACGCGCATTCATGCTTGACGAAACGCAAAAGTCCAGAGTTAGTCACTGGCGAAACGGAGCCGAACCTTCACTTCCCGGGAGTAGAATGAATGGTTTCAGTTGGCATTAAAAGTGCAGAGCATCGGAGACGGAGGAGGGAAAAGCAGATAAACAGCCATGTTAACAAAAGGGCACAAGTGGCCATGACTGCTGCAGTGCGGTTGCATAGTTTACATAACTGACTGAGGTCGCCGACAGGAGCTGTTGAGGAAGGCGGCTTAAAATGGGTGAGGATCATCGGGTGCGGCGGCTCAGCAGCAGTGCGCTAACGAAAGCGCCAGAGAGATGTTAGGAGGCACTTTAATGGCCCACTTAGCCCATTCGCCAGCGAGAGTACTTCGTTGCAGCAGACAAAGTGCTCGAACTCAAGGGCGGGGAAGGTAGCCAAGAGCTCGAACAGCTCTTACAGCCAACTCCAAGGCATGCGCTGTGTTGCAAGCATGTTGGAATGGGAAACCCCTTGCCTCCACAGATCAAGGCGTGGAGGCAGCACTTCTGGAGTTCAGTGAAATGACAGAAAGCATGGATATCCGAAAGCGGGGATGGTTTCCACAAGTTCGACTGAAATTACAGGGAAGTGGCTCCGAAGGTTCCACATAACTTGAAGCAAAGGAGCTTCAGTCCTTCGCTCTGCAATAACAACCTTTGGGCTGCTCTGAGTTACGGTCCAGTGCGAGTTGTGCGAGTTGTGCGAACTGCGTTGTTCCTAAAGTTGCGTACGTATTGCGTATTTAGGGTAGTCGGGGGTCTGCTGGCCCACAGCCAACGAACTTGAACCAGACACTCACGCCAGCGGAGTGCAGTTTTGCAGCCACATGAGTGGAATACATAGACGTGTGGTATATACATATGTGCCCCGTTGTACTCGCATATACGAGTATATACGCAGCGAGTCGTATATGTGCTTTTACGAGCTTCTGCATGTGCATCAGACAGATTATGTATGCAGCGCCAACAGCCGCAACACACTGCTGCATCCCGCATCCGATGTATTTCTGGCAACAGTGGGAGCAAAGGAGCAACTGCGCAGACGACGAGTTCGGCCAGGAGGGCGGAACAGGGAAGTGGTGTCGTATAATACGACACAAAGTCAGTCGAGCTTCATATGATGTTCACATACAGATGCATAGAACAAAGCATCGCAGACGGCAATCAACTTTACGCTGCAGAGTGAAGTTCACGTTCCGTAGCAATGTGGACGCGCCGTGTGACAGAACAGTTACCACTACGACCGGCGCTGCACCCACTAACAGCAACAACAAATGAAACACAAGCAAATGGTAATGACAAGAACGCTTTCACCGCTGTCATCGCTTTACTTCAATACTTTTTTGCACGCTTTCGCTGTCGCCGATTTTGGGAGCCTCCACGGGCAAATCCGTATCGTCCTGTAGATCGCCATGCGCCACCATGAAGTTGGTGTTGGCTGATTATGTCGCCGAGATCACCGGAAGTAGGAAGCTCGGCTGGTTGGCGCGCCGTTGCACGTACCAGCAAAATGTCGGCTAGAACTGGGAGATATTTCAGGCCACTCGTGATTCAGATTTATTGTGATTTATTGTTCGTTTACATTCATACATTCGTCGACGTCGACGTCGACTTCATATTATTTTGGGAATCGTCTACTTATCGCTGATGCCGTTTTCCAGGTCGTAAAGAGAGACTTTATAAATACCGTATCTGTAATGCAACCTTAAAGGAGGATTTCATCAGAAGACGATGGACAATTATTTCGTTATTTGTGTGAAGATGACTTTAATTATAATTAATGTTTATATACGAGTAATACGAGTATATTGTGTTATGGATGATTATTGCAAGCTCAAGTTTTAAATATAGTATTTCTTTGAATTTCATACACGTTATTTAGTTGCACATACGTACCAATTATTTGCCGGCTTATCTATCATGCGCGCCTTGAATAAATACTTTTTCCTAAAGAGACATTTAATGCTGTTTCTTAGTCTAAATCGGAGTCTAATAAGAACACTTTTTCGTGATGTAATTTCCACTGCGCAATTAACGAAACTTACCCCGTAACCAAA